>JAVSCE010011311.1:0-600000 GCA_032199065.1 Smutsia gigantea
GTTTTATGGTTTCATGACTTACATTCAGGTCCTTGATCCATTCAGAGTTTACTTTTGTGTATACGCTTAAACAGTAATCCAGTTTCATCTTTTGCATGTAACTGTCCAGTTTTGCCAACACCAGCTGTTGAAGAGGCTGTCATTTCCCCATTGTATGTCCATGGCTCCTTTATAATATATTAATTGACCCTATATGGTTGGGTTTATATCAGGGCTCTCTAGTCTGTTCCATTGGTCTATGGGTCTGTTCTTGTGCCAGTACCAAATTGTCTTGATTACTGTGGCTTTGTAGTAGAGCTGGATGTTGGGGAGCATAATCCCCCCAGCTTTATTCTTCCTTCTCAGGATTGCTGTGGCTATTCGGGGTCTTTTGTGGTTCTGTAAGAATTTTAGAACTATTTTCTCTAGTTCGTTGAAAAATATGGTTGGTATTTTGATAGGAATTGCATTGAATCTGTAGATTGCTTTAGGCAGGATGGCCATTTTGATAATACTAATTCTTCCTATCCATGAGCACGGAATGTGTTTCCATTTATTGGTATCTCCTTTAATTTCCCTCGAGTGTTTTGTAGTTTTCAGTGTAGAGGTCTTTCACTTTCTTCGTTATGTTTATGCCTAGGTATTATATTCTTTTTGATGCAACTGTGAATGGAATAGTTTTTCCTGATTTCTCTCTCTGCTAGTTCATTGTTAGTATATAGGAATGCCAGAGATTTCTGCATATTAATTTGTATCCCGCAACTTTGCTGAATTCTGATATTAGATATAGTAGTTTTGGAGTGGATTCTTTAGGGCTTTTTATGTACAATATCATGCCATCAGCAAACAGGGACAGTTTAACTTCTTCCTTGCCAATCTGGATGCCTTTTATTTCTTTGTGTTGTCTGCTTGCTGTGACTTGGACCTCCAGTACTATGTTGAATAAAAGTGGGGGGAGTGGGCACCCTTGTCTTGTTCCCAATCTTAAAGGAACAGCTGTCAGCTTCTCAATGTTAAGTATTATGTAGGCAGTGGATTTGTCATATATGGCCTTTATTATGTTGAGGTACTTGCCCTCTATACCCATTTTGTTGAGAGTTTTTATCATGAATTGATGTTGAATTTTGTCAGATGCTTTTTCAGCATCTATGGAGATGATCATGTGGTTTTTGTCCTTCTTTTTGTTGATGTGGTGGATGATGTTGATGGATTTTTGAATGTTGTACCATCCCTGCATCCCTGGAATGAATCCCACTTGATCATGATGGATGATCTTTTTGATGTATTTTTGAATTCGGTTTGCTAATATTTTGTTGAGTATTTTTGCATCTATGTTCATCAGGGATATTGGTCTGTAATTTTCTTTTTTTGTGGTGTCTTTGCCTGGTTTTGGTATTAGAGTGATGCTGGCCTCATAGAATGAGTTTGGAAGTATTCCCTCTTCTTCTACTCCTTGTAAAACTTTAAGGAGGATGGGTATTAGTTCTTCACTAAATGTTTGATAAAATTCAGCGGTGAAGCCATCTGGTTCAGGCATTTTTAGGTTTTTTGACTAGCACTTCCATTTCATTGCTGGTAATTGTTCTGTTGAGATTTTCTGTTTCTTTCTGGGTCACCCTTTGAAGGTTGTATTTTTCTATAAAGTCCATTTCTTCTAGGTTATCCAGTTTGTTAGCATATAATTTCTCATAGTATTCTCTAATAATTCTTTGTATTTCTGTGGTATCCATAGTGATTTTTCCTTTCTCATTTCTAATTCTGTTTATGTGAGTAGACTCTCTTTTTTTTCTTGATATGTCTGGCTAGGGGGTTTTCTACTTTGCCTGTTTTCTCAAAGAACCAGCTCTGGCTTTCATTGATTCTTTCTATTGTTTTATTCTTCTCAATTTTATTTATTTCTGCTCTTATCTTTATTACGTCCCTCCTTCTGCTGACTCTGGGCCTCATTTTTTCTTCTTTTCTAGTTTTGTTAATTGTGAGTTTAGACTGCTCATATGGGATTGTTCTTCTTTCCTGAGGTAGGCCTGCATTGCAATATACTTTCCTCCTAGCACGGCCTTCGCTGCGTTCCACAGATTTTGCCACGTTGAATTATTGTTGTCTTTTGTCTTCATATACTGCTTGATCTCTGTTTTTATTTGGTCATTGATCCATTGGTTATTTAGGAGCATGTTGTGAAGCCTCCATGTGTTTGTGTGATTTTTTATTTTTTTGCGTAATTTATTTCTAGTTTCATTCCTTTGTGGTCGGAGAAACTGGTTGGTACAATTTCAATCTTTTTGAGTTCACTGAGGCTCTTGTTGTGGCCTAGTACATGATCTATTCTTGAAAATGTTGCATGTGCACTTGAGAAGAATGTGTATTCTGCTGCTTTTGGGTGTAGAGTTCTGTAGATGTCTGTTAGGTCCATCTGTTCTATTGTGTTGTTCAGTGCCTCTCTCTCCTTACTTATTTTCTGTCTGGTTGATGTGTCCTTCAGAGTGAGTGGAGTGTTGAAGTCTCCTAGAATGAATGCATTGCATTCTATTTCTCCTTTTAATTCTGTATTAGTTTCACATATGTAGGTGCTCCTGTGTTGGGCACATAGATATTTATAATGGTTATATATTCTTGCTGGATTGACCCCTTTATCATTATGTAATGTCCTTCTTTGTCTCTTGTGACTTTCTTTTTTTGAAGTCTATTTTGTCTGATACAAGTACTGCAACTCCTGCTTTTTTCTCCCTATTAGTTGCATGAAATATCTTTTTCTATACCTTCACTTTTAGTGTGTGTATGTCTCTGAGTTTAAAGTGAGGCTCTTGTAGGCAGCATATATATGGATCTTGTTTTTTATCTGTTCAGTGACTCTGTGTCTTGATTGGGGCATTCAGTCCATTTACATTTAGGGTGGTTATCGATAGCTATGTACTTACCGGCATTGCAGGCTTTAGATTCATAGTTACCAGAGGTTCAAGGTTAACTTCCTTATTATCTATGAGTCTGACTTTACGCACTTAATATGCTACTGCAAACACAATCTAAAGGTTCTTTTTTTTTTTCTTCCTCCTTTTTCTTCCTTCTCCATTCTTTATATGTTAGGTGTCATATTCTGTACTGTTTGTCTATCCCTCGATTGACTTTTGGGTCAGTTAATTTAATTTTGGATTTGCTTAGTAATTAGCTGTTATACTTTCTTTACTGTGGTTTTATTACCTCTGATGACAGCTATTAAACCTTAGGAACACTTCTATCTATAGCAGCCCCTCCAACATACACTGTAGAGATGGTTTGTGGGAGGTAAATTCTCTCAGCTTTTGCTTATCTGGAAATTATTTAATCCCTCCTTCAAATTTAAATGGTAATCTTCCCGTTAAATGATAATCTTGCCAGGTAAAGTATTCTTGGTTCAAGGCCCTTCTGCTTCATTGCATTAAATACATTATGCAAATACTCCCTTCCAGCCTGTAAGGTTTCTGTTAAGAAGTCTGATGATAGCCTGATGGGCTTTCCTTTGTATGTGTTCTGATTCCTGTCTGTGGCTGCTTTTAATAGTCTTTTCTTATCCTCGATCTTTGCCATTTTAATTACTATAGTCTTGATGTTGTCTTCCTTTGGTCCCTTGTGTTGGGAGATCTGTGCATCTCCATGGCCTGAGAGACTATCTCCTTCCCCATATTGGGTAATTTTTCAGCAGTTACCTCCTGAAAGACACTTTCTATCCATTTTTCTCTCTCTTCTTCTGGTACCCCTATAATGTGAATATTGCTCTGTTTGGATTGGTCACACAGTTCTCTCAGTATTCTTTCATTCTTAAAGATCCTTTTTTCTCTCTGTGCCTCAGCTTCTTTGTATTCCTCTTCTCTAATTTCCATTTCATTTATCATCTCCTCCACCGTATCCAATCTACTTTTAATACCATCCATTATTCTCTTCAGCGATTGGATCTCCAACCAGAATTCATTCCTGAGTTCTTGAACATCTTTCTGTACCTCCATGAGCATGTTAATAATTTTTATTTTGAATTCCTTTTCAGGAAGAGTCATGAGGTCAATGTCATTCAAATCTTTCTCAGGAGTTGTATTTGTAATTTTACTTTGAACTGGGTTCCTTCGGCATTTCCTATTTGTATATAGCGCCCTCTAGTGCCCAGAAGCTCTACTCCCTGGAGCTGCCCAGCCCCTGATGCAATGTCGGCGGTCACAGGGCAGTGGTATTTGTGCCTGGGGGGAGGAAAGAGCTGTTTCCTGCTGTACAGCTGGTATGCCTGTCTCCACTGCCTGAACCAGTGTGCTGAGAACACGGGCATAAGCCTCTATGCTTTGCATTTGTTGTTGCTGTAGACAGATCTTCCCTCTGGCTGGGCTAACACCAGGGTAGGTTTTGCCAGTTTGCGAGCCTGGTGTGGCTAGCAGGGAGAAAGGCACGGCACAGTAGGCTGCATATCACGGAGGGGTTCATTGGAGCTGTGTTGCCAGCCAGGGAGCTGGAGCACCTGAAGATTGTCTATGGAGGAAGATTTCTTTTTCCTCCTTAAATATGAGAGTCTATATGGCAAAGCTCCCAACTTGCTTGGACAGAGTTCACCCGGCCAATTTTGTCTGCCTGTCCTTTCTCCTGAGCAGTGAGCTCTGTGCAATCCTTGCCCCTTTAGCAGCCCTCTTGCTAAGGCCTTCCTTGTTAGAAAGTCTTTCACACTACCTGCCTTTCTTTTGTCCCAGAGCAGCTGGATATGGATCCCTTCTTTCCACAAGTGGCTGGAATCTCAGTCTCTCTAGGAATTCTGCCTGTCTTAGCTTTCCAATCCCGTAATCACAAGAGTATCATGCAAGCACCGTGAAGTGTAGGTTTGAGCTCCCAGAGCAGATCTCCAGAGTTAGGTATTCAGCAGTCCAAGGCCTCCACTCCCTCCTTGCTTCATTTCTCTTTCTCCTGCTGCTGAGCTGGTGTGGGGGAAGGGCTTGGGTCCTGCCGGGCCACAGCTTTGGTACGTTACCCTGTCCTGTGAGATCTGCTCTTTTCTCCAGGTGTATGCAATCTGGCACAGTCTTCTTTCCTGTTGCTCTTTCAGGATTAGTTGTATTAATTATATTTTCGTATTATATGCAGTTTTAGGAGGAGGAAGTCTGTGTCTCACCTCTCATGCCGCCATCTTTAATCCAATCCCCTTAACAATCAACTTCTTAGTTTATTCATATGAGAAGCTGTTCATAGTATAACTATTGAGAAGACACAGGAGACACGTGATTTCAGTTTCGTAAATAAAAGAAGCAAAAAAGTACACCAATTGTTAACAGTAAATAATTTCTAAGTGGTATGTTTATAGCTGAATTTTATTTATTTTTTTACACTTTTTTATTTTATTATATTTTCTTGATTAACCCTCCTACCTTTAGAGTCAGAGGAAAAGTAAGTGTAAAAAATACATTTAATTTTTTCCCTCTTTACCTCATAGATTGCTTATTTTCTGTGAATTGAGTATAATGAAATTTAACTCGTTTTCCCAAAAATATGTGAAATGCTTTAAAAAGAAAATGAATTACTTAAGTGAACTTAACAAAGGCCATTTTAAGTTAACCAATGAAATTCTAAACTTATGCAACTTCTTTATACACAATCTTGCATTAGATACATGTCCATTATTGCATTCTAATAACCCCCCATCACATTTAGTTTAAAAAAAATGTATCTCAATTTTAATTTGTAGATAACGTGGTAGGAGAAAATATTTTTAAATGAGGTTAATTGCTTTTAAGTGTTTTAATGATACTATCATTTTGCTACCTGCCAAACATAAGTAAGTCACCAGTTGTACTGTTTTTATTGGCAGTGAATCTTTGATTTTCCTGCCAAAAAAGCTATGCATTCACAATTACAAACAAAAGCAAAAAAGAGAACTTCAAGTTAAATTTGAGAAATCAGTGATAAAGTATGTGTCTGGTGAGGTATTTGGAAAATAAAATATGACCAGTAAAATATGACCAGTAAAATATGGTCAATTGATACATCATTTTAAATGTATATTAATATGTAGTGGTAAGGATATTAGCCCATTTAAAATATAAGGTAATTTATTTAACTAAATATGAATTTTTGTTCTATTGTAAATCAGTTATAGTAGTACCTAGTCTAAGTTGGAGAGTATTTTTAAGTTTTATAATTCCAGTAAAAATAACACAAGGAAACCTTCAGCTTTCATGTGATATATATCACATTGATTTCTTAGATTCCTATTTCTTTGACAGGTCAGCTCATCATTTCAGCAGTATCCTCCGTTCAGTATGGATATGTTCTCTGGTATGAGACCCCATCAGCATCATCTGGTTAGAGCCATAGTGAAATGCTGGTGGCAAACTAAATAGGAAAAGATGACCTGTATAACTTGTTATATAAGATCCTAAAGTGCACTACAGTACATTAACTCTGTACCAACCATTCAATACCCTCACTCTCCAAAAAGCAGTGGTGAATATGAAAATAGCTGAAAGACTTTCCATCTGAGCAGTAGAAAAAAGTCATTGAAGTTAGTGTTGGGGCTTGGTTTTATAAGGCACTGGGCATATAGTGGTAATTAAACAGTGTGTACAGTTATAACTTTGATAAGTTGTATGAGGAAAAGGAATATAATACTATAGAATGGGGGCTAATAAGAGGCTTGCCTATTTTTTGGACTCCTGAGCAAATTGAACTCTGCTGAGATTCTTTGGTTTAGTTTGAACATGTTGAATTTAAGGTGCCTTTCCTTATCCAAGGAGAGATCTTAAAAATAACAGTATTTACAGAATCCAGAGTTCAGAAGTGAGGTCTGATTGTAGCTGTCTGGATGGTATCAAATACCATCCAAATGCTTCAAAGCCATGTGTGTGAATGAGCTCACATAGGGGAGATTATAATATAGAGTGGGAAAACAAGAGGACTTAGAAGGGAAGCTTCAGGAATTTCACAGTTAAATAGTGGTGGGAAAAGGTTGAGAATGAAGTTAGGAAGGATAAAAGAGGTTGGAGAAAACCAAGAAACTGATATCATAGAAGACAAGAGAAGACAATGTTTCAGGATGGATTGTATGGTGACTGGTATTGAAAGCTATTGTGATCCAACCATTGAATTAAATAGAGGTTTTTGGTGACTTTAAGCACAGCTATTTTGATCTGGTGATGGGAGCAGAAGTCAGACTGGAGTAGTTTCAGTGTGGGAGGCAAAGAAATATAGACAATAATTAAAGAAAAATTATGAAGGAGAAGGGAAGATAGAAGCTGGAGAGGTTGTGGATTGAAGGTAAGGATTTTCAAAATATTGATGAAAATTAGGCATGTTTAAAATCTGATGAGAATGATTCATTTGAAAGGAAGAGGTAAATCTACAAAAGAAAGAAGGTTCAATTTATAAAATAAGATTCTGAGAAGAGAAGGAAGGACAATATTCAAAGCACAAATAAAGGAGCCTTGTTTGGAGATTTAAGGGGAATAGAAGTCTAAAATGGTGGTTTCTTAGGGCGGTGGATTGAACTGATCTACAGAGCCATTTGAGCTTTCTGATTATGAATGTAGAATGGCCACTAGTCTATACTTTTGTACAGCAGTGTTTATATGTATAGGTGAAGGTATGGAGAATGTAATGAGTTATGTTCATTCAGGGTTGTTATGTACTATAATTGATCAGTTAATTAAGTTTGAGAAAGAAGGAGACAAGCTCATTTTCTGACTCTATTTGTGGTAAAACAAAGTACAGAAAAGTGAAAGGAGAAAAAGAGAAGGAAGAGGTTATAGCAGTACAGTAGTACCTCCTTATCCATCATTCTGTTAGCTGCTGTCAACCACTGTGGGAAGAAGATGGTCCTCCCCCTGGTCAGAAGGTCAGTAGTAGACTAATGCTGTGTCACAATGCCTGTGTCATTCATGTTACTTCATTTCGTCATCTAGGCATTTTGCCATCTCACTCACCCTATAAGAAGGGTGAGTACAATACAATATTTTAAGAGACCATATCACATAACTTCTATTACAGTATATTGTTATAATTGTTGTTTTATTATTAGTTATTATTAATCTCTTACTGTGCCTAAGTTATAGATTAAGTTTTATCACAGGTATTTATGTATAGGAAAAAAATAATGGAATGTATAGGGTTCAGTACTATCAGAGGATTCAGGCATCCACTGCAGATCTCAGTATGTATCCACTGAAGATAAGGGGGCACTACTGTATATATTAATAGCTAGGTGCTCAACATTGCAACATGTATTGTGAAAATATGTGGGTGTATGTAATTTCCCATTAAAATGTGTACACAGTGTATTAATACATGTTTCTATGAATAGAGTTTACTAAAATTAACCAGTATCTGTCTTGGTCACCTTAAATTTGAAATGTTTTAAATACTCGGCACAGTTCCCAATGATTTAGTATGTCTGTGCTATGTTTTTAATATCTGGGAGATTTACCTGTTTTTTAGAATGCCCTATGTATGTATATAACTCGTATTTTGAGAGCTTTCCTTGAGTCAGGTACTGTGATAAGTCCTTTACCTGCTTTATCACTAATCCAGTACCCTACAGGCTGTGTGGGATTGTTCTCATTTTACAGATCAGAAAACTAAGACCCCAGAAAGAGATTAAATAGCTTGACTAAGTCACTGTAAGTAGTATGATTAAATAGCTTGACTAAGTCACTGTAAGTAGTATTTGATAGATTAGAATCTGGCTAGTCTGACTGTCAAGAGCCTGGATACTTAGCTGTTCCAGAGTATACATACATTATTTTTATATCTAGCAATACACATTTGATATTTGTTATAGGATTTGTGGGATATGTATTTGATACATAATATAGCACAGTGAAGCAGCTATTGACTGAGTAAAAAAAGTGATTAAAAAAGACTCAAGGCAGTAGAAACTAAAGATGTTTATGAATATAAAAGAAAAAAAATCAAGCTTAAGCTTTCAGAAGTTCCATGTAAGAAGTGATTTTTCAACCATTTTTTTTTTCCCTTTAATCCACCTGAATGGGATATATTTATCTCAAAAGCAGTGGCTTACTATAGTGGTTATTCTTAAAATGCAAGAGTTACGATGATTACAAACCAGTAGAAGTTATTTTTTGTTATAATCTTGTGTTTCGAAGGCAGGAGGGAATGGAATATGTTTCAGATTGTTTATCTTAAATGATTAGAGTTTAAAGTTTCAGTCTCTCCTATTACTTAGATTTGACCTTGAATATATGGAAATCTTACTAATCCAGAGCACAGTGGATGTGCATTTTTAGACTTTATTGACTGTCTTTTTACCATGCTTTGATAGCTCTTGCCAAGATTTCTCAGGTGATAGAACTCATTAATAAATTCTAAAATTTGTATTGCATGCTCATGGTGAAATGGATATCACAACTTTAGCTGGTGGGAATAAAAATCACCATGGCCTTTCTGGGCCACAGTTAGTCAACATATATTAGACATGTTAAAAATAGTTTGTACCTTTTGACATAGTAATTTTCCTTATAGCATTAATTTCTGAGGAAATGTAAATTTGGGCATAAAGCTATTCATCATAGCATTAATTAATGAAAAGAATGAATTGAAAATGGAAAGGCAACCAGAAAATCTAAAGCAGTTGAAAACTTTCCAACCCTCATAAACTAAAATACTATCCAGCCTTAAAAAAATGTTTTCAATGACTATGTAATGACCTAGGAAAATAAAATGATAAAAAAAATAAGAAAGTTTTGTTTGTAGCAGGATTACATAATTTGAATGTAGGCTAATCCATTCTCACTGTACTCATGTGGATTTTAGAGGACAGTGCTATAAAGAAAAATCAAATGAGCTACTTCACTTGGAAACAGGATTTCTTGATGGTAATTCATAGGATCCATTCGTATACTTTAGGAAATCTGTGAACTCTTCGAAATTATTTGCCAGAAGTTGCATTTGCATTTCCTTGGTGAGCAGGTGTAAGGTTTTTTTTGTTTATCAGATTCTTTTAAGGATTTCAAAACTTGTTAAAAAATGAACACAACTCAACAATAATCCAAACACATGAAAAAGTTATGAATCTTTGCTGTAAACTATTGTAACACAAGCACCAATGTTTGTTTTATGAATAAAACTTTATTAGAGTATGCCCATTTATTTCTATATTTTCTGTAGCTGCTTTAATGGTACAATAGCAGGGTTGAGTAGTTGGGATGGAGAATGTATGGCTGTTTTCAGGCCCTTTAAGAAAAAAATGTGTCAGCCCCTGTCCTAGATTCTCATTTCTTTGCCACAACCCTGTGAGATAGGTACTATTTTTATCTTCATTTTATGAATGATGCAGCAAAACTCAGAGAGGTTAAGCAACTAACCCAAATCACACAGCTGGAAAAGGGAAATAATACCAAGATGTTAATTGTGGTTATATGTGAGTAGTACAATGATGGATGATTTTTTTTCATTTACTATCCGGATTTACTACAGTGAGTGTATGTAACTTATAGTCAAGAGGGGAGAAAGTTGTAAAAGAAAGTCAGGTGTAGAGTAGAGTTGTGAGAATCTTAAAACTCATTCAATCCTTTATCATTTTGATTACCTGGAAGTCATCCTGTGTTTATCAACTTTGAGTGGATAGATGATTTTTGCTTCCCTTCTTGGCACTTAACTCTGATTTTGCAGCCCCTTCTTAACTTCTGATTTTATGAAAAAAAAATTATTGTATTTTAAGTTTCTTAAAAACTTTATTAACTAAAGCCATTTTGTCCTTGAACTCTTGAGATTCTTTGTCCTCTCTTATATTTTGAAGTTACTTCAACTATTAAGTATTCATAACTTAACAGGTACTTATAAAATGCATATGTGTTGTGTGTCTGTCCAACAGTACATAACTAACTTTTTCTTAATATCAGTTAATTGAATTATCTTTCATTTTTAGTCATAGATCTAGGTATATAAAGTACTGTAAGTAAAGGTGTTGTAGAAGGTGTTCCTGAAAGAAAAAAATTGGCTGTGTACCATATGAAAAGCTTCATTCTAATGATTATTATAGGGGATTTAAGGAGGAACAGGTCATAACTCCTGACCTCAAGGAATTGAATTATCTATCTAGTCAGGAAGAACAGGCATAGCTGATAATGCATCCACTGTTGTGACCTGGATCCAAACAACAGTCATCTTTTTCTTGGATTATTTTACCTCCCTGCTTCCAGTTCTTCAGTTTATTCACCACATGAAGTGATCCTTTTAAAGACTAAAGAGTGAGATCTCTTCTAAATCTTGCATGCTTTTTTCTCAGAGTCAAAGCCAAAATCCTTAAAATGGACTGCAGGGATTTCTCATCAGGCCCCATCTAGCTCTTTGTCTCATATTCCTCTTTTCCTCCACTACTTACCTTCAGCTACACTAGAATTTTTGCCATCCTTCAACTTGAATATGTATACTCCTTTTCTTGGCCTTTGCACTTGGCCTTTGTTTTGTCTGCCAGAAAAACTTTTTGTTTGGCTATCTGTATGGTTTGCTCCAGGACTCTGCTCAGATATCCTTTTGTAAGAGAGATGTAGGCTTTCCCTGAACACCCCAGATAAAGTATAAAGTAGCATCCCACCTCTGGTATTCTCTTTTACCTCATGTATTACTGTTTTCTAAGGTACTTAACACCATCTAACATATATTTTCTTTCCACTAAAAATGAAAGTATCAGGGTACTTGGTATGTAGTAAATACTCACTGGGTTTGAATAAGTGAATGAGTAAATAAATACAAATAAACCCTAAAACAGGAAGCAGTGATTAGGTCCACTAATACAGTGTATATTAAGTCTTATGCAAATTCACATGGAGAGATTACTTCTAATAGTAGTAGACTATTAATAAAATATAATTTGGGAAAGTTATAGTGGATGAGGTAACATTTGAATTGAGTCTTAAAGAATTGTTACTATTAAAATGTAGACATGAAAAAGGAAGTGGTATGAGTAGGAGGACATTATTAGTAGAGTAGGTAATTTGTGAAAAGGTAGAATACATGGTTTATTTATCAGTGGGCTAGGTAGTTGTCTATAGCTGTGGCTCTTAAAAGTTTGATTTCCCAGACCAGCAGGGGGAGCATACTGTGCACACCATTAGCAATGCAAATTCTCAGCCTTATCCCAGACCTACAGAATCTGAAACTTGGCTTGGTGCCCAGCAATTTGTGTGTTTCACAAGCCTTAGAGATGATTACATACTAATAGTTGAGAACCACTGGACTAAAACATATATATATATATATATATATACACTAAGGAAAGTATTAAGACTGAAAAAATGGATTGGTTCAGATATTGGCTTACGAGTTGGAATTTTGTAGAAAGATCTGTAGATTTATAGGCAATGCAATGTCATCATTAATCTTAAAATACTGTTTTTAGACCTAGAAGAGGTAATGAATGAAGGCCTAGACAAAAAGGGAAGCTGTTGGAGTATTTCACAAAATGAGTGACTGAGGACCTGGTTAAGCAATAGCAGTGAAAATGGAGAGACAAGAACAGTTTCAAGAAATATGGAAATAAAGTATTTAAGATCGAGTTGAATGTGGAGACAATGTGTAAAGAATTTTAGGAATTTGCGTTGTGCTTCTAGTCTAAATGGGTATATGGTGGTAGTATTAACAGTACATCGTAGAAGGAACAATTAAGGAATCTAAATTAGCAGTAGGGTTTGACTATTGGGTTTGAAGAATTGTGCATTCTTAAAAAAGAAATAAGAACAGAAATTGTTAATCATTAGCCATAATGGACATTTTTATTAGTCTTGAGGATACTCATCCCCCATTTAAGAACAATGACTTTTCAGTTAGCTGATGATAACAGTGTTCTGAAATAAATAACCCCCACTTTTTTTTTTTTTAGCAATACTTAGCACTTAAAATATAAAGCTTTTAAGTAGAGGCTGCTTTTGTGCGTAGGGTTAATTTACTTATGATAGTTTTTAAGTTTAAAATTTCCTTTCAGGTTTTAATTTGGGGAGGGGATCAAATGTCAAGAAAAACAATAATATACTAAATGTGATCAAGTGAACTGCCTCTCATTATCAGTTTCACAAAGAGAAATTAGAGTCTAGATCTCAAAGAGATTAAGGTCCCAAATTCCTTCCTTCCGGGAGATATTGATTAATCAGAGCCAGTGGATCTCTTGTGTGCCTCTATGGTTAGAGTGGGATTTTTTTCAGGAGCTGTAGCTTGGTTTGTCTTCCTCTGATTTGGAATGGCTTCTTTAGCCTCTTTGGAGGAGAATTATTTAACCTCAAATCTCTTTTGTGTCTTCCTTTTTTAAGAAAACAGGTCAGTAGGGCAAACATATATTACTCTGCCCAGCCCAGTACTCATTACATTTAGAATCACTAATAATTCCTTAAACTTAATGTATACAATTGAGTCACATTACTTTTGCCGGTGGGATTTAGTGATATTAGAGGGAAGATGGCTGCACAGAAAACAGGTTACCAAGTCAATCTTGGTTTCAACCGCACCAGGCTGCCAGTCATTTGTGTAAACTATCAGTCAATAACTTGTACTTAAGTTTTAGTGAGAAAATTCATCAAGTGGTTAATTGTGCCACTGTATGTTTACCACTGGGGAGGTGGAGGTGGTGGGAGTGGGAGCACTTACCTGAACATTCTACTTGTTGAAAGTTGTATTTGAATTTCTGCCTTGTAATGTTTACAGATTTCCATGGATGGCAGCCCCAGGTACCAGGTTGTACTTGATGTCTCTTCCTTTTAATTTCTTTCATATTAAAAGCTTTTAATTTCCATTTCCTTTGTGTTGTCCTGGTCCATTCCTTTGCTGCAGTAAGTGGATTCTGTTTAGTGGCACAGTTTCTTTACTGCCTCTTGTAAAGAGTGTATCATTTGTTCTGTGTAAAGCTCAAAGCACAATCTCCATGAAGCCCTATAACCTTGCAGTCTCCACAGCCCCAATGTTCTCCTCATGCCTCTGGATTTCTCTGTCCCCAGTCTTGTGCCAGGACATTTTTAGTCCTGTGCTACCTTGGCTATTGCCACTCCCCCTGAAATTCTTAGGCCTGTTGAACTAAAATCTTTTACAAAAGCACTTCTTCTGTGCTCCATATTTGTGTTATGTGGGTAATAAAAATAAATTGGTACCTGAAATGAAGCTGCTTTTGATCTTTCTGCCATCTGTACTCTAGGAGCCCAGTGAAGGCAATATCTCTTCTGCCACTTGCTCCTCTAGACCTTTTCTAATATTCTCTGCTTTTAACTGTTTAGGCCTTGTGTGATTTGTTCTGCTTCACTGACAGTATAAATGTTCCTTTTTGTCACATTCCTTTCTGCAATAGTAGGATATGCTATTTCAGATAAACACAGCTAGTTTTTGTTTTTGTTTATATTTTAACCTATTCTTAAGTTGGCCTCTCCTTGCTTCCTTTCTGTTTTTGAGCCCTCGTTTCAATATTCTTTGATTGTCTCTTGTAAGATCTCCCATGATGTCAGAGATGAAAGTCAAGGAATTCTTAGTTCATCAAAAAGCATCATTAGACAGATTTTGCCCACTCTCATGTCCCTGACTTAAAATCTTAACAGCTCAACATCAAACACAGTACTGTTCTCTTATTTTGTTTTTCTGCAGTGTTGCTTTTCCTGTCACTCAGTGAGTCCTGTCTTTGAGTTCCTGGGGCACTTCCCCTTGTTGTACTATACCGTACCATACCGTAGTACCGTACCATACCATACCATACCATAGCATACCATACATTGGCCTTTGTAATAACTAGTAATTTGAAATGCACCTGAATCCTTCAGGTATTTTTTTTACCTTTCAGATCTGTACAGACACTTTATGTTACTGTATATAGCACTCAGAGTCTTCAAAGTGTGTTTTTCACATGTTCTTATTATAGACTCTCTATTGCTTTAAAAGAGTATCTTGCCATGGATGGCTCTCCAGTTTGGTTCACTCCCAAGATTTCCATCCTACAGTTACCTCCTCTCTCTGTGAGGTATGTTTGGAACAAGTCACCCTTCCTTTCTAATGAGTAACAACTAAAGTACCTTTCCCTGTTAATTCCATCTTTGAAAGCACATAGTTATGGTATATAGATTTCTTTTTTCTTTTTTCATATCTGTCTAGTCTAGCTTCTAAGAGTGAACTTAAGGAAGTCCCTTTTTCTTCATCTACATGATCTCTTTTTATTTATTTTTAATTCTCCTACTGTTTTAATTAAGTATATCATCTTTTTAAAACAAATTTAGTTCTTCTTGAGCATGAGCAAAGTGTTTGAGGAATAGGCCTTTTAAATCCCTTTAGGCCTTTGGATTTGTACTAGTCCCATTGAGTTTTTCTTCTGTCTCATTCTAAAAAAGTGATTTATGCCCAATATAATGAGGAGCCTGACTCTTCTTTATCTGTTCACTTGATAAAATCCACTGGCCATCTTTTTTTGAACTTAGATAAAACTTTGACATCTATAGATAGCTTTGATTAGATTTATGTACTTCTCAATCCCAGACACTGCTTGAGATCGTATTATGACTGTGACTCTAGATACCTTTGAACAAGTCATGTGACTTAGAGCCGCTCTTTGAGACGGAGAGAGAGAATTAGGTCAGCTGATCTAAGACTGATATAACAACTTAATGGCTAGACATGCATACACTAATATTTTAAGACCAATATAGAACTCAATCACTTTTCAGTTTAATTCTCTGGCTTGTAGCTTTGTTGAGAAACCAGATAGAAGAAACAACAACCACACATTCTCCCTACCAATTAATGTCTACAAAAACCTATATGACTAAAAGACATTAAAAAAAATGCAATAATTTAGTGAATGCCTCTGCCATACCTTCTGTACCCTGTGGGCAGGCCATGCTAACTTAAACTCAGATGCAGAGTTCTGCTTAGCCCGGGCTGGTTAAGAAAATATTACCATATCTACACATACAAATGCACCACCAGCTGCAGGCACAAAAGGACACAAAAATGTCTTCACCCACATTTTCACATACATTTCCTTGTGCATATGTATTTTGGGATTCCCTTGTCTATGTACCAATATTAATTTATGATGGAAGCATTTAATATACTACTCTCCCTAGTGAGACTGGAATCAAATGAAAAGTTGAAAGGGATCAAACTTTATCAAAGCCTTTAAAATGAGTTTACTACTTACCTTCTTTGGACCAACTTAAGAGGAAAGTTGGGTCTTTAAGCAGATCCTCAGGTAGCCCCATGAAGGACCTTGGCTGTGTCATACCATAAGGATGCAGAAAACTGAAGGAGGAGATGAGTTACAGTCTGGTGGATATTTGTGCTATGGTTGTTAGCTTCAACTAGATAGTCATGAAAATTCCTTTTAAAACTAAGATTGTATGGAATATTAAAAGTCACCAGTATTCCATTTTCCACTTGGTAAAAGGTTGTCTTAAATACATTCAGAAAACCTATTAAAGACTGAATGTTTTGGAAGTTATGCCTATGGGTAAAATTGCAATATTTCCAGAATCTCACGCCTGGCTTTAGTGCATCTCTGTATCAGTAGGTGTTTCCAAGGGGTGGAGAGAAGTAGTCCATATCTATATCAATAGGTAATTACAAGGACAAGAAGGGTGCATATCTGGACTGGACAGGTTGGATGGGGTCACCTCTTCTGTAGCCAGGTCACGAGAGACATGGAAGAGCAGAAGTGGATGACTGTTTATAAGAAATAAATGAATTTCTCCAACTTTATTTCTCCCTTGGACTGATTTAGGTTTCAAAGGTATTTTGCCCCAGGATTTTCCCCTGGAGGTACATCTGGCAGTAGTTGGCAGGACCGCTGAATCTGAAATCTGTCTACATGGCTGCAACCATTGGGCAGACTGCCCCTAGAGGTGGTGGGGAGATGACGAGAACATCCCCCTGTAGATGGTGGGGAGGCATCAGTGGCTGCAGCAGCAGAGAGTGCAGCTTCACCCAGGAGGCCCCTACGTGTGGGGCTACAAATTAGGGAGCTGTAGTGAGGAATTGATCTAGGTAAAGCACCTCCTAGATGGGTGGGGCCTTCCCCAGAACTGGGGAAGGGTGGAGACACCGGAAGCTGTGGAATTAGCCCTCCATGAGACATAAGACTGCTTAGAGGCCCTTAATGGCCGTGTAGCAGCTGGGATTGTGGGATGTCTTTTTCTCGAGATAGTGGAAAGTGTTATTGAGGAGAGAGAGACTTCGGCAGGAGAGAGACACACTTCAGCATCGCTTGGAGGAGCTGGGTGATGACTGATAGGATGCCTTAAGTAAGAAAGACAGTTCTTGAGAAGACAGGTTGTGCTCGTGGAAGATACGTTAGCAGCAAGGGAGGAGACCTCAGGAACAGTTTTCCTTCACGTGGGAAGGCCGGCAGTGTACATTCACTGTCCTTCCACAGGGATACCTCCACAGCCCCACCATGTGTCATGGACTTGTAGCTCAGCACTTGGACACATGGAAGAAACTACAAATGGTGCAGCTGTATCAATACATTGATGATATCATGCTCACATCTGATTCTCTTGCAGATTTAGAAGGGGCAGTTCCTAGACTGCTGCAACATCTACAGGAGAGAGGATGGGCTATGAACAGCACCAAGATTCAGGGATCTGTTTGTTTGTAAAATTCTTGGGGGTTGTCTGGTCAGGTAAAACAAAAGTTATCCCAGAAACAGTCATAGACACGGTCCAGGGTTTCCCATCCCCTACCACTGTGGCAATATTACAAGAGTTTTTGGGTCTTTTGGGCAACTGGAGAGTATTTATCCTGCACTTGGAACAAATTCCGAAGCCCTTATACTGGTTGGTATGAAAGGGCATCAGGTGAGACTGGGATGAAACATATGCAGCTGCTTTTACTGCTGCTAAGTGAGCAGTCAAGGCCGTACAGACCTTGAGTGTAATGGACTCATCAAGGCCCTGTGAGGTAGATGTTCATGTAATCAAAGATGGTTATGGTTGGGGCCTTCAGCAGTGGCTTGAATGGATGTGCCAAGCTATTGGATTCTGGTCACAACTATGGAAAGGAGCAGAGGTCCAGTACACCTTGATAAAGAAGCCAGTGGTTGCTGTGTACCACACCTTGCTGACTATGGAGCCCATTACTGGAAGAGCCCAGACCAAGGTAATAACTACCTATCCCATCACGGGGTGGGTGTGAGATTGGACTCAAAGGCCATGGAGTGACGTGTCACAGACACCTGCACTGGCCAAATGGGGTGCATATTTACAGCAGCATAGTGCCCTGTCTACTAGCACCTTAAGTGGAGAATGCCAATGCTTATTGGGGCAGGTGACCTATACCAGTGGAAAGCAGGAAGAACTTGCTTTTGAGCTATTGGTAGTTGAGAGTCCTTATCAGGAGGGAAAAGCCCCTATGCCTGAAGATGCTTCATATACAGACAGCTCCAGTCATGGGCAGCCCCCAAAGTGGAGGCTTGTGGCTTTCTATCCTAAGACTGAGACAATATAATGGAGGATGGAGGGGGGAAGAACAGCCACTGGGCTGGGTTGCAGGCAGTGTGGCTTGTGATTACCCAGGAGCCCTCCCCAATAGTTGTCTGCACTGAAAGCTGGGCTCTCTATCAGGGCTTGAATCTGTGGCTGCCGACATGGTACCATGTCGACTGGATGGTTGGTCCCTGGCCCCTTTGGTGGCAAGAGTTTTGGCAAGACCTATGGGCCTCTGGTCAGAATAAGACAGTTACTGTAAATCATGTGATTGGCCATTTGCCTTTGGCATCCCCAGGGAATGATGAAGCAGACAAATTGGCCCAGGTGTGTTGGCTGGAGGAAAGCCTGCCTCCGATGTGGCCCAGTAGTTTTATCAGTGTTTGTTGCACACGGAGCAAAAGACAATGTGGGCTGTAGCCCTTTGGTGGGGCTTGAAGAAGTTAGAAGAGCCCGGAAGGAGTGCCTTGTGTGCTCTTAGAGGGACTTAACACCGAGTCCTGCAGCAACATGGGACAATAGTAGAGGGGCTGACACCCCTAGTCAGGTGGCAGATAGGCTGTATCAGGCCTCTGCCTATATCAGAAGGATATCAGTATGCCATGTTTTGTGTGGAATTGGCTACTGACCTGTTTGTTGGTTGCTTTTCCTGCATGTCATGCAGGTCAACAAACCACCAAAAGGGGCCTACAGCATCTCTCTGCAGCCTATGGCCAGCTGCAGGTGATTGAGAGCAATCAAGACACCCACTTTACTGGACATGCATTACAATGCATGCAGCAATTAGGAATAAAATGGAAATTTCATGTACCATATAACCCTACTGGGGCAGGCATGATAGAGAAGTACAGTGGTTTGTTGAAATCTGGGCTGAAGTCAGGCACTAATAGACTACGGGGCTGCTCAGGTTATTTATGGACAGTGCTATGGTGTTTGAATTAGAAGCCCCAAAAAGGATCCTTGAGCCCTGTGGAGATGCTAACACACATTGCTGCCTCTCCTATACAACTGTATGTACAAACCAAAGAGGAATCACTGAAGCCAGGAGATGGCCAGCAGGGTAACAACCTGCTGCCAGCCCCAACTACATTAAACCCTGGAGACTGTTTAGTGGATGTGGCCCTGGACATTTTGACACATAGACCAGTGATAGCTGGCCCTTCTGGCACCTTGGGGTAAAGGCCTGGAAGCTGGCCTCTTGTGTATTCCCGGAGTAACAGCAGAGTGGCCCACAAAGATCATGGTAGTGAACTGAAAATGTACAGGAGGTAAGGGCATCTTACTGGGGAAGTTTTGTTTTATCTTCAGTGCATGTACCTCCCATAGCCCAATATAATAACCCATCTGTAACTCTCACAGGGGGAGTATGAAAATGTGGTAGACTAGACCAGGATGAGATCCCATTCCTGCCACTGTCATATCACAGAACCACTCTCTTGCATGAATCCTACCTGATGTACAAAAGTTGCCTATGCTGGTGTCATTAAAACATGTTTCTTATTGCCCTTAAGGTTATTTTCTTCTACAGTCCCTATGGCCTGGACCTGTCCCCTGGCTGCAATTGCCACAGCATGATGATTGCTCTGAACTACCTACCTGTTCAGCTACTGACTGCCTGTGGAATGGGCCAGCTATGGACTTAATCTGCATAGGACTTTGAACCTAGCTGAATCTTCCAGTTTAAGGACTATCATGATTTTATTGTTGTTGCCATTTTATGTTATTAGCCTGGTTACAATGCTCCAGTTTTCTCACACAGGGGCTATTGTGGAATTGGGGAATGAGTAGATTGTGAGGTGAGATTTTTGGACGGGTGGGCTTTTGGGTGAAACTGCAGTATTTCCAGAATCTCCAGCCTCCTCCCTTTAGTTCATCTCCATATCAATAGGTGTTTCCAAGGGGTGGAGAGAATTAGTTCATCCCCATATCAATAGGTAATTACAAGGGTGAGGGAGGGTTTATCTGGATGGAGAGGTTGCGTGGGGGTCTCTTTGACAGCCGGTTCAGAGAGACACAGGGGAGAAGAAGTAGACTGCTTGTAAGCAATCAACGAGTTTCTCCCACTCTATTTCTCCCTTTGACTGATTTCGGTTTCAAAGGTATTTTGCCCTTGGGTTTTCCCTTCAGAGTAAGCCTTATGGAGTAGTGAGCTGAAGAAACAATATGCTTTATTAAGCCCACAAAGAACTGGAGTTTATGTTGCTTCCTACTAAAGACTGTCCTTTGCAGATTCCAAAAAAACTTTTACTAGATTCTAAACCATTTTGATTGTAAATGTGATTTTAATTTTAGGTTTTCTTTACGTAATTACCTGATAGAAAAAGTCAAATGACAAGCAACTCTTCTTTTTTTGAGCAAACCTTTTCTTTACCTTCATTCTCAATGGAAAATGTAAAAAAAAAAAAAATCCTCAGTTATTTGTTCAGGCATGAAGCATTTTATTTGTATTGCTGTATCTAGGATAAGCTTTGTTTGTCTGAGTATTGAACTAAATAGTTGAAACTGCAGTAGCTTTTGGATAGATTTTATTTGGAAGTGGCCTATCTGCTTGCTAAAAGTGAGTAAAACTTGTAATTAATCACATTTGGAAACAACCAGTTTATACAGATGCAATGAAATAGTCACTAATGTAAGCTTAACCTTGCCATTTTCTTAAAACAAAGTGTACTGGTAATAATAGCTCTTGTTTGTAATCTGTCAGGAATTATCCTAGATTTTAATACATTGTGTTATTTAGTTCTTCAATAGCAGTGTGATTAAAGTGATATCAAATTCATTTTACCGGAAACTTTGAGAAGTGTAATAACTTCGCTAAGGTTACGTAGCTAATAAATGATAAAGCCAGGTCTGCCTGATTCCAAAATCCTTTCCTTTCCATTGCTGTCAATCTACCTGCTTTATTTTTCCATCTAATACTAAAATGTACCCTTAGGCAAGGGTAAATCTTGATACGTAGTTAGGTAACAAAGTTGGAAAGTTAACTGTTAGATCAGTGCTTATATTAAGTAATCTTCAGAAAATAAGTGAGATCACTGAAATTTGAGGGAAAAGTAGTTTTGCTTTCAAACTTTAAAAAATCGAACTAATTTTATAGTTAATAGAGAACATAGCACAATTATCAAGAACAAGAAAGTAACATTGGTGTAATATTCACTAAATTACAGACTTCATTAGAAATTTACCAGTTTTGCCACCAATACATTTTCTGTTTCAGGATGTTATTTCTGATCTCACGTTTAGTTTTTATTTTTCCTAAATCTCTTCCACTCTTTAACGGTTCTTTAATTTTTCCTTGCTTTTCATGACCTTGACACATTTGAAGAGTACTGATCAGTTTTTTTGTTGACTATCCCTTAGTTCGGGTTTGTCTGATGATTTCTCATGATTGGAATGAGTTTAGTGTTTTTGGCTAAAGCAACACAAAAATGCCACTCTGTTTTTCTTTGTGCATTTCAGGAGATTTATGATAATGATATGTGTTACTACTTACCTGTGGTATTTACTTTGCTGGCTCGGTTAAATTTGTGCCTGTGGGGTTTCTACATATGAAAGTTACTACCTTTTGATTTGCAGTTGATAAATGTTTCAGGGAGATACTTTGAGACTGCAAATCCTACATCTCCTCAGACTTTTGCCCACTAATAACATTGATCCATGGCTCTTATCTGCAACATTCATTATTGTGTATTTGCCTAATGGCAGTTCTCTTTCCTTATGTTTATTTAATTGAGATTCAACTGTGAGGAAGAACTGTCTCATCCCTAACATTTATTTATTTGATTATTTGTATTAGTATGAAATCATGAATATTTATCTGGTCCCGTGGATTAAAGTCCAGAAGTATTGTTCATTTTGTTCTCAAATTATTCCAGCTTTAGTTGTTAGGAGCTCCTATAGGTTGGTTCCTGTATTCTTACATCCCATCATGTTTTCAGCATTTCATTACTTTCTGGCACCACAAAAATGTTCCTGTTGCATCTTGTATTTTCACTACTCCAGCCCTGCTGGAGGAGGGCTTGAGGAACCCAAGTTCCTTTTACTAGAGAATAGTGGTTAGAAAGCAAGATTTGGACCCAAATGTGTATATTGTTACTAAGATGTCATTGCTCCTAGGCCTTCTTGGTGGAAATTTTTACATAAATAGTAACTATATTACAAATGAATAGCAATCATACTGAACAGGGTGGTTAAAGACGAACTTAATGTTTATTAAAATGTTTAGGTATTTATAAAAGTAGTAAATTTATTCAATGCATAGATTATATTAATACAGGCATGTATTACAGCTATTTTTTGAAGATCTTAAAATGGAAGGCAATTGTGATGTATCTTCTAGTTCGTTAATTACATTTAAAAAGTGGAGGGATTAACTAAAAAAGTGATGAAGTTAACAGTGAACTGTTTGACACATATCAACTGTGAGGTGTTTGAAGTAATGAAAGTTGATGACAGTGGGAGATTTCAGGGAGGAAGAGGACAGGACTGTGAATGGCCAAAAGTAGAAAAAAAGTCACGATTGATAATGTATTATGATCTAGTCTGTTATTACCTAGATTTAGAAATCAGGAGGATTGTTTACTCAGTGTTTGACTGTCTTCATTGTTATTAGGAAAACAGGAGAGCTCAGTTAAGAAATAGATAACCATATTTTAGTTGATCATTTTGCTTGTTATTTTTTGTTACATAAGTCAACTTGTATTATTTTTATACATTTGTGTATTAGCTCCAGCTGCCATAACAGAATACCACACTTGATGGCTTAAGCAACAGGTATTTATTTTCTCACAGTTCTGGAGGCTGCAAGTCTGAGATAGGGTTCTAGCATGGTCAGATTCTGGTGCAGACTCTTCCTGGTTTAGGGACAGCTGCCTTCTCTTTGTGGCCACACCATGGCCTTTCCTCAGTGCATAAGTGTGGAGAGAGATCTCTCTTCTTAAAAGGCCACCAATCCTATCCATTTAGGACCCCTTCCTTATGATGTCAGTTAACCCTGATTAACTCCTAAAATCCCTATCTCCAAATACAGTCCCATTGGGGTGTTAAGACTTTAACACATGAATTTTAAGAGGACATACTTTAGTCCATAGTAATTTGGATGATGTATTTTTGTGTTCCTATATTTTAACTTAGGTTTATATTAGGTCGTTGTTTTGACAGAGCATAAACCTGTGCTCATTCTCAAGATAATTTGCCATGGTAAATTGAGATATGACAATATATAGTATACACTCTATTGCTTTTAGAGCAGGGAATATGCTCTTGTAAATGGAGAGTACTGACAAAGTGCTGTAGGATTGTTGGACTATATTCTAACATTGTCCTCTGCCTTCTAGTCAACTCTCCATATAGCATGGCCTTATTTTGGCCTTGGCTATAACTTCTTTCAGCAGTATTCATATAATTTTTGTAAATTCTAGTAAATTGCATTGAAGTAATGTTGTTCTACACTTGGAAATGAAGAAAAAGATCTCTTCTAATCCCCAGTGGACTGTTGATTTTGGTTCTGTTTCTTAGACCATTTTCTTAAAGAATTTAGAACTGTAGTAATAGTTGATATTAAAGATCCAGATAAATTCTATTCCTTTGTTTGCAGCAACTTCAGCATTTTTCTGGCCATAGTTAAGACTGTTACTTATTTGGAAAAAAAAAGAAAAAGAAAAATGGAAAAGTGTTGCATTCTGCACTGTGTCCTGGTAGAACACCTTCAGATTACGATGTCATGGTATCAGCTCTCATTAGCTGAGTGTTTTTGATAGCAGTTGTAGCACAGGAGAAAAATTTCAAAGTTAATGGTTATAGTTCTACGTATGTTAAGGAAAATGTTTAAAAGAGAAATAGCATTACAGTAAATGTTATGTTAATGTTACAGAGAATTAGTTATGTCTGGCATGACATAAAAGTATATGAAGATAAATAAATTTCAGCCAGTTTTGTTTATTTCCCTTCAAGGGTATTGCAGCAAACCAATTGGAGGTGTTTCCCACAAGGACATCTTTTGTGTTGGGTTTAGTCACAGGAAGATCAGGCAGGGTATTAGCAGTTGCAACTTGGTGAATAAGGGAAGCTATAATGAGAATAGAAGCTGAGAAAATAGAAAGCTTCTCTTCTACAAAGACAAACCCAGCCCATAAATAGGAAGTGAATAAGATTGTAAGTAGATATGGATTAGGGCAAACTTTTGGGACTGAGGACAGGATAAATGTGAGATTGTCAGGTACCTATTTTTTTTTCTTATCATTAATCCACAATTACATGTGCAACATTATGGTTACTAAACTCCCCACTTCATCAAGTCGCCCCCACCTACCTGATTACAGTCACTGTCCATCAGTGTAGTGAGATGCTATAGAATCACTACTTGTCTTCTCTGAGTGGTACAGCCTTCCCCGTGCCCCCCCTATATTATGTCTGCTAATCGTAATGCCCCTTTTTCCCCCTTGTCCCTCCCTTCCCACCCATCCTCCTCAGTCTCTTTCCCTTTGGTAACTGTTAGTCCATTCTTGGGTTCTGTGAGTCTGCTGCTGTTTTGTTCCTTCAGTTTTTTTCTTTGCTCTTATACTCCACATATGAGTGAAATTATTTGATACTTGTCTTTTTCCGCCGGGCTTATTTCACTGAGCATAATACCCTCTAGCTCCATCCATGTTGTTGCAAATGGTAGGATTTGTTTTCTTCTTTTTTTTTTTTGATATTTTATTTATTTATTTTTTAAAAGTTTATTTTGATATCATTAATCTACAATTAAATGAGTAATATTATGGTGATTACACTACCCCCTTCATCAGGTTCCGCCCCCCTCCCCCTCCAACCCCATTAGAGTCACTGTCCATCAGTGTAGTGAGATGCCATAGATTCACTACTTGTCCTCTCTGGGTTGTACAGCCCTCCCTGTGCCCCCCTAACATTACATCTGCTAATCGTAATGTCCCTTCTTCCACCTTGCCCCTGCCTTCACATCCATCCTCCCCAGTCCCTTTCCCTTTGGTAACTGTTAGTCTGTTCTTGGGTTCTGTGAGTCTCCTGCTGTTTTGTTCCTTCAGTTTTTTTTTTTTCTTAGTTCTTATACTCCACATATGAGTGAAATCATTTGGTATTTGTCTTTTTCAGCTTGGCTTATTTCACTGAGCATAATACCCTCTAGCTCCATCCATGTTGCAAATGGTAGGATTTGTTTTCTTCTTATGGCTGAATAATATTCCATTGTGTATATGTACCACATCTTCTTTATCCATTCATCTACTGATGGACACTTAGGTTGCTTCCATTTCTTGGCTATTGTAAATAGTGCAGCGATAAACATAGGGGTTCATATGTCTTTTTCAAACTGGGCTGCTGCATTCTTAGGGTAAATTCCTAGGAGTGGGATTCCTGGGTCAAATGGTATTTCTATTTTGAGTTTTTTGAGGAACCTCCATGCTGCTTTCCACAATGGTTGAACTAATTTGCATTCCCACCAGCAGTGTAGGAGGGTTCCCTTTTCTCCACATCCTTGCCAACATTTGTTGTTGTTTGTCTTTTGGATGTTGGCCATCCTCACTGGTGTGAGGTGATATCTCATTGTGGTTTTAATTTGCATTTCTCTGATGATTAGCAATGTGGAGAATCTTTTCATGTGCCCGTTGGCCATCTGAATTTCTTCTTTGGAGAACTGTCTCTTCATATTCTCTGCCCATTTTTTAATTGGATTATTGGCTTTTTGTTTGTTGAGATGTATAAGTTCTTTATATATTTTGGATGTCAACCCCTTATCAGATATGTCATTTATGAATATATTCTCCCATACTGTAGGATGTCTTTTTGTTCTACTGATGGTGTCATTTGCTGTAAAGAGTTTTATGGTTTCATGACTTACATTCAGGTCTTTGATCCATTTTGAGTTTACTTTTGTGTATGGGGTTAGACAGTAATCCAGTTTCATTCTCTTACATGTAGCTGTCCAGTTTTTCCAACACCAGCTGCTGAAGAGGCTGTCATTTCTCCATTGTATATCCATGGCTCCTTTATCATATATTAATTGACTGTATATGTCTGGGTTAATGTCTGGATTTTCTATTCTGTTCCACTGGTCTGTGGGTCTGTTTTTGTGCCAATACCAAATTGTCTTGATTACTGTAGCTTTGTAGTAGAGATTGAAGTCAGGGAGCGTAATTCCCCCTGTTTTATTCCTCCTTCTCAGGATAGCTTTGGCTATTCGGGGTCTTTTGTGGTTCCATATGAATTTTAGAACTATTTATTCCAGTTCACTGAAGAATGGTGTTGGTAGTTTGATAGGGATTGCGTTGAATCTGTAGATTGCTTTAGGTAGTATAGCCATTTTGACAATATTTATTCTATGTAGCCAAGAGCATGGGATGCATTTCCATTTGTTAGTGTCCTCTTTAATTTCTCTTAGCAGTGTCTTGTAGTTTTCAGAGTACAGGTCTTTCACTTCCTTCGTTAGGTTTATTCCTAGGTATTTTATTCTTTCTGATGCAATTGTGAATGGAATTGTTTTTCTGATTTCTCTTTCTGTTAGTTCATCATTAGTGTATAGGAAATCAACAGATTTCTGTGTGTTAATTTTGTATCCTGTAACTTTGCTGAATTCAGATATTAGTTCTAGTAGTTTTGGAGTAGAGTCTTTAGGGTTTTTATGTACAGTATCATGTCATCTGCAAATAGTGACAATTTGACTTCTTCTTTACCAATCTGGATGCCTTGTATGTCTTTGTTTTGTCTGATTGCCATGGGTAGGACCTCCAGTACTATGTTGAATAACAGTGGAGAGAGTGGGCATCCCTGTCTTGTTCCCGATCTTAAGTGAAAAGCTTTCAGCTTCTTGCTGTTAAGTATGATGTTGGCTGTGGGTTTGTCATATATGGCCTTTATGATGTTGAGGTACTTGCCCTCCATACCCATTTTGTTGAGAGTTTTTATCATGAATGGATGTTGAATTTTGTCAAATGCTTTTTCAGCATATATGGAGATGATCATGTGGTTTTTTTTTGTTGATCATGTGGTTCTTTTTGTTGATGTGGTGGATGATGTTGATGGATTTTTGAATGTTGTACCATACTTGCATCCCTGAAATGAATTCCACTTGATCATGGTGTATGATCCTCTTGATATATATTTTTAATTCAGTTTGCTAATATTTTGTTGAGTATTTTTGCATCTATGTTGATCAGGGATATTGGTCTGTAATTTTCTTTTTTTGTGGTGTCTTTGCCTGGTTTTGGTATTAGAGTGATGCTGGCTTCATAGAATGAGGTTGGAAGTATTCCCTCCTCTTCTATTTTTTGGAATACTTTAAGTAGAATGGGTATTATTTCTTCTCTGTATGTCTGGTAAAATTCAGAGGTGAATCCATCAGGCCCAGGGGTTTTGTTCTTGGGTAGTTTTTTGAATACCAATTCAATTTCATTGCTGGTGATTGGTCTGTTTAGGTTTTCTGTTTCTTTCTTGGTCAGTCTTGGAAGGTTGTATTTTTCTAAGAAGTTGTCCGTTTCTTCCAGGTTTTCCAGCTTTTTAGCATATAGATTTTCATAGTATTCTCTTATAATTCTTTGTATTTCTGTGGAGTCCATCATTATTTTTCCTTTCTCATTTCTGATTCTGTTTATGTGTGTAGATTCTCTTTTTCTCTTAAAAAGTCTGGCTAGGGGTTTATCTATTTTGTTTATTTTTTCAAGGAATCAGCTCTTGGTTTCATGGATTTTTTCTATTGTTTTATTCTTCTCAATTTTATTTATTTCTTCTCTAATCTTTATTATGTCCCTCCTTCTGGTGACTTTGGGCCTCATTTGTTCTTCTTTTTCCAATTTCAAGAATTGTGCTTTTAGACTATTCAATTGGGATTGTTCTTCCTTCTTTAAATAGGCCTGGATTTCAATATACATTCCTCTTAGAACTCCCTTGCTGCATCCCACAGAAGTTGCGGCTTTGTGTGGTTGTTATTTGTCTCCATATATCGTTTGATCTCTGTTTTAATTTGGTCGTTGAACTATTGTTTATTTAGGAGCATGTTGTTGAGTCTCCATGTATTTGTGAGCCTTTTTGTTTTGTTTGTACAATTTATTTCTAGTTTTATACCTTTGTGATCTGAGAAGTTGGTTGGTAGTATTTCAGTATTTTTGAATTTACTGAGGTTCTTTTTGTGGCCTAGTATGTGGTCTGTTCTGGAAAATGTTCCATGTGCACTTGAGAAGAATGTGTATCCTGCTCCTTTTGGGTGTAGAGTTCTGTAGGTGTCTGTTAGGTCCATCTGTTCTAGTGTGTTGTTCAGTGCCTTTGTGTCTTTACTTATTCTCTGTCTGGTTGATCTGTCCTTTGGAGTGAGTGGTGTGTTGAAGTCTCCTAAAATGAATGCATTGCTCTCTATTTCCTCCTTTAATTCTGTTAGTATTTGTTTCACATATGCTGGCACTCCTGTGTTGGGTGCATATATATTTATAATGGTTATATCGTCTTGTTGGACGGAACCCATTATCATTATGTAATGTCCTTCTTTATCTCTTGCTACTTTCTTCGTTTTGAAGTCTATTTTGTCTGTTACAAGTACTACACTACACACCTGCTTTTCTATCCTTATTGTTTGCAAAAAATATCTTTTCCCATCCCTTCACCTTTAGTCTGTGTATATCTGTGGGTTTGAGGTGAGTCTCTTGTAAGCAGCATATAGATGGTTCTTGCTTTTTTAACCATTCTGTTACTCTGTGTCTTTTGATTGGTACATTCAGTCCATTTACATTTAGGGTGATTATAGATAGATATGTACTTATTGCCATTGCCGGCTTTAGATTCATGGTTACCAAAGGTTCAAGGGTAGCTTCTTTACTGTCTAACAATCTAACTTAACTCTCTTGTTAAGCTATTATAAACACAGTCTGATGATTCTTTATTTCTCTCCATTCTTTTGTTCCTCCTCTATTCTTTATATACTAGGTGTTTTATTCTGTACTCTTTTACGTTTCCTTTGACTGTTTTTGTGGATAGTTGGTTTTACTTTTTCCCTTTAGTTAGTATTTGGATGGTCTGCTTTCTTTGCTATGATTTTATTTTCTCTGGTGACATCTTTTTAGCTTTATGAGTGCTTCCATCTAGAGCAGTCCCTTTAATATATCCTGTAGAGGTGGTTTGTGAGAGGCAAATGCCCTCAACTTTCACTTGTCTGGGAATTGTTTAATCCCTCCCTCAAATTTAAATGATAATCGTGCTGGATACAGTATTCTTGGTTCAAGTCCCTTCTGTTTCATTATGTTAAATATATCATGCCATTCTCTTCTGGCATGTAAGGTTTCTGTTGAGGAATCTGATGATAGTCTGATGGGTTTTCCTTTGTTGGTGGTCTTTTTTCTCTCTGGCTGCCTTAACACTCTGTCGTTATCTTTTATCTTTGCCATGTTAATTATTATGTGTCTTGGTGTTGTCTTCCTTGGGTCCCTTGTGTTGGGAGATCTGTGGGCTTCCATGGTCTGAGAAACAATTTCCTTCCCCAGCTTGGGGGAGTTTTCAGCAATTATTTCTTCAAAGACACTTTCTATCCCTTTTTCTCTCTTCTTTTTCTTCTGGTACTCCTATGATGCGAATATTGTTCTATTTGGATTGGTCACACAGTTCTCTTAATATTCTTTTATTCCTAGAGATCCTTTTGTCTGTCTCTGCCTCAGCTTCTCTGTATTCCTGTCTCTGATTTCTATTCCATTAACAGTCTCTGGCACCTTGTCCAGTCTTCTCTTAAGCCCGTCGATCGCTTGTGTAATTTCTGGATTGTCTTTCCTCACTTCCCTCACTTCCTTCCTTAGCTCTTGCATATTTCTCTGTAGATCCAGCAGCATGGTTATGGCTTTTATTCTGAATTCTTTTACAGGAAGATTGTTTTAGTCTATCCCATTGGGCCCTCTCTCTGGGGTTGTCTGGGTGATCCTTGTCTGGACCATATTCCTGTGTCTTTTCATGGCAATAGAAGTGGTTGCTGGTAGGGGCCTCCTGTGTCAGCTGGGAGAACAAAGTCCCTTCCTGCTTATTGTTCTCCTTGCCCTTCTCTGGAGCCTGAGCTGGTTTCCCGCACACTGGGAGGCAGTCTCTGGGATAATCCCCTGAGCTGCCTGGGTGCGAGGTCACCCTCAGCCTAGCCTATAGCACTGTGAGGGTTTGCAGTCTTGCTGGGTGCGTTCTGCTCCCCTCAGTGTCTTCCTGACCTTGTTCTGGGTTCTGTGGCCCTTCCCGGTTAGCTGCGCGCCGGCCGGGAGTAGATTGTGTGTGGTTGCTGTGGGCAGGTCCACTCTTCCGCTGTTCCGCAGTTATGGCGGATCCGCCAGACCCTTTGCAGCGCCGGTTGGGGGGCAATGAATGGCAGGCTGTTGATCTCTGTGGGAGGCTTCGGCATGGCTGCTTTACCCAGCAGCCGTTTATGGGGCCTGAAATTCCTCAAGATTCCCAGGCTGCTAGGCTGAGTGCGCTGGGATGATTTTGTTCCGCTGTTGGGCCCTTGTCTCTTTAAGACTAAAAAAAAAAGCACCCACTTTTCTTTTGTCCCAGGAGCTGGCTGAGGGAATCTGCTTGCAGTCTCCGTCTCAGATCCTGCCTTTCTGTTTCTCTAATCTCTGACACACCATACGATGTGTGTCAGTGCTCCTGGTGCAGATCACCAGGGCTGGTCATTTAGCGGGCCTGTGCTTCCACTCCCTCCCAACTCTGATTCTTTTCCTCCCGCCAGTGCACTGGGGTGGGGGAGTACTCGGGTCCCGCCGGGTCACGGCTTTCTATCTTACCTGCTTCATGAGGTGCTGAGTTCTCTCAGATGTAGCTGTAGCCTGGCTGTTGTACTGTATCTTCTGGTCTCTTAGGAATAGTTGTATTTGTTTTATTTTCACAAATATATATGGTTTTGGGAGGAGATTTCTGCCACCCAGCTCATGCCGCCCCTTCCCAGAAGTCCCAGGTACCTATTTTTTTTATGTGGCACCAAGATGGTGGTTTGGTGGCCCAAAAGGGGCTGTAAAGCTTGTCAAACACTCTAGTGAACAGAAAATTTAAAGCCAGGGAACCAGTTTTATCTAACATCATCATCATCATTATTATTATTATTTGGCTTGCAGTGTTTAGAAAAATCTGTCTTAACTTGCGGTCATCATTGTTAGTAGTTTTATTTCTAAGGTGGTAATTACTACAAGATTGGAAGGGATACAAGTTCACAGAGATAATAACTTTGAGCTTTTTCATCTGCACATGTTCTTAGAAACACTGGAGACATTTGCTAGTTACCTTCTGTTGGAATTTGGAATTGTCAAAGAACTGTGAAGGGTCTGAGGTTTTATCTAAGTTAGCTTACCACAGTCTCACGAATGCTGGCAGAAGACATGAAATTCATGGGTCAGAGATAATGGACTTTTATTATTCATGGGACAGCAAGCTGCTTGAGTTTCATGTTCAGGATAGTTTACCTAGCCCCACAATTCTCATAAAGGTGATATGAGTGGCCCAGGTGAATCTACACTCACAGTAGGTTTTTATCACAGCTGAAGAACCCCAAACTTAGGGAACCTTAATTTTTTACAGTAGTCTACAGTCTATCTGCCTGACCTTTGCTCCAGAGATAACATCATGATATACTGGATGGTAAACAGGCTCACTGCTCTGGAGGGAGACAATCATCTCTATTTCTCAAGGCTGTTTCCTAGAAGTAACTGAAAAGATGACAGTCAAGCCTCTTTTTGGAAATTGTAGAAATACAAGAGACTCATGGAAAATTGTCTGCTAATTGTGTTTTAGTATGAAAAGTCCTTGAGCCCTGAGTGTTCTTAGCTTTTGTACTCTGCTCTGGTTTTCCCAGCTTTTAAATCAGGAGTTGGCTAACTTTTTCTGTAAAGGGGTAAATGTTAAATTTTATTTTATGTTTTGTGAGCCATGTGATCCTGTCATAACTACTCAACTTGGCAGTTGTAGCAGGAAGGCAGCCGTAGATAATATGTAAATGGATGAACCTGGCTATATTCCAATAAAACTTTCTGACATTGAAATTTGAATTTCATATGATTTCCACACAGCACAAAATAGATTTTTCAACCTTTTATAAACCTAACATCCATTTTTTAGTTTGGATCATACAAAAATAGGCGGTATGGCAAATTTGGCCTGTAGGCCATAATTCACCAACATGTTTTATATGATGAATTTTTAATATACATTGTTTTAATATAGCACTCTTGCCTGAGAAATATAATTGCCATTTTATAGCAATTGATAGTTCTAAAATGTTTGCTCATAAGTTATTATCCCAGTTTAGCTTCAGAATAAACTTGAAAGATAGGCGAAGGGAGATGACCTAACCCAAATTCATCAAACTAGTTCAGTGACAGAGCCAAGACTGATTATATTTTGGATTCTTTCCTCCATACTATGAAGCATTAGTATCTTTAATACTAACTTGTTTCCAGAATGCTTAGAGTTTAGTCTTATAAATAATAATGATAATGATACATGCTTATTTCTGATTTTCTTTATAACTACATTCACCTGTCTTGCTATTTTAATATTTGATAAATGGTATTTTGACAGAAGCTGGATATGGGAAGTGAAGGGCATTTGTTGCAAAGTTTGGTAAAGATTTGGCAGTTAGACAGTAAAGTCATTCATATGCTATATTTTTTCCCACACTTTCAAAGATAATAATTTTATTTTCAGGTGTATACTATAGAAATAAACAATAAAGACCATCTCCCCCCAAATCATTTGTGTTCACTAATGTTTTAATTTATCTAGTAAGTTTTACCCAGATTTTTAAACTCAAGATGTTGAGAACATCTACAATAATGTACTTCTTGAATTGCTTCCCTACTAGGTGGTTGAGGATTATGCTGGAAGATGGCAAGTCCCTTTGCCACAGCTTCAGGTTCTTCAGACTGCACTCTGCTGTTTTACATCAGCCAGTGTGTCATTCCCAGATGAATGTGAGCACGTACAGTATGTTTTGAGTAGTCTTGCTTTGTAAGTATTCTTTAATTGTTATAAAAGTACTGTTTTTCTTAATGTACTTAAGAGCTGGATTTTGATTATTTTCTCTGTGAAAGGACTCTTTCCTAAAGTGTTTTCTCAAAAAGAAACTCTCATTTTTTCATTTAAATATTTAGGTATAGTTTTGAATTCAACCATAATTTTACTTTTGGTTTAGAATTAAATGGAATTATTGTATAGATTCTTAAGGTCACTACCAGAACTTTACTTTTTAATTCCCTGGATTACCTTGGCTCTAATGGTAAGTCCCTGACAGAATACAGCAATTGAGGCCATCATAGTTAGCAGAGGTATCTTAAATCAGGCCAGAAAGAGATAAGGAAACTTCTGGTTTTTAAAAATACTTAAAGAGGACTTCAAGTTCACAAACTGAGCATTTGTGTTTATCCTTTTTGCTCTCCTAGATCCTATTAAAATTGCAGTAAAGAAATAAAAGGGAGAAATACAATGAAAGGAAAATAGAGAAGAGTCATCAGTGAATGAAAGATTTCAGTAGTTTTCTGGGGGATAGAAAACAGAGGAGCGGCCATTGAAACATGGCAGAGCAAGTCACAACATTTGTGCATGGGGAGGGGTATACTCAAATTGCACTCATAATAAATGGTGTGTGAAATCATTTATCAACATCGATATGAGGAAGACAGTCTCTCTTGCCCCTCTTCTCCTAGATTCCTGGAGAGTTGTAAAATTTGAACACGCAAGGTATGAAATAGAGAGTAGGAAATGAGATACTTTGAGAGAATGCAGTAAAGGGGTTAATTGCATTTTTCCATTTAGGCCAATCACCAGGCCTTAGGGCTAGAGTAGGGAAACAATATTGCTTTTTATTTCTCTAAAGAAATTAAATGAGTTTGGATCAATGACCTGGGCATTCAGGGTTCCTCTTTGAGATACCTCATTAATCACTTATTTACCCTAAAGAAAAACTCGTCAGTTATCAAATTCTAGACATATGCTTATAGGAGTCCCAATTACTGTGCTTATGGCTTTATTCATAAATATTAGTAGGTATTTAAGAATCATCAGACACTTGAGGAATGCCTTCAACAGGAAAAAATACAGTGAAAACAAACTGGATAAATAATCTGGAACAAATAGTGTTAATACTGAAAAAAAAATTTAACAAAATTATAAAACCTCTATTTTCAGAGAGAGTTGAGAAGTTATGTACAACATTAAAATATTGACATAGCATGTGTGAAAGGAGTAATTAATACCAAAAATGAATTTGTGGTAATTAAGAAAATGTGATGGTTGAAATGTAAAGTTCTGTAGGAAGTTTGGAAGGGAAAGTTGAAGAGATAATCCAGAATGTAAAACAAAACCCAAAGCAGTGTGTCAGAAAACAAATGAAATGGTGGTTCCATGTAGATTTATTTGGCTAGCTGGAGTTCCAGAAAAAGAACTTAGAGAAAAATACATTGGAGGAAATTTTCAAAGATATAGTAAAAAAATTTAACAGAACTAAAAGTCATGAACTTGAAGACTGAAAGACCTCAAGAAGTGCTTAGCACAGTGAATATAAAAGATACTCAGCTAAATGCATCATTTTGCAATTTGAAAATACCAAGAATGGAAAAAAAGATTTGAATACTTTCTAGAGAGTAAAAACTAGTATACCTACCTACAAAGGAACAGCTATCAGTCTTTGTATAACTAACAGTGGGTAGTGAAGTATAATGAATTAGTGTCCTATAGATTTGATGAGAAATTATTTTTACTGTTTTATACTCATCCAAATGGTTAGTGAAGTGTGAGAGTAGGAAGAACATTTTCAAGCATGTGAGGACCTAGAAGATTGACTAGTCCACACAGCCTTTCTGGGGAAGTTACTAGAGAATGTGCGGCAGGAAAATGAGGGTGTGATATAAAAAGATGAGATGATAAAGGATCTAAAACTGTGGCTTTTACTTAAGCTGAAGGGATGTCCCAGAATCATTGCTGAGTAGTAGATATTATAGATATTTATCACCCAGAGGGAAATTTCCAGTACTTTGAAACTAACCTTGAGATTTTGGGACCATTTTAGGTAGTGATTAAAGGAGACAAGGCAAAGGACATAAAAAAAGGAATTAAATACTCTAGCAAAATTAGAAATAATCTGAACAGAAAAGAGCACAGAATCATTGCAAACTACTTATATGTGCACTGAATACAATTTCTGTTAATTATACTGAAAAAAAGTATAAGAGAGAAGGAAAGTTTATAATATTAGATTTGTAAGAGTAAGTTAAAAAAACATTATTAAAAAAATATTGTTTTGTATTTATTATTTATTCCTAAGTGAATAAGGGAAACGTATTAGGACTTACTATAATTGACAAATCTTACTCAAGCTGTTTTAAGCCAAAAAAGAAGAGGGGAAGGGACTTAGTAGATGACTAAAACCATGGAAAAGGAAGGACTAGAACAAGTTTCAGGATTTTCTAAATCCAGAGAATAAAGTATCATCTAGAACTATTCTCTCCCTTTCCATCTTTCCTTTCTTGGTTTCATTGTCTCAGGGCTGCTAATAGTTATGGGATTAAGCTTAGTGTATTAACTAAGGGAGAAGACACCCTTCTCCCCACTTCTAATCCCCAAAATATTTTGGGAACTCAGGATCAGCTGAGGTTAGTGCCCACTACTTGGACTAGTCACTGTGTTGAGGAGTCAGTGGTAAGATGCTGCATCAGCAGCCCCACCCAAAACATGGAAATGTTGGAGGAATAAGCAGTTGCTTCAAGAAGTGATTGAGGTAGTGTGAAAGAGAGCTGGCTAGGTTGACAAACAGATATGTCCACTGCAAGGATTAATTTTATACATTCTTTTGAATGCTACCAAGACAGTTTCAGTAATTCTATCTCTGATTTACATTATTATAAAGAAGACATATTCTTCTTTCAGTGCCTATTTGGATTTTTTCTGCTTTCACCCATATAATCTTTAACTTTAGCGTTACAGTGTGAAAATGCTTTTAAGGCTTTCAAGGAAAAGTACTTAAAAAAATTTTAACTAATTTATTGACTTGTGTTTCATTGCTTGCTAGCCTTTTTACTATTGTCATGAAAAGAATAATGTGTTAGGCAGAAGCAAGTATTATCCAAGATAGATAGTCTAGGCAAAAGGAAGTAAATTATCTTAGTGGTTTGTCAATAGTATTGCTTCTTGTAAGGAGAACTTCCTCCCTTATTTGAATTTATTTTAATAGAAAAATTAACTATATTTTTAATACCAGAAGAAAAATAGGGAAATAGCAATACCACCATGTTGGTATTTCCCTATTTTTCTTCTGGTATTAAAAATAGGGAAATAGCAACATGGTGGTACTATTAATAGTAGTAATTTTGTAATAGTATTCTATGTTATTTAAATAAATACATAAGCCAGAAAATTCTTCTAACAATTACTACATATTATTCATTCTCATTCTTTAAATCTCTGGTCTTGGTTATAGGGAAGTAAGATAGACAAGTCCTTGTTTTCTCAAAGACCTTACAGAGCTTAAAGATGTTAAATAAGCAGTCACATATGTAATTATAATAATGAAAGAGACGGTATAATGAGAGTATAAGAGGGTACTTGACTTGGTCTGGAAGGTCAAGGAAAATTTGCTGGGTAGCTAACACTTGAGCTGAGCTCTGAAAAAATAATAGTGATAAATTAGAAGTTGCAAAAGAGCCTCCCTGGAATGGAAAACAGAATGTTGAAGTGCATCCAGTTGCCTGGACTAGATGCCAGGACATTACTGGATTTCATTATAATTCACAAGTCATATTAAAACAGTGACTCCAAGTTTTACAGGTAGAATGAAGTCAAACACTCTGAAACTAAGTGGACCTTAGTGGCAAAGAATATAGACTTTACCAGTTTTACATAAAAGCAAACTTTAATGTTACCTTCCCAGTGGAAGTAGCCCAATGGAAAATACATGTTCATAGATTTCAGCCTTCCACGCAGGGTTCAGTGATGGATGTAGATATTAACCTGGAAGCTACTAGGTTCACAGTGATCTACATGGTCTACCGGAGGAAGGAACTCAGCTAATAGTATTTAGTATGTGCAGTGGCAAATGTAAAAATATATATCCTAATATGCCAAGTTGCCTCAGACAGAAGACCAAAGAGCCTTCTCTTTCATGGAACAAAATAGGTATAATCAGCCTCTTATTTAGAGTGGCTAGACATTTATGTGCTAGGCTACATATGTAATGATAGATCAGTGATCTTTTCTGATTATTTGTGTCTAACTTCAGTTTCTGTTGTTTATAACTTGGGTCTAGGCTTCAACTAATTTTGGAAACAGCCTTGAAATCAAAGAAAGGCTAATTATAAAGGGCCATTTGTTTTTTGGGAGGTCCAGTCCCCAAAAAGGTGTTTGTCTTAGGGCTCCAATCCATATGTCCTTTACATGTAGCACTCTTTCTGCTTTTTGACTCTTTAATTATTTTGACCAACACTTACTCATCACATTCTCCAAGTCTGTATCCATTTTCTTTACTAATCATTTGTGGCTGTTGAACTCATTTATTTTATAGAGCAGTCTAGGCTGTCTAGCTTTCTGTTTCTTTGTTTTCTCTCTTGGAGGAAGACATATTTCCCTTTTTGAGGCAACTGGTGGTCTTAATTCAATTCCATTTCTCACCATTGTTTTGTTTTTCTTTATTACGTTAGAATATGTTTTCAGGATTTGTAGTAGCTGAAGTCAGCATTAGAGATAAACTTGTATTTGTTTATATTGACCTGTTTAGAAACAGTATTTCATATAGAGCTAGTTGTGACTAGAATTTTTTTTCTTGTAATTTTGGTTTTCATTCATCATTTTTCTAATTTGGAGTGAAGCAGGTTAGACTCTAGTCATTTTGTAAGCAAAGACAGGGATTATTAACTGGTATATATGTGTTGGCAGAGATGAAAAGTGATCAGGTGATGAAATTCTCTATTCCCACCTATATTAGTATATATCAGAGTCTAAAGGGATGTACATGTGTGTTTTTAGAAAATGGTATTTGTTTTTACAGTATAAAAGGAAAGGAAGGAAAGCGTAATCATTCACTTGGTCACTGTGGATATACAAAGCCTAAAGTGAAAAAGCAGTAGACTAAAAGCTATTACAATTTCCACTGTTAGGAAGATCAGTTATACTTTAGAAGAAGATGTATATAATCACTATGAAAGGTGTAAATATATGTTTGAATTTTACTCATATTTGAATTTTTAAATTTTGTACTAAGTTAGATTCCTCAAAAACTACAGAACTCAACCTGTTAACTTCTACTTCCTCACCCCTAATAGCTTTGGTTCATAGAACTAGACCACAACATCATACTATCAGCTTTCACTGTGGAATGAAGTTTAAAAAAAAAAGAAAAAGAGAGAGAAGAACCCAAAGAACAAATCTGTAATTGCTACAAAGGTAACAAAATTTTGCTCATTGTTCCTTATATAGGAATCTCATAAGAAATCCCCCCAGGTGCATCTAAATTTTACATAAAACAAATATTAAGAGATCTGAAGGGAGTCAACAATTTAATAACAGTAGGGGACTATAGCCCACTTTCATCAGTGGTTAGATCATACAAACAGAAAATCAGAAAGGAAACACTGACCTTCAACACATTAGACTAGATGGACTTAACAGACATATACAGAATGTTCCATCCAAAAGCAATAGAATACACATTCTTCGCAAGTGCACAGAATAGATATGTTCAGTAAGTCACAAAACAGTCTTAATAAGTTTAAGATTGAAATCATATTAAGTATCTTTTCTGACCCAAATGATATGAAAATAGAAATCAATTACAAGAAGAAACTGGAAAATACAGCTGCTTGCAGATTAAACAACATGCTACTGAACAACAAATGGGTTGGAGAAGAAATGAAAAAGAAATAAAAAAATATCTTGAGACAAATGAAAATGATGGGACACACAGAAATTTATGGGATGCAGGAAAAGCAATTTTTAGATGAAAGTTTGTAGTGATAAATGCCTCATCAAGAAACAAGAAAGATCTGAAACAACCTAACTTTACACATCAAGGACGTAGAACAAGAAGAAAAAATGAACCCCAAAGTTAATATTAGAAGGAGGGAAATAACAAAAATCAGAGTAGAAATAAATGAAGTTGAACTAAAAGACAATAGAATGACTCTTCGAAAAGGTAAACAGAATCAACAAGCATTTAGCCATATTCACCAAGGCAAAAAGAGAGGACTCAAAATCAGAAATGAAAGAGATGTTACAGCTGATAAACAGAAATACCAAGGATGATAAGAGATGACTGTGAACAGTATATACCAACAAATTTGATATCCTAGAAGAAATGGATAAATTCTAGAAACATACAACCTACTAAGACTGAACTGTGAAAAAATAGGAAATCAGAATAGACCAATCAATAGTAAGAAGATTTAATCAAAAACTTCCCTAGAAACAAAATTCCAGTACCAGAAAGTTTTCACTGGTGAATTCTACCAAACTCTCAAAGAAGAATGAATATGAATCCTTCTCAAACTCCATAAAAGTTGAAGAGAGGATGCTTCCAAACTTATTTTACAAGGCCACCATCACCCTGATACCCAAACCAGACAAGGACATAAGAAGAAAAAAAATGATAGGTCAGTATGCCTGATGAACATAGATGCAAAAATCCCCAACAAAATATTTCAAATTAAATGCAATAATACATTAATAAAGTGAGATTCATTCCAGTGATGCAAGATGATTCAATAGCCCAAAAGATCAATCTACTTGATATACCACACTAACAAAATGAAGAAAATCAAATTATCATCTCAATGGACACAGAAAAAGCTTTTAACAAAATTCAACATCCTTTTATTACAAAAACTCTCAACAAGTGTGGAAACATACTTCAGCATCATATATAACAAACCCACAGCTAACATCATACTCAATGGTGAAAAGCTAAAAGTATTCCAAGATCAAGAACAAGAAAAGGATGCCCACTCTTGCCAACCTTTATTTAACAGAGTATGGGAAGTCCTAGCCAGAGCAGTTAGGCAAGAAAAAGAAGTAAAAGCTACCCAGATCAGAAAAGAAGCAAAATTATCTTTTTTTTTTTGCAGATGACATGATGTTATATATAGAAAACCATTAAGACTCCACCAAAAGAACTGTTAGAACTAGTAAATGGTTCAGTAAAATTGCAGGATTCCAAACCAATGTACAAAAATCTGTTGTTTCTATAAGCTAACAACAGACATTAAGAAAACATTCCTATTTACAATTGCATCAAAAAGAATAAAATACCTATGAATAAATTCTACCAAGGAGTTGAAAGACCTGTACACTGAAAATTGTAAGACACTCATGAAAGAAATAGAAGGTACAGATAAATCGAAAGATACTCCATGTTCATGGATTGGAAGAATTAATATTGTAAAATATTCAGACTACCCAAAGAAATATACAGATTCAGTGCAATCTCTCTAAAAAATCCAGTGGCATTTTTCACAGAACAAACAATTGCTAAAATTTGTAGAAATCACAAAAGACCCCAAATAGCCAAAGCAGTACTAACAAGGAAGAACAAAGCATCATGCTTCTTGATTTCAAACTATGCCACAAAAGTATAGTAATGAAAACAGTGTGGTATGGGCATAAAAACAGACACATAGATAAATGGAAGAGAAGTAGAAAACCCACACACATACATGCTCAATTAATTTATATCAAAAGAGCCAAGAATATACAGTGGGAAATGGACAGTCTTTTCAATTAATGTTGGGCAAATTGTACAGCTACATGCAGAAGAATGAAACTGGACCAATATCTTGAAATTTTACACAAAATCAACTGAAAATGGATTAAAGACTTGAATGTAAGGGCTGAAACCATAAAACTCCTAGAGGAAAACATAGGCAGTAAGCTCCTTTATATTGATCTTGGCAATGATTTTTTGGATTTGACACCAAAAGCAAAGGCAACAAAAGAAAAAAACTTATTGGCCTACACAAAACTAAAAAGCTCCTGCACAGCAAAGGAAACTATCAACAAAGTGAGAAGGAACCCACTGAATGGGAGAAAATATTACAAATCGTGTTTCTGATGAAAGGTTAAAATCCAAAATACATAAAGAATTCATACAATTCAGTAGTAGAAAAACAAAATCCAAATAAATATGGCCAGAGAATCTGAGTAGACATTTTCTCAAAGAAGACATACAGTTGTCCAACAGGTTCATGAACAGGCCTCAACATCAGTAATAATCAGAGAAATGCAAATGAACCCCACAGGCTATCACCTCATACCTGTTAGGATAGCTGTTATCAAAATGATAAGAAATAAGTGTTGGCAAGGATGTGAGAAAAGGGTACCCTTGTGCATTCTTGATAGAAATGTAATTTGGTACACCACTATGACAAACAGTGTGACAGTTCCTCAAAGAATTAAAAATAGAACTACCATGTGATCCAGCAATTCCACTTTGGGTATTTATCTGAAGGAAATGAAAACACTAACTTGAAAAGGTATCTGCGCCCCTATGTTCATTGCAGCATTATTTATAATAGCCAAGACATGGATGACGGATGTGACCAAGGGTTTATCAATAGATAAATGGATAAAGAAAATGTGGGGAAGATATATATATCATGTATATGTGTATGTTTTATATACTTTAAAAATAGGTATTTTGTGACATATATGTGTGTCAACATGGATGGACCTTGAGGGCATTATGCTAAGTTAAATGAGTCAGCTAAAGAGAAGTATCATATGATCTCACTTAATACGTGAAATCCAAAAAAAAAGCCCCCAAACTCATAATTCAGAGAACCGGTTCATGGTTGTCATTAGGTGGGGGGTTGGGGATTGAGCCAAATTGGTGAAGGTGGTCAAAAGGTACAAACATCAGGTTATGAAATAAATAGGTCATGGAGGTGTAGACTAGAGCATGTGACTTATAGTTAATAATATTGTATTGTGTATTTGACAATTATGAAGAATAAATTTTAAAAATTATTATCATAGGAAAGAAAAATGTGACTAAGTGTGATGATGGATTTTAACCTGTTGATCATTTTGCAATATGCAAATATGGAATCATGTTTTGCATATGAAATGCATCTAATGTTGTATGTGTCAATTATTATCTCAATAGAAAAAAATCGCACCAGGATCAAGGCACCAGGACATTTTTTTAGTATTTAATAAAAATAAATATGTGACTCATGTTTGCTGTAGCCATTGGTTATAGCTACATTTTCTTAAGCCACATTATTTTGAAAGTTTTCCATTCTAATTTTAGAACTGTGGGGGTTGGGTAGAAAATAATTTGCTGCTGTTGTAGAAGATAATCAATAAATTAATTTTTGTTTGCTTTTTTATTTTCTTTTTGATTAAGATAAAGAGATTATTTCAATCAAGATCTAGGTAGGGAAATGTAAGTCATGCTAGATAATTCAGTAGAGGGAATTCAATTCATAGAATCACTTTCAATGTTGCTAGAAGATCTAAGAGACATTGAAAGGATGGTGAACCCAGAGTTAGCAACTAAGGTAAGTTGCTGTTAGCTCTAGAAATGAAAGGACAAAAGAGGGAGGAGGAGGAAATATTGCTAGAGTTCAGAGACTGGAGATGGTTAATGAGAGGAAGAAGCTCTGAGCTGTATTAGAGGGGACCTCAGAATAGGTATAATTAAAGAACATGAAGAGGAAGAACGGCTGGGGAAAAAACCCTTATTCCTTCCTTCCTCTTGACTTTAATTTTCCACAGTTGCCTCCTTCTGGCTAAACCTAACCAGAAGCCAGTTAGCATCTGTGTAACTGACAAGAGACCTTTGTTTCTGAAAGATACTTCCACTAATTATTGAATTCTAAGTTGACAGTTTTTCCCCCTGATACTTCAGAGTTATCTATCCACTGTATTTGGCTTGCATTTCTGTTTTCTGACAAATAGTCTGCTGTCACTGTTATTTTTGTTTCACTATACAATATACCTTTTTGGGAGGCTGCTTTTCAGATTTTCTCTTTATCACCTTTTTTTAAGTTTTGAATAGGTAATACAAACTCATGGTTCGAAGTTCAAAAGGTATGGTGAATATACAATGAGAAATCCTGCAATTTATGTCTCCCTGCCCCCTAGATTCCATTTCTGTAGGCAACCAATGTAATTACTTTCTTCCAATGTAATTATTTTCTTGGGTTTCCTTCCTAAGATATTTTATGCATATATATTAAAAAAATCTTATTTTTTCCACCATTTAAAAAAAATGCTAGTATAGTAAACACTGTTCTGTACATTTTTTCACTAGGATATCTTTCCCCATCAGTATAGGAAGAGCTTCACCAGTCATTAAAATGGCTGCACAGCATTTCACTCTCATGGATATATAAAAACTTAATTAACCGGTATCCTACTAATGGGTATTTGTTTTTGTTCCAGTCTGTTGCTGTTATCAACAATCCTTTAATGCATTACCATGTATGAGTCATTCTTAGAATATGTGTAAGGATATTTGTATATTGTAGCTATATTCAGAATAGAAAGAATTGCTAGATTAAAGAGTATGAGATTTGTCATTTTAATAGGTAATGCTGTTTCCTCTGTAGATGTTGAATCAATTTATAATACTACAGAGTAAGAGAGTAGCTGTTATCTCACACCTTTGTCAACATTGTTTTTAAAGAATTTTTGTGCCAATTTCAAACCTGTTCAAAGTAGAAGGGATGGGCAAATGAACTGTCTTACCCATCATCAGCTTCAACAATTATCAGTATATTACCAATCTTGATTCATCTCTACCCCCCCACTACTTACAGATTGCTTTTTTCATTATTTCTAAATGTATTGAAGTATAATTTCCATATCATTAAATTCACAAATTGTAAGTGTATAATCCAATGGCTTTTAGTAAATTTAAAGAGTTGTGCAGCCACACATATTTTTGCATTTTCTTCACACCAGAAAGCTCCTTCATGCTCATTTGCAGGCAATCCCCAGTATCTCCCCAGCCCAAGGCAACACTGATCTGTTTTCTATTTCAATAGAGTTGCTATTTCTAAATGTTTCATATAAACAATATGACACATTATGACTTTTACATATGACTAATTCATTTATAATATTTTTTAAAGTTCATCCATGTTGTTTCACTTACCCATTGCTCATTCCTTTTTTTGTTGAATAATATTCCATTGCATGGATATAGTATATTTTGTTATGCATTCAGCAATTCATAGATATTTGGACTGTTCTCAGTTTTTAGCTACAAATATGTATGTACAAATATTTTTAATCAATTAATCAATTAATTTTATCAAAGGTATTGATATACACTCTTATGAAGGTTTCACATGAAAAAACAATGTGGTTACTACATTTACCCATATTATCAAGTCCCCACTCATACTTCAATTCAGTCACTGTCCATCAGTGTAGTAACATGACACAGATTCAATGTTTGCCTTCTCTGTGCTACACTGTTTTCCCCGTGATCCCCCACACCATGTGTACTAAACAAAATACCCCACAATCCCCTCCTTCAACCCTTCCCACCCACCCTCCCACAACACTCCCCTTTGGTAACCACTAGTTCCTTCTTGAAGTCTCTGAGTCTGCTACTATTTGTTGCTTCAGTTTTGCTTCGTTATTATACTTCACAAATGAGGGAAATCATTTGGCCCTTGTCTTTTTCCACCTGGCTTATTTCACTGAGCATAATATCCTCCAGCTCCATCCATGTTGTTGCAAATGGCAGGCTTTGTTTCTTTCTTATGGCTGAATAGTATTCCATTGTGTATATGTACCACCTCTTCTTTATCCATTCATCTACTGATGGACACAGGTTGCTTCCATATCTTGGCTATTGTAAAATATGCTGCAGTAAACATAGGGGTGAATATCTTTTTGAATCTGAGAAGCTGCATTCTTTGGGCAAATTCCAAGGAGTGGGATTCCAGGGTCAAATGTATTTGTATTTTTAGTTTTTTTGAGGAACCTCCATATTGCTTTCCACAGTGGTTGAACTAGCTTACATTCCCACCATCAGTGTAGGAGGATTCCCCTTTCTCCGCATCCTCACCAGCATTTGTTGTTCTTAGTCTTTTGGATGGTGGCCATCCTTACTGGTGTGAGGTGATATCTCATTGTGGTTTTAATTTGCATTTCCCTGATGATAGTGATGTGGAGCATCTTTTCATGTATCTGTTGGCCATCTGAATTTCTTCTTTGGAGAACTGTCTTTTCATATCCTCTGCCCATTTTCTAATCGGGTTATTAGCTTTTTGGGTATAGAGGCATGTAAGTTCTTTATATATTTTGGCTGTTAACTCCTTGATGGATATGTCATTTACAAATATATTCTCCCATACTGTAGGATGCCTTTTTGTTCTGTTGATGGTGTCCTTTGCCGTACAGAAACTTTTTAATTTGATGTAGTCCCATGAGTTCATTTTTACTTTTGTTTCCCTTGCTCAAGGAGATGCGTTCAGGAAGAAGTCGCTCATGCTTATATTCAGGAGATTTTTGCCTGTTTTCTTCTAAGAGTTTTATGGATTCATTACTTATATTCAGGTCCTTGATCCATTTCGAGTTTAGTTTTGTGTATGGGTTTAAACAATAATCCAGTTTCATTCTTTTGCATGTAACTGTCCAGTTTTGCCAACACCAGCTGTTGAAGAGGCTGTCATTTCCCCATTGTATGTCCATAACTCCTTTATCATATATTAATTGACCCTATATGGTTGGGTTTATATCAGGGCTCTCTAGTCTGCTCCATTGGTCTATGGGTCTTTTCTTGTGCCAGTACCAAATTATCTTGAGTTCTGTGGCTTTGTAGTAAAGCTTGAAGTTGGGGAGCATAATTGTTCCTTCTCAGAACTGCTTTGGCTATTTGGGGTCTTTTGTGGTTCCATATGAATTTTAGAATGATTTTCTCTAGTTCGTTGAAAAATGCTGTTGGTATTTTGATAGGAATTGAATTGAATCTGTAGGTTGCTTTAGGCAGGATGGCCATTTTGACAATATTAATTCTTCCTATCCGTGAGCACAGAATGTGTTTCCATTTACTGGTATCGTCTTTAATTTCTCTCATGAGTGAGTGTCTTGTGGTTTTCATAGTATAGGACTTTCACTTCCTTGGTTAGGTTTACTCCTAGGGATTTTATTCTTTTTGATCCAATTGTGAATGGAATTGTTTCCCTGATTTCTCTCTCTGCTAGGTCATTGTTACTGTATAGGAATGCCATAGATTTCTGCGCATTAATTTTGTATCCCGCAACTTTGCTGAATTCAGATATTAGATCTAGTAGTTTTAGAGTAGATTCTTTAGGGTTTTTTATGTACAATATCATGTCATCTGCAAACAGGGACAGTTTGACTTCTTCCCTGCCAGTCTGGATGCCTTTTATTTCTTTGTGTTGTCTGATTGCTGTGGCTAGGACCTCCAGTACTATGTTGAATAGAAGTGGGGAGAGTGGGCATCCTTGTCTTCTTCCCGATCTTAAAGGAAAAGCTTTCAGCTTCTCACTGTTAAGTATAATGTTGGCTGTGGGTTTGTCATATATGGCCTTTATTATGTTGAGGTACTTGCCCTCTATACCCATTTTGTTGAGAGTTTTTATCATGAATGGATGCTGAATTTTGTCAAATGCTTTTTCAGCATCTATGGAGATGATCATGTGGTTTTGGTCTTTCTTTTTGTTGATGTGGTGCATGATGTTGATGGATTTTCAAGTGTTGAACCATCCTTGCATCCCTGGAATAAAGCCTACTTGATCATGATGGGTGATCCTTTTGATGTATTTTTGAATTTGGTTTGCTAATATTTTGTTGAGTATTTTTGCATCTACGTTCATCAGGGATATTGGGCTGTAATTTTCTTTTTTTGTGGTGTGTTTGCCCAGTTTTGGTATTAGAGTGATGCTGGTCTCATAGAATGAGTTTGGAAGTACTCCCTCTTCTACTCCTTGGAAAACTTTAAGGAGGATGGGTATTAGGTCTTCACTAAATGTTTGATAAAATTCAGCAGTGAAGCCATCTTGGATCCCACAGGACCACAGCTTTAGTACATTACCCTTTCCGTCAGGTTGGCTCTTGTCTCCAGGTGTATGTGGTTTGGTGCAGTCCTCTTTCCTGTTGCTCTTTCAAGAGTATTGTATTAGTTATATTTTCATATTACATGCGGTTTTAGGAGGAAGCCTCTGTCTCATCTCTCATGCCGCCATCTTTTTGTGTGTACGAATCTTGTATGGACAAAAGTTTTTATTTCTCTTGAAGAGAAAAGTACCTCTCGATATCCAAGATTGGAACTGCTAGATGTTATGGCAAGTTCATGTTTAGCATTTATTTAACATTGAACTGTTAAATGGTGTCCAAAGTGTCTATACTATTTTAAATTCTAACAGCTATCTATGGGGATTTCAATTTCTCCGTATCTTCACTAATACTTCTTGCTTTTTCATAATAGCCATTCTGGTAGTTATGTAGTGGTATTTAATTTTAATTTTAATTTGCATTTCCTCAGTGCTGTTGGTGGCAAACATCAATTCATGTAACTTATTTGCTATAGCATATCTTTTGGTAAAATGTCTATTTAAATCTTGCCCAGTTTTAAATTCTACTGTTTGCCTTCTTATTGAGTTGTAACAGTTTTCTGTATATTCTTGTTACACATTCTTTATCAGATATGAGGTTCATATATGCTCTTTCCCACTCTGTGGCTTGTCTTTAAATTTTTTTATTGGTGTCTTTTGAAGCTTATTGCTGGTTTTAAGAAATTTGATCGTAATTTATCTTGTGTAGTTTCCCTCATTTTTCTTGATCATAAGTTTCTTGGGTCTTTGGTTTTATAATTTCACCAAATTCAGGAAACTTCTTCAAAACAGTTTTGTTTGTGTGTTTTAGAAACTACATCTTTTCTTTAGGGATGGTACTTGAAGAGAATACACAACCCACAGCTTGCTGTTCATTTGCATCAGTCTTTCTGGTGTGTTTTATTTTAATAATGCTATGTCTTGTGTTCACTGATAATATCTTCTGCAGTGTCTGATTTGATGCTAATACCATGCAATGTATTTTCATCTTAGATATTGTATTTTAAAAAGTTCTATTTGGTACTTGTATACCTTTTAGTTCTCTACTTAATAATATGGTGATTCCTTACCTCAGGAGTTGGCAGACTATGCCCCATGATTCAGATGCTGCTTATGGCATGTTCTTTTGTTTTAAATATGGCTTCCAAGCTAAGAATGGTAATCACATTTCTCTACAGTGGTATTAAAAATATATATATGTGACAGAGACTGTATGTGACCCAAAAAGCCTAAAATGTTATCTGGCAACCCAGCCCCGACTTTAAACACAATATAACACAGGAATTTGAAGGCAGTATAGTACACTAAAGGTCATCATAGCAACAACATAACACAAACCCACTTAATTCATGACAAGATTTAAATGCCTTACTATTAGATCATCTGAAAAAAAAGGCATGTCTATCTCCAGGCATAAATATTACTGACCTCAGTCTACATTCATACATCATGAAGTCCAGCTTTCAACCAAAAGGTTATAGACATATAAAAAAAAAAGCAAGAAAAAAATGCACTATCAGGAGATGAAGCAATTAGTGGAACCAAATCAGACATAAAAGCTCTGGTGATAAAGGTGGATAATATGGTTGAACATATTGGGGATTTTTAGCAGAGAGATGGGACAAAAAAATTTAAAGAAAAATTCAAATGGAAATGCTGATAATAAAAAATAGTAACAGATGAAGATTGCCTTTGATGGGTTTGTCAGTAGAGTGTGCTCAGTTGAGGAAAGAATGAATGAACTTGAAAATAGGTCAACGGAAATTATCCACACTAAAAGACAAAGAGAAAAAATGAAGAAAACAGAATAGGGCATCTAGGAGCTTTGGGAAAATATGAAACTGTTTAACAAATACATGCTAGAATCCCAGGAGAAGAAAAGTGAGGTGGAAAAAATATTGACAAAATAGTGGCCATGAATTTTCTCATTATAATGAAAGACATCAAACCACAGATCCAAGAAACTCAGAGAACAAACAACAAGCAGGATAATTTCAAACACACACCCAAAATGCTGGCCTACCACCTGGATCACTTACATGTATCACATTCAGGTTCTGAAATTTGCAGAGGAAATCTTGATGGCTACCAAAGTAAAATAGCATTACCTAATTTAGAAGATTAAAGGTAAGAAATACAGCAGGCATCTCAAGCTATGCCACCAAAACACAATGAAATGACATCTTTAAAATGCTGAAAGAAAAAAAATCTTTTAACTCTCAATTCAAGAAGAATTAAGTATGTTTTTAGGAAAGCAAAAACTGAAAAAAATTATTCCCAGAAGACTTGAACTATGAAAAAAATGTAGCATAAATATGATGCCAGACAGTAGTTTTACCCAAAGAAATGAGAGCTGGAAATGGTAAAAGGTAAAGGTAAATGTAAAATTGAATATTTCTTATTTGTTCTGTGAAACATAATTGTCTAGAACAGGTGGTGTCAGATATTTTAGCCTTGTAGACCATAGGATGTCTGTTGTAAGAACACAACTCTGCCCTTAATAGCACCAAAGCAGCCATAGACAGTACATAAATGCATGCCTGTATCTATGTTCCATTAAAACTTTTATAAAAAGTGGCAGCCAGACTATGGGTCATATTTTCTAAATGCTGTGATTTTAAGGAAAAAAAATTGTAGTGAAGTAGTGTTGGTTTATATTTTAATTAAAATAAAAATAAAAATAGCATAAATGTTGAAGCAGCATATTATTTGAAGGTAAGGTTAAGGCTTACTAGAAATGTATATTGTAAACTCTAGCTAATCACTAAAAATTGAATACAGAGCTGGTTATATAAGCCAGAGTGGAGATAAAATGAAATAAAAATTATTCAATCCAAAAGAAGGTGGAAGAGGTTATGTGCAACAATGAACAGACAGAATAGGAAACAACTGTTAATACAGTTTTTAATCCAAGCATCCAAAAATTACATTACATGTAAATGGTCTAAATCTACTTAAAAGGACAAAAATTATTTGGTTGGATAAAAAAGCAAGATCCAACTAACATATATCCTTTAATACTTAAGCCCTTTTTAAGCTAAACAGGTACTTTTCTCTACTGTGTTTTTACTTAATATTGTATCTTGGAGATCACTCTATAGTGATACAGACATAGTCCAGCTTTCTTTATACAACTTAAACAGTATTCTGTTGTGTAGATGTACCATAGTATATTCATTATGTCTTTTAATGATAGTGTTTAGATTGTTTCCATTCTTTTCCTAATTATAATAGTGCTGTTGTTACTGGGCCTTAGCCCAGTTCCCAACCTAACTTTGGCTACTTGTTGCCAGAAAGGCCAAAACTTGAGTGACAAGTGTTGGTGAAAAGGAGAGGTTGTTTTATTTAAGAAGCCAGCAACCTGGGAAGATTGTGGCCTAGGGTCCCAGGACAATTTCCAAAGTGCTGTTCAAAGTGAGAGTGTTTTAAAGGGGAACTTCAAGGAGACTGGAGGGGACAATGTGCAGAATCAACAGTTAATCTTTTGCTCTCAGGCAGACTTGCTGGTACCAAGGAAGCTGTGTTCTCTGAAACTGCCTTGAGAATGGAATGTCCTTATCTGTGGTCTCCAGGGGGGGCGCTCCAGGCAAAACTCCTGAAACTCAGAAAGGTCCAGTTAGAGGGCAGCATGGAAGGAACTTCTTTGCCTTGGAACGTTTCAAAATGGAGTGAGTGAGGCTTTGTTAGAGCTTCTTAGACTATGATTAATCTCCTTCTGCAAACATATTTTTGTATTTCTGCCAGTAGATTTCTAGGGTAGGTTCCTAAAATTTGTGTCGAAGTATGAATAGTTACATAATTTTGCTAAGTAGTCCCAAAGTTCCCTGTACACAGATTGTACCATTTTGCATTCTCATGCACAAAATGAGGCCTTGTTTACTTCAGATCTCCCATAGTTTTACGTTGTCCAACTTTTGATGTTTTGCTAATTTAACAGAAGAAAATGGTATCTCATTATATGTTTAATTTGTATTTTTCTTATTGTGAGTGAAGTTGAACATCATCTTGTGTGTCCTTAAAGACCATTTTATTTCATTTTCCATGAGCTACCTTTATATCTCAAGCCCTTTTTCTATAAATCAGACTTTTTCTTATCAATTTTTATAAGCTCTTTAGGTAGTAGGGATATTAACCTCCCTGCAATGCAAGTTGCAAATGTATATTTTTTCATTTATCTTTTGCTTTGCTTATGGTATTTTTTGACTTAAAATATAGTTAAAACTTAGTATTCCTCTATTGTCTCTGAGTTTTGAATTATAATTAAGAAAGATTTCTTTCTAGATCAGTTTACAGGGGATTTTTTTTCCTTATATTTGTATTGTTCAGTTTTTTTTATATTTAAGTTTTTGATCCATTTTAATTTTTTTGTTTGGAAGTTGGAATGTGTCAATTTACCTTTTAATATTTGGCTACCCAGTATGAAGAAAAGTCAACTTTTCCCTGCTGATATGAGATGCTGCTTTTGTCATACTCAGTTTTCTCATGCAATTGGCCTACTTTTGGATATTCCATTTCATTTCATTAGACTGTTTGTCCATATGGCAGTACAGTGCTGCCTCAATTGTAGAGGCTTTACAAAATGTTTTGATATTGGCAAGTTCCTTTCTATTGCTCTTGCAATTGCTCTTGTTTCACAGTTTTCAAAGGCATTCAACTTTGTAATCAACTTGTCTACCTCCAGAAAAACTTGAAGGCCCTTTTACTGTATATAAATTTTTTAATTAGTTAAGGAAAATGTAATGCTTAATTTACTAAAGTATATATTTTCTATGCTCTTTACAGTCCTCCTAAGGCTGAAACTTTTCTGTCTAACTTAAATGCTATTGATGTTATATATTTTTGCTGTATTTTTGAAGCCCAGATGGGATTATTATTATTGGTTCACACTGTCAAATTTTATAGCCTGTATATTTACTGATTTGTAATTCTTGTTAATTTACCATTTCTTTGTAAACAGTCTATACTCTGGCATTTATACATTGCTGTTCATATTTTGTATTTTATGGTTTACTATGATTAGCTAGGTATGAATTTCATTTTATTAACCCTTATTGGGATGTCCTGGGCTTTTTAGATCTGAGGATTGGTATTTTTTCATCAATTATGAAAAATTCTTAAGCCAGTTTTTGTCTTTGCTTCATTCTCTCTCTCATTTTTTTTTTTTGTGAAAGTATGATTAAACATGTTAGACAGGTACACCACATTCCCCTTGTCTCTCACTCTTGCTTGTATTTTTCCATTTCTTTGTATCTCTATATTGCACTCTATATTAATAAGTAGGTTTCTTGTATTTGGATAAAAATCATAATTTGAAATTTCCTATGGCAGATAAATGCACAAATCCACATTCTTGTATTTTAGTGAAAATTACTTATATGCTACAGAGACCCGAAAAAGAATCATAATTCTGGTTATAACTACCAATCTACTTATGTGTATCTGTGTATTTTAAGGAAGACTGCTACCTTATTACCATTTGTAATATATGGGGAAATATGGTTTGACTTCCAAATAGCCCAGTGACAATACAGTTTACTTCATAGATAGATTGTAGCAGTACTGTAGTTAGTTAAGCTTGTGTGGCTAATAGGAGTGAATATACTGATAGATGAATGTCAAATAAATATGATTATATGTGGTAATTTTTTAAATTCAAAAGACATCATCTATAATGTACTTGTCCCACTACAAATAATTTATATATTTGTATAAATCACTTGGTTTAAGTAATTCTATTTTGAATAATTAACTATTCAATAAATTAAGTTAGGTATCTTAAAAATCTTCATAATTTGAAATAAAATTTATGTTTTATAGTGCAACAAAATTGACACATTACACAGTTGAGAACAAATTTGTGAATATCTCATGTGTCCTCTTAGATTATTAAAGGTGACAATGTTTATAAGAATAGTAATACTATATATGTATTAGTAAACACCTGTAGCATTACCAGGATTGTTCTAAGTGCTTAACAAGAGGTAGCTGCTATTACTGTTTCTTCTTAAAAATAAAGGATTTTAGGCATAGAGATACTAAGTGATTTGCCCAGAGTTGTGTATTAAGTAAGTGGTAAAGCTGATTCAAACCCAGTGTTCTTTAAACAATGGATGATAAAGGGCCTGAAGGTAGGTATTCTAGGCCTAGGCCATAAGGTCTCTGTTGCCACTTCTCAGTTCTGCCGTCGTAGTGTGCAAGCAGCTGTAGTTAATATGTAAATATGTGTGGTTGCTTTCCAATAATACCTTATTTATTGACAGTGATATTTCAATTTCACGTGATTTTTGTCAGGAAATATTATTCTCTTTTCTTTTGAATAATTTAAATATGGCTAACTAGTCTTATCCTAGTGCATTATAAAAAAACAGGCCATCCTTGGGCCAGATTCGGCTCATGGTCAGTAGTTTGCTAGCCCTGTTTTAGACTGCTGTGTATATTTTGGGGCCATACTGTGTTCTATTTTGGACTTACTTACCTTGCAACTTGCAGAGTTTTCTTCCATGAGAGCTAGACAACTTGATCTCTAAATATTTAATTAACCCTTTACTAGTCAGTAGGAAATAAACCAGTTTGAAACGTGAAATTTCTACTTCTACATATAATCTAGGTTTTTTCCCCTAGTGATTTCACTACTACATAAATAATTTGTTGACTTCTTTGAATCTTACACTAAGGCAGAGCTAACTTGACCATGTTTTTTTGTCTTTATTACTATTTATTTTGCATGTTTTTTTCCTCATTTTAATATCATTACCATGGAGTTGTACTTTGCTGAGTTAGCAAATAATGGAGCATGCAGAGATCTTTCTTTCATAATGTTGGCTCCCCTTCATGTTCACATAATGCAGACATTATTATGTAATTCTGCATATTTTGTTGGATTTTATACAAGGTCATGTTGCTCTGCATGGTCATCTCTAAATTTACTAACATAACACATTTATTTCTATTTATAACTTTGTTACCTCTCCCTCCTTCAGTACAGCTAGTTGCCCTACCAATCAATATTAATTTATTCAACGTTAGGATGCAATCTCACTCCATTCTGACTAGTGCAAATATAATACCTCCATGTTTCAGTATGTTACAATAGAGATAGATGCAAGTATAGTACTATAAATTATAGTCCAGAAGAATCAGCTATAGATTTAGAGATAAATGAGGGAGATTTAGACCAAGTTTCTAGGTGAAATTGTGTAAATAGGGTTTAAGGAAGCAACAGGTCCAAAGACTGTAAGCATATAGGAATTTTAGGGAATGGGGAGAAGTTTGCTTTGATTGGAGAATATGTAATTTGTAATAAAAGCTGTGTATAAGAGTAGTTTTGGATCAAACATAAAGGTTCTTAAGATAAAGAATTTGAATTTACTACTTTAGATCAGCGATCTCAAATACTTAAATAGAATAAAAAGAGAATGTAAATAACAAGTCAAGCAGGCAGGCAGTATGTTGGAGAAATAAGAGCGGTAGATGGAGACTAGCAAATTGGAGAGGAGGTTCATGCTCTGGCTAATGGCAGTAGCTGCTCAGCTTATTTTGCCATGGAGAGATGTAAGCCCTGTGTTACAACAGAGGTTCCTGTTTTTCAAAAGCTCAGAGAAACCTAGATTTAATTTGAAATATCACAAGTTTATAAGTGTTGACTATTTTAGGAACTAAAATATTTTAAAACTATACTTTGTTGATACAAGAATGTGTTAGCTGAAAGTCTCTGCTTTAGATGGTACAGTCTAAACAGCAGTTTGTAAAATCTGTAAGAAGTCAGATTATTGTGTGTTTTATGAAGATAACAGTGGTAGCTGTGTTGAATATGGAATTTTGGTAAGTGCAGAATAGGGAGACTAGAGATGGAAGGGTCTCTCAGAAGTTTAAGGATGAGATAGATATGAAGTAATGCTTTGTTAATAGAGATAGAGAAGATTCCAGAGGTACATTGATGGGGCTATTTTTATACTTACTGATAATAAAACAATTGCAAAAGGGTTAATCCTCTTTTTCATCCCTGACCCCTAGTTTCTGTTTCCCCTATGTCTTAGAGCCAACTGTTTACTAATTTGATATATATCCCTGACAATATGCATTGGTGTTTATGTGTACAAATAATAATATAATGAATGTATTTCTACATCTTGTCTTAACAATAGATCTTGGAATTTTTTTCCCTTATCCATATAGATATATATACTCTAATATTCTCATTAATACTTGCATTATATTTCATTATATGGGTGTATTATAATTAATTCACCCTTTCCTCAGTGGTAAACATTTAGTATGTTTCTATTCTTTTAGATCATCTTGACATACAGAACCACATTTTTGCCACCTGGCATTCCACTGCATTTTTTTTGCACGGTGAACACTGACAGGCATGAGTAACGTAATTGTTCATTGTATGGTCCTAGAATTTCAGTGTATTTCTTTGTATTTTCCTTGAAGACATTTCTATTAAAATTTTACTGAAAAAAAAAAACAATCCTAAATGATCAGTAAAATTTTTCAAAACCAACTACTTTAAAACTAAATATCTGATACTACATACACAGCTGTTATTTCTTGAGAATCTTTTAAATTGGGGCAAAAAAAGAAATTCAAAAAGCAATGAAAGTTATTCACTTACTCTTCTAGGAGTTTCTTTGAGTTGCTGCTGTTCTTTGGAAGAGATGAGTTTTATGAAGAGCCCTTAAAGGATATTCTTGGATCATTCCAGGTAAAACGGTTTATTATTTCATTCTTTCTACATTTAAAACATGCCTTTATTGTCCCCTAAGAAAATACTGGTTATTTATGGCTAGTAAGTTTTTGTATTTAGTATGATTGCAATGTTTAGGATCCTGTTACACTGGGAGATAAAGAAAATTCTTAAAATTAAGTTTTGGCTGTATTTCTAAGCAGTTCATAGAATTCCAATTCCACATTTCCTAGATCAGAACCTGCTGCTACCACCCTTTGTAGCTTTCTAAGCACATCCTGGACATAACTAAATAACTTTTTATTGCTAAGGCTTTGGTTTCAAGGCCCCATGTAGAACTCAGCCCTAGGGAAAAATACTCTTGTTGTCTAGACTAGGTGTCCAATGCCACTTTTTCCCTTGGCTGTACCCTGATTATCTCATCTATTTCAATAGTGACACAAGATCCAAGACCCGTTCTGTAGGTGCAAGAATATTTGACCTTACTGTTTGGGAAGAAATACCTAGTACTGTGGCTATTAAGTGTCCTCGGCATTATTTCATAGCAAGGCTCTGGGGTGAAATAAAGGAAGATGTACTTTGAGCTCCCCCTAGGGGTAGAGTGTTCTGACCACATAATTTATATTCATTCCTATGGTGTTAACAAATACTGCTGAATGTCAACCAGGAGTATTGCTATCCACCTTAAGGAAGGAGATCAGCAGAACAGAAAAACCATGTAGTGCTTTCTCTCAAAAAATTATTTCATATTTATTGAAAGAGAGCTTTTAGACTTAATTTAAATAGATTTTTATGGTACATACATAAACTAGGAAAATTATAAGCAAACTTAATTGGCTAAGGTATATCTAAAACTTCTCCACATTCACAATCTGACTGTAGATTTGCTTTTCCACTCAGTCATCAGTATCAGTTTTTCTACACCATTTTGTCTTCAGTGGTATATCAAAAGTATTGGTGATGTAGCATTTCCTAAAATAATGAATGAAAGAAAAAGCCATTGGTATTAACCTGGCTTTATGGTTCTTTTTAACCAGCCAACTTTGACTCCTGTTTGAGGAGTGTTGTTAGATTAATCACCTTGCACGCTACCCTCACCATTTGGTTCCCAAGATTTAAAAAAGTGTTCTGCTAGTCTCTTGGGTTTCATTCTGAACCACCAATACATCCTTTTGTGTGTCTGTGCATGCTGAATGACAACTACGTCATGACTATTACCAGGCTGACATGGATTCTACAATAGCATTGAATATAAAACATTCTGATTTCAGAGTTGCAAAAATATGAAAAAAAGTGCATCTTATAATCAGTGAAATTAGGTATACTATATTGAACATTTTACTTTACCCATTCTTACAATCAGCAAAAGAAGTAAAAAATACCTGTTCTCAAGGAACTTACATTCTAATTAGTCTGTGTTCATGTATTTAAAACTTAATTTTTCATTCCATTTTTCGTTTGGCACATGTATTCTTGGCAATCCATTCTTTAACTTTTACTCAGCAAATATTAAGTCCCTGATATGTGCTAGATACCAAGCTCTGGGAAAAACCGTAGTAAGCAAAAACAGTAAAACCCTGCTATTGTGGAGTTTAATTCTAGTGTAGAAAGAAAAAGACAATTAAGTTAAGAGTATTTTAGAGAGCAACAAATGACTTAGAGAAAAATGAAGCAGTCCAGGGAGATACTGAATGCTGGCATGGTGGTACTGGGGAAGGAAATTTATGTTTTAAATGGGGTGGGTCAGAAAATGCCTCATGGAGATATCAGCTGAATGTTGACAATTGGAGCCACTGATATATTTAAAGAGTAGATGAGAGACATTGTCTGACTTTTGTTTTAAATGTGTGACATCACATTTGTGAGGGGATATATCCTTTATTTATCTTTTATTTTCTTATGAGCAGGGTTTCTGTTCCATTATCAAAACAACCAATTTCCCAAGAAAGAATTCATGGTTTTATGCCCTTTTCTTTCTCCTGCTCAAATTCTAAAGTCCACCCCTTCTCCTTTTGCTTTGTTTTGAAATCTTTCTGCCATTTTTATTGCTGTGGCTTTCTTTTTTTTTTACTCTGAATTTTTGAGCCTCTAACTCCTGCCACCTAGGAGAGATTTCACCTTTTTCTCCTAGTTTAGCTTTTCCTGGAGAATCATCCTCCATTTCCTGAACCGAGCTGCTGCTGTTGGTTCTAAGCACGCCTGTGTCCTCAGGGACCCAGGAAAGGCCAGTATGTTGTCCATCATATACACTCCTCTAAGCCTTGCATTGCTAAGGTTTGTGAATTCTCCAGGTTTTTGACTGACCTTTGACAATCCAATGACAGTCCTAGTGTCATCCATTTTGTACTAGTATAAACCTCTGTTTCCCCAAGTGGTTCAGTTTGATCCATCTTTGATACAGATTCCTATCAGCTTAAAATCATGCTCTTTCTCCACCTTAAGTAGGACAAACAGTACTGTTCATACTTTAATGTACCTGGGAATCTTACTAAAATGCAGATTATGATTCAGTAGTTCTGGGGTAGGGCCTGAGAGTCTGCAGTTCTAACTACTCTGAGGTGATGTCTATGGTGCTGGTCCCTGGACCACACTTTCTTTGCTGGATTTGAGTTAATTATTCCTTCTGTGTTCTGCGTACCCCCCCCAGCCATCTCAAGTTTTCCAAGTGTGAGTATCCCAGCTGTGCCACTCACTCTTTGTCACTTTGGACAAGTCACATAATTTCTGCATAAGTTTCCCCATTTGTTAGACAGGGGCAGTGATTGTACTTGTTGCATAGGGGCATCAGCTTGGCATCATTCTTGGCATAATGATCTGACTTAAGGTAAGCCTTATAGTCTATCTGTAAAGGGTTGTGGACTCTGAATCATACTACCTGGATTTCTGTTTTCACAGTAAGACCAAGATCTAGACCTTAAGTTTATTCTATTCTTCCATGAATTTTTGATTTCCTAAAACCTGAGCTGTTCAAGTAGAAGTTTTTAAGTCTTCTTATCCACTGAAACAGGAATAAGAAGAGGAAACTTCATTTCTAGAACTAGATGTCCCATTTACTGGTCTCTGTAAGCTTGCTTTCTTAGCCCTTGGCTTCCAATAATTTTCTTTACCTCAACACAAGAAGATGACATATTTCTTATATGATGCACCTACCTGATGATTATTTTTTATCTGTTCATTGTTGAGCTTTCCATAGGCTTGTGATTGAATTCATGTACTGGGTCTCTAAAACCCATTAATTTAATCTTCTAGATTCCGAATAAAATGACAAAAATAATATAAAATGAGGAAAAAATTCCAAATGAATCCTGGAAACTTGGATGAGGACCAAGTACTCAGGGATGAGGCCAGATTAAGGGATGGGCCAAACAATAATTATATTAAGTGAATATAATTAAATAGAGAAATGCAAGAGAAGGGCATGAAGAGAAAGAAAAGAGAGACCTTCCAGTGCTATCCAGTAATGACTCCTCCCTTCCCACTAGCTTATAACAATAGGAGTTAGGGAACTAGCAGACAGTAGGGCATTAGGTATTTGGCCAATCTCATTCTTCTAGGGGCTTCTTGAAAGTGCACCAGGTTTGCAGCAGAGACCATACAACAGGAATCCTGATGTGACTTTTACCTACATTAAAAATGGGATGTATGCTTCTGTATATGAATATTCCTTCTATTAAGAGAATGAGAGTATGATCGGAACTAATTCAGGACTCATGTAGAACAAACAGGATTCCCACAAAGGAAAAAATAAAATCAGGTTGGCAATGATATTCTCCATTATAAAAAATGCCAGAATAAATGTCTATGGAGTTTTTCAAGGGGAAAAAAAAACCTTAATATTTTTATTATTAATAAAATATATTAATTTAATAATCAAAATATATATTAATAAATTAAAATAGATGCAAAGCCCTATAGTTTCTGAGACAAGACAACAGAAATAGTCCAAATACTTGGAAAACCAACCAATTACATGTCTTTTATCAGGAAAATAAAGGAAGAAATATGCCAGCTGATTTAGAAATGATTAAAACAAAGAATTTACAAATGCAGTTGTTACAGAAAAACAGGACTGACCTGAGGAAACAAGTTAGTAGGCCATTGTTAATATGGCTATTATGGAAATTCTATTAATATCAAAAGTGATTCTGGAAAAAGAAAATATGAGTTGTAAATAAAAGCACACATACTAATCTGGACCTAAAAATCTCAGATTATGGTATTAACTGGGTGGGAGTGAGGAAAACAGGGAAGAATCAAGTACACTCTTGGCATCTAAGCTGAAGTAACCACATAGAATAGTGCCGTTCACTAAATGGGCGGTGATTATAGAGGGAAAGCAGTATATAGAAAGAAGATAAAGTTCCATATCTTTGGAACATCCAAGTACTAATGACCAATGATGGTTGGATTCATGGGTCTATATTTGTATCTCCCTATTTTTTTTTAACCTAGAACATGTATTACTTTATAAATCGAGAGAAACAGATGTTATAAAGGTTTTTTGTTTTGTTTTGTTTTTCAATTTAGAAAGAAATAAAAGAGACTTTGGTAGTCAGCAAAATGCCAGCCTTTAATCTAGAAGCTTTACTGCCAGAGCTTTGCAGATGTTTCAGTGAGCCTGCCTTGACCTCAGAGAAAAGTCTATACCTACCCCTTGGGATTAGTGTATAAGTGACAAAGATCTTTTTTGTTCAGAATAGAAGTAGGCCTTAGTTAAGCTTTCTATCTTGGGACTCCACTCTGCTTTTTAAAATCCTTGCCTTCTTTGGGTGAGGCAGGGAAAGAGGTTAGAGGAGGTAGGGACAATAACCTCCCAAACAGGAGGGTGCCAACAGCTATCTTAACTGCAATAACATCATAAGAGAAGAGCAAAAAATAACCAGAAGTAGAAGAACCAGACACAGAGAGTTCAAACAAATTGTTATGCCCACCCTGTCTCACTGAGGCAAATGTTGGTCTCCCCTAAGATGTCACAGTGTATACTCATCCACATAATAAACCAGCACACCTCCCAGATTTTATTATTTTTAGTGAATGTGAAGAAGTTTAGAACTACTTACTTTCCACTAAAACCTCTGGACAATGTCTACTCCCTAGACTACTTAGAATTAAGTTGCTCAAAGACTTAATTTGGCAAAGTCCTAACTGTGGCATTCAAAAGCATCTTTGTAGTGCTGGTTAAAAGGCTTTTAAAGACTACAACCATATCAGCTTAACAGCAAGACATTTTAAAATTGTGTTCCCAAATTTTCTGCTCTAATAGAAGGTGTCTTTCTGCTCAACTCCATTTTGGCTGCACATGTCTTTTCCACCCTGAGTTTTTCCACTGCTACTAAAACACTAATACCTCTATAGTCTGTCTGTGGTTTATAGAGTTTCTTCAACTTTGCAGTTAGATCTGGTGGGCAGAGGCTGGCTTTCATCCCTATGTCTCCAACACTTAGTAGTCTTAGTCCCTTAGTACTGATATGTTTGCCAACACAAATGAAGGATAAACAAATCCACAGACATTCTTATCTGATGTCTAACCATTTCTTTCTTTCAAAAAAAATTCCTTTTATAGATGCATCATACTTGCTGAACTCTAAAAAATGAAACAATGAGGGCATATTGTCTGAAATTCATGATACATTGATTACCACTATAAAATGGCGGGAGAGATCAATAAATGTATTCATGGGATGAAACCATCAAATATTTACTTGTGGGTTCTACTTTGACAATGTGTAGAAAAAAAGAGAAATCGAAGAATGCTTAATTGTGAGAAAAGGGAAAAGTTTTCACTGTCTTTGAATGAAACATACTTGACAAGTGTGCCACATATTTAGAACTACAGTGAAAAAAGCTGATGTTAAAATTAAAGTTTCAGATTCTGAAATCATTGTGTAAAGATGTATTCCTTGGATGAATCGTGAATTGAAATTGGTAAAGCTTGGATATTTTTCCAGTGGCATTTATGTTTTTGAAATTGTTATTCCTTATATCACCACTTAAGAAATATTTTCATATTCTGTGTATTTTTCAAAATCTGTTGTGAGAGGAACTACTTACTTCTCTTCAATTATTGAAGTTATAATCATTTTGAAGAGATAAAAGAGCCAGACTTACTTCAAGCATAAAATATATAATAAACTTGAAACATCAGTTCAAGTGACCAAGAGCAAACCTCTAAAGATAGAGCTGTCGACATCATTAAGTTGTGTATCTCATGAAGGCCAGTATGCTGATACAGGGAACAACAGTCATCTCAAAATAGGGTACTAAAAATTATGCATTGACAATTGCATTATAGTATCCAACAGTAGAGAAAAAATTTACATTCTGAGCATCTTGCCGTCTTGTATTTTTAGGAGCGGCATGTAAGTGCTTTCAAAATTGATGATAGGATCAACACTTGGAAACTAGTTCTGAAGGCATGTCAGGATCATTGAGGCATTGTTTACTTAAAGCTGATTGAGAGTAGTATCCTAATAAATAATAACTAGAATTATCAGCATATTAGTGCTTGAAGTAGTTTATATTTCGCCACATAAAATACTAGATCATAGAAAATTCAGCTGTAACAACCTGTGGAGGGCATTAAGTCCAATCTGACTTTTTAATAAATGAAGAAACTGAACTTTGACTAAAAAACATTCATTCATCCACTCAGCAATATTTATTGGAGATTAAATAACTTGCCCAGTTTGTAGCATACCCAATACTGTGACCTGTTCTTTTTTTTTTCTTTATTAAGGTATTACTGATATACACTCTTATGCACGTTTGACATGAAAAAACAACGTGGTCACTATATTTACCAATATTATCAAGTCCCCACCCATAACCCAATGCAGTCACTGTCCATCAGTGTAGTAAGATGCCACAGTTTCATTATATGCCTTCTCTGTGCTACACTCTTTTCCCCGTGATCCGCCACACCATGTGTACTAAACATAATACCCCTAAATCCCTTTCTCCCACCCTCCGCACCGGCCCTCCCCAAACCCTCCCCTTTGGTAACCACTAGTTCCTTCTTGGAGTCTCTGAGTCTGCTGCTATTTTGTTCCTTCAGTTTTGCTTAATTGTTATACTCCACAAATGAGGGAAATAATTTGGCACTTGTCTTTCTCTGACTGGCTTATTTCACTGAGCATAATATCCTCCAGCTCCATCCATGTTGTTGCAAATGGTATGATTTTTTTCTTTCTTATGGCTGAATAGTATTCCATGTGTATATGTACCACCTCTTCTTTATCCATTCATGTACTGATGGACACTTAGGTAGCTTCCATATCTTGGCTATTGTAAAAAGTGCTGTAATAAACATAGGGGTGCATATATCTTTTTGAACCTGAGAAGTTGTATTTTGAGGTAAATGCCAAGGAGTGGGAGTCCCGGGTCAAATGGTATTTCTATTCTAAGTTTTTTGAGAAACCTCCATATTGCTTTCCACAGTGGTTGAACTAGCTTACATTCCCACCATCAGTGTAGGAGGGTTCCCCTTTCTCCGCATCCTCACCAGCATTTGTTGTTCTTCGTCTTTTGGATGGTGGCCATCCTTACTGGTGTGAGGTGACATCTCATTGTGGTTTTAATTTGCATTTCCCTGATGATTAGTGATGTGGAGTATCTTTTCATGTGCCTGTTGGCCATCTGAATTTCTTCTTTGGAGAACTGTCTCTTCATATCCTCGGCCCATTTTTTAATCGGGTTATTTGCTTTTTGGGTGTAGAGGCGTGTAAGTTCTTTATATATTTTGGATCTTAACCCCTTGTCGGATATGTCATTTACAAATATATTCTCCCATACTGCAGGATGACTTTTTGTTCTGTTGATGGTGTCCTTTGCCATAAAACCTTTTAGTTAGATGTAGTCCTATGAGTTCATTTTTGCTTTTGTTTCCCTTGCTCAAGGAGATGCGTTCAGGAAGAAGTCGCTCATGCTTATATTCAGGAGATTTTTGCCTATATTGTCTTCTAAGAGTTTTATGGTTTCATAACTTACATTCAGGTCCTTGATCCATTTCAAGTTTACTTCTGTGTATGGGGTTAAACAATAATCCAGTTTCATTCTCTTGCATGTGATTGTCCAGTTTTGCCAACACCAGCTGTTGAAGAGGTTGTCATTTCCCCATTGTATGTCCATAGCTCCTTTATCATATATTAATTGACCCTATATGGTTGGGTTTATATCAGGACTCTCTAGTCTGTTCCATTGGTCTATGGGTCTGTTCTTGTGCCAGTACCAAATTGTCTTGATTACTGTGGCTTTGTAGTAAAGCTTGAAGTTGGGGAGCATAATCCCCCCAGCTTTATTGTTCCTTCTCAGGATTGCTTTGGCTATTCGGGGTCTTTTGTGGTTCCATATGAATTTTAGAATGATTTTCTCTAGTTCGTTGAAAAATGCTGTTGGTATTTTGATAGGAATTGCCTTGAATCTGTAGGTTGCTTTAGGGAGGATGGTCATTTTGACAATATTAATTCTTATCCATTAGCACGGGATGTGTTTCCATTTATTGGTATCTTTAATTTCTCTCATGAATGTCTTGTAGTTTTCAGAGTATAGGTCTTTCACTTCCTTGGTTAGGTTTACTCCTAGGTATTTTATTCTTTTTGATGCAACTTTGAACGGCATTGTTTTCCTGATTTCTCTCTCTGCTAGGTCATTGTTACTGTATAGGAATGCCATAGATTCCTGCACATTAATTTTGTATCCTGTAACTTTGCTGAATTCAGATATTAGATCTAGTAGTTTTGGAGTAGATTCTTTAGGGTTTTTTATGTTCCATATCATGTCATCAGCAAATAGAGACAGTTTAACTTCTTCCCTGCTAATCTGGGTGCCTTTTATTTCTTTGTGTTTGATTGCCGTGGCTAGGACCTCCAGGACCATGTTGAATAGAACTGGGGAGAGTGGGCATCCTTGTCTTGTTCCCGATCTTAAAGGAAAAGCTTTCAGTTTCTCGCTGTTAAGTATAATGTTGGCTTTTGGGTTTGTCATATATAGCCTTTATTATGTTGAGGTACTTGCCCTCTATACCCATTTTGTTGAGAGTTTTTATCATGAATGGATGCTGAATTTTGTCAAATGCTTTTTCAGCATCTATGGAGATGATCATGTGGTTTTTGTCCTTCTTTTTGTTGATGTGCATGATGTTGATGGATTTTCGAATGTTGAACCATCCTTGCATCCCTGGAATAAATTCTACTTGATCATGATGGATGATCTTTTTGATGTATTTTTGAATTTGGTTTGCTAATATTTTGTTGAGTATTTTTGCGTCTATGTTCATCAGGGATATTGGTCTGTAGTTTTCTTTTTTTGTGGTGTGTTTGCCCGGTTTTGGTATTAGAGTGATGCTGGCCTCATAGAATGAGTTTGGAAGTATTCCCTCTTCTTCTACTCCTTGGAAAACTTTAAGGAGGATGGGTATTAGGTCTTCACAAAATGTTTGATAAAATTCAGCAGTGAAGCCATCTGGTCCAGGCTTTTTGTTCTTAGGTAGGTTTTTGATTACCAGTTCAATTTCGTTGCTGGTAATTGGTCTGCTGAGATTTTCTGTTTCTTTCTGTGTCACCCTTTGAAGGCTGTATTTTTCTAGAACGTTGTCCATTTCTTCTAGGTTATCCAGTTTGTTAGCATATCATTTTTCATACTATTCTCTCATAGTTTTGTATTTCTGTGCTGTCTGTAGTGATTTTTCCTTTCTCATTTCTGATTCTGTTTATGTGAGTAAGGTCTCTTTTTTTCTTGGTAAGCGTGGCTATGGGTTTATCTATTTTGTTTATTTTCTTCAAGAAGCAGCTCTTGCTTTCGTTGATCCTTTCTATTGTTTTAGTCTTCTCGATTTTATTTATTTATACTCTAATCCTTATTATGTCCCTCCTACTGATTTTCGGTCTCATTTGTTCTTCTTTTTCTAGTTTCGTTACTTGTGAGTTTAGACTGCTCATATGGGAATGTTCTTTCCTGAGGTAGGCCTGTATTGCAATATACTTTCCTCTTGGCACAGACTTCACTGCATCCCACAAATTGTGCGGTGATGAATTATTGTTGTCATTTGGCCCCATATATTGCTTGATCTCTGTTTTTATTTGGTCATTGATCCATTGATTATTTAGGAGCATGTTGTGACGTCTCCATGTGTTGGTGGGATTTTTCATTTTCTTTGAGTAATTTATTTCTAGTTTCATACATTTATAGTCTGAGAAACTGGTTGTACAATTTAAATCTTTTCAATTTACTGAGGCTCTTCTGTGGCCTAGTATGTGATCTATTCTTGAAAATGTCCCATGTGCACTTGAGAAGAATGTGTATTCTGCTGCTTTTGGGTGTAGAGTTCTGTAGATGTCTGTTAGGTCCATCTGTTCTAATGTGTTGTTCAGTGCCTCTGTCTCCTTACTTATTTTCTGTGTGGTTGATCTGTCCTTCAGAGTGAGTGGTGTGTTGAAGTCTCCTAGAGTGAATGCATTGCATTCTATTTCCTCCTTTAATTGTGTTAGTATTTGTTTCACATATGTAGGAGCTCCTGTGTTGGGTGCATAGATATTTATAATGGTTATATCTTCTTGTTGGATTGACCCTTTTATCATTATGTAATGTCCTTCTTTGTCTCTTGTGACTTTCTTTGTTTTGAAGTCTATTTTGTCTGGTATAAGTACTGCAAGTCCTGCTTTTTTCTCCCTATCAGTTGCACGAAATGTCTTTTTCCATCCCTTCACTTTTAGTCTCTGTATGTCTTTGGGTTTAAAGTGAGTCTCTTGAAGGCAGCATAGATGGGTCTTTTTTTTTATCCTTTCAGTGACTCTATGTCTTTTGATTGGTGCATTCAGTCCATTTACATTTAGGGTGATTATGGATAGGTATGTACTTATTGGCATTGCAGGCTTCAGATTCGTGGTTACCAAAGGTTCAAGGTTAACTACCTTACTATCTAAGAGTTTAACTTAACTCACTTAATATGCTATTACAAACACAATCTAAAGTTTCTTTGTTTTTTTTCTTCCTCCTCCATTCTTTATTTATTAGGTATCATATTCTGTAGTCTTTGTCTATCCCTTGATTAACTTTGGAGGTACTTATTTAATTTTTGCATTTGCTTAGTAATTAGCTGTTCTACTTTCTTTAGTGTGGTTTTATTATCTCTGATGACAGCTATTAAACCTTAGGAACACTTCCATCTATAGCAGTACCTCCAAAATACACTGTAGAGACAGTTTGTGAGAGGTAAATTCTCTCAGCTATTGCTTATCTGGAAATTGTTTAATCCCTCCTTCAAATTTAAATGATAATCTTGCCAGATAAAGTATTCTTGGTTCTAGGCCCTTCTGCTTCAATGCATTAAATACATCATGCCACTTTCTTCTGGCATGTAAGGTTTCTGTTGAGAAGTCTGATGATAGCCTGATGGGCTTTCCTTTGATGTGATCTTATTTCTCTCTTTGGCTGCTTTTAGGAGTCTGTCCTTATCCTTGATCTTTGCCATTTTAATTACTATAAGTCTTGCTGTTGTCTTCTTTGGGTCCCTTGTGTTGGGAGATCTGTGCACCTCCATGGCCTGAGAGACTATCTCCTTCCCAAATTGGGGAAGTTTTCAGAAATTACTTCCTTAAAGACACTATCCCTTTTTCTGTCTCTTCTTCTTCTGGTACCCCCATAATGCAAATATTGTTCTATTTGGATTGGTCAAACAGTTCTGTCAATATTCTTTCATTCTTAGAGATCCTTTTTTCTCTCTGTGCCTCAGCTTCTTTGTGTTCCTCTTCTCTAGTTTCTATTTCATTTATCATCTCCTCCACCATATCCAATCTTCTTTTAATACCATCCATTGTGGTCTTCAGTGGTTGGATCTCCAACTATAATTTATTCCTGAGTTCTTGAATATCTTTCCATACCTCCGTAAGCATGTTAATGATTTTTATTTTGAATTCTCTTTCAGGAAGAGTCATGAGATCGATGTCATTTAAATCTATCTCAGGAGTGGTATTAATAATTTTACTCTGAACCCGATTCCTTTGGCGTTTCATATTTGTATATTGCACCCTCTGGTGCCTAGAAGCTCTTCTCCCTGGAGCTGATCAGCCCCTCAAGCAATGTCGGGGTTTGCTGGGGAGTGGTATTGGTGCCTGGGGGGAGGAAAGAGCTGTTTCCTGCTACCTGGCTTCTATGCCTGTCTCCACTGCCTGAACCAGTGGGCTGAGCACAGAGGTATAAGCCTCTATGCCTTGCGTTTGTAGTTGCTGTAAACAGATCTTCCCTCTGGCTGGACTAACGCCAGGGTAGGGTTTGTCGGTTTGCAAGCCAGGTGGGGATGGCCAGAAGAAAGGCACAGTAGATTGCATATCATGGAGGGGGTCCTTGGAGCTGTGTAGCCAGCCAGGGACCTGGAGCACCTGAATATCATCTAAGGAGGAAGATTTCTTTTTCCTCCTTAAATATGAGAGTCTATATGGGAAAGCTCCCAACCTGCTGGACAGAGTGCACCCGGACAGTTTTGTCTACCTGTCCTTTCTCCTGAGCAGCAAGCTCTGTGCAATCCTTGCACCTTTAGCAGCCCTCTTGCTAAGGGCTTCCTTGTTAGGAAGTCTGTCCATCTGCCCACCTTTCTTTTGTTCCAGAGCAGCTGGATACAGATCCCTGCTTTCCACAAGCGGCTGGAATCTCAGTCTCTCCAGGAATTCTGTTTGTCTTAGCTTTCCAATCCTGTAATCACTAGAGTATCATGTAAGCACCATGATTTGTAGGTTTGTGCTCCCAGAGCAGATCTCCGGAGTTAGGTATTCAGCAGTCCCAGGCCTCCACTCCCTCCCTGCTCGGTTTGTTTTCCTCCCGCTGTGAGCTGGTGTGGGGGATGGGCTTGGGTCCTGCCGGGCCAAAGCTTTGGTACATTACCTGTTCTGTGAGGTCTGCTCTTTTCTCTAGATGTATGCAGTCTGGTGTAGTCCTCTTCTCTGTTGCTCTTTCAGGATTAGTTGTATTAATTATATTTTCGTATTATATGTGGTTTTAGGAGGAAGCCTGTGTCTCACCTCTCACGCTGCCATCTTTAATCCTCTCTGTTCTGTGACCTGTTCTCTTGAGGGCTCTTTCTGCTGAATCATGTTTTATGTTCATTTGGAACCTGTACTCAAATAAATCTTGCACGCACCTTAATTTTGCTTGGGGGTCTGTCTTACAGGCTAGAACTGTAACAATAGCACTTCTGTTGGCCTGTTATTTCATTAGTTATTTAAAAAATGTTAATTGTAGGATTGTACCTTCATTAGCATAGCAACTACCAATTAATTTTAAAATTTGATTATGCTCTGTTTATGATGAGTACTGTATCACTGGCTTCATCTTGAAATAAACTTAATTAACATTTACATTTATTACTTAAAAAATTTTAAATGTTTAAAAATATAATTTTTTATTTTTATTAAATGATACAATTACTCATTTTTATTCTTTTTTTTCCAAAAGCTCCAAAAGGGTTATTAGTTGACTAAGTACATGGTTCTAGTTATTTAAAAAAATTAAATGTGTGTAATTTATAGGCATTCATGTATTTGTATAATTTTGAGAATTGGACTCACCTTAGAAATTGTTTTATTCAAAAAGCCCTTATTTCACAGATAAGAAAATTAAGCTCCAATGGAGTTAAGGTTTATAAAGGCAGAACCAGGGCCTAAGTCTTACTCTTAACTAATAATATTCCCCAATCTGTTACATGAAATATGTAACCATGTATTTGCAGTAATGCATATGTCAAAATAAGAGGCTCACAGAAATGTTTTATTTATACTACTATCTTACATGCCTCATGGTTTAACATTTTAAAAGCTTCTAAAGACTGACTGCCTTGTTGGGGATAGGGAAGAAGAAGAAACTTTAATGTGGTTTTCTTGAGTGCCAGCAGATGAAGTCCTACACTAGATTGTAAACTGTAGAAATTGTAAGAAATAAGCAGATCAGGAGATGTTAAAGAAAACTGACATGACATTAGAATCAGGTAAAGACAAGCTTTATATTTGATTCCAAACACAAATTAAGAACAAATACCTAAAACCAGGAGTCTCGGCTGTGTATCACACCTATCAAGATTTTTTTTTTAAAGTTTGAGCTCATATCCGTAATATATGTGTATTTGTTATTTATGTACATTTATTAATACTACATACATTATGAAACATGAAAATACATTTGAAATGGATAAAAGTTAAAAAATTTTAACAGTATAAAACAATGATACCAGTGTGATTTTGAATATGCTTTATTTTTGAAACATTTTAAGTCACATAGTAATGCAAAGTTTACTTTGTTAAGTAAGTTCAGTTTACTTAAATATGTGTTTTTAATAGGTATCATAGGTGAAAAAAATACCTTTCATCCAAATGGAAAATTTTTCTTTTCTAAAGTATGATACTCAGTTTTAAATTCCTTCCACCAAATTTACAGAGACTTTCATTGAAATTTGCTCAATTTCTGTTATTCCTGAAATCAGTGTTTTCTTGAATACTGTTTTGAACAAAGTAATTGAAAATTTGTCAAAATGCTCCAGTTGAAAGATTTTTCAACAGAAAACTCAAGCTTTTTAATGGTATAGAAATAAGCATTATAGGTGACATATCAATTTTGGCAACAATCATTTAATGATGTAAACACTTCCAAACATGCATTTTAAATTATTTTCTTCATAAGAAATGTCTTCTAAAAAGCAGTAAATTTTCACTGTTATGTGGGCAAACTCAGAAAGTTCATTTTCTCAAAAACATCTGGTAAATATTCCTTAGGAACGTACCAAAGAAATGAAGAGCAAATTTGTGATAACTGTCCTCTTGTAAAAGAAAATTGTGTAACATGTTTAAACTACTTCTTTTTGTTTGCCATAAGATAACCTTCATGAAATTGTAATAATAAAAGCATGATCATTCTTATCTCATGTCAAAGTATTTTAAAGCTGCTTTTTAAAATTATTCACATGATTAATGTGATTTATGATAGTTTGCTAATGGATAAATTTGACGTGGTATAAAAAATTTTACTCTAGACTCTGCATTTCATTCAAAATACAACATACTGCATGGTGTCTCTACTTGCACAGATGTCCATAAAACTGTATTTTGATTTAAAAAGTTATTTGTTATTGAGACTATCTTTTCTGGTACACCTACCTTTCCTTTTCTGGTACACCTACCTTTCCTTTCCTGATCTATTTGAGGAAGCTTTTAACTATGTAGGAAATAAGATGCCAGCACTTAATGCAAGGTCCTTCTCTTATATAATACATACTAGAAGAGTGGACTGGTATAGATTTTCAGTACCAGGAGAGGAATTAAGTTTATTATGGATTGAAGTAGCCCATGGAGGCTTCTCAGGGAAAGGTAGAACTTTGGAAAGATAGTTAAGAAAGAATTTAGGTAACTTTATAGGAAGGCTTAGAGGTTTATACAAAGTTGTAGGAGAAAGACAGTGATAAGAGAAAAAATGTAGGCAAGAAAGTAGATGATGAGTTGGAGAGAGATCAGGCTGGAGAAAAGAACTCATGATGTGATGATGTGTAATAGGTAGGTAAAGCCAGAGGTCCTTAAATATGAAGTTGGGGCATATGGCTTTCATTTTTATGGTAAGCTGCTGAAGGATTCAGATCGAAGTATGTACAATGGCCAGAACACTGATTTAACAGCGACACAGACATGTAATGGCCAACTCTAAAGTGGTGATGAGTTCAGGGAAGAAGATTCTTCTGGAACAAAACATGAAGCCCACCCTACAATGGAGTCAGAAAAAAAGAGTGAGGGGAAGGAGTTGTGTTTTTTCTATCTTTGGTAACAACACAAAGTTGAATGGAAGTTTCTGAGGGAATTATATTTAACACAGTGCAGTGGGTATCAGTAGTAGACAGATGACTCAGTAAAGGATTAGGTAAAATACAGGTCCAAGTTTTTAATTCAGTAAACATTCTTAAAAAATACAGTTATACTACAGAAAAAAAATAAGTTTTGAATTCCACAGTGATTAAAGGCTTCCCTTTTCACTTTGTAATAATTAAATATCATCCCCCAAAGCCACCATATTACTTAAGGAAGGAGGAGCCAAAAGACAGTTACAGACTTTTTTGTTCTTTTTCATCCTGTGTTTTTTCAAAGAAATGAAAATGAAATATTTATTCATCTCTCTTTTCTATCTTGAGCTATTTGCCATAGAAGTGGTCTCCAGAATATGGGGTACTTGACTCTGAAAGTGCACACACACAAAAAACAAAGCTTTCATTTATAATGTTTATCTTAGATACCTGAGCTTAAGCTAATTTACTAATTTTTAATAGATGGATTGATAGGAGTGCAAGTGTGTAATTGATAGCATAAACATTTAAGAAAGAGCACACTAACTGTAGAAGGTATATCAAAAAATATGCATGCCAAAGGTGCAGTAGGATGGGAAATATTAAATGGATTATCAGGTCTGTCCTTTAGGAATTTTGATTTAGTAAGGTTGAATAGGGGCCTGGGAATCTGTTTTTTAACAAGACCTCCAAGTGTTTATTTCCAGCCAAATTTAGGAAATTAGGAGTAGACTTGTTTCACCCTGTCCTGATTTAGGCCTCAATGCAGTTCTGGATCCCACAGTGCTAATGGCTGTCTCACCTACTCTAAGGCAGCTGGAAAAATGGGTTACCCAAGGACTCATCAGGGGAGCTAAAGCTTGCTAGTGATTCAGGGGGCTTGCATCCAGCTCACATTATTTCTTGTGCTTTGATTGGACCAAAAGCCAGCTTATAGTAGTGGAATTTTAAGGACAGCAATATGTGTATCTAGAGTAATTTAGGAATTTGTTTACCCTGAGGTTTGAAATTGATGATCGTTTCTAACCATGAAGCTGTTGCCACAGATTGTTGCTGTGTTCCATGTGTTAATAAAAAGTCATGGCTGATGAAAAACTTTGTAGCTTATTTTTATGAACGCTACTTTTATGCTGACACATGGAAACGTAGAAATTCTATGCAAAGGCTTCAGTGTCCTAAAGTAAAGTATTCATGTTAAATGTTAAAAAAACACTTGAAGAAACAATAGCTAATATTAAGTGCTTACTATGTGTCAGGTCCTGTACCAAGCACTTTTTCAACATTGTGTATTATTTAATCCTCACAACAATCCTATGAAGGTGTTTTTAGTATCCATTTTGTAGAGGAGTTAACTGAAGGAGCACAGAGAGGTGAAGTAACTTGCCCATTGTTTGTAGGATTTTTGTTTGCTTGGTTGCAGGTTTTAATTTGGGAATGCCCTAAGTAATATTTAGAAGATACTTAGTTTCATGTTTTGAATTAATGTGATTCTTGATCTTGAAACTTGATTTCTTCTACTGCTTTGTTTTCTTATAAAACAAAATCTCTTGTGTGTGTTTTAACAAGGAATGAAAAGTGGCATATAGATATTATCACTTTGGAATGTTCAAATGATGAAAGTCCATGACAATTTAATAAAAGTAAAGTGTTTATTGCAACATGGAATATATATAGTCTGATTATTTATCTGATAAGTAAAATTTGTGAATATACTGTTTTATCCTGAAGCTTTGCTTTATAACTGTTACTAGTTTTTAATGTCTGAGGGATTTGAGCACAGAAAGAAATTCTGGGCAATTATGTTTTAATTGATGTGCATTTTATTTAAATTTTTAACATTTCCAATTTCAGTATCTTTTTTTTTCTTAAGGCTTTAAGCTTAATATGCACTTAAAAATATAAATGTATTCATATCTTCACTAGGCCATCAGGTAATTTTTATAAATTATCAAATACCATGAAACATTTTTAAAACCAACACCAAAGAACGTAACAATTCAAAAAAGCATAAACAATTAAATCTTGTAAATCTATATCTAATAAATCAAATTTATAAATTTAGTAAACCCAAGTTGTCCTAAATTAAACATTGCTTACAAACTTAGCTTGTTATATAATTAATATTATAATCACAAATCTAAAATAACAGATTCTCTAAAAATATTTCAAATATCTTTAAAAAATATCTCAGAAAATGCAAATTATCAGTTAATGCCCAACTTATGAATGCATCTTTGTCTTAAACCTAATGCAAAGTCTTCACAATATAGGCTGGATTCATTCCTTTAGCTTGTCATTTCTTCATCCTCAAACTATAAATCTACTTATACAACAAAGTGGAATAGAATTTCCATCTTCTAGCCTTCTATTACAACTAAGATTATATATACATTTGGGAGCAGGGCAGGGGATCTGTGTCTATGTGCCAACCAGAGTCGATGCTGGACAGGGGCCCATTAACCCCTATATTATCAGGCTCTTACCTGCCATTGTTAATAATTACTATGAGCCCTCACATAAATTTAACTGAATGTTTTAATTTTTATATTTTTGCAACCTGGTTCTTTTCCTAGAAATGATGCATCCCTAAGTTTTTCCCTTAGGTTACACTTCATCCCTATTTATAATGGGATTTTCTAAGTCCAATTATGTACAAACTGTGTAACCTTTGGCCTTAAAGCCTATTTGTCTACTAATGGGGTTTTGACACCCAAGTTAGGTTACTATAGCAACTCTTTCTCTTTTATAATTTGGTAACTGCCTCATTGACCATCAGTCATTTTATTGACAATGATGATCAAGTTTAGTTTTTAACCCCTTTAAATTCACAAAGCGAAAATGATTTTTCTCTCCTAGGAATGCCAGAATCACCTCCGCAGATATGGAAATGTGAATCTGGAACTGGTGACTCGAATCATTAGAGATGGTGGCCCATGGGAAGATCCAGTGTTGCAAGCTGTTCTTAAAGCCCATCCAGCATCTCAGGAGATAGGTACTTCAGGAGACTCAAATCAAAACTAACATTTGTGAGAAGCAAATATAGTTTCATTTTTAACTAGAGCAGTAATAGTAATTTTTCTTTATTTTATAATATTGAATAAGAGTAATGTATTTTCATATAAAAGTGTGTTTAAGTTATTATACTAATCCGGCCCAACAACAGTTTTTGACACTAGATTAGGTATATTTATTTCTAGTAATTTCCCATTTATTCCGGTGGGAATTCAGAGCATTAACACATTTACTATACAGATGTTACTTTCTTACAGAGTTTGCTTTTGTCACTTTAGTTATATTTTAAAAACCTAAGTAGGAACACATTAAAAAAAAAATAAACATCCTTCTTAAGCACATAGAATTTCTCTATACAGAAAACTCTATGAGAGCTGGAACTCTTTCAATTTTTGTCCCCACTACTGCATATCCTACACCTGGCCCAGTGCAGAGTAAGGTGCTCAATATAATTATTTGTTGACTGAATGAATGACCACATGATGAATGCTTAAGTGAATGAGTGACTAACTGAATGAATATAAAAGTAAGTTTCAATTCTAAATATTCTAGAGCAGCATTTCCCAAACGTCATCCATTGTTAGAAGATTTATCTCATCCCCTTAACCACCTGCCTACTTCTTTGACATGACCTCCTCCCAAACCTAGATCCACAATTGTTCCTGTAGGCCAGAATTCCCTTTTGAGGCAGAAGGCTCTGTCAACTACTTCTAGTTAATTCTTTTTGAAAAAAGAAAAAAAAGTTTGCCTTATTATTCCTGAGCCCCTAGAAGTTTTTGGATCACTAAAACTTAGAATTTAAGCTCAGCCTTAGAGAATAAGTGTGCAAGTTTGGAAAACATTTGAAAGCAGGGAGAGAGCCTAAGATAGCCAAAGGGAAGAGAAGACCTCCCAACTCTGGTACCATTCAGACCTTGGTGTAGTAAAAGTTGGTTATTGAGGAAAAGTAAGAAGAGTCAAATATAAGGAAGGTAAGGGTAACAGATTGAAGGAAACTCTAAGGAGACTGGGTGTTGTGGCCAGAGGGGATAGGAGCTAGACAAAGCCATAGCTTCAAAGAGTGAGAACAGGGAAGAAGAAAATTTGGGCTTTTAGGGGAGTTTTTATGCTTCTGAGTGGGAGCTAGAAAAACCTGTTGTTGGTTGGTGCAGGGCTGATGGCTTATTTAGATAGAGACAGATGATGATTTAGATAGATTAGATAGATAGATAGATAGATAGATAGATAGATAGATAGATAGATAATGGCTTATTTCTATAGATAGGGAGAGAGTACTTTCATACTTACACTAGCATACCTCACTTTGGGAAAAGCTGCTTTAGAGACTCAGTAATATGGATGACTTTCCTTTAGTTGGTGATCATTAGGGTATAGGCCAGTCTGAAGTTTATCTTTGTATTAACTACACAAATCAGTGTCTGCTTATTATATTTTGTAAACAATTGCAAGTCAAATATTGAAGCCCAAATCAAACATTACTTATAGGCATTTTGAAGCTACTGATTAAACATATACAACTAATTAAAACACTTTTTGATTAGAAATAATGAAATGGGAGTTCTCATTCCTGCTCTGCCACTTAGTGATTCTGTGTCCTTGGGCAAGTCATTTGACCTCTCTGAGACTCAGTTTTATGATCTGTAAAACAAGTATTATGATACTGGTCATAAGGTTGTTGTTAGGTCTAAATAAACTTATATAGATAAAAGTGTTTACTATATTTTTAAATTATATAAAAGCAAGTATTAATTAGTAATTATCCTTAGTGACATGACCACATGTTAATAAGAAGTCCTATTTTGGGACTACTTTTGGCTTAGTTTTTTGTTGAAAACTAATAAGATATATTTCTTATATGATTTAGCCTTTTCATTAACTCAGATTTTATTTCTCTATAATTAATCTGAATATGATTTTAATGACAAATTAGGATTCAGCCTTTTAATCTTAAAGTAAGGAAAATATTGGGCAGTAGGAAGATAAAGTACATACTTAGACTAGAAAGAAATTCCAGACTTCATGTTATTTGAAACATATTTGTATATACTAGTGGACTGAAAAAAGACTATTTCATGTTTTTTTCTTTTTAAAATTTTATTTTTTTACTTTTTAGACAGAAGAAACCAACAGATGTTTCTTGAGCACTGTTTTGGTGTTACTCTTATTTCCATTTTTCCAATCATATAATTGAGTATTCTTTTTACAGACAAACTGTTGAGGAAAATGTTTAATTAAATAACTAGTTAATCTAATTATATAACGTTGGTGGTAATGTTTCCACCAACAAAGTTTGAGAGAATCTTTTTTTGAATGTAATGAGTCTGTTTTCCTTTTAATATAGTGAACAAATATTTAAGTTCTGAGAATCCACTGTTCTTTGAACTGCGTGCCAGATACCTAATTGCTTGTGAACGCATACCTGAAGCAATGGCTCTCATTAAATCTTGTATAAATCACCCAGAAATCAGTAAAGACTTGTACTTCCATCAAGCACTCTTCACCTGTCTGTTTATGTCACCTGTAGAAGATCAGCTATTCCAGGAGGTACTGAGATGAGTTTGCCTTTTACCATTTTAACCTTACAATTAAAAAAAAATAGCCTGTTTTTGTTAAATTTGTTTTATATTAATACCAGAGGTTTTCAATAATACATTATCTAGATGTGTTCTCTTTGGTGCCATTCTTTAAGCTCATATTGACTTAGACAGAATTTGATGTTAACAAATAATGAACTTAACAAAGAGTTCATTAATAAGCATTATCCATGTTGAGCTTCTGGTGTGACAGAGGAGATCAAATAAAAACTGGGAAGTATTACAGTTTTGCCTTTTACCTAAAATACGAAGAAATTAAAAGAAAATATTTTCCTAAGATGGACTCTCGTTACCTACAAGTTGGCGACCTTAAAGAGATAAAAAGTAGAAACTATGAAACCATAAAAATATTTCTGTATGATTATGTGTGTAGAAGAAAACTAGAATCTACTTCTGAATGTTTGAACAATTTTTGCCACTAGCTTTTCAGATATTTTTAATGATATAAAACTGATTTTTCCTCTTATAGCAATTATTGAAAACTGACTGTAAGAATGGAATTGATATCATCTGTAACACTGAAAAAGAAGGCAAGACTATGTTAGCCTTGCAACTCTGTGAATCCTTTCTTATTTCACAGCTCCAGAGTGGGGCTATGTACTGTATCTGGTAAGTGTTCCTAATACAGAAATTAAAATGGTAAGATGGGAAACAGAAGGAAAATCGGTTAGCAGAGTTTGGACTTCATATGTATCTCTTTTTTAAAGTTATGTGAAAATGTTAAGCCACTTTAATTTATCGTGCAAGAAATAATAGTAGGTTGTAAGACCTAAAGATTAAAAAGGACAGTAAATCATGTACCAGTAATTGACATTGTAAATGTTTTAAGGTATGTGTTACAATGAAAGTTACATTTTAAATTAAACTTGAAGTGTTAATTTTTTAACACTTTATTTTTTAGAGTAGTTTCAGGTTTACAATCAAATTGAGAGGTATATACAGACATTTTCTGTTTACCCAGTCTCTACATTATCAACATCTCTTACCAGAATTGTACAATTTTTACCAAGGATGAACCTACATAATACCATAATCACCCAGAGTGCACAGTTTACCTTAGGGTTCACTCTTGGTGTTATATATTCTATGAATATGGAAGAATGTATAATGGAATACATCATTATATCATAAAGAATATTTTCAATGCCCCCAAAATCCTCTGTGCTTTGCCTGTTCATCTCTCCCCACTACCTCCACCTCTGGAAACCACTGATCTTTTTAATATCTCCACAGTTTTACCTTTTCAAGAATATCATAAAGTTGGAATTATACAGTGTAGCCTTTTCAGTTTGGCTTCTTTCGCTTACTAATTTTCATTTAGAGTTTCTCCATGTCTTTTCACGGCTTGATAGCTCATTTCTTTTTAGTGCTGAATAATATCCCATTATCTGGGTTTACTACAGTTTATCCATTCACCTACTGAAGGACATCTTGGATGTTTCCAAGTTTTGCCAGTTACACAAATAAAGCTGCTATAAATATGTGTGTGCAGGTTTTTTTGTGGACATACGTTTTCAGCTCCTTTGGGTAAATACCAAGGAGCATGATTGCTGGACTGTACGCTAAGAGTATGTTTAGTTTTGTAAGAAACTGTCAAACTGTTTTCCAAAGTGGTTGGACCATTCTGTATTCCAGCCAGCAATGCGTGAGAATTCCTGTTCCTCATCCTCACCAGCATTTGTTGTCAGTTTTCCAGACTGGTCATCCTACTAGGTGTATAGTAGTATCTCCTTGTTGTTTTAATTTTCATTTTCCTGATGAGATACAATGTAGAGCATCTTTTCATGTGCTTAGTTGCTATGTGTGGATCTTCTTTGGTGAGGTGTCTGTTAAGGTTTTTGGCCCATTTTTTATTGTTTTTTTTGTTTTCTTATTGTTGAGTTTTAAGTTTGTTGTATATCATGGATAATCCTTTATCAGATAGGTCTTGTACAAATATTTTCTCCCAGTAGTGGCTTATCTTTTAATTTTCTTGATACAGTTTTTCACAGAGCAGAGGTTTTAAACTTGAATGAAGCCCAGGTTATCAATTATTTCTTTCATGGATTATGTCTTTGGTGTATCTAAAAATGCATCACCATACCCAAGGTCACCTAGGTGTTCTCTTACGTTATTTTATAAGAGTTTTGTAGTTTTGAATTTTATGTTTAGATCTGTGATTCATTTTTAATTAATTTTTGTGAAGGGTCTAAAGTCTTTCTCTAGGTTCATGTTTTTCATGTGGATTTCCAGTTGTTCCAGCACCATTTGTTGAAACACACTATTTTTGCTATATTGTGTTGCCTTTGCTCCTTCATCAAAGATCAGTTGACTGCATTTATATGGATCTATTTCTGGGCTCTCTATTCTGTTCCATGGCTCTATTTGTTCTTCCCCCAGTACAACACTGTTCTGATTACTTTAGCTTTATAGTAAGTCTTGAAGTTGGGGAGCATAAGTCCTCCAACTTTGTTCTTCTTCAACATTGTATTGGCTATTCTGGGTCTTTTGCCTCTCCATATAAACTCTAGAATGTGTTTGTCAATATGCATAAAATAATCAGCTGGGATTTCACTGAATCTACAGATTCAAGTTTGGAAGAACTGACATTTTGACAATAATGATCCTATTCAGGAACACATATTATCTCACCATTTATTTAGTTCTTTGATTTCATTCATCAGAGTTTTGTAGTTTTCCTCATATAGAACTTGTACATACATATTTTGCTACATTTATGCCTAATTATTTCATTTTTGGGGCACTAATATAAATGATATTGTGCAGTATTAGCTTTATATAATATTTAAAAAGCTGCTTAAAAGCTATTGGTCAGATATATGAAACATCAAGTCTACCTAGCAGTCATGAATCATGCAATTTACAATATGATATGAGAGTGTTTTTAGTACATCATACCCTCCGAATGCTATTAGGTGAAATGAATACACATACACATGAATACACTGTACACACATAGACAACCCTACCACTTTGACATTTCATTAATTCTTAAGGGAAAACTAAGTTTCATCTGCTCAACATAGTAATCTGCAATGACATGGACCATAAACATTTTTAAATCAATGCTTTTGAATTTTAAATTCTTAAATATTTAAAGCAATAGCTTGAAAGGGGATTTAAAGATAAACTCACTTAATATTCTTGTTTTATAGATTAAAATCTTCAGACTCAAAGATAGAGTCAAACAGCTAATTAGTATTAATCAAACAGAGATGAGTCTAAAAATTAGTGAACTTATCTTCTGAGGGAGTATACTTACGGTTAGATTATGTCAATTTTATTCAAATATTACTATGTAAATTGGAATTTCAAATAGAGGTGAGGGGATCAGGAGGCAGTGGTAAGACATACACTTTTAAATACTTTACAAAGTATTAGTCATTTCCTGATACTTAGTTATTTTGAAATGGAATATAAACATCATTGTTATAGATCTTTTCCTATGGAGATGGGAATGTTCTCTGTCCTTGGCTATATTAAAACTATTTAAACAGGATATCTTTAGTTTTTTCATTTAAAATACCTATAAATAAAATTGCAGTCACATATAAACAAAACAAACTAGGAAAACATTTTATTTTATTATCTTGGTTAACCAATTTCTATTTTTTATGGAGGGACCCTAAAAATAGAATAATGCCTGTCTTTTCTGCTTCTGGCACTGTCACCTGCCAAGAACAGAAATTAGGTATACAAATTCCAACTGCCTTACTGGAAAGGAATCTTTAGCCTGCTTCTTTGTCTTTCTCTCTAGTCAGCTGAATTCTGATTGCTTGCCCTCTTGCTTTCTCTGCCTCTCCTCACTATTTCTGAATGCTAGGCTTCTAAAAGTTGATTTTCACTGTAACTTGAAAAGTAGGATTCTTTCCAGCCAACAAAGTGTGTGTTGTCTTTTCATCATGGCCTTCCCTATGAAGCAGCTTACCCTTCGTCTCTCAATCTGTGGATAGAACCTCATTCACAGTGCAGTTTTACTCTATCTCAAGCCAGTGTAGCAAGCTACTAACAACCTCATTTCTCTGACCATCACTAATAAAGGTAATAATAATTACAGCTGCTAATACTTGCTGAGTGCTTCCTATAATGTGTGCTTTATATATGGATTCTTTCATTTACTCTAATCTTATGGAGCAGATATTACGGCCAAGCCATTCAGCTAGTCAATAATGAGGTCAGGATTCAAATCCAGCCAGCCTGATTCACAGCCTTTTCTATTAAACATTACTTACTATAAATGCATGAAGTATGAAAAAAAAATCTATGTTGTAAGGGTGGCTATAGACTCTTTCATAGACTATTCTCCTCAACTAGATAACTTGATTGCATTAGTAGTTAGCTGCCTGACAGTTGTGTGTGCACCAAATTGGTGCTGTGTTTTCTTAAGGACGCTGTTTGAAAAGAAAATGTAAGTTTCACTAAACTTTCCTTTTGGTCTTCACACAGATGACTATCAGTGGTTTTCAGGGTGTTTTGTTCTTTGTTTTTGTTTTGTTTTCCTTCAAAGTACAGTGTACAAGTAAAACTTGAGACCCCTATATGGACTCAATCAAAATGGAGTTTCATAACCATATCCTGAGACTTATGTGTTGCCTTTTAGAAAGCTAAAATCCATATTGGTAGCTTTCTCCTGGCACATTATTAGGATCTTGGTATTATATATTGTTTGCCAGGTTTCCTCCTGAGTTAATAAAGACAGAAAAGATCTCTCCTCAAGAAAGTAAAAAGATAATATTGTACTGAAGAATGTCTGTAAGAAGTCTCAAGTTGTTTTTTGGAACAGTTAGAGAATAAAAATATATATTTCTAATATGTTAGACATTCATTTATGTAATATTGAATGGAATTATAGTACCATTGAATTCAACTGTAATACAGAGTAAAAAGCTGTTGGAGAGATACACCATGTCTCCTTAAACACAGCTGAACTGTTTGCCTTCTTCCATTATCTCTTGGTTCATAACATATACTCCTTATTTAGAAAGTCCACCATCATCTTTTACATCATGCCATGTTTACAATTTCCCTTAATGTATTTCCTGAAGAGGTTTCCTCTAAATGGTGAAAGCATTTAGGAGTACAATTTTTTACCAGATTATTAACTAATAAATATTTATTGAAAAACTCTAACTGCTTGGTACTGTGAAGACTGGTAAGGACAGAATATAGGAAACTAGGAATTTATTAAACATCAGTATGTGATAGACATTTCACTTGGGCATTCTTACTTATCTATCAGTGCTTCCACTTTAAGCTATTTAATTTTACATACGTACTTCTACCAGGGTGGCTAAATTCATGTTTCCTAGTCCTCCAGATCATTTCATTTAGTGCTTATTCAATATGCCATGAAATATTAGTAACAACAGAAACATGCGTTTCAGAGTCAGAAGGATCAGGCTTTGAATCTGGGTACTCTTCTAGGTTTGTCTCCTCACCCTTGGTTACTCTTCTCCATTTAGTCTCTCTTTTCTTTATGCTGATAATTCTACTTGGAAAGTACTTTATTTCTAAAATAAGTTTATCTTTCAAAGTCCATATCAAGTGTCTCTTCTTGTGAAAGCCTTCATGAATACCATAAACTAAGGTAATAACTAAAGGGCAGGAATATATAGTAGGTTCTCAAAGATAACTGCTGCCAGGGACATTGAGATTGCTAGGGTTTTTTAAAGTTTGTTTCTTCTTCCAGTAGTTTCAGTCTTCCTGTTGCAGACAAGAAGGAATGCCAACTATTCGCAAGCTTCACAGTTTAGAGTTGAGAACATTCCAGGGACTCTGGCCTGAAAGGGGTCAGTTTTCTACTCCTGAATTAGTATCTTAAGGGTGAGGAGGGTCACATAGGAGACATGGCCATTGGGGTTCTTGTGTTTAGGACTATTCCCAGAAAAATGGCTGCCTGTGAACTGGGTAGTACCATATCAGTTAGTGTATAATGCCCCATTGAGATTTAGGTCTATCTTATTCCCATTCTTATGTTCTTGCCACTATCTCCACTATAAAATGTGTCATTGAGATTTACTATGTATTAATAGTTGGGGAAACAGAACCTATAAAATATAAACAAGGAAGTATATGGAAGGCATTCAATCATTAAAAAGAGTAAGATCTATTCTGAAGTAGTTATCACTTTAGGGTTCAAATCCTGATCCTTCTGACTATAAAACCTATGTTTCTGTTGCTATTAATGTTATGTAGCATGTACAATAAGCATTGAATGAAATGATCCCGTAGGCTGGAAACAGATCTAAGTTTAGCCACCCTGGTAGAAGTACATATGTAAAATTAAAGGGCATACGGTGGTAGCACTGAGAAAGAATGGTATGGGTGTGGGCAAAAATATAATCAAAATATAAAGGCTGGGGAAAATAAATAGGTCAGAACCAAATAGGTTAGAGGAATCTTTAGTGTCATTAACTGATTGGAAAAGATGGTCAATTTTGCAGGAATATCCTTTGTTTTAAGTGGGTTAGGGTGTTAGAAAACAATCTGAATCAAAATACCAGGCATGGAAATTGGGAATATGTGAACCTGGTGAGCTTTCTAAAGGAGTATGTGTGCAAAAACAGCAGTGATGGACTGAAACTTCCGAACACCCACACAGCGAGTACAAAATGGAGGTGGAATTTTGGGTTTACTTGTATGTTGCTTGCTGTCATTTTGTCTGCATTTTCTGTATTGTGTCTAAGTAGAGTAAATAAACTTACTCTCACCATAGTAGTCAAGCTGTCCTTGACTTAACTAGGTGTATGCGCTGGGCTCAAAGTACATATTCAGCAAATCACTTAAAAAAATTTTTTTTTTCATCAATACTTTTAAAATTATGATATTTTATGTAGCTTTTATGATGCAATTTAAAGAATTCTAATTTGCTAGAATGTGATATCCAAATAGATCAATGATATCTAGTGATTTCTTTTGCCTCAAAACCCAATGCTCTTCCCTTGTTCATCTAGTAACCCTGTCCACATTTTAGTAAAGAACCTACCTGTGAAATACTATGGTTTTCTATAGTATTTAAGTATATAAAAGTATACTTTTGTTTAAAAGTACTACATTTTTTTAGTGGAAGAGAAGATGATCTAAAATATAAAATTTCAGAATATTCTTACATCGTTAATCTGTAGTACTTTTGGTTATTTTAATAGATTGAAAATTGAAAATATGAACCATTTCATCTTTGCAGAAAGTTTACATTTATTTCTAAATTTAGACATAGGGTATTAATTAAAAGCCAAAGTTTATTTCTTTAAAGTAATATCATTAATAATGGTACACTGGGTTAGAATTTGTTTTTATCAAGTACTAGAGATACCTTAGGTTTGTCAGCAGGATTGGAATTCATTCCTTACCACTGCAAAATTATAATTTCTGATGTTGTGCTTCCCCTAGCTATTAGTCATATATAGGAAGCAGAAGAAGTAACTTGAGAGTTAACATAATAATCCATTTACAGTCACTTTGTATACATCCTAGACATAGCATAGATAGAATTAGCAAAAGATATATATATGTGTATGTGTTTGAATAAACTGTATTTTTGATATTTATTTATTTTTCTCATTTACAGGGAGTTGATTTTCATATGGAGTAAACTTCAGCTTAAGTCTAATCCTTCAAAACAAGTTTTTGTAGATCAATGCTACCAGCTTTTAAGAACAGCAACTAATGTGAGAGTCATATTTCCTTTCATGAAAATCATAAAAGATGAGGTAATTAGGATATATTTATCCCTTCATTTTAAATGAAATTTAAATGAAGTTCACTGAAACTTGAATCTCTTATGATAAAATTTATTTGATTATAAAATTGAAGAGGAGGATTTTAAGGCCACATTCTCTGTATCTTCCTCATATATATATGTATGAAATAACTGAAAAATGAGAAAAAAATGCCAATGTAGTGTTACTTAAAATTTAACATGGGAGTAATACCTTCCATATGGAGCTATTCTCTTTTATTTTTATAATTAGAGTTGACAAACTTTTAACACTATCCTAAGTACTGTTTGTAGAATCTTAACTAATTTGAAAATGAATTTTTGCCTATCTATAGGTAATAGCTGTTCATTGTCATAGAGCAATATTGTTCATAGTTTTAAGTCTGGTATTTAGGTGAAAAGGAACAACAAATTCTGAGACATTTTTGGAACTTAAGGACAAATTTTTTAAAGTGTTTATTTGAAGTAAAAGAAAAAACTCCATTACCTGTTTTTAAAAATAGTTCTGAAGCAAGTTTTTCATGGGCCACTTGCAAGTGAATACAATTCTACGTATGATTCTTAGAGAGACACAAAAGTGGATCCTGCCGATCCTTTTAACTCTTCCTTTCAAATATTAACAGAAGTTTGAACACAAAGACAGGAAAGATAAAGCAATCTATATTTTAGGTAGCTCCATTTAACTGAATCTTTATATGGGTTACTTTTAAATACATAAAGAGGCATCCATTAAATTATATATTTTAATTTTTCTTATTTATTTATGCATTTGTCACATTCATTATCATGTCACTGATTAGATGTAGTAATCATATTCCCATGATACAAAGTTGGTAGCACTGTATCAGATGGTTTTTCTTTTAACTTCCTACTTATTTTGCTAACTGCATTACTACTTTATTTTTAAATAATGAAATGTCATTCCAGTACATTGTCAGAATTAACCTCTCCCGACCAAAAAAGGGAAAGAAAACAAACTATGCTATAGAATACTTTTCAGTATTTGCAATGTATCAGAATCCCCTGTAAACCATTTTTAAAATATAAGGAGGTGTGATGTATTTTTTTTTACACATGATTATTATTCGCACCAAAAACTGAGAGGCTGTTACAAGAAGTTTACAATATAGATGAAGTTCAGTCAGTTATCATAGAGCCTTCTTCTTTTCACAATTCTGATTTTGATCAAAGAATACATTATAAGAGGAAAAATTCAAAGATGAAATAAATGTGGAAAATGTGCTTTTAATTGTTTACAGTCACACTAAAAATGTTTTCATTTGATGGAATAGATCATTCACATGCCTCAGTGCTGGGAGAAGCGGCACAGAGAATGCTGTGTGAGTTCAAAATGAGACATTACCAATGACATCTGAAAAGGCTTCACAGAGGAAGATGCTTTAAGCTGGACTTTGAATTAATACTAACATTTGTGGAGGATTTTGTACTTAACACAGCACTTTTTTGCCTTGTTTCTTAACAACTGTCTAGTGGCATTAATAGGGTAGGCAGAGGAAGGTGAGGAAGTGTGTGGGAGACGAACGAAAGTAATGGGAGAGACTGCAGAAAGTTGAGGGGAGGGAGGTTTGCTCAAGATCCTAAAAGGACTTGAATGCTATACTAAAAGTTGGAACTTCAGTCCACAAATATACTGGAATCGTTAAAGATGTCAGATAAGGAAGTAGTCTGTTCCCTTTTGTGATGGTCCTGAAATTTTTTAACTTGAGAAACTGACTACAGTATAATTTCATCCTTTCAAGATAGAGGATGTAGATAGAACTTTGGAGAAACAGAAGGAATTGTTTCGAAGCAGTGCATATTGAAGTTGCCGTGCCTGGAAAATCTAGATGGGAACATCCAGTTATAACAGACAACTAGAAAGAAGAAACTTAAATTCAGAAAAGGATACCAAGCCGGAAGTGACAGATTTATAAGAAAAAACTAAAGTCAGTGGAATAGATTTGATCTCAAATCATTCTGCAAACATTTATTCAAACAATTGCTATATGCCAACTCTGTGCTAACCACAGGAGGATACAAAAAAATGAGATAATGTCCCTGTGATACAGGAATTCAAAGTCACAGGGTAGAGGCATAGGCATACACAGATAATTATAAAACAGTATGTACATGCTTTTTGGAAATAAGTATAATTCCCAAAGGGAAAGAATAGTGCTTAACTCTAATACAGAACAGGGGTCAAAATGAATGGGGAGAAAAACTTTCAGAGTAGAACTGATGCTCAAAGAATGAATAGGAAATGGGTAGAACTTTACCAGCTAGACAAAGTAGGATTATGATGTACAAAGTTAAGGTCTACTTGAGTTCTGTAAGTTAACAGTTTTAGTAGGGTTATACAACAGGTAGGGGACTAGGAGAAGATGAAGCTGGCAAGGTAGTGTTCCTCTCTGTCAGCTATAATATGCCATGTGTAGGCAGTCTGATATATACACACACACATGCACACAGTTTTAAAGATATTAATGATGATATTATTGTATCACTTTCTCTTCAAACAGGCATTTAGATCATTCCAAATCACTAGAGGTATTATTTATAACTTGAATTAAGGTGTGTGGACAACAAATTCCCAAGTAAAAGCTGATACAGTTATCTCTGAGTCATCATCATCAGTTTTAAAGCTTGAGTAATTTTCAGGTGTTTTCTAGTAGGCTCATTATTCTCATACCTTGTTAGATTTGTAAAGACTGCAACAGCCCTCTTCATGGGAGTCACAGTTTTCTCCTTATTTGGATAAAATTACCTTTAGTAAGTAAAATAAGTAATATTACTTAGTGCAGCTTTATGAAAGTTTCTATAAGCAGTTTTTTAAATCTAGTTATTTTTTAACATCAAAAGTTGATGTTTTAAATACATATAATTTAATCCTTATGCCACAGAATATGAGATAGGTACCCAAAATAATAAATAGGGGCCTAGATATGTAAGAAACTTTATCACTGTTAAGTTTATGAAGAATTTTGTATTTAACCACCATTAGGTTATGAAGCATTTTGTATAATGGTTAGTAGGACTTGTCAAACTTGAAAATTAAACTGGGAGCTAAAATGCTATCTTTTACAAATTATTACTCTCAAGTTAAAAAAGATTTACTTACATATTTTTTGAAAGTTAAACAAGGCTACCCATTAAGGAAAACTGTACATGTAGAATACGTGTTTATTCACCTTTTATTTTAGAGTTGTATTTTTAAAAGTAGTTAGCGTAATAATTATTTTAAAGGTATTTAGTAGTAACATTTTTCTTTTTACAGGTTGAAGAAGGCGGCTTACAAATTTGTGTTGAAATTTGTGGTTGTGCTCTACAACTAGACCTTCATGATGATCCCAAGACTAAATGTTTAATTTATAAAACAATTGCACACTTTTTGCCAAATGATTTAGAGATCCTCAGGATTTGTGCACTCTCAATCTTTTTTCTTGAGCGCTCCTTGGAAGCTTATCATACTGTTGAAAAGCTTTACAAACATCCAGATGAAGAATATAATGAAGGCACAAGTAGTGTTCAAAATCGTGTTCGTTTTGAATTACTTCCAATTTTGAAAAAGGGATTGTTTTTTGATCCTGAATTCTGGAACTTCGTAATGATTAAGAAAAACTGTGTAGCATTACTGAGTGATAAATCAGCAGTTAGATTTCTAAATGAAAGTACACTGGAAAATTCTGCAGGTAATCTAAAAAAGGCAGTGGAACACCAAGGTATAGATGAAGGGCTTGATTCTCTCACAGATCAGAACACTGGAGAGCTTGATCCAGATAATATATCTGGAGTGCAACCTAAAGGTCATATTAATACAAAGAAAAATCTTACAGCTCTTAATACTTCCAAAGTAGATCACAGTGTCCCAAGGCATCGGTGTATGTTATGTAACAAGGAGTTCCTAGGTGGTCACATTGTAAGGCATGCCCAGGCTCATCAGAAAAAGGGAAGTTTTTCATGTGTAATATGTGGTAGAAAATTTAGAAACAGAGGACTTATGCAGAAGCATTTAAAGAATCATGTTAAGAAAATACAGAGACAGCAGATTGCTGCAGCTCAACAGGAGGATCAGGAAATCCCTACTTTGGAAGAAATAAATTGTTCTGATACTTTAATTTCATTTGAAAATGGGAATTCTGATAATAAAGGTTTGGAAGTAGAGACTGTTACTGCTTCCAGTGATGGAAACAAAGGAGTCATCCCTTCACATGTGGCTGAATTCATTAAAATTCCCATAACCATATCAGAGGATGTTACTGAAAACATCATTGAAAATGGCAGTCCTGATACTTCCTTAAATAATGTCTCAAATGTCTTGGAGCCTTTACCTGTAGGTGATGACTATGAGGAGGAAGAGGATGAAGAAGGTGATTATGAAGAAGATGATTATGACCTAAATCAGGAAACTTCAGTACTTCATAAAATCAATGGAACTATGTGCCATCCAAAAGACGTATATGCTACAGATCAAGAAGGAAACTTTAAGTGCCCTGCTCTTGGCTGTGTCAGGATATTTAAAAAAATTGGATTTCTAAATAAGCATGCAAGGACTGTACATCCAACTGACCTAAATGTGCGGCAAACAGTAATGAAGTGGAGCAAAGGAAAATGCAAGTTTTGTCAAAGGCAATTTGAAGATTCTCAACATTTTATAGATCATCTTAATAGACACAGCTATCCGAATGTGTATTTTTGTTTGCATTTTAATTGCAACGAGTCATTTAAGCTGCCATTCCAGCTTGCTCAGCACACAAAAAGTCACAGGATATTTCAAGCTCAGTGTAGTTTTCCAGAATGTCATGAGCTTTTTGAAGATCTTCCTCTGCTATATGAACATGAAGCTCAGCACTATTTAAGTAAAACACCAGAATCATCTGCACAACCAAATGAAGCAATTCTTTGGGATGTTCTTACAGACTCAAATTCTAACCATCAGGAGAAAGACTCATCTAGTAATGAGAAGCAAACTATTAGTCCACCAGTTTCTATTAGCAAATCAAGGAAAGATTCTACAGAACCAAAGACATGTACAGAAAGTATGGAAAAGAAAACAGACAATTTAGTTCAGAATGGCAATGATCATTCTGATGACACTGCTTCTGATACAAATTTGATAGACCAAAAGATGCCTGACATAGAGCCAAATTCTGAAAATAACTGTAGTATTAGTGATTTAGTCAATGGACACAACAGAACAGAGCAGACACCTGTAGTTTCATCAGATCCTGCTTTGAAAATTGATACAAACAGAATCAGGACAGAAAATGGTTCTATTTTACCCAGTGTTATACCGCAAGAACACAATACCCTGCCAGTATCTCAGGCACCTTCCAAACCAAATCTGACAAGTGAACATACTTCATATGGCTTAATTTTAACAAGGCCCTATGTCAGACCATTGCCTCCCAGTTACCTTGATGAACAGTACCTTAGTATGCCAAAACGCAGAAAATTTCTGACTGATAGAGTAGATGCCTGTTCTGATCAAGAAAACATTTGTAAAAAATCAGTGAAAAGATTAAGATGTGGCAAATGCCTGACCACCTACTGTAATGCAGAAGCACTTGAGGCTCACCTTGCACAAAAGAAATGTCAGACACTCTTTGGATTTGATTCAGATGATGAAAGTAAGTCTTCTATCTTCTCAATAGGTATATCTGGAGAAATAGAAAATGCCATAGATCTTTATGAGGTTATAAAAATTAACATTTTTAATGTTAATCAGCGTTAACATTGTGTAGCATAGATAATAAAGCACTATCCCATATATTATTTCCTTTAATCTGTATGACCACTATGAGGTGATACTGCTATTTGGGTTTTATAGGTCAACTGAAGTTCACAAGTTAAGTAATTTGCATAGGCACAGGCTTATGAACTTGTAGAAGTCAGAACTTGTACACAGTCTTTGACCATACTCTTTCACTGTATCTGAGGCTTTTCTTCATTCCAAGTTTCATGTAATAGAAGTCCTAGAAGCAAAGTAATGATGATGAAAATGTTTTTCATCTGCATGTCAGAATGTAAACCAAGTAAGTTGAGCCTCTACTACAAAAACATAAGTAAAAACTAGAAAATAGCTGAACCACAGAAGTGAGCAGAGGTTGCTTTTCTACAAATAACAATATTTTTTGAAAGAGTAAGGGTATAATTAAACAGAGTTCTGTCTTAGAATTCCAATTGAACATTTATAAAATTTGAATTAACAGACATGTTCTGTTTTACAGGTGCCTGATAAAAAATGTTTCAGAAAGATCTGTCGATCAAGCAGTAGTGTGAAAAAAGCACTACAAGAAATGCATCATCAGTTTGCTATTTCCCTGATGGCCTTAATTTTAGAGCGGTCTTGGATTACTAAAGATAAAGACAAAGCACATTCTCTAAATGAACTCACAGAGGAGATGTGCTAGTTTAGACTCCAAAAGGGTTATTACAAAACTCCCAAAGTACCAGTTATCCAGAAAACCACATTTGTATAAAAATTGATGATGAATAGCAGCATGCTCAGTTTCTTATATGAGAAACATGTTCAGGCAACTAGTCAGATAGAAAAACCAGCTATGGCCTTACAGAAAGGGAAAAGTTAACCCATTATTTAAAAAAAGGATGGTGGGGGGTGTTGGTTTACAACTTAAAGTATTCTACAAATGAGATTTGTTTTCTTGTCATGCATAATCAGATTATATCCTCCCTTCTGGTCAAATATGGTTTAAGGAACCATTGCTACTGGGTTTATTATAATTTGGAAACTGATACATGAAAATAAAACTTGATTTACCATCATGTTATCCATAAAAGATTGTAACTTGTTCCTAGATGACTGGTTAGATCAAAGTTTAAAGAATAGCATGCTTAAAACAAAACAGTATTTGCTAATAAGCTCTTGATAAAAACTTTCCATTTTCCATTTTTTGTAATTGAGTTATATTTAAAATGCAGTGGTGTAAAATAAATAAAGTACCATCAGTAACTCTGGAGAACAACTGGAGGAATCTAAGACCATTAAAGGCTATCTAGTTAAAGGAAAACACTGAATTGCCAATTCCTCAATGTGATTAATGGTATAAGCACACTGGGATATTTCTGTTTGTATATAGAGTAGTGTTAGGATATTGTTTGATGATTCACAATAAGGTCCTTTAGACTTTAATGTGAGTTATCTAAGAATAGTCCTATAAAAATAACTGGCTGTAAAAGAAATGTCAGTTAAGAATCAGGTCAAGAATTCATTGATTTTAATTCAATTAGGAGAGTTAAGTCTAAAATAAGCCATACTACTCATGCTTTCTTATTTATTAGTGATGAATTTGGTCTAAATGATAATTTTTATATATAAAAAATATTTACACAAATTTGCACGATAAGAACAAGACACAGTAAGATACATTGATTTATTTTCTTTGATGACCAGAAATTTCCCTAAGGAGGATTTTAACCTAGTAGTCAATAAATTGTCAAAACAAAAATGTTATTAAAAATACCCTCAGATTTGTTCCACTTGTACATTCTCTAAAAGAGGAAGCTTATATACCATCTTTTACCTAATTGTGTATTAATCTCTACCAGGACTAACATGAACAAAAATGCAAAGGTAAATTCTTCAGAACTGGAGCTACCAATGTACTAACATCAACCAGATATTCCAGTTACTCCAAATGATACATTTTTGTTCAAAGCAAATAATCTTAGCAGATCATATTATGATAGATTTTTGGATATTAAAGCTTGAATGAAGTTCCTAAGGAAGTGGGACATTTTTTCTGGGGTAGTATCTGGACTTTGTTAAATTAGGATTTCTAGGTCATAATAGATAACCCCCCCAAAAGTTTCCAATTTTATTAGTTTATTTATCATGGGCATTCACTACTATGCAATTGATAGTCATAAGTCCATTCCAATCAGATTTAGGTTTGTTTTTGTTCTGTTATTATATAGCCTACATTAGGCTGTGGAATTTACATTTAAATAACGTAAGTAAACACACTTCAATCTTAAAATCCTTTAAGGTAAACTTAGAAGTTTTTTCCCCATACTTAATTCTTAATACTTTAGTTCTATTTCAGTTCAGTCTAAAATACATCATGCAATAAGAAGTCTGTTTGGAAATTAGTTCATTTGGAAAATGGCTCTGTATATTCTCCAGAAGTTTTAAAATTACAACTTAACATTTTATCGTATTTTTAACTTTTTATTTTTTGTAAGTTGTAACTATTGACATAAATCCACATCTGCAGATTATTTTTAATTATTTTTTAGTTCTTACCAAGATGTTTTAAACATATTTCAGTTTTTTTTTAATTTTGATGTTTTATTTCTACATTTGTGTTGCTAAGGGAAAACTTTCTGAAATGCTGAGATCAAAGTGATTTATACATAACTAGATCAAGGAATGTTTTATAAAATTCTATTTGACCACACTGTTATAACCTCTTTATATATGTCTCATATAATTGCTGTTGAAAGAATGTGTACATTTTATTATGTATGTCTTATAAAAATAAACTTAATCATTTTGCCTTTATTGGGTGCATAAACTTCCAACAGTTCTAATTTGGGATTTAGAAGAAAATGAAGCTTTCTTATTCCTCAGATTCTTCTCTTTTTCTTTTCTATTCCTTCTATTTTGAGGATGTGTTTATCTTACATGGACCAAGTTTCAGTCCTTTGTTTTTAAATAAAAATTTCTTGCAAGACATTAACTATTAACTTTCTGCTGTTTCAGTAAGGTCAAAAAAATAGCAAATCTGAATTTTTGCTGATCAGATATTATGGAGGAGGCAGAACAGGGGAATCTCCGTGGATAAGGACACTGGTACTTTGGGCTTTAGCCATATTCTTTTTCTTTTAAAACCATCAATTACATAATGAGTAGATAATTTATAACATTGAATTTGTGATTCTTTGCAAATCACACTTGAAGGTTCAGCTGTACTCCTTTCATGTTTGGTTTAAACTGTTTTATGGATGAAAAACCTAAAAGGGATGGTAGTGTTTATTTTTTAATTTATTTGGTACTGTAAAACACCTTTTCAGAATGACTAAATGCTGCATATGCATTTTGGAATTGTTAATATGTGAAAGATACTAGAGATTCAGCAAGAAAGGAAAATTGTGCTTCCTTGTTGAACATTATTATTTTACTTTGCATTTTATAAGAGTACAAATTAAAACTGAGCCATTGAACTGCAATAAATCAACGATAGTGTCTCATTTCAAGAAGTTTTTTGTACTGTACATAGATTTGTTCAATAAAACATTGTCCTTGTTGGTAATGAAGTGTTCAGTTTTATGTAGTACATTCCTTCAAAAGGAATTAGGCTTCAGATATATAAAGTAAGAAAGAAATTTCTATTACATTTCATAAGAGAATGAAGTATTTAATTTTGCCATATTCAGATTATTGAATGACTTTTAGAAACATAGATGTAAAAGCTTACATAAAATAAGGTAGTTTTAGACATAATTTTAACTTATGCCCATATGGAGGAATTAGAGGTTGACAGAATGTTGGTTACTACAGTCATTTCTGTACCTGCAAACTTAGTGGGTGGAAGATACACTTCACAGCTCTCCAAAAGCAAGACTGGATGGATTTATCGATGTTGGTAACTCTGCAAAAATAAAGAGCCTCTGGTGGAACTTAAAAAAACAAAAGACTCTGAAGTCACCTAGAAATATGATGTAAATGATGAAAATTACTTCCTACAGAAGCATTTCAGTGGGAAAATGTGTAAGCCAATTAATCTGTGTCTGCAAGCTGCTTTTTGTTTTTTGTTTCACTAACAAAGGAAAACCTACATTATTTGTTATAACTTACAACTGGAAAAAATGGGGGCTGAAGTAGAAAAACAATCTCTTTGGTGCCATGAGATAGCTTTGCAAATGAAAGAATAGATACAGTATTACAGTTATCTGCACATACTACAAGCCTGTTTTGAAAACTACTCAGAAAATTACTGGAATGTTCTACAGCTGAGATTTAGAATGCTTAGTCTGTGATTTGTAGTCCTTTGATCCTAGACTATTAAATAAACACATTGAGGTATTTAGATAAAGTTATTAGGGTTATCTAGACTTTACATTTTTCTTTTCTGAAACAAATTCTGGGAATCAAGCAAATATTACTAAATATATATCCAAGATAAACTAGGTTGCTTTTCATAGCATAAGATCCACACTGAAATCAAGAATTAGCTGATAAGAGGGATAGATATTTTGGTTATATATCAAGATTTGAAATGGAGGCAATCCAGTATTACATGAAATAAAAACTAAAACATGGGAGAGAGGTCCCTTCCTTACTTATGGGTGCACACACATTACCCATAATTGTTAAAACAACTGAAAGGTAGATATGAACACTGCTTTTTAGAAACCAAGACTCAGGTTAAATAACTTGACTAAAGTCGCTCAGCTAATAAATGGAGGGTGGGATTTAAAAATCAATGTGTCCTCCTAAAACCATAATGTTTGAGGATCAATGACCAGAGACAGAGGTGAAGTGTAGTACATAGGTAAGGTGGTTGATGTTTCATTTTCATTCTCTTCCATTAGCAGTGATTCTTATACCCATATGGTCCCTGGAGTTTCAGAATCAGCATCACCTGAGAACTTGTTAGAAATGCTAAATTTTGGTCAGATAGAGGACCAGTCTGTCTTTTACCAAGTCCTCTGGCTGATTCTGATATATGCTAAGGTTTGAAAACCACAGATCTAAATCAACAAGCTTATTCATATTTCTCTAGAAGGTTAACTATTTCCCCTTAAATTCAGAGCCACCTTAGAAACCCTCAGTTTTCGGGACATTTAAAGAAGTCCTCTATTGTAGGTACTTAGGTAACTACTGTTGTGTGAATGGATATTTTAATAGTAAGATCTAATATCCTAAACCCCACTCTCAAATGGAGAACTTTTTTTTTTTCAAAGAAGTATTCAGTAAGTAAAACTACCGGAACCTAACTTAACGGAAACAGCTCAAAGAGGTTTGGGGATCAGTTGTATTCAAATTCCAGTATGACAGTTTTATGGTTGTGGATTCTTAAGCAATTAAGGGCACTGTGTTAAAGGGAGAGAACGGTTCTTGGAAAGTTGTAAGGACCTTCAAAGGTCTGTAAAGAACTTACCGTAATGATTTTACTAAATTTCTCATCACGTTGTGGCTTCTGTACTGTTTTTGGCTCCAGCCAAACAGCCATGCTGTCTTACTCTGTACTGCTCCCTTTTACCTGAAATCTTCATCCTCTTTCTGCCATATCCTTCCCTCTGCTTAATCCTTGGGTATCACCAATTTCTCCAGAAACCTTGATCTCTTGATAATTCTTGATTTCTCCACTGAAACCTACTTTTCCTAGTCTTCCTCCACTGAGTAAATGCAACCCCAGTTACCTCCTCCAAAACCTTGCCATCATTCCTGCCTAATTAATTCTTCACTCTATCTCAAGGCATCATCTTTCACCTGCACTACTGCAGCAGTCTCCTAACTGGGTTCCTTGCTTCCATCACGACCTTGTCTGTTCCTCACACCAGCATCCAAAATGATACTGTTTTAAACAAGTCAGATCATGCCATTCCTCAGTTTAAAAGCCTTCAATGGTATCACAAATTATTTATTCACAAATATTTACTGCATGCCTACTATGTGTCAGGCTCTGAAATATGCCAAAAAAAAAAAAAAGATAAAAATCCCTGATTCACAGAATTTACATTCTACTGGAGGACACAAACACGTAGTATATAATGCAATGGAGAAAAACTAAGTGGGTAGGGAAAGGTAAGCATGGCATCGCTGGTAATGATTTTAAACAGGACAATGAGGGAAGCCTCTTTGATCAGATGATTTTGAACAGGTACCTGAATTATTTAAGGGAAAGAAAGCCATTCAGATATCTGAGGGAAGGATGTGCCAGGCAGAATAGCAAGAGCAAAGACAGGCAGGGACTTGGATGGCCAAGTTTAAGGAACAAACAGCAAAGGGACCCACTGTGACTACTCTAAATTGAGAGACTGAAAGAATAATAGAAAATGAAGACGGAGAGGTAAAAGAAAAGCCTAAGTCTTTATAAAGGCCTGTAAGACTCTAGATCTGTACTATCCAATACAATAACCACTAGCCACTAAAATAAACGTATCAAATACAAAATTCATCAGCTGTACTAGCCACATTACAATAGCTTAGTAGCCACATGTGGCTGGCTGATAATTACTGTACTGGACAGCACAGATATAGAACATTTTCATTATCTCAGCACTTTTGGACAGGTGGTTCCATATCGTGGTTCTTAAATGGGGGTGATTTTGCCCCCCACCCAGAGAACATCTGACAAATTGGAGGTATTTTTGGTAGCCACAGCCAAGAAAGAGGAATCTAATGGGTAAAGGCCAGAGACACCGTTAAGCATCATACAATGTAGAGGACCGTCCCCACGACAAACTACCCTGCCCCAGATGTCAATAGTGCATGACTGAGAAACCCTGCTGTAGATCAGTCCTGACTGCAACTCTAACCTTACTGCTGCTTCTCTGCACAAGCTACTCCAGCCTTCTGGCCTCCTCCCTACACGCCAAGCACTGTTTCTTCTGTAGAACCTTTACTGTTGCCTCTTCCCAGACAGAACACTCTTCTGTGGCTCACCCTCTCACTGTTTTCAGGTCTTTCCTTCAATGTCATTTAGAGAAGCTTTTCTGACAGCCTGTATAAGATAGCAACATCTTCTCCATCACCCTACTTTCAATTTTTCTCCATAGCATTTCCTGGCATAGTATGTTTCTTTCCATTAGAATGCAAACCCCAAAGAACTTGCATTTGTTCCCAAAACAGAGACTCTAACTGTTAAGTAGTCAGATGCTCAATAAACACGTGTTAAAAGAAAGGATGAATGAATTAAGAAGTTGGGCATGCCTTCCAGGTGGTCCCACACCAGCATTATGAGCACTTATCTCTTGCAACTCTGTCAAAAGCTCCTTGAAGCAGGGTGTCTCTCATTTCTTTGTACAGTAGGCATTCATTAATGTTTAATGAAAAATGAAAAATTAGTATCTGTTGAGTAAATAGTACCCCAAATAAAAATCCACTGGCAAATTAGTGACCCATATGTTGATGCCTTGTTTTAAAGTCTATATTTACAGTGTATTTTATGACTGATACTTAGCTGCGACATTTTTTAAAAGTTAAATTTGCTGACATGAGTCTGCAGATAATGTACATTTCAGCTACTAAATGACAATACTCTAATTAAATGTTAACAAATCTAAAATCATACTCAAAAATGGAAAAAGAGGCAAGTGACAATGTGCTTAAAAGTCTGATTCCTCATCCAGGCTCGGTCCAGCAAAGCCCGTTTCCTTATCATGAATGTGATTTGCTGTCATATTAACAGTAATAAAAACTGCTACCATATATTGAACTCTTTCTAGGCTCCAGGACCTGACCTTCACCCCTCTTCGTAACCCCCGACTCCCAATACTCAGACCCTAAGAGGTAGGTATCTCCACTATGTCCATTTCAAGATAGGAAACTGAGGGACAGATAAGGTATACAGCTTGTCCACGCCACAGTTAGTAAATGGCGTGGTAAAACCCCGGCAATCTAGCTTCCAGAATTCCCAACCTTAAGCTGTTCGAGATACCCCCTCGCCGAAGACCAAATCAGAGAGGACAGAATGGAAGAAGCAGCCGGTCCCAGCTTGTTTGAGAGAAAAGCAGGCAGGCATGACATTAAATAGGTGATTTTTTCCGTAGCTCTTAAGAATACAATGTTAAACAAAATGAAAATACTTTTACACAATACCGTGAAATTTAAGAATCAAACTACAGGTGCACCCAACTCAGAAGCGGCCGCAGAGGACGTTCAAGCTCTCCCGGGGGCTGGGCCCGCGAGCGGGCAGGAGGCGCCTCCATTGGCCGGCCCCGCGGCATCACGGGAGCTCGCCGAGCACGGGGACTATGCCGTCCGCTTTCCACGCACCTGCACTGCTGTCCCAGGCATCTTCTGGAGGAGGGATTCCTGAGGAGTTCAGCGCCTCACTCTCCCCAGCCAGCTCCCTCGTGGAAGGTCGATGTTCTCAGTGTGCGCGCGGTGCTTCCCTAAACTGAGATCCGTGGGCCAGCCCGGAACGACAAGTCGGAGCATCGCCTTTCCTGATTGACCTTGACGGCGATCACTTCCGCCCAGGGGCCCGGAATACCCGAGGCCCTTTGGCGGTGAACAGTAAAGGTACTTCCGGTGTTTGTAGCTAAGGCCCCGGCTCGGTGGGCCTGAAGGAAAGACGTTGTTGGCGTCATCCTCTCCCCTCTCCTGGGGGTCGAAATGTCGGGGCTCAGCTGCCGAGAGATGGAGGGCTGCCGTAACCTGCTCGCCCTGCTGGACAACGACGAGATCTTGGCCCTATGCGACACCGTCACCAACCGCCTGGTGCACCCTGAGGACCGTCAAGGTAAGGGTTGACCCTTCTCCCGCAGGGTGGCCGCCCCGAGCCTCACGCAGACCCCAGGTTGGGGGAGGTGGGAGGAGACGAGGTGCGAGGCTTTCCCGGGCGCAGGTCCCGCACCGCCCTTAGGCGGAACCCTCGGCATTCTCGGCCACCGGCGCGGCTTCCAGGTTTTAGCCGTTGAATGTTAATAGGCAAATGCTTTTTTCGAGGGATCAGGGTACTTGAAGAGTCATTTAAAAACATTTCTGGGGCGCTTTCTGTTTTCAGTTTCTATCTGAGGAGCCTCAGCTGCTGCTCAGGTATTTTTCTTCACGCTTGAGGGAGAATGTCATAAACACTTTATTTCAGTCACTTAGGTAAAACAATCGCTGTAATACGAGAGTAGATAGCTTGAATCCATGTGTCTTTTTGGATACAAATTTTTTCTGAGATGGTTTTATGTAGTAGAAATACATTATTTTAGAACCAAAAACGTTTCGGTAGAGTAGATTTAAAGGATTATTAATAGTCAACTTGATTGCAACTAGTCGATGTACAAATGTAATGCGTAGTTTATGCTTTTATTTCGTTTTGTGTATCACCTAGCCAGTTCTATTTTAGATTTGCTGAATTTTACTTTAAAATGTGAAAATTTCATACTCCTGTATTAGTATGTGACTTAAGTCTACAAAAGATTCAGCTTTTTAAAACTATTTGTCCACTAAAAGTCGTATTCACATTTTTTCCATTTAAGAAAATCATTTATTTGAAACTTCGAACCATGAACATTAAAAGACGAAATTCCTAAGACTTTCTCCTGAAAATAGTTTTAAGTGTGAATGTAAAATTTTTAATAGATAGAAGTGCTGGACTTACTGATGGATCTAAAAGCAAATAAAAAAAGTAAACTTTCCGGTACAGAATGTTGAGACATTTCTCAAACAAGGAAAAAAATCAATAAGCATATGAAAAAATAACTTCTGTAGAAAGCAGTGAAATGAAAACCAAAAAACACTGTCTTTTTCTGCCTACTAGATTGGCAAAAACTAAACATGTGAACTGTTGGTGATCATGTGAAGCAACTCTATGAAGACTGCTAGAAGAGTGTAAATTCAAACTTTGGAAAACATTTGGCATTATCTCTTAAAATGGAAGATTTGCATATGCCTAGGCTCATATTCTAGACCTGAGCTTCTAAAACTTGAATGTGCCTGTAAGTCAGTCCTTCAGGAATCTTGTTAGAGTACAGATTTTGATTCAGTAGTTTGGGGTGAGTTCAGAAATTCCACATTTCTAACAAGCTCCCAGGTGATGTTCATGCTGCTTGCCCCTCTGCTCTGGGAGACGTTTTTGAGAATGTCGACAGAAATAGTGTTTATAATTGAACACACACAATAAAAATCTATAAACAGAAAGGTACCTTGTGATACTATCATTAACAGTGATATCAATTAACTATGGTACAACACTGAAAATGAATTAGAGCAACATATACCACATAGCTTAATCACAGAAACAACATTAAATGAAAAACTGGTTACAGAAAACTACATATTGATGGATTAAATTTATAGGATGTTCAAAAAGTACCAAACTATATTACTTAGGGATACATAGTTACACTGTACTGCTATGAAGAAAAGCAAGGTTATGATAAAGGTTAGCACTTAGGATAGTGGTTCCCTTTGAGGTGGGTGAGAAGGAGAGAATAGTGTTGAGTAGGGAGGTATAAAATGAGGGCCTCAAAAATACTAGTAATTTCCTGTCTTAAGCTAATGATGTGTATATGGGAGTTCATTTTACTGCTGTTCTGTAAAACTCACACATGTTAAAAATAATCTTTGGTCTGTTGTTTAATACTTTCTTAAATTAAAAAAAGAGGTTACAAGTCTTGGTTCAGTCACTTCTTAGAAGTGTGATTCTTGATACCTCATGTATCCTCAACTTTAATTGTAGATGAGGAGACTGAACTTAAGTCCTTAAACATCTAAAATACTGTAATCTCACCTATTCTTAGGGATTGTGAATGACTTTAGGTTAATTGGATGTCCATTATTAGAAAAAAAATTTTTTTCTCAGGTTCACATTTTTTCTTAAAATACCATTCTTAATAGAAAATGCTGAAATGTCACCATTTTTTATGAGAAGTGAAAGGAAAAAGAAATTTAGGTAAAGTGTAAAGCATAAAGAAGCTTTTGAAACATAAACCTGACAACCCACATCCTGATTTTTAAAGATGACAGCTATCTTCGGCAAAAGCAATAATGCCTTGACAAGATTTTGTAAATATTACTTGATAGAATTTCTGCTGACCCTGCACAAATTTGCATGTGACTGGTGATTTTCTGTTAATCTTTTCAATTTCCTTTTAGATGCCATTCGTGCAATATTAGTGTACAGCCAAAGCATAGAAGAACTTCTGAGGCGTAAAAAAGTCCACCGAGAAGTCATATTTAAGTACTTGGCATCGCAGGGAGTTATAATACCTCCAAATACTGAAAAACACAATCTTATTCAGCATGCAAAGGAATACTGGACAAAGCAGTTGAAATTGAAGGAAACACCAGAGCCAATTAAGACACCGGACATTAGGGTCTTTCAACAGGTAACGTAGATCTTATATCCTGAAGCATAATTCTGTCTGAAACTCTTTAAATAATCCTAAATCAGGGGTAACATGATTAATAATACTTTGTTTTACAATTTTAGCTTTACTTTATATTGTTTGCATCCTAAAGGAAGACCAGTAAAATACCTCAGAAAATATATTTCTAATATTTAATAATGTGTATAAAATATTCTATTGATTTGTGTGGGGGGAAAATGTTTTTATCGCCTTATCAGATGAGCACTATTGGGTTTTCAAAGAGAATGGATAAATTGTAGGATCAATTTAATTTTAATTTAGTCTCCAGTTTTCTGCAATTTTTTTCTGCATGAAAGAAGTATTTTTTTATATTTGACTCTTTTTTTTTTAGATTAAAATACCCTGTTGTAGTGATTTCCTCTAGTTGACATTGGCTATTCTATTACTTTGTATTTTCACTGTACATTTTAGATACAGTGTCAGTATATATTGCTTGAATAAACCTGTAGGCAATTTGCAAATTTTTAACCATGTACCGCATAGTTTGAGTTAATGATGTTTTACAGTGAGAGATATTTCCCTTCACGTTAGGAAAGGATCTTCTAAGGGCTTTCTTAATGTAATGAAAAGGACATTGACATTGAACTCACGAACTTAAGCAAGTATAACTTGACCTTTTTAAGCCCTGTGTACTTTAACTATAAAGTGGGCATAATGGTAAGATCTATGTCATAAGGCTTGTGAAGATAGAAGGAAAGAGCAGTAAAGTGCCAAGCACAGTGCTTAATATATTCAGCAGCAGAAATATTCACTAAATACAAGATTTCTTACCATCTAAATGAGGAACTATGCTGTGGAATACAAAGATGGATAAAATCTAGCTTATCAGATATGTTTTTACAGTAATATTTCCTTTGGAAAAAAAGATAGATAAAATTCCAATTGTAGAAAATGTATTTCAATCATATTAGAAGTATCCCTTTAAAGATAGTGAAAATGCTTATTATCAGCTTTATTGTGGTATAATTCATATGCAAAAAAGGACATCCATTTAAATAAAGCACACAGCTTGATGGTTTTGACAGTTTGAAACCACTGCCTCAAGAGAAAATGCTTATGTAGATCATTATTGGTTGTTCATGCTCACATTTTAAGAGGCTTTATTAAATCTTAATTTCTTAGCTGGATTTTCAGATGTGTAAGCTGGGAAATTCTAAAATGATTTTTCCCCTTTCTAAAAAATTTTGCTGTGCATGATGGGTTCAGTGAGTTAATATGCAGTTACTTTCTGCTCTAATCAGTACATTAAAACTTAGCTTTGAAACAGGCTACGTAGAAACGTATATGAGAACTAACCTTGGTTTTATATTTATCTTAAGCAGCATGAGAAAGAAGATAAAAAAGCTGAAAAAGTTGATTTTCATCGATTGGGAGAAGAATTTTGTCACTGGTTCTTTGAACTTCTTAATTCACAGAATCCTTTACTGGGACCACCTCAAGATGAATGGGGGCCACAGCACTTCTGGCATGATGTCAAGCTAAGGTTTTATTACAGCACATCTGAACAAAATGTGATAGACTACCATGGAGCAGAAATTGTGAGCCTTCGTCTACTGTCACTAGTGAAAGAAGAATATCTTTTTCTCAGTCCCAATCTAGATTCCCACGGACTGAAATGTGCTGCTTCTCCCCATGGTCTAGTTATGGTTGGAGTTGCTGGGACTGTCCACCGAGGGAACACTTGTCTGGGCATTTTTGAACAAATTTTTGGACTCATCCGCTGCCCTTTTGTGGAGAATACTTGGAAAATTAAATTTATCAACCTGAGAATTATTGGAGAGAGTTCCCTTGCTCCTGGAACACTAATGAAACCAACTATTACATTTGAACCAAGTGATCTAGAGGCCCTTTATAATGTTACCACTTTATGTGGTACCAATGAAGTACAACTTAGTGTAAGGCAGGCATTGGATAGTGGAACTGGAGACCAAAATTTGTGTAGTGGAAATGATGAGGCATTGCTGAACAAGAGAGAACTGACTTTACCTAGTCCTCTAAAGCATTGAACACTGCATGTCAGTCTAAAAAACCTATACAGAAACTCTTCCAAATACTACATCAATAATGTCTAAGTGATTTTAGATGCGAGGACTGACATATTTTAGTTGAAACATCTTTCCTGACTACAGACTAACATATTACGTGAATACTTGTCTCTTTTCTACCTGAGTTGCAGCAAATGATCTGAGAGCTTAATGCAGTTCATCAAATAAATACTACTCTAGATGGTCTAACTAATGGTGTGCCTTGCCTTAGGAACCAGGTAATGTTTTCATTTTACTTAGTCAAGGTGTGCTAATATCTGTACTTTTTATGTGGGAAAGAATAGCGATCAAGGCTTTCCCCTTTTAAGTTTCTCATTTACTTTTATCTAAATCAGGATAACTTTACAAAGGTGTCTCATGACAATATTGTTTAAAAACATATTTTAGAGGTGTAATGAAAACTCATTCTTTAGAAACTTGAATGACATTCTTATGCAAAAAGTCCAATAATTTAGCAGATGGAGAAAAATTTACTTTGCCTTCTAAAGTTTGAGGAGCATTTTTTCAGTCACTGTAGACCAATCTAAATATTATATAATCTGCAACATTTTCTGGATTACTTGGAGCAATGATAAGTGCTGTTCTCCTACCTTATTCTTACTTAAGTGTTCAGCTAACAGTTCTGTAGAGTATTTATTGTAACAGCATACATATAAAGGAAGCATACTATTGAAATTTTTAAAAAGGTGTGCCCAGTTTCCAGCTCTTAATGAATCAGTTTTTCCTTCTGATTGATCTTGGAAGAGGTGACCAAAATAAAGAACCATAATTATAATATGGGCATACATATATATACATGTTTATAGACAAGACTCCCACATCATAAAATCATTAGGATTTTTCACCTCTAATTTGTTTTACAGCGTTTGAATTAACACCAAGTTAAGTTGTCAGATAATACATACTTGCCTTAAAGGTTAAATTCCTCATCATCCAGCAGCTATTTGCTGATCCTGGATCTAGTTGGTAATTTTAATTTATAAAAATGCAGTTTGGAACAAACTCAGTTGGGAAACGTTGTGATGAGGCACTGTGTCTGTTACTTTTTTACCTTTAACACTGCTCCAGTGTGATCATCCAGTGTGACTGATAGGAAGCTTGGAAGCAGGAGGAAAATTTTATTCTTTCAAAGTCAGGCCTCTTATGAGGAGTACAAATTGATGTCCTAAAATAATAACTTAATAAAGGAGGGAAATCCCTTTTGTGTGCTATAAGAATAGTGTATTTGTTTAGACTTAAAGCCAGTTTATCTTAAGTTTCAAGTATCCTTATGACGTGTAACCAGTTAATATCCTAAGTAAAGGGTAAAATTAAAAAGTGTTCACATCTGGTTTTTTGTGCTGTTGGTTTCAAGTACTGAAGAAATACTACTACAGATGCTCAGGATGGGTAGAAATTGCGAATGGTTACCTTCAATACTCGATTTTTGAATTTGTGTAATGCTCAAATGCTCTCGGGCTCTTTTACTCACCTTTAAAAATTTGGAGTCTTCCTGATAGACTCAATCTCCGTTGAAGATTAGAGCTATGTTTTATTTCTTTTTTTTTTATTAAGGTATTATTGATACACACTCTTATGAAGGTTTCACATGAAAAACCAGTGTGGTTACTACATTTACCCATATTATCAAGTCCCCACTTAAACCCCAATTCAGTCACTGTCCATCAGTGTAGTAAGGTTACACAGATTCACGTTTGCCTTCTCTGTGCTACACTGTTTTCCCCATGATGCCCCACGCCATGTGTACTAAACATAATACCCCACAATTACCTTCTCTCACCCTCCCCACCCACCCTCCCACAACACTCCCCTTTGGTAACCACTATTTCCTTCTTGGAGTCTCTGAGTCTGCTACTATTTTGTTCCTTCAGTTTTGCTTTGTTGTTATACTCCACAAATGAGGGAAATCATTTGGCACTTGTCTTTCTCCACCTGGTTTATTTCACTGAGCATAATATCCTCCAGCTCCATCCATGTTGTTGCAAATGGTAGGATTTGTTTCTTTCTTATGGCTGAATAGTATTCCATTGTGTATATGTACCACCTCTTCTTTATCCATTCATCTACTGTTGGACACTTAGGTTGCTTTCATATCTTGGCTATTGTAAAAAGTGCTGCGATAAACATAGGGGTGCATATGTCTTTTTGAATCTGCGTTGTATTCTTTGGGTAAATTCCAAGGAGTGGGATTCCCAGGTCAAATGGTATTTCTATTTTTAGTTTTCTGAGGAACCTCATATTGCTTTCCACAATGGTTGAACTAGCTTACATTCCCACCATCAGTGTAGGAGGGTTCCCCTTTCTCCGCATCCTTGCCAGCATTTGTTGTTCTTCGTCTTTTGGATGGTGGCCATCCTTACTGGTGTGAGGTGATATCTCATTGTGGTTTTAATTTGCATTTCCCTGATAATTAGTGATGTGGAGCATCTTTTCACGTGTCTGTTCGCCATCTGAATTTCTTCTTTGGAGAACTGTCTCTTCATATCCTCTGCCCATTTTTTAATCAGGTTATTTGCTTTTTGGGTATAGAGGCATGTAAGTTCTTTATATATTTTGGATGTTAACCCCTTGTAGGATATGTTATTTACAAATATATTCTCCCATACTGTAGGATGCCTTTTTGTTCTGTTGATGGTGTCCTTTGCCATACAGAACTTTTTAGTTTGATGTGGTCCCATGAGTTCATTTTTGCTTTTGTTTCCTTGCTCAAGGAGATGCGTTCAAGAAGAAGTCGCTCAGGCTTATATTCAGGAGATTTTTGCCTATGTTGTCCTCTAAGAGTTTTATGGTTACATGACTTAAATTCAGGTCCTTGATCCATTTTGAGTTTACTTCTGTGTGTGGGGTTAAACAATAATCCAGTTTCATTTTCTTGCATGTAACTGTCCAGTTTTGCCAACACCAGCTGTTGAAGAGGTTGTCATTTCCCCATTGTATGTCCATGGCTCCTTTATAATATATTAATTGACCATATATGGTTGGGTTTATATCAGGGCTCTCTAGTCTGTTCCATTGGTCTATGGGTCTGTTCTTGTGCCAGTACCAAATTGTCTTGAGTACTATGGCTTTGTAGTAAAGCTTGAAGTTGGGGAGCATAATCCCCCCAGCTTTATTCTTCCTTCTCAGGATTGCTTTGGCTATTCAGGGTCTTTTGTGGTTCCATATGAATTTTAGAATGATTTTCTCTAGTTTGTTGAAAAATGCTGTTGGTCAAAAGCAAAAATGAACAAGTGGGACTATATCAAGCTGCAAAGCTTCTGTACAGCAAAGGACACCATCAGTAGAACAAAAAGACATCCTACAGTATGGGAGAATATATTCATAAAAAACGTATCTGATAAAGGGTTGACATCCAAAATTTATAAAGAACTCATGCACCTTAACAAACAGAAAGCAAATAATCCAATTAAGAAATGGGCAGAGGACATGAATAGACACTTCTCCAAAGAAGAAATTCAGATGGCCAACAGGCACATGAGAAGATGCTCCACATCACTAATCATCAGAGAAATGCAGATTAAAACCACAATGAGATATCACCTCACACCAGTGAGGATGACCAACATCCAAAACACAAACAACAAATGTTGGCGAGGATGTGGAGAAAAGGAAACCCTCCTACACTGCTGGTGGGAATGCAAATTAGTTCAACCATTGTGGAAAGCAGTATGGAGGTTCCTCAAAAAACTCAAAATAGAAATACCATTTGACCCAGGAATTCCACTCCTAGGAATTTACCCTAAGAATGCAGCAGCCCAATTTGAAAAGGACAGATGCACCCCTATGTTTATTGCAGCACTATTTACAATAGCCAAGAAATGGAAGCAACCTAAGTGTCCATCAGTAGATGAATGGATAAAGAAGATGTGGTACATATACACAATGGAATATTATTCAGCCATAAGAAGAGAGCAAATCCTACCATTTGCAACAACATGGATGGAGCTAGAGGGTATTATGCTCAGTGAAATAAGCCAAGCCGAAAAAGACAAGTATCAAATGATTTCACCCATATGTGGAGTATAAGAACAAAGAAAAAATACTGAAGGAACAAAACAGCAGCAGACTCACAGAACCCAGAACGGACTAATAGTTACCGAAAGGGAAAGGGACTGGGGAAAATGGGCGGGAAAGGAGTGATAAGAGAGGAAAAAGGGGCATTACGATTAGCAGATGTAATGTGGGGGGGGCACGGGGAGGGCAGTACAACTCCGAGAAGACAAGTAGTGATTCTGTGACATCTCGCTACGCTGATGGACAGTGACTGTAATGGGGTTGGTGGGGGGGACCTGATGAAGGGGTAGTTTAATAATCGTAATATTGCACATGTAATTGTAAATTAATGATAATAAAATAAATTATATTAAAAAAAAGGAAAAAAAAAAGAAAAATGCCGTTGTTATTTTGTTAGGAATTGCATTGAATCTGTAGATTGCTTTAGGCAGGATGACCATTTTGACAATATTAATTCTTCCTATCCACAAGCACAGGAAGTGTTTCCGTTTATTGGTATCTTTAATTTCTCTCATGAGTGTCTTGTAGTTTTCAGAGTATAGGTCTTTCACTTCCTTGGTTAGGTTTACTCCTAGGGATTTTATTCTTTTTGATGAAACTGTGAATGGAATTGTTTTCCTGATTTCTCTCTCTGCTAGGTCATTGTTAGTGTATAGGAATGCCATAGATTTCTGTGCATTAATTTTGTATCCTGCAACTTTGCTGAATCCGATATTAGATCTAGTAGTTTTGGAGTAGATTCTTTAGGGTTTTTTATGTACAATATCATGTCATCAGCAAACAGGGACAGTTTAACTTCTTCCCTGGCAGTCTGGGTACCTTTTATTTCTTTGAGTTGTCTGATTGCCGTGGCTAGGACCTACAGTACTATGTTGAATAGAAGTGGGGAGAGTGGACATCCTTGTCTTGTTCCCGATATTAAAGAAAAAGCTTTCAGCTTCTCGCTGTTAAGTATAATGTTGGCTGTGGGTTAGTCATATATAGCCTTTATTATGTTGAGGTACTTCTCTCTATACCCATTTTGTTGAGAGTTTTATCAATAATGTGTTTTGAATTTTGTCAAATGCTTTTTCAGCATCTATGGAGATGATCATGTGGTTTTTGCCCTTCTTTTTGTTGATGTGGTGGATGATGTTGGTGGATTTTCAAATGTTGAACCATACTTGCATCCCTGGAATAAATCCTACTTGATCATGATGGATGATCCTTTTGATGTATTTTTGAATTTGGTTTGCTAATATTTTGTTGAGTATTTTTGCATTTGCATCTATGTTCATCAGGGATATTGGTCTATAGGTTTGGTGTCTTTGCCCGGTTTTGGTATTAGAGTGATGCATGGCCTCATGGAATGAGTTTGGAAGTATTCCCTCTTCTTCTATTCCTTGGAAAACTTTAAGGAGAATGGGTATTCTTCACTAAATGTTTGATAAAATACAGTGGTGAAGCCATCTGGTCCTGGAGTTTTGTTCTTAGGTCGGTGTGGGGAGCTGTGTTTGGTCACTGCTTGACCTTAGTAAAGCCATGTTGTGAACTTCCTCCATATTGTAGAGAGAACTTGTTTATCCTGCAACTTTCATCCTTGTATAAGTTGTTTTGAGACAAGAATGTCTGGGAACAGAGTAACCGTTCCTTGGTCCTGGGAACGGGGAACTTGATTAAGAAAACAACTCTCTGCATGACAAGGTAGTGTCTTTGTTGTAATGCCAATATACTTTGGATAGTTTCATAACAAGACTGCATATATACCAAAGAGAAATAAAGCATTTTGGCTTTGTGCACCAACAGACTGCCCTCCTGTGATCTTTCTATATACAAATCCTCACCCCCCATTCAGGTACTGTTCGACTCCTGCCAGCAGGCTCTGGCAGAAAGTGGCGCCCGAACAGGGACTTGAGTATAAGCAATTGCTACAGGGATTACTCCTCTCCACAGGAGTGAAAATGAAAAAAAAAACTTTTAGTTGACTTATTTGCTTTGGTTAAACAACATTGTCCATGGTTTAAATCTCAATCCCACTTACAGTTTAACTCTAAAGCTTACAAGTAGAAGCATAAAAGTCACCAATGGACAATCAGCCAAATTTTTGCACTTTGTGCAAGAATGTTGTCTTTGGTTCTCTGAAGAAGAAACTTAATTGGCAGATAGGAAGAAGTTTGCTTTTACTGTACCCTCCTTTAATTTTCAGACTCCTTCAGAAAGATTCCAATAGAAAGTATTTCCTCAAAGAATGTAAAACAGCCCTATAATTTGTCAGAATTATGTGCACAAGGCTCCTTTATCCCCTCCCTGCGTGAGCCAGGAACTGTCTGTCCTCTCACTGTATCTCTAAATAAGAACCTCCCCCTAGCTCTCCTACCTTTACTGGTTGTTAAGTTCATTCTTCAGCTCTGCAAACAAGAACCCCAGCATTATTTTCAGGGGCTCGTCTGTGATAACCTCAGAGGTGAGTATTGGCATCCAAGACTGCCTTTTCTTTTACTATCCTTATAGAAGGAAGCCGTTTATGGCACACAACATCGGGCGCTCGTCAGCCACTTAAATGGGACTAGCCTGGCTGCCGATCTCAAAGTCTTGAGCGACAGGTTCCCCTGTGTCTCCCTCAGTGGATCCCCCGCCTCCCATGGGAGCCGGGAAAGTCACTTGAGTGGAGGCCAGGATTCCCTTTCAGAGGCATCTCCTTGGATGCGAGGGACTGAGGAAAGCCATGGGCAACTGCGAGAATCTAGGCTGAGGCTACACTTCAGCGGCTTCTCAAAGGTCCGTGTGTCTGGAATCAGACCCCGACAGCCCGACTGGGTATCCATGAGGAGTGACTCTCTTTCTGTCTCTCTGACTTCCAGCCTGCTTTTTCAGGCTGCCCTGGCCTCTGAATGAGGCAAGGGGCATTCGTAACTTTCTTCTAACTTCATCAGTTTCCCGGAACCTGATGCTCACCACTGCAAGGTAAGAAATTGCTCTTATTCCGGACTAAATGCTGTGCTCTTTATCTTATAAAATGTGTCTGAGCACGTGTTAGCTGCTTAAAAGATGATTAGCGTCGGCTACCAGTTTTAAATCTCTGATTAGAGAGGCTTGGCCCCTGAAAGAAGTATGCAATATAATGTTATGCAGCTAAATATATTTTGCCTCAAGAAAAGAAAATAGTCAGCAGTCCCGTGAACTACTACAATATGGAGGAAGTTCACAACATGGCTTCACTTATGTCAAGCAGTGCCCAAACACGGCTCCCCACAGGTAGGTTTTTGGTTACCAGTTCAATTTCGTTGCCGGTAATTGGTCTGCTGAGATTTTCTGTTTCTTTCTGGGTCAGCCTTGGAAGGTTGTATTTTTCTAGAAAGTCGTCCATTTCTTCTAGGTTATCCAGTTTTTAGCACATAATTTTTCAATAGTATTCTCTAATAGTTCTTTGTATTTCTGTGGTGTCCATAGTGATTTTTCCTTTCTCATTTCTGATTCTGTTTATGTGAGTAGATTCTCTTTTTTTCTTGATAAGTCTGGCTAGTGGTTTATCTATTTTGTTTATTTTCTCGAAGAACCAGCTCTTGCTTTCGTTGATCCTTTCTATTGTTTTTTTCTTCTCGATTTTATTTCTGCTCTAATCTTTATTGTGTCCCTCCTTCTACTGACTTTGGGTCTGGTTTGTTCTTCTTTTTCTAGTTTCGTTAATTGTGAGTTTAGTCTGCTCATATGGGAATGTTCATTCCTGAGGTAGGCCTGTATTGCAATATACTTTCCTCTTAGCATGGCCTTCACTGCGTCCCACAGATTTTGTGGTGTTGAAATATTGTTGTCATTTGTCTCCATATATTACTTGATGTCTGTTTTTATTTGGTCATTGATCCATTGATTATTTAGGAGCATGTTATTAAGCCTCCATGTGTTTGTGGGATTCTTCATTTTCTTTGCGTAATTCATTTCTAGTTTCATTCCTTGGTGGTCTGAGAAGCTGGTTGGTACAATTTGAATTTTTTTGAATTTACTGAGGCTCTTTTTGTGGCCTAGTATATGATGTATTCTTGAAAATGTGCCATGTGCACTTGAGAAGAATGTGTATTCTGCTGCTTTTGGGTGTAGAGTTCTGTAGATGTCTGTTAGGTCCATCTGTTCTAATGTGTTGTTCAGTGCCTCTGTCTCCTTACTTATTTTCTGTGTGGTTGATCTGTCCTTCAGAGTGAGTGGTGTGTTGAAGTCTCCTAGAGTGAATGCATTGCATTCTATTTCCCCCTTTAATTCTGTCAGTATTTGTTTCACATATGTAGGAGCTCCTGTGTTGGGTGCATAGATATTTATAATGGTTATATCTTCTTGTTGGATTGACCCTTTTATCATTATGTAATGTCCTTCTTTGTCTCTTGTGACTTTCTTTGTTTTGAAGTCTATTTTGTCTGATATAAGTACTGCAAGTCCTGCTTTTTTCTCCCTATTAGTTGCATGAAATGTCTTTCTCCATCCCTTCACTTTTAGTCTGTGTATGTCTTTGGGTTTAAAGTGAGTCTCTTGAAGGCAGCATATAGATGGGTCTTGTTTTTTTATCCATTCAGTGACTCTATGTCTTTTGACTGGTGCATTCAGTCCATTTACATTTAGGGTGATTATGGATAGGTATGTACTTATTGGCATCGCCGGCTTCAGATTTGTGGTTACCAAAGGTTCAAGGTTAACTTCCTTACTATCTAAGAGTCTAACTTAACTCACTTAATATGCTATTACAAACACAATCTAAAGGTTCCTTTTTTTTTCCTCCTCCTTTTTCTTCCTCCTCCGTTCTTTATATATTAAGTATCATATTCTGTACTGTTTGGCTATGCCTTAATGATGTTGGGGATAGTTAATTTAATTTTGCATTTGCTTAGTAATTAGCTGTTCTACTTTCTTTACTGGTTTTATTACTTCTGGTGACAGCTATTAAACCTTAGGAACACTTCCATCTATAGCAGTCCCTCCAAAATACACTGTAGAGACAGTTTGTAGGAGGTAAATTCTCTCAGCTTTTGCTTATCTGGGAATTGTTTAATCCCTCCTTCAAATTTAAATGATAATCTTGTCGGATAAAGTAATCTTGGTTCAAGGCCCTTCTGCTTCATTGAATTAAATTCATCATGCCACTCCCTTCTGGCCTGTAAGGTATCTGCTGAGAAGTGTGATGATAACCTGATGGGCTTTCCTTTGTATGTGATCTTATTTCTCTCTCTGGCTGCTTTTAATAGTCTCTCCTTATCCTTGATCTTTGCCATTTTAATTACTATATGCCTTGATGTTGTCTTCCTTGGGTCTCTTGTGTTGGGAGATCTGCACACCTCCATGGCCTGAGAGACTATCTCCTTCCCAGATTGGGGAAGTTTTCAGCAATCACCTCCTCAAAGACACTTTCTATACCTTTTTCTCTCTCTTCTTCTGGTTCCCCTATAAAGCGAATATTGTTCTGCTTGGATTGGTCACACAATTCTCTCAATATTCTTTCATTCTTAGAGATCCTTTTTTCTCTCTGTGCCTCAGCTTTTTTGTATTCCTCTTCTCTAGTTTCTATTTCATTTATCATCTCCTCAACTGTATCCAATCTGCTTTTAATACCGTCCATTGTGCTCGTCAATGATTGGATCTCCGACTGTAATTCATTCCTGAGTTCTTGAATATCTTAACGTACCTCTATGAACATGTTAATGATTTTTATTTTGAACTCCCTTTCAGGGAGAGTCATGATGTCAGTATCATTTAATCTTTCTCAGGGGTTGTATTAATAATTTTACTCTGGACCAGGTTCCTTTGGCGTTTCATATTTGTGTATGGCGCCCTCTAGTGCCCAGAACCTCTACTCTCTGGAGCTACTCAGCCCTGAAGCAATGTTGGGGATTGCAGGCGAGTCTTTTGGTGCCTTGGGGGAGGAAATAGCTGTTTCCTGCTTCCCGGCTGCTATTCCTGTCTCCACTGCCTGAACCAGTGTGCCGAGCACACAGGTATAAGCCTCTGTGCTTTGTGTTTTTAGTTGCTGTAGACACATCTTCCCTCTGGCTGGCCTAACGACAGGGTATGGTTTCCCATTTTTCAATCCTGGTGGGGCTGGCCAGGAGAAAGGCACAGTAGTCTGCCTGTCACAGAAGGGGTTCTTGTAGCTGTGTAGGCAGCTAGGTAGCTGGGGCACCTGAAGATCGTGAAAGCTCCCGACCTGCTGGGCAGAGTGCACTTGGACAATTTTGTCTACCTGTCCTTTCCACTGAGCAGTAAGCTCTGTGCAATCCTTTCCCCTTTAGCAGCCCTCTTGCTAAGGGCTTCTTTGTTAGGAAGTCTCTCAGGCTGCCTGCCTTTCTTTGGTCCCAGAGCAGCTTGATATGGATCCCTGCTTTCCACAAGCAGCTGGAAACTTAGTCTCTCCAGGAATTCTGCCTGTCTTAGCTTTCCAACCCCCTAATTACAAGAGTATCATGCAAGCACCATGAAATGTAGGTTTGTACTCCCAGAGCAGATCTCCAGCGTTAGGTATTCAGCAGTCCCAGATCTCCACTCCCTCCCTGCTCCGTTCCTGTTCCTCCTGCTGGTGAGCTGGGGTTGGGGAGGGGCTTGGATCCGCAGGAACACAGCTTTAGCACGTTACCCTTTTCCATGAGGTCTGCTCTTGTCTCCAGGTGTATGCAGTTTGTTGCAGTCCTCTTCACTATTGCTCTTTCAAGAGTACTTGTATTAGTTATATTTTTATATTATACGTGGTTTTAGGAGGAAGCCTCTGTCTCACCTCTCATGCTGCCATCTTTTGTGTGTTTTATTTCTTGTGAATCCCCATAGCTTGGGCACACAGTAGGACCTCATGTTTAACTGAATGGGTGGAAGAATGAGCAGAAGCAGGGTACATACTGTATAAAAGAATTTTGTGTATCTAGGTTTTATCTTTGTTTCTATCGGTGGTTTTTTGATCCTATCAAAAAATGTCTGAATTCACATGTGGACACGTACAAACTTTCAGGCCCCAAACTAACTGAGCATTTGGGCGAAATTGTAACTCTCCTTTGAAATTTACTTAAGTTCAAAAGCCCAAGGTCATAGTGTGATATACTAGAGGGCCTCATTACTAACTAGAAACCATTATAGGGGAAGTGTATATACTTACTGCTTCAGAGAAAGAAGACCTGAAGGAATTGAAATTTGCTCAGGAAGCTTAAAGCTTGGTTAGGCCTTTGAGAAGATCCAGAAACACAGTGCAGATTGAACTCTTATTTTTACTACCACACTTATTTTTACTTCTTATTTTTGCTCTGTTTATGTTAGGAATGGCAAACATCCCAGCTTTATGTTTCTTTTGCTTCATTACATTTAGCTGGTATTTGGAAAGTCTGTGGAGTCAAGTAGTAAAGAATATAACACTCTACACATAATTCAAATACCTTTAAACAATGTGGAAGTTAGAGGCACTGACCTGTTGAAAATCCGCATGTAATTTTTGACTCCCCAAAAACTTAACTACAATAGCCTACTGTTGACCAGAAGCCTTACTAATAAATGTAAACATTCAATTAACATATTTTGCCAGTGTATCAGACATTGTATTCTCACAAAAAAGCAAGCTAGAGAAAAGAAAATGTTCACATTGTCGCAGATCTTCAAAATGTCTTGAAAAAAAATCCACATGTAAGTGGACCCACATGGTTCAAACCTATGTAGTTCTACAGTCAATTTTAATTGGTTAGTGAAACCAGGTGGCCACCTGGGCTTTATTTGCAGTAGGCTGATTTGCCATAGCCTAGTAATGCTACACATCAAGTATCATTTTTTGTTAAAATAAAAAATCTTAAAGTAATGGTTACATTGGGATATTTTGTTAGTATCTAGAATGCCAAAAATATTTCATGTGTTTTATTAACTAAGATACCAAGTAACAGAAAAAAATACCATCTCTATTTAGTCAACTTATAAATGGCAAACTCAGTCAAGAAAATACTCCTGGGTTTTCACAAAAGTAACATTTTTATACTAAAGGAAGGTTGAATACCTAGTCCCAGTAAGAAATTTTAATAACACCAAAAAGCGATTAAAAGAATAGGGTTTAATGTTTAAAAAGGTAATCAGAAATACTGTGTTTTAACAAAAGAGCTCTTTTGTCTAAATAGATCATAAAACAAATAAAAACCATACCTTGAAATTTTTTCTTAGCATCTATTTTCCCAAATTTAAATGTACTTCTATTCACTGATTCTTAATTTAGGTTTTGGGGGCTGGTCATCAACCTTTTGAAAATTGAGAACTGTGTTCTTTCTACCGGAAAAAGTATGTTTGCATATAATATTACAAAATTTTTTGTGTTTCAATGAATTTATGGACTTCCCTAAAGCACATTTGTGAATCCTTATAATCAAGTTAAAATCTTGCTCTAATGATTTTATTTCCCCATACTACTACTCTATTATACTAAAAACTTAAATGATTTGTGTCCTTGTCAGAGTTCCTAAGGTAGAGTACTAAATCTTTATGAATGAAAGGGTAATCTCTAGGAACTCTGTAAATGTGAAGAAAAAATATTCTTTAGACTTTTACAAGAACTTTATCCTAAGAAGATGTTTAGTAATGATTATATATTGCTAATTCTGATGAAGGATTTTAAAGATATGACCATTTTCTCTGAAGAGGCTGTATATGGATATTGTCATTTTACACCACTCTCCCTCTTACCTCTTTTAAGCCTGTTTATTACCACTGTATACAATGAGTTTGAGTACAGAAAGCATAGTTGCAGTGCTGGGAAATGACTTTCTGGATCTGGGTTCTTTGCTTCAAGTTTATTTGGCACGTATTTGAACATCTCAGTTTATAAGTCACTCAAGTGCAAGATAAGATAATGCATCAATAGGTTATTTCCATAAACTTACATTGAATTCAAATCTTAATGTCTGGATTTAGAGGTGAGAACTACTTTATACCCTGTGCAGAGGAATTCAGTTATATCTTTTATACGGTCGGAAAGAAAACCACTTCACTGAAATTTTAAATAGCTGTATGGCTCTAGCTAAGCCATATTTTATCAATGTAGAATATGGGATAGTTTGATAAGCCACTGTAGAGTTGGAAGGAAAATACTTCAGAGCGCATTAAATCCTCTTAGCTTTATTTTTCCTAGTTTGAACCTTTCCAATAATCTTTCAGCTAAGTGTTAATATTAAAGTGTGATATTTACCATGAGTTATAATGTACGCTAAAGTAGTGAACTAGAAATTTAGAAAATTTAGAACTACTTAGTCATGAAATGTTGATAGAATCACTAGCCTAGAATTTGGTCCTCCTAATTTCTATTCCCAGTACTGCCAAATTTATTTCCCTTATTTAGTGAGTTGTTTACTGAGGGTTCTTTGGTTAGCACTTTTCAGATACCCTAAATCTCAAGTATAAAATTAGTTACATTTGAATTAATGAATTTAAGAACTGAAGGAATCCCCCTGCTGCTCTCTGCCAGCTCTCTGATTTGATGTTTGTCTGAAAAAAAGTTACTTAGGAAAACCTTTTTCCTTGAAGCACTTAGTTTAATAAGTTTGTATTAATCTTTCTTTCACATTTTACTTTACTAATATCATAGTTCTCAGATTGTTACATGTAAGTTTTACCTCTCTAAATGGATAAATTCCTGGAACTGGTGATTCTTCTAATTTTTTTTCAATCTTCTTCCCCCATATGGCCCCGCACAGGATAAATAATAGCTAAATTTTGAGTGCTTATTATATGCCAGGTCCTTTTGTGTGTATGTTGCATGTATTAACTCATTCAGTCCTGTGGACCATTAAATGTGATTGGTAACATCCCTCTTTTACAAGAGAAAGGGTTGAGTAACTTCCCAAGCTTTCAGACTTAATGGAACAGCCTAGATTGAAACCGAGAACCTTGTAACTACACTATATTGCCTCTTAAATATAGTAGGTTTTTGATGGATCCTTTTTGACTGATTTTCAATACGTATATGTAATGTATACTGTATACTCTTAAAAAAATTACACCTCTTAAGTTATTCATGTAGTGATTTAAAACCACTTGGAGAAAAGATACAGAATGTTCAGTTATGGTATTACTTGTGAAAAAGAATAAGGATAACATAAGGATAACCAGGTAATATAACATTATGTAAAACTTAACATCAGATTTCTTGAACTCACTGTCCCACCACAATCTCTAATCTTCTTCTCTTTCTGTTTATGACACCGTGTGCCTTTAGCCTCAGAATAGTCTTTGTTTCACACATTGAATGTCTTGCCACACACCCAAATGTAGCATATCAGTATTGTTTTCTGTTTCAGTTGCTGCTATAATTGGACTCTTTACCTAAACCTTGACTTATTTTAGTAATTTATTTCTTTGCCTCACTATTTTTTATGTATTTGTAACAGATTAAAATTTCCTTAAAGTACAGCTTTCATCATATTGCCCATGCTCAGAACTTTCACTTGTGTTGTATTACCTCCGAAATAAAGTCCAGACTTCATACACTAGTTTTCATCACCATCTAAGTTTGATTCCATTCACTTTCATTTATTGTTTGGTCCCATCAACATCTACTAAGTAGTCTTTGTATTTATCCTGTGCTTATTTAGTTCTCTGCTTTCTTGGGAAGTACACACATTCCCAATATTTGATGGTTTGATTTTCAACTTTATAAATGATGTGAAAATGAAACCACATTCAGTGGAAACCATACTTTGAATTTTGATATTCACAGTCGAGGAATAAGGGGCACGATACTCCCCCATGATGCCGAGCAGAGGCAGCCATCTGCAGCTCCCATTCAGCCACACGATCAGGAGGGAAAACAACCTATACACTTAAAACCATTCTGCCTTTCACTTTCGGTACAGTATTCAGTAAATTACATGAGATATTCAACACTTATAAAATAGGCTTTATGTTAAATGGTTTTGCCCCACTGTAGGCCAGTGTAAGTGTTCTGAGCATTTTTAAGGTAGGATACACTAAGCTAGAATGTTGAATAGGTTGTATTAAATGAATTTTCAATTTAGGATGTTTTCAGCATACAATGGGTTTGTGGCGACATGACACATAAATGAAGGAAAATCTGAATAAAAATTGTAGACTTCTAATTTTTTTGATGTTGCAGACAGTTAATAATATGGTAGAAAGAGAAGGACTGGTTGAAATTGAGTTTAAAAACTGAAAATTTCTTCAACTAGATTAAGCATTTTTTTCTCTTTAGTAGGAGTTTTGTGTATATCATCTGTCTAGAAGAATCTTTCCCCAGCTTCTTTTGTGGCTGCTTCATTTTCATCTTCGATGATTTGGCTTAAATGTTTTCTCTGTTGCCAAGTGGACCTTCTTAAAATTTGTTAGAGCACTTTTTTTTGAGGCTTAGCATGTTATTGTTAGTTTACTAATTTGTTACTCTCCCCAACTAAATTTTAAACAGCATGTTTTAGTCAAAAGTTGTTGACAGAAGGCCAAATTATAAACAGTAATCTCCAGGAAAAATAAAGATGATAATAGAATAATAAAATATAGTTGATTACTTCAAAGAGACTGAGTAATAGGAGTTGGCAAATATTTAAGAGTGACACTGGAAACAAATGGCAGGTTTGGGATAGGATTTTTATGTAGGAAGCATGGCCTTGTATGGTTAGTGCTCATAAGGTCACTGAAAGTTACCTTAGGAAGTTTGAAATGGAAAACATTTGTTTAGTAAAGACAGGAAAGTTTCCTGTACTGACTGCACTGATTGGAAGTACAGCTTATGGTAAATGAGCTTAGGGTACAGAAATGATTGCAATAGAGAATGTAAGCATGTCAGGGGATCTAATACTGTGGAACCAGTAATAGAACAATTATGAAATTATTAAACATCAATAGACTCCTAGGAATTTAAGTGAAATTGCAGAATAAGCCATAAATTCTGATGACATTAAGATGGCACAAGAATTTTGGACTGAGAAACTTGATTTTAATAATATAATCAGTGTTTTCTCTTAAATGCTCGTCTTTCAACTTGATAGGCAGTTATTGAGCACTTACTATGTAGTAGGTATTTTAACAGAAGATGATACATAAAATATCTTCCTTCTGGTTTCTTAAGCTTTTCTCATTTTATTTGTATAAAGTAATATTTACTATTTAATAAACTTTATTTTGTTAGAAAGTGTTTCTCTGTGATCTCTCATTGATCCCCTTATTACTGCTTTAACTACTATCATCTTTTGGTGCTTAATCTGAATTCTAGATAAAATCCTAACTTTTGGATGAGAGCAATGCTGCTAAAAGAATGGTGATTTTAGGTAAATAGTTTGGGAGTTTCAGAGGGAAAAAATGCACTGAAACATTTTTTTCCCCACATATTTCACATATATTTTGCAGACTTTATGCATATAACTCACATATTTTGCCAGTTTTAAATGTAAGGAAAATTTCATTAAGTTTTTGACAGTATTATGTTCTATCATTAGGTGCATATGTAACAAGGACATGTATTGGTCAATTTACCTCAGTCAACATGAAGTCAACAGGATGTTCATCATCACTATGTGCTTTCCGATTAATTTTAACATTTGCTTGTATTTTATGGTTGACTCACATATGAGGTTCAATTCACAAATATGACTCATTGAAAAATGATGAAAATAGTAACAAATAATGCCATTCATAATAATGCCATAATGTGAATAATAGAACTTCAGTGTGAATACAGAATTAGACTCTTTTATGCAAGAGAGTCTGTCAGTGATGTTAGCTGAACTACGTAAGGAAGGGGAATGACTTATATCTGCAGTTATTCACCACAGGGCAGTTGCATGTGGCCTGTCAAATATTTGCATGTTGCCATCTAAGTTTTCCCATCATTTTTAAAGCACATTGATTTCTCTGGTAAATTAATTTAGATAATTTCATTTTTCCTGAATAATTGTAAAGAATACATCCCAGCTTAGAATTTGTCATGCAAGATGGGAAAGAGTTCAGAATTACAGAAGCATTATACAGAGTTGCATTCCTTAAAATAAAACCAAGTGTAAGACACTTGCAACTGACTGTCCCATACACCTGGCACACAGCCCACCAAGCACATGGTAGCAGGAAGCCATCTCACTTTAGTTCAGTCACCCTTCCTCAGAAGGGTTCTTGCCTTAGATCAATCACTTGGACACTTAGGCATACTGAGCATCTTGTCTTTAATGATTATGTCCATTTTCCGTCTGTGCTGTGTCTTCAGATGTAATCTTCAGAAATAATGCACCTTAGCCTCAGAACCAAGAAGCATCCTTACATGTCAGTCTGAACTTGTAACTTGGTTCAAATATCAGTAATTCTGTTAACAGTAATAATTTTAAAAGATACTGTTGCTGAGAATCTTCCAAAATCAGTCACATTAATAATATAGAATCAGAGGGATTACAAAACTATTAGAAAAGATCTGTCAAAAAGAAAAATTGCCTGATTCAGTGGCAACGTGGAAGAGCAATTCCTATCACATGTGTAGAGAGTATTTTATTTAGCAGACAGAACCACTGATGTGAAGTGTCTAAGTCATTATTTGGCATATATGTATTACATACATGAGTGAGGAGTCCTTAACATCTTGTTCTGTTCATCCCCCAAAACGCATGAATATAGAAAAGATGATTATACTGGGAAGTAAGTTTTGGTGACGACTAAAAAGGATGTGTCATGATCTTTAATGATGGAACACCAGCTATTTGGGCAGCAGTGAAAGTGGTTGTTAGGTAAATAAAAGGGTTATACAAAAGTCAATCAACTCATCCCCTTCTTAAAAGACAGCAGTTAATTATCAATAATAAACCATTAAGATGTTGACTCAAGTGTTTAAGGAAATAGAAAATACAGTCAAATTTTATCAGATAAGTCTGCACCATTTTTATAATTATGAAAAACTGGGCAGGAAGTTAGAAGACTTTTTCCCTCTGATATTGTCTATTAAGACAAACGGTGTTTGTACATGGTTTTGAGTTAAGACCATAGATTAAAAACATTTTTTTGAAACAATGTTAGTAAAAGGCTTCTCTTTGACTTAGGTGCCTTGCTTGAGAGGCGTATCAACCACTCTATGTACTATCTTGAAGATACATCCCTCCAGGACTGTTAGGTGAATTGTAATGGCAAGGTAAAATCAGATTATTTTAAGATTATACAACTCTTGTGAGAGATGGCTCAGTTCTACAGAACTTCATCCCTACCCCCACTCCAACCCCCCATCTCATTTTCTTGGTATACTGCAGAAACAATACAGTGGGAGTATTTAATTAAAACCATGTCCAAATACTACAATAAAACATGAAAGAATACTTCTTTGAGCTGAAAGCAAAGGACAGATTGGGAACCCATTTAACACCATCTGCACATAGATTTTTCTTTTGGTGACTAGGTTAAAGATTATTGTGAAAGAAAGTATATAACTGAAGAAGAATTGTATAGGTGGATCAATCAGAAAAACAAGTTTTGTAAGTCATATGCCTTATTCATAGAATATCAGAGCAATCACAAGTTTCCTCTTTCTGTATGAAGATGGTAACAGAACAGAATTATGGGAAAAAATAAAACTGCTTATTCCTGTAGAGGGTCATCAAGTTGTATACTAAAACCTTCTGCTGGCAAGATTTTATATACTGTTCTTATTTATTAAAAAGCAGTAATCAGAGATAGACTTCCGGGAAGATGGCGGCATGAGCAGGGTGGCAGAAATCTCTTCCCAAAACTATATATATCTATGAAAATACAGCAAATACAACTATTCCTAAAAGAGAGACCAGAATACACAGGAAAACGCACAGTGTGCAGCTATACCTGAGAGGACACGGTACCCCGCGAGGCAGGTAAGATATGGAGCCACGACCCACTCACCCACCCCAGCACACTGGCAGGAGGAGAGGATTCGGAGCCGGGAGGGAGTGGAAGTACACCCCGCGAAATAACCAGGCCCGGTGATCTGCACGGCAAGTGCTGACACACATCGCACGGTGTAGCGGAGATTGGAGAGACAGAGGGTGCAGGATCTGAGTGGGAAATGTGCCAGGGTGCTTGCAGCCGGCTCCCGGGAAGGAAAAAAAAAAAGAAAAGCGCACGCTTTTTTCAGCGGTCTTAAAGAGACAGGAGCCCAGCGGAGGAGCGGATCGCCCCAGCACACTCAGCACAGCAGGCTGGGAGTCCTGGGGAGTTTTGGACCCCTTAGCTGGTGACAGGAAAAGCGTGGCCGTGCTTAGACTTCTCACAGAGATCAACAGCCTCCCATTCGTTCCCACCCCAGCCAGAGCTATTAAGGGCCCTGCGGAGCGGCACGGCCACGGCTGCAGAATAGTGGAGCAACAGCGCCACCTACAGCATCCCCACAGAATCTACTCCCGGTGGGCGTTTTTTTTCTTTTTTTGTTTTTTTCTTTTGTTTTTTGTTTTTTCTTCTTTCTTTTTTTTTCTTTTTAAAATCTTAAAGAGCCCAGCTGACATACGTGGCAACTACCAGTGACCACTTATATAGCCATGAAAAGACAGAGGAACATGTTCAGGCTAAGATCAACCAGACAACCCCAGAGAGGGAGCCAGAAGGGATGGAAATGCACAGTCTTCCTGAAAAATAATTCAGAATAAAAGTCATAACCGTGCTGATGGATCTACAGAGAAATGTGCAAGAGCTGAGGGAGGAAGTGAGGGAAGTGAGGAAAGACAATGCAGAAATCAGACAAGCGATCGATGGGCTTAACAGCAGGCTGGATGAGATGCAAGAGACTGTTAATGGAATAGAAATGAGAGAACAGGAATACAGAGAAGCTGAGGCAGAGAGAGATAAAAGGATCTCTAGGAATGAAAGAATATTAAGAGAACTGTGTGACCAATCCAAACGGAACAATATTCGCATTATGGGAGTACCAGAGGGAGAAGAGAGAGAAAAAGGGATAGAAAGTGTCTTTGAAGTAATAATTGCTGAAAACTTTCCCATGCTGGGGAAGGAAATAGTCTCACAGTCCACGGAAGCCCACAGATCTCCCAACACAAGGGACCCAAGGAATACAACACCAAGACACATAATAATTAAAATGGCAAAGATCAAAGATAAAGACAGAGTATTAAAGGCAGCTAGAGAGAGAAAAAAAATCACCTACAAAGGAAATCCCATCAGACTATCATCAGACTTCTCAACAGAAACCTTACAGGCCAGAAGAGAATGGCATGATATATTTACTGTAATGAAACAGAAGGGCCTCAAACCAAGAATATTGTATCCAGCATGATAATCATTTAAATATGACGGAGGGATTCAACAATTTCCAGACAAACGAAAGTTGAGAGAGTTTGCCTCTCATAAGCCAACACTACAGGATATCTTAAATGGACTGCTCTAGAGGGAAGCACCCCTAAGGCTAAAAAGATGTCACCAGAGAAAATAAAATCATAGCAAACAAAGCAGACCATCCAAATACTAAGTAAAGGCAAAGAATAAAACACCTAGTATATAAAGAATGGAGGAGGAGAAATAAGAAGGGAGAGAAAGAAAGAAACATCAGACTGTGTTTACAATAACTTAACAAGAAAGTTAAGTTAGATTGTTAGATAGTAAAGAAGCAACCCTTGAACCTTTGGTAACCACGAATCTAAAGCCAGCAATGGCAATAAGTACATATCTATCAATAATCACCCTAAATGTAAATGGCCGGAATGCACCAATCAAAAGACACAGAGTAACAGGATAAAAAAGCAAGACCCATCTATATGCTGCCTTCAAGAGACTCACTTTAAACCCAAAGACATACAGAGACTAAAAGTGAAGGGATGGAAAAAAATATTTCATGCAAACAACAAGGAGAAAAAAGCAGGTGTTGCAGTACTTGTAACAGACAAAATAGACTTCAAAACGAAGAAAGTAGCAAGAGATAGAGAAGGACATTACATAATGATAAAGGGGTCAGTCCAACAAGAAGATATAACCATTATAAATATATATGCACCCAACACAGGAGCGCCAGCATATGTGAAACAACTACTAACAGAATTAAAGGAGGAAATACACAGCAATGCATTCATTTTAGGAGATTTCAACACACCACTCACTCCAAAGGACAGATCAACCAGACAGAGAATAAATAAAGACACAGAGGCACTGAACAACACACTAGAACAGATGGACCTAAGAGACATCTACAGAACTCTGCACCCAAAAGCAGCAGGATACACATTCTTCTCAAGTGCACATGGAACATTTTCCAGAATAGACCACATACTAGGCCACAAAAAGAACCTCAGTAATTTCAAAAATATTGAAATCCTACCAACCAACTTCTCAGATCACAAAGGTATAAAACTAGAAATAAATTGTACAAAGAAAACAAAAAGGCTCACAAGTACATGAGACTTAACAAGATTCTCCTAATTAATCAATGGGTTAACAACCAAATGAAAACAGAAATTAAAGAATATATGGAGACTAATGACAACAAAAACACAAAGCCACAACTTCTGTGGGACGCAGCAAAGGCAGTTCTAAGAGGAAAGTATATTGCAATCCAGGCCTATTTAAAGAAGGAAGAACAATCCCAAATGAATAGTCTAAAGACACAATTACTGAAATTGGAAAAAGAAGAACGAATGAGGCCCAAAGTCACCAGAAGGAGGGACATAATAAAGATCAGAGAAGAAATAAATAAAAAGGAGAACAATAAAACAATAGAAAAAATCAATGAAACCAAGAGCTGGCTCTTTGAAAAAATAAACAAAATAGATAAACCCGTAGCCAGACTCATTAAGAGAAAAAGAGAATCTACACACATAAACAGAATCAGAAATGAGAAAGGAAAAATAACGACAGACCCCACAGAAATACAAAGAATTATAAGAGAATACTATGAAAATCTATATGCTAAAAAGCTGGAAAACCTAGAAGAAATGGACAACTTCTTAGAAAAATACAGCCTTCCAAGACTGACCAAGCATGAAACAGAAAACCTAAACAGACCAATTACCAGCAATGAAATTGAATTGGTAATCAAAAAACTACCCAAGAACAAAACCCCCAGGCCAGATGGATTCACCTCTGAATTTTACCAGACATATAGAGATGAAATAATACCCATTCTACTTAAAGTATTCCAAAAAATAGAAGAGGAGGGAATACTTCCAAACTCATTCTATGAAGCCAGCATCACTCTAATACCAAAACCGGGCAAAGACACCACAAAAAAAGAAAATTACAGACCAATATCCCTGATGAACAGAGATGCAAAAATACTCAACAAAATATTAGCAAACCAAATTCAAAAATACATCAAGAGGATCATGCACCATGATGAAGTGGGATTCATCCCAGGGATGCAAGGATGGTATAACAGTAGAAAATCCATCAACATCATCCACCACATCAACAAAAAGAATAACAAAAACCACATGATCATCTCCATAGATGCTGAAAAAGCATTTGACAAAATTCACCATCCATTCATGATTAAAACTCTCAACAAAATGGTTGTAGATGGCAAGTACCTCAACATCATAAAGGCCATATATGACAAACCCACAGCTAACATCATATTTAACAGTGAGAAGCTGAAAGCTTTTTATCTAAGTTCGGGAACCAGACAGGGATGCCCACTCTCCTCACTGTTATTCAACATAGTACTGGAGGTCCTAGCCACGGCAATCAGACAAAACAAAGAAATACAAGGCATCCAGACTGGTAAAGAAGAAGTCAAATTGTCATTTTTTGCAGATGACATGATACTCTACATAAAAAGCCCTAAAGACTCCAAAAGTACTAGAACTAATATCTGAATTCAGCAAAGTTGCAGGATACAAAATTAACACACAGAAATCTGTTGCTTTCCTATACACTAATGATGAACTAACAGAAAGAGAAATCAGAAAAACAATTCCATTCACAATTGCATTAAAAAGAATAAAATACCTAGGAATAAACCTAATGAAGGAAGTGAAAGACCTGTACTCTGAAAACTAGAAGACAGTCCTAAGAGAAAGTAAAGAGGACACTAACAAATGGAAATGCATCCCATGCTCTTGGCTAGGAAGAATAAATATTGTCAAAATGGCTATACTACCTAAAGCAATCTACAGATTCAATGCAATCCCTATCAAACTACCAACAGCTTTCTTCAATGAACTGGAACAAATAATTCTCAAATTCATATGGAACCAAAAAAGACCCCGAATAGCCAAAGCAATCCTCAGAAGGAGGAATAAAACGGGGAATTACACTCTCTGACTTCAAGCTCTACTACAAAGCCACAGTAATCAAGACAATTTGGTATTGGCACAAAAACAGACCCACAGACCAGTGGAACAGAATAGAAAATCCAAACATTACCCCAAACATATACAGTCAATTAATATTTGATAAAGGAGCTTTGGATATACAATGGGGAGATGACAGCGTCTTCAGCAGCTGGTGTTGGCAAAACTGGACAGCTACATGTAAGAGAATGAAACTGGACTACTGTCTAGCCCCATACACAAAGGTAAACTCAAGGTGGATCAAAGACCTGAATGTAAGTCATGGAACCATAAAACTCTTAGAAAAAAACATAGGCAAAAATCTCTTGGACATAAATATGAGCGACTTCTTCATGAACATATCTCCCCAGGCAAGAGAAACAAAAGCAAAAATGAACAAGTGGGACTATATCAAGCTGAAAAGCTTCTGTACAGCAAAGGACACCATCAGTTAAACAAAAAGAGATCCTACCGTATGGGAGAATATGTTCATAAATGACGTATCTGATAAGGGGTTGACATCCAAAATATATAAAGAACTCACGCACCTTAACAAACAAAAAGCAAATAATCCAATTAAGAAATGGGCAGAGGACATGAATAGACACTTCTCTAAAGTAGAAATTCAGATGGCCAACAGGCACATGAAAAGATGCTCCACATCGTTAATCATCAGAGAAATGCAGATTAAAACCACAATGAGATATCACCTCACACCAGTGAGGATGGCCAACATCCAAAACACAAACAACAACAAATGTTGGTGAGGATGTGGAGAAAAGGAAACCCTCCTACACTGCTGGTGGGAATGCAAATGAGTTCAACCATTGTGGAAAGCAGTATGTGAGGTTCCTCAAAAAACTCAAAATAGAAATACCATTTGACCCAGGAATCCCACTCCTAGGAATTTACCCTAAGAATGCAGCAGCCCAGTTTGAAAAAGACATATGCACCCCTATGTTTATCGCAGCACTATTTACAATAGCCAAGAAATGGAAGCAACCTAAGTGTCCATCAGTAGATGAATGGATAAAGAAGAGGTGGTACACATAGACAATGGAATATTATTCAGCCATAAGAAGAAAACAAATCCTACCATTTGCAACAACATGGATGGAGCTAGAGGAAAAAAGAAAAGAAAAGATAAGCAGTAATCACCTTTTCACACAAACTAAAATCATCACCTGCATTTTTCAGCAACCATTCAATGCACTTTCTGTTTTCATAACTCCAGTATTCTGGCATTTGTCAGAGATCATTTCACTATCTTTTACTTTCCACCCAAATAAAGTTTAAAACATTTTCAGTACTGGAGTGAAAAAACTTTAAAAGAAACGATTTTCTTGTGTTCACATTCTATGAATTACAAGTACTAGCATTCTCAGAATGACATCATTTATCAGTGGGAAGTCTTTCCAGAAGTACGAGAGCAAGGACATGTTTTTATACTATACATTGGAGGGAGGGAGGATTTTCATGAAATTATTTTTGTATTTGTTCTTTCCTAGCCATAGTAAAGCTTTTTTTCAGTGTCATAATGAGTAAGTGGGTAAATACATCATATTTCTGTGCCTATATTCAGATGGCTTGCTCTGATGTCTTTTCTTCATTTTATAGGTTAGTGTTTGTAAGGTGGCACTTGCGAAGCCCTTTGGTTTGCACATTGGGGGAAGTCCCAAGAGTTGTACACAAGTGCCTTTAAAATACTTCTACTCCCATTTACTAGACTTTACATAGTGATGAATTTACTTAACTATAGTAAATGTTCTGAAGACACATTAAAATTACAGAGTGCTATAAATATACATCACTCTTGAATAAGCATTGGCTAATTTTTTTCAAGAATAACTGAACTTGGATTATAAAAAGTTTTAGGGGCTGTAGAGAACTATGGAGATGCATGAATAGGTACATTAAATTTTCTAAGGTAAATTTGCTTTAAAGGATAGGTATATTTTTATTCACAAAATATCAATTTTCTGTGGATTTTAGTAAAATGTTTATATAAGTTCCATTTTAGAGTACCTATTTTAAACTATTAAATTTTAATGTATTTATTGCATTACATTTTGCTAAAAACAAATTTGTAAAGGCCTTAGCATGAGGTAACGTTGCAAAACTACCTTGCCTTTCTTCATCTCGTTCTTTCCCTCATCACATATTTTTTGTTTAAAATTAAGAAGGAATCAAGGAGACTTTAATTATCCTTTTGTTTAGAATCCAAATGCTCTGCTGATTGATTATTTTGAAGAAGCTTGTGGTAACACTTTAGAGTAGAATGTGGAATTTTAGTGACATCTTGTGGCCAAAGCTTTTCTTTGAGTGTTCTGTCTCTGTCAGGGAATTGGGTTTGTGCTAGTGGGCTTTCAGCTGGAAAACATGTACTTCTGAGAGTACCTGAAGACTCTGAAATTTGAAGCTGATATGTAGAGTTTTAAGGCAATCAGTTTTCTAGCCTCAATTTTGTGCCCTCTCTCTACAGTAACTTAACCATGTCTAAGCACTATATACAATTTCCTTTCTTTTTTTCCCCAACCTCCTTTTATAGTTACCATTCTCCCACTTGGCAAAAGAAAGATCTACTCACCCCTCCTGAACTTCACTATAGTGCATTGCTCTGTGGTATCAAAACCTTTGGTTGCTAAATAGAGAATTTTGAATTATTGTTGTTGGTGTAGAGAAAAGGAATCACTACAATGATTGTTCAGTAAAAGTTTTGCAAGTCAGGTGGCTGCTTAACAAAATTATTTGGTTTCAACAAAATTAAATAAAAATTTTTAATTGATAAACCATTCACTAAAAATAAATCTTGGCAGTAAATTGCTCTGATTTTTTTCCTTTTGATGTAGAATTTATATACATGAAAATGTATAAATCTTATTTAGGAATATGTTCAAAAACTGGGGTGACATAATTTCATTCCTTTCTGCTTATTAATGTAAGCATGATTTCTTATGCTTATATCAAAAAAGAAAAATAGATTTGATGACAAACTCTAACTTATACGAGCAATAAACCCATCTCATTAAATTATGGATTCCCAGTCAAATGTGTGAAGTAGTTAAGTTGTTTTGATCAATTATGTAATACTAAAAATTATAATAATTCAACCCAGAAGAAATATTTAGCACTTAAAACATTGTAGGGAGAATTTTTTAAAAATTATATTTTTGTGGCAGAGAAGTGTTGTATAGTGATCAATAAGTCTTTTAAGTACAAAATATACCGCACTGAGGCAACTGGAATAAAAGTACAAATTAAGGAGCACAGGTAGAATTTCTAACTGTGAAGAACTTTTTTGTAAATGTTTGAATAGATACACATCAGTATAGAATTCAATGAAGTGGGATACATTTTAAAGAGTTATTTACCCCTTTTATTTAAAAAAATGGAAATTTACTTTTTTCCAACTGTTTATTAATCTAATGAAATATTTCAGATGTTGACTCAAAATTTGTGAAGAGATAAAATTTGTAATTATTCTTTTAGGGGATATGCAAGCTAACAAGTTTTAAGAGCAGGACTTAATATTATTTAACTTGGCTTTCCATTCATTGACTCAGATAGGTGTTTGGGAGGAAAACCATTTTCACTTGTGATTTAGATATGTAGTAACACTTCCTACAACTGAAATTAGAACAAAGTCTGAGTACTCTGTAGAATTTTAAAAATCAGAACCATTCCTACATCAAAGAAGCTGTTGTCTTAATAGCATAGGCTAGAAATTAAAATTTCAGGAGAAATTTTTTTCATTTTCTGATTAGAATTATAATACCTTGTATTTGTCTCAGAGCAAGATTCCATTGATTGCAAGCTACATCATTGATTCAGTTACTTTTTTGATGCTAAAAATTAGCATCACACTCAATGGATATATACAATGAAAAAAATCCAATGTCAGAAATGTTAAAATAAGTGTTTTGGGGTGTGAGAAAATGTCTTAAGATTAAAAAAACAACACAACAGGTTTTGGAATAACAGATTTTTAATTTTTTTTTTAATGTGGCAAGGTTTAATGTGATGTGACTAACATTCATCAATGCTATCATTAGTGACAGCAAACAACAAATGCTGAATCTGTTAATGGCATGACATTGAACTTGGCACTGAGGTTATACAGGTATAGAATCTAGTCAATTTTTTTCTATAAACAAAATTTAATAAGGAGAAGACAGCATAGTTGGTACTAACAATTTGGAAACATTCATAGGATAATTTGAACTGTAAATGAAGAACAGGACTTAGGTACATATAGAACAGAGGGCGGAAAACTATGGCCCAACAGCCATAGTCCCCCCTAACACCTGTTTTAGTATAATACCTTGAGCCAAGTATAGTTTCAATGTTTTTAAATGGTTGAAAAAAATTAAGAATAACATTTGATAACACATGATAATTATGTGATATTTATATATTATTGGAGCACATCTATGTCACTCAGTTACTGTTGAGCTGGTTTTGCTCTATAGGGCAGAGCTGAGCTGTTGTGAGAGATCATATGGCTTGTGAAGGGTTCAGAACAAGCCTACCCAAAATGTGCCACTTTGGCATATGGAATAGTTTGATCTGAGGTCAGTCAAGGCTCAAAAAACTCAGGAAGAGCTTTTTACCTCCCCCTTTCCTGCCTGAAAAAATTTAGATAGAGGGCCTGGTTCAGTGAGACAAGTATCACCAGAGATAACTACAAAGGTTATGAACTAGATGCAGTAAACTGAGGGAAAGCTCTGTAGGGCTTGGAGGTCAAATCTCTGTGTCCCCTTGTCTCTGCATGGCATGGTAAACATTTGTTTACAGAACGTTTGCTCTTCCCATCTTCCTGTAAATTGTCTTCTTCCCCTTTCAAGTCTCAACCTGCCCTATACCCACCCTTGACCTTAGCTCAAGATGGCATATAATCAATTGTCTGACTGCCTCTTGTTCTTATACTCTTATGGGTCTCCAATTAAATTTATTTTTCTTTTGTTAATCTCTCTTATGTCAATTTAATAAATAGACCAGACAAAGAACCTCAAGGAAAGAAGGGAGAAGTTTTCCTCCCTCTGTATTTCCAAAGCCTAAAATAAATTTGTTACCTGATCGTCACACAAAAACGTTGCTGATTAGAGGAGTGACTTTCACAGGCAGGATTGATGACACCCACAAAAGCTCAGTTATGAGAGCAATGTGGTGAAGTACAAGGAGTAGAAGAAAAGTTGGTAGAGGTGGGTTAGCACCAGCTTGAGAAACTTTACACTAGGCATTGAAATGCCACAGTAATTTGCTGAGCCAGGGAATGACTGTGCCTTTTAGAAAGATTAATTTGGTGGCAGTGTGTTAAATAGATTAGAATGCAGTATTAATAACTGGGGTAGAGAAGCAAGTTAAAAGGTTATAGCAATGGTGTAAACATGAGGCAGCATGTATCTGGAGCTCAGTGGTAATTTAGGAATGAAAGGTACAGGTTAGAAAAACTGTAATAATGTTATCATTAATAATTCATAGCAATATAAATTTAAAGACTTTTTAATATGAATTTTATGCCAGGGTTAGTAAATATAATTAGACCCAAATCTGTTATACAGAGCCTTAAACAGTAAGACACTACTCCAAATGTGAGATTAACCAACCACAGAATACCCTCTTGAATGCAATGTTGTTAATTTACTCATCTATTAAATCCTTTATTCACTAAGAATTTATTTAGTGTCTACTGTGTTCTAAGCACTGTTCTTGGTGGTGAATGAGAGAACAGTGAAAAAAAGAGACAAAAAAATTCAGTCCTCATGGAACTTATGTTTAGTAGGGAAAGAAAAGAGATAAACATGTGAAACAGGTTTTTACATCAAAGGTTAGATGGTGATAAGTGCTATTGGGAAAAAGTAGCAGGCAGGAAGAGTAAGTAGTACAGGGAGGAAACAATTTAAAAATGTTATTTTTTATACAGAATGATGAGGGAAAAACTTCACTATGGCAACATTTAAGCAGAGTATAAAGTGGTACAGGAGTGAATCATGGCTGGACACATAGAGAGAACAGCAAGTATAAAAGTCTTGAGTGGGGGTGTGGTTAGCAGGTTTGAGGAGCAAGGAGGAGGACTGGTGTGACCAGAATGAGTCAGTGGGCAGGAGGTAGAGAAGTAGAAAATGAGAAGCAACAAGGGGACACCAAGCTGGGGTCTTATTGGTCATCATAAGAACTTTGACTTCTCTATGTGAAGCCATTGAAGGATCCTGAAGAGAAAAGTGGTGTGTTTTTAAAAGGATCCTTGTCATGAGAAAGAGTAAGGGCCAGGGTGGGTGGAAGAACCAGATAGGAAGCTGTTTGCTGTAAAGCAGGTGAGAGATGATGGTAGCTTAGACCAAGGTGGTGGCAGTGGAGGTTATTGCTGAACTAGTTGTTGAAGTAGTCAGGCTCAAGATATTGTTTGAAAGGAGAGCTGACAGAATTTTCTGATGTCAAGACAAAAGGAAGAAACATCAGACACTAAAGTTTCTGCTCTGAGCACCTGGAAGGGTGGAACTGCAATGAACTAAAGATGGAAGAAACTAGGAGGAACAGTGTTGGAGTAGGAGTGATGTGGAAAGGCCGTGAGTTTGTTTTTGAATGCATTAATTTGAGATGTTTGTTGATATCTAAGTGGAGATAGTGAACTGTCAGTTGACAATGAAATAATGATGCCTCTTAAGTTTTTCAAATAGTGTCTGAAAACTGCCAAGAAAGCCTAAAGCATGTGTTTGGAGAACAGACTCCAACCAATGGTATAAATTTGGAAATCATTAGCATAAAGATGTTTTTTTAGTGACATTGAGAGTGGCTGAGACCATTAGGATATGAAGTTAGGTACTGAAGAAGTCTGAGGGCTGAGTTTTGGGTCCCTTCAGTGTTAAGAGGTCAGGGAAATGAACAGTCAGTAAGGGAGAAAAGAGTGGCCAGTTAAATACAAAGAAAATCAAAGGAAGATGCTATCCTGGAAGCCCCTTGAAGAAAGTGTTTCAAAGAGGAAGGAGTGAACAACTGCTTTAAATGATAAATCATTGGGGACCTTGACAAGGACCACTTGAGTGTAGTGACAGAGGGTAGAAGCCTGAATTGTATGAGTTCAAGAGAGAATGGAAGAAAGTAGTAGTTTGAGAAAGATGTGGGGTCATGTCAGGGTTTTTAAAGTTGAGAGAAAATTTGTATCCTGTGGGAATGTTCTCATAGAGATAGATCAACCAAAGATGCAGGAACTACTATAGGTCTAAGAATTTTTGGAATCACAGCATTAAAGGGAGTGAAATACATAGTTGGAAAGTAGGATACCGAAAATTGGTATTAAGAAGGGGATGTAGTCATAGGTAATAAAATATAAGGTATGCTGATAGGAATGGATGATGTCTTATCAGCCCAGACTACCATAACACAGTACTATAGACCGGGTGGCTTAAAGAACAGGAATTTATTTCTCATAGTTCTAGAAACTGGAAGTCAAAGATCAAAGAGCCAGCAGGTCAATGCAGATAGCTACATTCTTGGTATGTCCTCACATGGCTTAGTGCATGAAGGTGGAGAAAACAAGCTTTCTAGTGTCTTCTTCTAAGGACACTAGTTCCATCAAGAGGGCTCCAAAGGGTAGGGCTTGAGCATATGAATTTTGGGGGGACACAATTCAGTCCATAGCAGATGGGGAGGGAGGATGGGGTCCAGATCATTGGAGGAGAAGAAGGCGAGGAACTGCGTGGTTATTGGTTACTGGAGTAATCATCTATGAAATCACAGGAACAATGTCGGAGAAAACAACAGTGAACTAGGGTTTAAAATCCTTAAAGAAAGGGAGCAACCTAGAATGTATAGTTAATTGCAACAAGGAGGGGATGTGGGATTAATATAGAAATCAAGTATAGAAATCAAATGTATAATCATATATGACTTGATTATTTTTCCTGTAATTCCTGATAAGTGATCAAGAACAGAACAAACAAGACCAAAACAGGTTCTGTGACCTAATTGCCCTTGCTATTGTGGCAATACCATGTAAGACGTTGTGCCCCAGGAGACTGGAGACTGACGAGGATTAAGTTTAGAGTTAATGGTTGTCTATTAAGTCCCCCCCACAGAATTCTATTGTTGTTAACCTGTATTTGCCCAATAAATACGAAGGGTGCCCTCTCAGCCCCATTCTTGCGCTGTTACGCCTTGAAGTCCTCTGGCTGGCCTTTTCAGGTCTTCGATAAATCATCGCGTCGCCTCCCTTCCCTGCTGGCAGGTGGCGGGGAGGGACCAACAAGGGGGTCTTTTGGTATAGTTTGATGGCATGAGATCAAGGAATGAGGAAGAATGATCACCTTCATGCTGACTGATAAGAGGAGTGTGGGAGAGAAAATAAGTTCCATTTGAGGAGGCTGCAGAGAAAGCAAAATCCTCAAGTTAGACTCTGAGCAAGAAGGTTAAGAAAGAACATTCATAGCAGAGGCTCAATGGGACATTTACAAAAAAAAAGATACTTTATTTACCTAAGTACAAAAAGCTTTAGTGGCCATGAGGTATCAGTCAACTGCAAGTAATCACTAAACTTGACAGTTATTTAAGAATTGCCTTATTTTCTGATTTCTCTTTTATCAATATGAGAGTTGCATATAACTAGAATTTTAGTAAATAAAATAAGATGTAAAGTGCAGTAGGGGAATCTATTAAAGCACGGCGGTAAGTCTTTCCATGAAGTGCCATGTGTCTTTTGGAACCAGATTTCCCATGTTCTCTTTTGACTGACAGGACCACCACAGGGAACAGCTCTGACTGTGATGAGGGAATCATCTGTGGCAGCAGGGGCTGGCTGTGCGGGAACGAGAGGCAATGCCATGGTGGACTCCAGCAGTGAGGGTCAGCTGTGCTGATGGCTGCAGCAGGGAGAGCTGTAATCTCTCCCGCCAAGGCAGGGGTGAGGACACTGCATCAGCTTTATCAGCATTTCTTCTTTTTCTTTTCTTTTCTTCTTTTTGCACTGTTGCTATTCACGTCGTTCTCATTTCTCTTTTTTAAATTGATGTTTTCTGGGTTGATTTCACATTCCCTCTTCACTGTGCTGCTGCTGCTGGATGATGCCTATATGCTGAAATGCAGTACTGGCATGCCATTCTGTCTTATGCAAATCTGAAAAAAAAAGTGATTTTGCCCACTAAAATAACCACTAATTTGTATTCTGTAGGAGAGAGTATTCTGGAAGAGAATGTGTTCTGGAAGAATGGCTAGTGATTTAAATGTGAATGAGTAAAAATTTTATAGTTAGTCAAGGTGGTGGAGGTAAGGGAAAAACAAGTCTACAGACTGTAATGTTCAATGGTCTAAATAGGGTCGGAAAATACTTGATTTCAGACTCCTCCTCCCTGCTCCACCACTAAACCATAGCAGACACTAATAATCAATCTTCTCAGCCTTTTCCACCAAGCTCAAAGGAGGTTACGCTTTCTTGAGTACATTTTTCCAGGCACCTTTCCTAATCAATTTGTGGCCTAGTATGTGGTCTATTCTGGAAAATGTTCCATGTACACTTGAGAAGAATGTGTATCCTGCTGCTTTTGGGTGCAGAGTTCTGTAGATATCTGTTAGGTCCCTCTGTTCTAGTGTGTTGTTCAGTGCCTCTGTGTCTTTACTTATTTTCTGTCTGGTTGATCTGTCCTTTGGAGTGAGTGGTGTGTTGAAGTCTCCTAAAATGAATGCATTGCTGTGTATTTCCTCCTTTAATTCTGTTAGTAGTTGTTTCACATATGCTGGCGCTCCTGTGTTGGGTGCATATATATTTATAATGGTTATATCTTCTTGTTGGACTGACCCCTTTATCATTATGTAATGTCCTTCTTTGTCTCTTGCTACTTTCTTCGTTTTGAAGTCTATTTTGTCTGATACAAGTACTGCAACACCTGCTTTTTTCTCCTTGTTGTTTGCATGAAATATCTTTTTCCATCCCTTCACTTTTAGTCTCTGTATGTCTTTGGGTTTAAAGTGAGTCTCTTGAAGGCAGCATATAGATGGGTCTTGTTTTTTATCCATTCAGTGACTATGTCTTTTGACTGGTGCATTCAGTCCATTTACATTTAGGGTGATTATGGATAGGTACGTACTTATTGGCATTGCAGGCTTCAGATTCGTGGTTACCAAAGGTTCAAGGTAAACTTCCCTACTATCTAAAAGTCTAACAACTAACTTAATATGCTATTACAAACACAATCTAAAGGTTCTTTGTTTGTTTCCTCCTTTTTCTTTCTACTCCAATCTTTATATATTAGGTATCATATTCTGTACTGTTTGTCTATCCCTTGATTGACTTTGGGGATAATTAATTTAATTTTGTATTTTCTTAGTAATTAGCTGTTCTATTTTCTTTACTGTGGTTTCATTACCTCTGGTGACAGCTATTAATCTGTAGGAACACTTCCATCTATAGCAGTCCCTCCAAAATACTCTGTAGAGATGGTTTGTGGGAGGCAAATTCTCTCAGCTTTTGCTTATCTAGGAACTGCTAAATCCCTCCTTCAAATTTAAATGATAATCTTGCCAGATAAAGTAATCTTGGTTCAAGGCCCTTCTGCTTCATTGCATTAAATACATCATGCCACTCCCTCTGGCCTGTAAGGTTTCTGCTAAGGAGTCTGATGATAGCCTGATGGGTTTTCCTTTGTATGTGATCCTATTTCTCTCTCTGGCTGCTTTTAATAGTCTGTCCTTATCCTTGATCTTTGCCATTTTAATTACTATATGTCTTGCTGTTGTCTTCCTTGGGTCCCTTGTGTTGGGAGATCTGCGCACCTCCATGGCCTGAGAGACTATCTCCTTCCCCAGATTGGGGAAGTTTTCAGCAATCACCTCCTCAAAGACACTTTCTATCCCTTTTTCTCTCTCTTCTTCTTCTGGTACCCTATAATGCGAATATTGTTCCATTTGGATTGGTCACACAGTTCTCTCAATATTCTTTCATTCTTAGAGATCCTTTTTTCTCTCAGTGCCTCAGCTTCTTTGTATTCCTCTTCTCTAATTTCTATTTCATTTATTGTCTGCTCCACCGTATCCAATCTACTTTTAATACCGTCCATTGAGTTCTTCAGTGCTTGGATCTCTAACCGGAATTCATTCCTGAGTTCTTGAATATCTTTCCGTACCTCCATGAGCATGTTAATGATTTTTATTTTGAACTCCCTTTCAGGGAGAGTCATAAGGTCCATATCATTTAAATCTTTCTCAGGAGTTGTATTCATAATTTTACTCTGGACCCGGTTCCTTTGGCGTTTCATATTTGTTTATGGCACCCTCTAGTGTCCAGAAGCTCTTCTCTCTGGAGCTGCTCAGCCCCTGAAGCAATGCAGGGATTGTAGGGGAGTAGTATTGGTGCCTCTGGGAGGAAAGGGCTGTTTCCTGGTTCCTGGCTGCTATGCCTGTCTCCACTGCCTGAACCAGTGGGCTGAGCACATAGGTATAAGCCTCTGTGCTTTGCATTTTTAGTTGCTGTAGACAGATCTTCCCTCTGGCTGGCCTAACACCAGGGAAGGGTTTCCCAGTTTGCAAGCCCCGTGGGGCTAGCCAGAAGAAAGGCGCACTAGTCTGACTGTCACAGAAGGGGTTCTTGGAGCTGTGTAGGCAGCCAGGGAGCTGGAGCACCTGAAGATCATGAAAGTTCCCAACCTGCTGGGCAGAGTGCACCTGGACAATTTTGTCTACCTGTCCTTTCTCCTGAGCAGTAAGCTCTGTGCAGTCCTTGCCCCTTTAGCAGCCCTCTTGCTAAGGGCTTCTTTGTTAGGAAGTCTCTCAGACTACCAGCCTTCCTTTTATCCCAGAGCAGCTGGGTATGGATCCCTGCTTTCACAAGCAGCTGGAATCTTAGTCTCTCCGGGAATTCTGCCTGTCTTAACTTTCCAACCCCCTAATTACAAGAGTATCATGCAAGCACCATGAAATGTAGGTTTGTGCTCCCAGAGCAGATCTCCAGCGTTAGGTATTCAGCAGTCCCAGATCTCCACTCCCTGCTCCGTTCCTGTGCCTCCTGCAGGTGAGCTGGGGTGGGAGAAGGGCTTGGATCCCACAGAACCACAGCTTTAGTACGTTACCCTTTTCTGTGAGGGCTGCTCTTGTCTCCAGGTGTATGCAGTTTGTTGCCATCCTCTTTCCCGTTGCTCTTTCAAGAGTAGTTGTCGTAGCTTTATTTTCATATTATATGAGGTTTTAGGAGGAAGCCTCTGTCTCACCTCTCATGCCGCCATCCTTAATCCTCTCCTCCTTTCCTAATCAATTGACATTAGAAAAAAAGGTACAATCCAACTGCCATCTCACTCAGGTCTAGCTGTCTTCTGTGCTTCATGGGAAATGCAACTTCCTTGTTTTCCTTGTTAGGTCCTTCAAAGGGACAACAGGAGCCATATCCTTGAACCACAAAGTTGCTTTTGTAAATATGGTCAGTTTATTCAAAAACATCTATTTTATATTTTGATTATTAATTTTATTGTGTTCAATAAATGTGGACTATATCCTTCAAGAATTTGTAGTGTCGATATATTTAGTGCCTCTGTGAAAGGATTATTCGTGCAGTAAATCTGTGGTGATTATGATGATTATATATAAGATTTGGTTTAATAATTTGAAACTTGTATTTCTAATATAATAATAAAATGAACTAGTTAATGACATTATTTCTGTTCAGCATTTACATAATAGATATTTATTTATATATTTTTACTACTGTGATTTCATGAGAAGTTTATCTTCGTAATTTAAATCTTTAAAATCCCATTTAATATGAATAATACATTTCATCATATAATTATACGGTTTAGAGTTTGAAGAGCTCTTAGAGATTATCTATTCCACCTTAAAAAGTAATGCAGAAATTCCTTCTTTAGCATGTCTTACAGATAGTCACTCAAATTTCTAAGAACATATTTGGTAAGAGGGAGGTCACCGTTTTCCTAGATAATTCATTTAATGTGGGGGCAACTATAATTGTTAAAAATTTTTTCTTCTTTTAAAGCAAATCCCAGGTATGTTATTTCACTGTTAAGTACTTACAAAATATATTTGTATTTTTTAACAGAGAAGGGATTAGCTAACAAAACAATTACACTATTGTTATATCTAGCAAAATTTTAAAAAGGAAAATAGAGCAAATATCTATTAAAAAATTGTTGTTTTGGATGGGTGAGGGGCAAATGGGGAGCATTATGCTCTTACTTTTCAATTTGGAAATTTTCCTAATGAAATGATTTAACAAATATTACTGGAAGTAACCAAATTAAAATGTATGTATTTCATAAAAACAAACTTATGTTGAGTGAAAATGCCACTTTGTAAATTAAACCCATCTCGTCCACAAGAGCAGTGATTCTCAAACTTTAGTGTGCATTTAGATTACCTGAAGAGTTTATAGTAATGCAGATTGCTTCCCTACCACAACCCCAACAAAACCTGCATTTCTCAGTTCTGTGGTGACTCACTTTGAGAGCCACTGCCCTATGTTAGCTCTATCGGAGCCAATGCTATGGCCCCAGTACCTGAGACATATTACTGAGTGCCATGAGGAATAGGTATGTTAGGGTTTGAGGTATTTAACTAAGAAATGGGCAGCAAATCTATACCATGTTCACATTTACATTTCTAAATATAGATACACAGGAACATTACATAACCTGCCCATCTGGATGGAGCTTTTGATGAGGTATGAGTTCCATATGTGAACATGGGACTTGTACTATTGAAACAAGAGGTTAAAATACTTTCATTGGTGTACAGAAATTCAATTATTCTGATACCTGAATTTAGCTGGGATAGATAAATAACTGGTGAGATGATAAATCTTCCTGGATTGACAAAGTTGGTACCTGTATAGGCCCAGCAATCATTTCAGTGCCTGTTATATTTGCTTACACTTTTAATCCTAGAAACTCATTTCCTCTGCATGAAAGATATAGGTGAAAATACAATTTTGAAATGCTGTGTGTCATTTTCACATATTACTCAAAGGATTGAAGGAAGTTTTCTCTCACAGAAGTCTCAGATCAGGAACCTGAAGGAAGTGAGTTTACTCTTAATTGGCAAAGCATATAAAATGAAGAGCTTAGGGATCTTTCAGGATAAGAACATCTAGAGGAGACTGTTTCTCTCATACAATATGTATTGAGTACTATGTACATATAAGATACTATTTTAGGTATATGGAGTATATAAAGATGAAAAGACATGAATCTTGCTTTCATGGTACCAGCAAGTAAGCAAGATATAATATGTATATAATAACTTCAAATTATCTTCCATGGTCAGAGAGTTCCACAAAAGATGCTGTTTACTGAACACCATGCGCTTAACATCTGAAAATAAAGCTATTAGATATTCTCAATTCTACTTCCTTGTCTCTTTTTGTCAATTCCCATTTACTTCTCAACCTACTGCAGTTTGTCTTTTGCTTAAACTATTCCACTGCAAATTCCTCCTAACAGCTCATTAGTGACCATTTTAACTGAAAATTAATAAAGAATTTAGAGATTTTTTTCCTCTTATTAGATCTTTTTTGCTGACTTAATAGAGTTGGCAAATTTCCTCAAAACTTTTTATTCTCTTGAAATCCATGATATCCTCCTCTCCTACTTCTTTTACTCTAGAAAATTATAGTAATAATGACAGCAACCTAATCTGTTTAATCTGTTTTATTTTTAGATCACCCAAAGCTTGGCACATTTATAGGTTTGGTGTCATCTAGGAGAAATTAGGCCAGCCAGCCATAAGTCTTCAATAGCAATGTGTTATAGACATTTTCCTTTATGCAAGTATTCATTAAAGGTACTGTCTTGCGGGGGGCAGCAGGGAATGAAGAGGATGTATGTGTATTCTAAAGGAATTTATAATCTATTGGATGCTATGTAATCAAATAACCATATTATTAGGAGTTTTAAGGTACAGGCTGTAAAGGAAGTAATAAGTACTATTGAGAGTTTCTTTCTGGAAGTATGACCAACAAGACATTTAAAATCCTTCACTGTTTTAGGAGAAGGGCAGAGATACTGATTAACTTTAAATTTATGTAATCATGCATGTTACAATTTAAAGGGCAACCACTAAAATAAATTGGATTTACAAGTTATAGAAAGTAAAATGAAGGGGAAACATGAAATTAACAGGAAATGAGGTTAAAATTCATGAAGAAATTAGGACAATTAGCACAGAATAAAATGTTAGTGGTAAGTACAAATATATCAATAAACACACTAAATGTAAATGGATTAAATTTCTAGTTCAAAGAAAAATATGGGCAGACTTAATAAAAATTTTTCATGAACACTCCACATCCTTGGATGGCTCCAAGCATATGGAAGTCATTTCCGTGTGGTTTAACAAACCAAACGAGAAAAGCAAACTTTTTAGTCTCTTAGAAAAAAATAAAGGAGAACACATATGAGCAGTATCAAGTGTTTCTTAGGCAAGATAAAATAGCACAATCCCAAGGGCGAAGATGGTTAAATTGAGTACATACACCTAAAATTATTTAATTTGAGTCATTTTCAGACAATCTATTAGCTATAACAGTATTATTTTTAAAATTCTGTTTATCTAATAAAAACATTAAAAACTATAAATATAAGCCAAGGTTGAGCAAAGATATTTGAAAGTATAAAAGTGATAAAGGCTAGCATCCAGAATTTTTTAAAATCTTAAAATATATGTAAAGAAAAGACAATTCAATTGAAAAGTTGGTAAAAGAGATAAATATCCAATTTTTAGGAGAAGAAAGAAGTGGCTAATAAACTTGTTCAAGTTCATATATAACTGGAGAATACAAATTAAAACCACAATAAGAAAGAAGTCATATCTCTCAGATTAACAAAAATAAAAATTTCTGAAAATACCAAATTTTGGTGAGAATGTAGAGTAATGGGAACAATACTGGTAAGTGGTTATTGGAAGAAATCCTACAACTCCATAATTTAACTTTCAGGTGTATAAACTCAGAAGAAAACTGTGGAATGTATGTACAAGGAAATGATTTTAACACCATTGCTCAGAATAGTAAAAAGTAGAAGAAATTGGAATGTCTATTAACATTGTAAAAAGTAGAAGAAATTGGAATGTCTAAGAGAAGGGATAAAATGTTGTATATTATGATGATGGAATATTCTGTATTAGTTAAAATAAATGAGTTAGGATTACATGTATCAGGCAAGGCTAAATATTGAGCATCTCCTCCCCATATCCCCATAAGTCATGGATAAGATACTCAGCATGACATCATTTCAATACATTCTGAAAAATGAAGAACTATGTATATATGTATATAAATAAAATATAATTATAGGATTACATACATATATAGCAAACTTATAAGGAATATACATGAATGAAAAAATGCCAAAATTATGGTCATGGTTACCTCTGTGAGAGGGAAAAGAATTCCTTTGGGAAAGGGTAGACTGAGATCTGCAATCTTTTTTTTAAACCTTTATTTGTTATATTCTCTTCTCCACCTTCCTATATATTTGAAGGACTGTAATAAGGAGTTTTTGAAGGACTATAAGAGTTGGGGGAAGGTGGGGAGATCAACTTTGACTGGAGGGAATCAAGAAGGTAACAAGCAGGCCAAAGAATCAAAGGGATGAAAGGCAGAGATGGAAGTAAAGAGGACTCTACAAAGGAATGTAACACTGTGAGCTTCTGCCCTGAAACAAGACGTAAACTCAGAGAACTGGGGATGGCCCAGTTCTACTCAAACATGGAGACAGAACAAAAGGAAACGTAATTTAGGATGCTTCAGGAAAACTTTGACCATTAGGGTTTTCTATTTTGTTCATATACAATAGGAAGGTATTTAGGGCTCTTTTAGCAAGGAATTATAAGATTTGGTGTGTGCTTTAGAAATACTAATGTAGTACTGAATACATCAAGACTTGGGATATAAAATGATGTGTCTAATGTATGAAGCATACTTAAGAAGCCACTGCAACTTTCCAGGCAAGAGATAAAAAGAGGTGCCTGAAGCTAGGAGGGTGGCACTGTAAGAGGGAAAGAAAAGATGGTCCTGAGAGGGAATATAGAGATAAGAATGAAAAGAATCCAAATCTGGTTGAGCACGGAGTGGGGGCAGATGTGAGATTCACAGATAACGCCCAAGCTGTTGAGGCTGATGGTCAGATTGTCATGGCATGAATAGAAGCACAACTGTCAAGAGAAGAGAATGCACTGGTTTTGAAAAGAAAGTTCAGTTTTAACCACACTGAATATCATATATTCCCTATAGAGGTATTGGGAAGGCAGCTAAGAACCATGTATCTGTTTAGTGGTGATATTATAGGACATGTAGTTATGACTACATGCCAAGGAAACAAGTAAAGAAAATATTGGTGGGAACAAAGTCTCCTGGAAGGACTATTTTTAGAAGAAAACCAGGAAGAGTTGCATAACCAATGCTAAAGGACTCAGTAGCTGGTCACAGCATCCTGCTGAAGAGGTGAGGGAACTAGGACTGAACCGAATGATGTGTAGGTCACTGTTGCATACTGAAAGAGCAGTTTTAAGAGAATGGCCAAAAATGTACTGCCTTATTTTAGAGTTCTAGTGAAGTTCTGATTATGACTTAGTTTTAAGCACATTAAATCTCTAATGCTATTTTAATGAATTGTGATATTTGGTTCCAATTCTTTTGTTTCTTACTTCCCTTCCTATTTATCCCTCTTCTAGGGATCTGCTCATCTTCAGGGTATTTACCAAACAATAGCTTCCAGAAATTGTTACAGGACAGATGAGGTGTAGTGAAACATTCTAGCTTCAAATTTTCCACCAACAGAAGCATCTTCCAAAACCCTAAGATTTTAAAAATGACTTTTTGCTCCATGGATTTTAGTGATAGTGCCTATTATGTTCACCTATTTTAGCTACATCCATTGGATTAATGGAATTAATTTATGTTGTTCTTTTTAACTAGAGTAATCAACCTATCAGTACATGACATACCTAGTCCCTCAGATATAACAATATAATACTGGTATTTCATTTACTCAAGTCTTTTATCTAGGACATTTATATGATCTAATTCATATCTTAATAGACTTACAGTTGTTTTCTCCTTAAAGTATTTATCTAAAAATGTCATAGTAAATCCTAAATGTTTGACATTCATTTTGAGAATTTATATTTGTTCAGTTATTGTTTTCACATGTAGAATCATCTAGAATCTTAAATCGAGACAAGGCTTTAGAGAAAATTAACCTGCAGTGTTTGACATGAGTGATGAAAATCCCAGAAAAATTAGGAGACTAGGCATGGCATATTAATCTGTCATACATGATTCAGAGCTATACAGTTACAAGGACCAGCACATAATAAAATGATTAAAAAGTTACTTACCTATTTCAGTCATTCTAAATATTATGGACATAAATTGGACATAATACTATCTTAGGAGCTGATGAACAAACAAGGAAGTGATAGCATTGTCCCTTCTCTTTAGGAGATACAAACTGGGGGAGAATCTTTGCTGTGACATCTATAGAATTTAATATAGAAAGTTTTCAGTATTGGATAAAGGAAGAACTATGAACGATTCTAGTTAACAAAATGACTTCCCTCTATTACATGGTAACATTACTAACAGACAAGCCAATCAAGGGACTTTATAGACTGTTTTTTAAACAGAGTAGCCAAACCCAGTATTAAGTGCCAGATGCTTTGGGAGTTCACTTCAACCAAAAATGTTGTTATCAAAAAGATTTGACAAAGAAGGATTGGGGGAATTTAGCTAGATTTTTCTCCTTTTTTGCCTTCTCTTAGGAAATCTCTTTTCTCCCCACTCAATACTAGAAAAAGAGGGTTGTGCACAAAGGCCCTTTGATGTGAGTAGATATGAAAACAGTAGATCTTAGATATTTAATTTAATGGCACAAAATTTTGAAAAAAAATAGAAAATTTAAGCTTAACACAAGTTAGCATCTCGGGTTGTTATATATAAAATGAGTTTTAGGGACAAGGGTAAAGGTTAATAAAGGAACTTACTGCTAAAATAGAGGAAGAGAGAGGAGGACTAAGATTAATTTTCAGGAAAGTATTCAAATTATTTTCATTCAGTATTGAATAAGTGCTTGGATTCATTTCTCTTAAGACCTGAGTAGTGTTCTCACAGAGTAGTAAACGATTCTGTATGTGGCCACAGTGTGGCGATGTTGTGACACAGATTCTCCTTGTCATGCCAGGAATGCTGAATTCTCATATTAGAACATGAAAGTCCACAGCCTGCATGGATTTTCCTTTCCATCTTATAACATCTTATCATAAACTAGTGTTTCCCTTTTCTAGCATAAGTTCATAAAAGTGTGTGGCACATTTTTTTTTGAGGGAACATTGGAATTTCTGTACATCTGTTACTCCTAAATGTTCACATGTAATATGACACTTTTAACTGATCTCCATTCTGAAACTAGGAGTCCAGGTAATGCTAAATGAACCAATTTCAATATAGAGTGCTCTTGAAAGACCCACTAGAGCATTTAAAATAATACCAAATACCACCACAGTTTGTGGGTTTCATCTAAGAATGAAATGGCATTCACTATAAAAAGCATTCATGAATTCCTGTGCAAATCTAGGCTGTTCATTCATTACACACAGAAGTGTCTACTCAGTGCCAGGTACCCTTCTGGATATGCAGAGACAAAATGGACTTGATACCTACCTACTGGAATAGAGTGACATTAAAAAGGTATACAAATACACAGTTACTGTGTGAAGTAAATGTAATAAATAAACTGAGTTAGATGGGAAGAGAGGAAGGAGGGAGGTGGTAAATTAGCCTGTTGGAAAGTGTTCCTGAGAAGAGGAAGCCTTTCAGTAGGTCCTGAGCAGGGAAGGAGCTTGGCAAAGTCAACAAAGTTACTAGATTAACAAGGCTTGAGCCTTTTGAGGTGGTGGGAAAAGAGTGGCAGGAAATGACCAGACAAGTCAGCAGCAAGGGCCAGAACATTCAGGCCTATAAGTGAAATGACAAGGATTGTAGATTTTATTCCAAGTTCTGTGGGAAGCCATCAGAGGATTTGTAAGAAACAGAGCAGGAAGATTTGTTTCTTACATCCTGCTATACTCTGTAAATTCCAACTCTAAACATTAAGAACTTTAAGAATTTTTTCCTGGCTTTCCTTTTTCTTCAATTTTGTATTTCTCTTCCCAGAAAATACTCTGGACAGGGGATGCTTTTGAAGTTTAAATTTTTGGGGTAAGCCAGAACTTTTTGGGTAAAAAAAAAAAAACCTTTGAAAATAGGTTTGATTCTGATGATAATGTTCTACTTTTATATTACAACATAATTCTGCAGTCAGCTTTAAGTTTGTGTAATTTGATAGTTGAAAGAAATTTACCTTTATTTGAAAAATTTTGATCATTAAACTACTAAACTGTATTTTAACAATGTCCATTAAATTTATATTCAGACAGAAAAAAAACCCTCAAAGATTGTGTTCAATATAATTTGAAGGCATGTAGATCCTTTAAGTGGAGCTGAGCATCTTTTGGCAAGCAGTAAGGAAACCCAGATTCTTCCATATTAAATTAATTTGCTATGTCATTCTATGCAAACTATTTACCATTCTTTTGCTCTGAGAATTCCTGGACCTATATTTAGTGTCTTGGGGAGTGATTGTTATGTGACTGAAGGTATATCAGAAGTTTTTAAAATAAATTAAATATCATCCACACTCACCAGATGCAAAATTGAAACACAAAGGGAAAAGAAACAACAGAACATGAAGAATGGATATTAATTATAGGGATGAAATTAAGATATGGAATTTTCTCAAATTGACTCCATTTGCAGCCCACCCTCAGGGTAGAAATATTTACAGAAATAGGTGTATGGGAAACTTATTCCAAAAACACACAGGTTTGGAGGGATTAATCTGATTAATGTTTTAAAAAATGACATTGTAAAGAAATTAAATTGGATATGAAGGTCTTTTATATTCGCCTACGAACCATTTTTGGTGCCCTTGGCTAGTGTACATTCGAGTTTTCTTCTGGCATCATTTTTCTTCTGTCTGAAGAACTTTCTTAATCATTCATTTTTCTCCTTTAGGTCTGCTAACAATGAATTGTCTCAGCTTTTTCTTGAAAGTTCTTCATTTCACTTCCAGTTTTAAAAGATACCAGTTTCATAATTCCAGGTTGACTTTTTGTTTTCTTTCTGCATTTTAAAGATCTGTTCTTTTATTTCTGACAGTAAGTCTGAAGTCATTCTTAGCTCTGCCTTCTATTCATAAATGTATCCCCCCTGTCTCCCTTTGGCTATTTTTAAGATTGTCTCTTTACCAATTGTTTTTAACAATTTAATTATGATCTTAGTGTAGTTTTCTTTCTTTTTATCTTGCTTGGGATTTATTGAGCTTTTTGAGTCTGTGGATTTATAGTTTTGATCAAATTTGGGAAAAAAATCTGCTCTTTCCTTTGCTTTACCCTCCCAGAACACACTAACACATGGGTTAGGGTGCTTTATACCATCCTACAGGACAGTGAGGCTCTTTTGATTTTTTTTCATTCTATATTCTCTGTGGTTTATTTTAGACAGTTTCTATTTCTATGTCTTCCAGTTTACTTCTTTTTCCCCACTGAAGTATTTCATTTGCTGGCAACCTCATCCAGTGAAATTTTCATGACAGATAATATATTTTTCATTTCTGGAAGTCTCATTTGAATATCTTTTTATATCTTCCATTTTCTTCCCCATTATACATGTTTTCTTTAAAATCTGAACAGATTTACAATATTTATTGTAGCTGTTTAAAGTCTTTGTCCACAGATTCCATTATCTCTGTCATTCTTTGGTTAGTTTATTTTGATTGATTTTCTTTTTCCACGTAAAGGTTTGTATTTTCCTGCTTCTTGGCACATTTAGTAATTTTTGATTGGGTGATAGTCATTGTGAATTTCTCATTGCTAAGTCTGGATAGTGTTATATTCCTTTAATAAGTTCTATACTTTGTTCTGGAAGGCATTTACATTACTTGCAAGAAAGTGTGGTCCATTCAACACTTGCGTTGAAGCCATTTTGGGGTGGGTAAATATAGCCCTTCTCTAAGACTAGCTCATCCCCAGTATAAAAGGTAGTCTTCTGGGACTTTACAGACGCCCAGTGTTTTAATCTGCTTGGGTTGCCATAACAGAATACCACACACTGGCTGGTCTAAACAACAGAGATTTTTTTCCTCACAGTTTTAAGGTCCAGAATTCCAAGATCAAGGTGCTGGCAGGGTTAGTTTCTGGTGAGGCTTTTTCCTGGCTTGAAGATGGCACTTTCTCACTGTGTCCTCATGTGGCCTTTCCTCTGTGCACAAGCTGAGAGATATTTCACTCTCTGGTGTCTCTTCTTATACATAAGGATACCAGTTTTGTTGGATTAGGACCTTACTCTTATGACCTCATTTCACCTTAATTACCTCCTTAATGCCACATACAGTCACATTAGAGGTTAGGGCTTCAACCTATGAATACTGGGGGTGGGGGGTATGATTCCCTCCATAATGTCCAGCAAAGTCTTGCATAAGTAATATGATTAATATTGAATAATAAACACTGCTTCTACGCCACCTCTTTCCTCTTACACACTTCATTGAAAAAAGTATACTGGCAATAGTATATTGAACCTTCTTGACTAAAATGGCTCTAAACAGTTAAGGCAAAAGTCACTGGGGGACCTTTTGTCAGGGGTACTGGAACATACTAATCTTTTAAATCTTGATCAATTATGGAATAGTCCCAAAGAAGTACAGTGGGCACTGAGTTCTGGTTGGATAGATTACATCTCATATCTCTTTAATCCCTTACACATATTCTGGGTTTACTTTAGATTTGACCAGAATTTTGAGATACTAATAATCTGAGACAGAATTATGAATATACCTACCATGAATATTTCAAACCCAAACTGAAAACATCTCCATCTACCTTATTGGACTGTGTGGTTTATAAGAAAAGAACACGACTTCGCTTGAGAGTTTGCTTGAAAGCTTTTGCAAGACACATCAGTCATTAGGAGGTTGCTTCTTAAGATAGACATGTTACACGATGTTCTTTACTACATTTTCCTACTGGAAGGATGTGTAATGTGTGTCACCACTTCTGTCATTAAGGGCATGGATCTTGCTTAGCATGATGTTTTGTGGGATCCTAGTTGTGTGGTATATTTATAGGCATCTAAGTGGATGAATAACATCTGATGCGTTCAAAGCACACATATTAGTGGTAGTATAACATCTTTCTGAATAAACTACAAAAACAAATCCAAATTCTGTGCTAATGCTTCCATCCTGCAATATTCATTTTTATAGAATGTCATACAGTCATGGTGTCACAAATGTTACATCTCTGGAGCATCATGTAACCTTGGGAGCAGAAATATCTGAAGAACCAAAGGAGAGTAAAGGCTGTAATTAAAAATAAGCCCCAAGAAATAGTTTCCATGTGGTTGTGAGAAGTCCTTAAGCACAGCTGGAAAATTTCAGGCTGAAATATGTTGGAACAATAGTTTACAGAGGAAAGTAGCTGGGTTTGTGGTTACACTTGGAAGTGAAATTTCCTTGCTTGGTCTTAATAGCAAACTAGCTATAAAGTTTGGGAGAATATTCCCTAAAGAAGGTTGTTACTCCCCGAATTACAAATATAATAGAAGATGATTCCTTAAATGGGAATATAGGCTTATACTCACACTTAGAATAGTTTAGGAATAGTTTATTATGTACAAATGAAATGAACTATCAGGGTGTAAAGAAAAATACAGATTTATTTAATAACAAAGGGTTAAAGAATCCAAAATTTGGGGGAGGAGATTAGAATTTAGAACAAAGTTAAAATAAAGTTCCATTTAAAATCCTGTACAAATCTCTCCTTTTAGTATTTGAATAAACATCCCAATATATCCAAAATCAGCTCATCATTTCCTTCCAGATTAACTGCTTTTTCTTTATTTCCTTCTTTGTTGTTACTGGCTTCATCTGACTTCAGGTCATCTAATCTTGAACTTTGTTGTTATTTATTTCTCCCTCTATTTCATCTCCCATATTAAATAAATTGTTAATTTCTTTCAACTCTGCTGTTAATGGGTCATTCAATTCATATCTACTTTTTAAATTGTTTTAAGATGTTGGGATTATTGAATATAGTCTTAAAAGAAATGCCAGGCAAACAGAGAAATACTGTGAAATTGCAAAGGCTTCAGGTGTGGATAATCATTTGGAAATGGGAGGAGGGAGTGGCAGGGTGGTTAATTTGTGGTTTATGAAATTTTAAGAAATCAATGCATTGAAAAACTAGAGTGGAATCCAGGAGTAGGGGTAGGAAAGCTAAAAACACATGCGTGGCAGGCATATGTGGGTAATCATGAATAATATTTTAGATGTTAGAGTGCATTTTAAAACAACTACTGCTGACAAGCAATATTACCAAACTACAAAAAAAGATGCCAAATGTTGGGTCTATCTGAGGGTAGAAATCTCTTGAGTTCTGGTTGGATAGATTAAAAGAGGAATATCTCTTTTAGGAAAGTAGCTTCAATCAATGTTTCTTCAACCTTCAGACATAGTGTTAGTAAATTGTTTAGTTATTGGAATATAATGCTGGAGATTTTATTCAAAGATTTTTTTTCAAAAATGGTAAAATTTTTATTGTTACTGAAAAGTGTCTTGCCAATGGGTTTCAGCCCTGGGCAAGTTCGCTATGGATTCAATGTGACCAAAGAAATTGACAGCAAAACATTCTTGGGGTGAAAGGGTTATACCCAACTTTATTTCCACGGTGGCAGGTCGGTCACTAAAATCCTGTTCACTCAGAGCGAGTCTGCATGCAGCAAGCTGGTCTCTGCCTCTGGGCCCCTCTGTCTGCACAGCCATCCTCTGGGCCCCTTTGTCCACACAGCTGTCCTCTGGGCCTCTCTGCCTGCACAGTCATCCCACACAGCCATCCTCTGGGCCTCTGTCCTTGGCACTGCCACCACTCCAGCCTCTGCTCTGCTCTCCTGCAGCCTTGCAGCCATACCACTGTGTCATGCCCAGAGCACTGGGTGGAGCTCTTTATATAGAGTCAACAGCCATGTATTGCCCACAGGTGTGCAGTGAGCTAGTCAACCAGGGCCAGGTGAGAATTCTGGCCACGGGAACTCTCATTTTATCCACAAAAGGAAGCTTAAGAGGCCAATGCAATCTTTAGTCATATTACTATGCACACTGACTCAGTGGTTTGGATACCAACATAATGACAAATTTAAGTACCTTGTTTGAGATCTGAATCATAATGTAAGTTCAGTGAGTCACACTCTATGAATGCCAGGATTTTTTCCCCTGTTGCATTAGTTTTCTATTGCTGTATAACACATTTCTGCAAACTTGGCAGCTTGAAACAAACACATTTATTACTCACAATTCTGTAAGTCAGAAGTCCGGGATGGTGGGTCTGGGTTGTCTGTTCAGGGTCTCACACATCTGAACTCAGGGTTTGGCTGGGTTTTTTCTCATCTGGAGCTCAGCATCTCCCAGTAATTCTGGTTACTGGCAAAATTTAGTTCCTTGCAGTTGTAGTAGAGAGGTCCCTGTTTCCTTGGTGGCCAGCAATGGGTGGCTGCTCTTATCTCCTGAAAGCCATCTGTATTCCTTCTTAAGTGACTCCATCCATCCTCTTAGTGGCAAGTGCTTCTCATGCTTCAGATCTTTCTGACTTCCTGTTCTGCCATTTCTGCTTTTAAAGGCTTCTGTGATCAGATCAGGCCCACCTGGATAGTCTCCCCATTTTAAAGACAAGTGTGCCACAGGGCATAACATAATCACAGAAATGATATCATCATATTTACAGGCTTTGAAGGTTGGGGGAGACATGTTTGTGGGGAGTCAGGGTGTGGATAAAATGAAAGTTCCTGTGGGCAATACATTGCTATTGGCTCTATATAAAGAGCTACACACTGTGCTGTGGGCGACATGGTGGCACGGCTGCAAGGCTGCAGGAAAGCAGAGCAGATGCTGGAGTGGTGGCAGTGCCCAGGACAGAGCCAGAGGACAGCTGTGCATATAGAGAGGCCCAGAGGCAGAGACCGGCTTGCTGCATGCAGACTTGCTCTGAGTGGATGGGGTTTTAGTGATTGACCTGCCACCATGGAAATAAAGTTGGGTATAAACCCTTTCACCACAAGAACGTTTTATTGTCATTTCTTTGGTCACATTGAATCCATAGTGAACTTGCCCAGGCAGAAACTCATTGGCAAGACACAATGGAGGGAAGATTTTAGAAAGTTTGACTCCACACCTGTGTGATATCAGCAATGGGATAGTGAGGTCATTGGTCACAAGGCAATTCTGAAAGAAAGACAGAGTGGAATTGTTTCTCCTGTTGGGTCTACAGGTACATTCTTGTCTTATTTTAAATTGATTTAAATGAAAAAATTGCTGGAGAAAGGCAAAGTAAACTCTATTTCCAAGACTATAATGCCCCAACTAATGAGTTAATAATGCAGGAATTAATAATTTTCAAAGAATTAGAGTGAAATTAACATGGGATGATATTTAACAAAATGAATATGGAGACATTTTTGGTAAATTTAAAGACAATGAAGTCACCAGCATCTGATGCAACTGTTCTCATGATGCCAATAATTGTATACAAATCTTCCTCTACGTATGATGGGTTATGCTCCAATAAGCCCATTGTAAATTTAAAATAACATAAATTGAAAATTCACTTAATACACCTAACCTGTCAAACATCATAGCTTAGGCTAGCCTGTTTTAAATGTGCTTAAAACACTTTCATCGGCCTTCAGTTGAGCAAAATCATCTAACACAAATTCTGTTTTATAATAAAGTGTTGAATATCTCATGCAATTTATTGAATACTGTATTGAAAGAAAAACAGAATGGTTGTATGGGTCTAGGATGGTTCAAAGTGTATTGGCTGTTTACGCTCCTGATTGCAAGGCTGACTGAGAGCTGTGGCTCTCTGCTGCTGCCCAGAATCACGGGAGAGGATCACATCGCATGTGTTGGGAAAATTGAAGTTCCTATGGCCAAGATCCTCATCTAAAGATATACTGCTTGATGATGTAACTGGCCTGCTACTAGGCTAATGCTTCTACACCCGTAGGCAATAAGCTATTATTAACTGAGTTGCTACGTAAAGAGCTCTGCCCAGTGCTCTGGGTGGAGGCAGAGGTGAAGGAGGATTACAGACCTGCAGACTGTTGGATGCAGACACAATTGTAATGCTTGACCTATCGCCGGGAGAACAAGCCAGCTAATAAACCCTTTCACCCCAAGAACCTTCCATTGTCATTCATCGGTCTCACTGAATCCATAGTGAACTTGCCCAGTGGGCTGAAACCCATTGGCAAGACAGCATGACACCAACCCAGGAGAGATCAAAATTCAAAGTTTGAAGTATAGTTTTTAATGAATGCATATTGCTTTCACATCATCATACATTTGAAAAAATTTTAAGTCAAACAATAATAAGTTGGGGGCCAGTTGTCGACCGAAGGACTGTGGTAAGATAAAATAATTTAGTATTCTTAGACATTTTCAAGGAGAAGCATTAGAATGAAATAATGGATTGCCATAATTTTTTACGGTTTAAGAGAAACAGTGAATTTTCTTAACAGAGAAATAATGTTTTCTTAAGAAAACATTTCCTAATAAAATTAGTGGGTCTTTTCTAAGATTTCCTTAGCAACATGTATATATATAAACCACCCCTTCCATACACATACACATTGTTTTTATGAATGCTGTTAAAAAACTTTCATGGGAAGAAGATTTTTTTGCAAAAATATTTGGGCAGATTACAGTTAATTATATAAACCATTATCATTTAACAAAATTTCATATAAAACACATTCAGATGCACATATGTAGTGATTTGATCCCATGAGTATGTCTTTTGGGAATACTAATAGATGTTTCATCTGAGAAAATATGACTTACTAAAAAAAAAAAAAGAGTAACTTTCTGGATTTAACCATAGATAGAAATCTTATTTTTTCTACTTAGTAATGGATGAACAATTTATTTGAAAAATTTAAGATACTGTGCTGAAATTGAATTAATTCTCAATTTCATTTTCTCATAGGAAATTTGGTGGTAAGAGAAAAGGACAAGTTATTAGAAAGTTAAGAGAGTTTGTCTTGCCAATGGGTTTCAGCCCTGGGCAAGTTTGCTGTGGATTCAATGTGACCAAAGAAATTGACAGCAAAATGTTCTTGGGGTGAAAGGGTTATACCCAACTTTATTTCCATGGTGGCAGGTCAGGCACTAAAATCCTGTTCACTCAGAGCGAATCTGCATGCAGCAAGCCCGTCTCTGCCTCTGGGCCCTCTGTCTGCACAGCCATCCTCTGGGCCCCTCTGTCCACACAGCTGTCCTCTGGGCCTCTCTGTCTGCACAGTCGTCCCACACAACAGTCCTCTGGGCCTCTGTCCTCGACACTGCCACCACTCCAGCCTCTACTCTGCTCTCCTACAGCCTTGCAGCTGTGCCACCGTGTCATGCGCAGAGCACTGGGAGGAGCTCTTTATATAGAGTCAACAGCCATGTATTGCCCGCAGATGTGCAGTGAGCTAGTCAACCAGGGCCAGGTGAGAATCCTGGCCACAGGATCTCTCATTTTATCCACAGAGTTGGAAAATTGTGAATTATTGGAAGAGCCTTAGTATAATGTATATCACATGTGATGGTAATATAAAATAAACTCATTTTAATGAGCTTCAATTTATTATTTTTAAGGAATATTGTAAGTTTTAGTACTCCTTAAAAGAAATTTAACATTGTTCTTATACTGGTTCCTACCAATCCAGTCTGATTATCTGTGAATCTTTTCCTAGAATATTAAAGACAAAGCATATTATAAATTAGTAACATTAATTATGCCATAGAGGAACAGAACCCTTTTCCTTCTTTCCCTTTTCATTTTCCTGAAGAGATTACATTTTTTCTTTTAATTCCACAGATCAATTTTTTTATTCATAAGTTTCATTCATTTATTAGCATGTATAATTTACTTCTATTTTAGAATAAACCATAACTACAAAAAAACCTCATCAATGACAATATCATTGTCTTGCCAAGGGGTTTTAGCCCATTGGGCAAGTTCACTGTGGATTCAGTGAGGCTGAGGAATGACAATGGAAGGTGTTGGGGTGCAAGGGTTTATTACCCAGCTTGTTCTCCCAGAGACAGGTCGAGGACTAGAATTACATCTGCATGGAACAGTCTGCAGGTCTGTAATTCTCCTTGTCTCCACCTCTGCCCAGAACACTGGGCAGAGCTCTTTGTGCAGTGGCTCAGTCAGTAATAGCTCACTGCCTATAGGTGTGGCAGCAGTAGCCTAGCAGCAGGCCAGTTACATCATCAAGTAGTTTAGGTTCAGGTGAGGATTCTGGCAGTAGGAATCTTCACTTTATCCACAGTAATTAATTCAAAATGTGTAAATATTCAACTTGGACTAACTGGAATTAACTTTTGTATTGCCTGTAAAGAGATAATTAAGACATTTTATTTTTGTATGGAGCAGGTAGTAAGGTAAGGGAAATGATTTAACCTGATATAAAAATAATATTTTTTCCTTAGTTCTTTAATATATTGTGTTTCAAAATATATCCTTTAAAATACATGAAATGCATATAAAATATAGAACCTTCTACAGAAATATATTACCTTTCTCTAAAGCAATATTTAATTTTCATCATTCATTCATCTGATTAAATAATTATTGAGCACCAGCTATCTTCCAGGCACCTCAGGAGGTAATAATAATAATGACGATAGAAATACCAACGGAAAATATTTATTGAAGAGCTGCTATGTGCCAGACCATTTGCTAAGCTCTTAGCATGTGTTATTATATGAAGTCCTTCCCAAGGCCTTTATTAAATATGTTCTATAATTATCTATATTTTTGTGGTAAGGGGCTGAGGCATAACAGATTAAATAACTTGTCCAAAGTCACAGCTAGTTCTAGATCCAGAATACACATTAGGTAGGCTGACTGCAGAGGAAAAAGTTATCACTATCATGCTAACAACAGTATTAGTGTCTCTACTCTCAAACTTACATCCTACTTATTGGAGAAAACATTAGAGAAATAAGCAAGTATATAATTACAATAAATAATACATTTTATGAAGAAAAATGATATAAAGAATTATGGGAAGGCCTAATTTAGGTAGAGAGTTGATTGAGGCTTTCTTTGAGGCAATACATTTAAGCTAAGACTTTAAGTAGGGTGAGTGGAAGTTAGCCAGGACACAAATCGGAGGGAGGGAGGAATGGCATTTTCCATCTGGAGAAATGAGCATGGAGAAAGATCTTAAGGTGGAAAAAGCATGGTAGGTTGAGGAACTAAATAAAAGCCAGCAAAGGGGAGAAGAGCATGAAATGGAGAGAGGAAGGACTCTGTAAGATCTTGTTTTAAGTTCACTGAAAAGAATCCAAAGGTTTTTAATCTTTAAATCATTGTTTGCAGGGGGGTAATTTGAAGAAGAGATTAGAAGGAGAAAGATGGCATTGGGGAGAGGCCAATTATGACAGTACTGCAGGAGATCAGGTACGAGAGAGTTTTGGCTTTCTAGTACTAGATTTGTAGCAGTAGAAATAAAGATAAATGAATGAAACTGAGTATAGGCACACCTCATTTTATTGCGCTGTGCTTTATTGCCCTTTGCAGATATTGCATTTTTTACACATTGAAGGTTTGTGGCAACCCTGCGCTGAGAAAGTCTGTCGGTGCCACTTTTCCAACAGCATTTGCTCACTTCATGTCTCTATGTCACATTTTGGTACTTCACAATATTTCAAACTTTTAAATTATTATTATTCTTGTCATGGTGATCTGCTATGAGTAATTACAATTCGCTGAAAGCTCAGATGATCATTAATAGCTTTTAATTAAGACATCTGTATTGTGTTTTTTCAGACCTACTGCTACTGTGCATTTAATGGACTACAGAGGTGTGTAAACATAATTTTCTATAAACTAGGAAACCTAAAAATTCATTTGACTCACTTGCTTGTGATACTCACTTCATTACAGTGCTTTGGAAGAGAACCTGAAATATCCCAAGGTATCCTGTAATAGTTAAAACAGAGATAAGAACTGATATGGGTGTGTGGGGATGGTGGTGGTGATGAGGAAGAGGGACACGGGTGGGAAAATGAGAGGAAGCAAAGAAGACTGAGAAGAAACAGCCAGAGAGAAGGAAAATTGATCAGTATGATGTCAAAAAACCTAGGAGACAGTGTTTAAAGAAGTGTTCAACCATGTCACTAAAAGGATACTGAAAATTTTTCATTATATTTGCTAACATGGAAATCATTCCTGGCTTCTGAGAGAAGAATTTCAGTGGAATAATGGGAGCTAATGCCAGAATAGACAGTTAAGGAGTGGACACAACCTCAAAAGACACAATTCTTTTGAGAAAGTTGACTGTCAAGGGCAGTAGCTAGAAAGGGATATAAAGTCAGTGACTTACTGACTTAAGAGGAAGATTAAAGGACACAAATTATTTGCCACTTTTCCCATTGAGAATTGGTTTCTAATTTTCCTTCCCTTGGTTTTGGGCTGACTTTATTAACTTAGTGACCAGTAGAATGTGGCAAAAATGTTCTGGCACTTCTGAGGATGTCATTAAAAACCTTGCAGCTTCTAGTGGGATACTTGCTCTTGGCGCCATGAAACATCATATGAAAAGTCTGAGAACTGAGTAGGCTATACTTTAAGGGAGCCCAAGATCATCACATGAAAAAGCTCCATGAAGAGAGGGATACCTGGATGGCCTCATCTTTTCCAGCCATCCAGGGCAGCAACAGACCTTGAGTGAAGAAGCCATCTTGAACATTGCAGCCTCAGCAGGTGTGATGTGGAGAAGAACTGAGAAACCTAGCTGACAGCCAAAGAGGCTACAGACGTATGTCCTCAGTTGAGCTGTCTCCACCATTTCAACCCAGCTAAGACCTCACTTACTAAGGAGCAGAGACAGTTACCACTGCATGCTGTCGGAATTCCTGATCCACAGTATAATGAACTTAATAAAATAGTTACTGTTTTTTGTCACTAAATTTGGGGAGGTTCTTATCCACAATAGATATCTGGAACAACCTTACACATTGTCATTCTTCAATAAATAATTATTTAATTGAATAGTACAATTCCCAACAATGTATTTAAAAGTATACAAAAGCACATTCTTAAAATTGGACATTATTTATGTGCAAATAAAAAATTTCTTAGTTTATAATTCATCATTTCAGTCATTTGATTTGCCCTGCTAGTCAAAATTAGTAAAAACTTTCATATTTATAAATTATTTACACTTAAATTATTTAAACTGTGTATATGTCAAGCACCATTTTTTATTCCCGAATTTTGAAAGAAGTTCTGCATTAACTTGATATACACTTACTCCCTGTCTTTATTCTAAGTGCTTCATGTGTATCAAACCATTTAACCTAAGAACAACCTCACCAGGTAGGTACGATTTTTATCTGCATTTTACATAGCAAACTGAAGGACAAAGAAATTCAATAATATTGTCAACGTAGTACAAGTAACACCTAACCAAACAGGGATTCAAATTGAGGCAGTCAGATTCCAGAGCTTGTTTTTTTAACCGCTCAGTTCTTTCACAAAAGCTGCCTGCTTGTGTCAAAGCCGGGACAGTCCTCCACACTCCCTGCCCCCCAACAGACATATGGGTCCTTTCCTCTCAACATCTCGTTAAGAAAGTATATATTGAATACAGTGTTTGACCATGAAGATGGGGGGGCAAGTGAGGGAAAATTCCAGAACTGGGAGCTCTTCTCACACTGGGTATGACAGTGAGAGTGTAAGGGAAAGGAGGTGGTTGCTCAGAGAGATGATCTAAGGAAGCTTCCCCTTTCCTATCTCAGCTTAGGTCTGTCTATCACCTCCTCCTATTTCTTGGATGATTGATATGCTGACCCTGAGTCAGTTCTAAGATGCATTTAAGATTTCATAGCTGCTCCAATATAAAACACTGAGGCCAGTTTTACTTAGATCTTCCTATACATTTGAGCTTTGCCTATATGAAGTCTGAATGTTAGATCACTCATCCAAATAGAAATTAGTTGTTAAACTTTGCAGTATTGCATACACTCAGTATTCACCTCTGCTCCTCAGGTAGGCATAATCACTGACATTTAGGTGCTATACTTAGGTCTTGGCAGCTTCCAAATACTCCTCCACAACAATATCCCACATCAGCCTTCAAAGACTTGGACTGCTACCAAAGCTTTGTTACATGTTACCCAGAGATACGGCTCTTGGTGGTGAGATCTTGTGACTTCCTCTAAATGGATTATTCCCAGCAGGAGAAGTGGTATGAGTTACCCATGACTACTGACTGAGCTGACAGGAGACCATTCTTTAGCAGGAAAAGGAACTTGAAATTTTTTATGTAAGGTTGACTTTATGCTATTGAAAGTGATAATATATGAAATACAAATATCTTTTTAAAAATAAAATTATATGTAGAATACAATGTCTGTTCTTCCATACATTTATTTATTTTCACAGGTAAGAAAACTCTATTCACCAAATAATGTTTTCAAAAAATATTTCAGTTTAAGCAGATATAATTTCTTGAATAATAGCACTTGTGATAAACAACACCCTTGCCATCAAGCATACTTTGTAATTCCCTTTGAGTGGGGACAGAAGATACAATATAAATATGGGTAGTGGTGAACATGAATTTATCATATGGAGGAAGCAGAGCAATGAAGAAAAAATGAGGCTACCCCAAATAGGCACGTAGGCGAGTGTGCCAGAGTAGGGGAGATGAGCTTGTCATGAAAGGAAAAGCCATGTTCTCTCCCAGGGTTATTGTGGTTAGGAAAGGAAATAGTTTCTGGAGACTTCCGTAAGTGAGGGTTAGTTAAATGTTTATTGATGGGTACTTAAGGTTTTCTCCCCCTCTTTTCATATCTATCAAAGATGAACATTTTCACTTTTTATAAGAAAAGACTTTAGTTTCTAGATAATGATAAGTTACATACATGAAAGACCTACAGGTCTTCTAACTCAGACTTGAGTATGTAATATTGTGTTCTCTGGTATTATCTGTTTTCAGATGCTTTCACTATAGTTACTTTATTTCAGAAGCCATTTTCTTTTTTTTACATTTTATGATTATTTTTTAGGAGAAAATAGCCTCAAGCTTTCTGCCATTCATTTCTGACTTTGGGATATCCCCAACCATTGAGACAGAAGGTACGGGAGAGCACGTACTGTCGGTTGTCAGCCCATGTCCATTCTCAGGCTTCTGACTCACCTTCTGGGCCAGGTGCTCTGGAAAGACAGCTCTTTTTCAGTCCTAGGGGTAAATCTTGATTACTTTAAGCCAAATATGGTGATTGAATCTATCCAGCTTTTGAATTAGGCGTGTGCATCTCATGCACTTCTGGCCAAGGAAATTTGAGGGAAAGTCGTCCGGGGTTGTGTCAGTTCTTAATTCATTGCCTCTCAGCTCTGAAAGCACCCTTCAGTATATGCACCTTGGTAACGGAATTCCTTTTAACCATTTCCCTCTAAAGTGAGTATGATCGAAGCCTTCTCAGTAGAGGGCGCTAGAGAGACACTGCAGGAAGCCCAGGTTCCCGCAGTTTGCACGTGGGGCACTAGTTGGAACCTGCTTGAGCCACAGGCCCCGAATACGGTCTCTGTAACCTTGTAGCCTGGGCCTGGCGGTTTCCTGGCGGTAACCTGGCTGGCGCGCGTGCAGCGCTACCTGTAATCCTGGGGCCTGGGGGCGGCTCTGCACAGAGAGAGCTCCCTCTGTAAGCCACCTCTGGCCAGCTCCCGCACTCTGAAGGCCTTTGCCAGCCCCCCACCCCTCCCCGCCACCAAAGGACCTTTGACCGCGGGCGCCACGGGCAGCTGACGTCCTGCTGGGCGTCCCAGCAGCAGCCCCAGAGCCCCACTGTTAAACTAGCAGCTTCCCAGCTGCCCCTGCTAAAGCATACTTATTCCAACAGGCCTGAAATCCTTCCAGCTTTCTTTCCTTGCGCACTATTAGCCCTAACGTCCTGCATAGAAGTTCCTAATATCTTGAATTTACTGTTTTATTGTAGCTAATAGTTCTTTTCTTAAACTTCCCGTGTTTAATCTACTGTGCAATTTCTATCTGCTGATTAGGTCCAGACTGCTACAGCGGGTGTCTTCACTCATAGGAAGCAATGAATTAGTTTATGTTGCGTTTTTGTTTTTGTTTTCCCTCTGAATGTTAATACATGCAACACCTCTAACTTCAGCAGTCATTTTTGGCCATTGGGAAGAGACAAATGGAAAGAACCTGGATTTTTTAATGATATAATCGGTGCTATTGAGTTAATCAACCTGGTGTGGTCCTACCTGCAGACTTCTTAAGTGAGCTGGGATAAAAAATACTCTCATTTTTAAGCTACTTTTAGTCGAGATTTCAATAACTTGCAGCACAAAACTGTACACAAAGATGTGTAATAACTCTGTGTTTAAAGTCATCATTATTCTAAAGGGTTTTTATTTTTTAAAGCAGTACATTATCATAGAAATCCTAGGTGATGACATTGACTGTTATTCTTTTGAGTCATCAGTGTGTATTACCCAAATTCACCCTCCTAACCTCTAACACCCTTAGTTTCCTTTCACTGCTACACATATTCAAGTCCCTCATGCCATATACTTATACAGGAACTTTAAAAAAATGTTTAGTTTTTCTTTCTGATTATGTTGCATTTCTATTAATTTTTTGGCAAAAAACAGTTGACATGAAGGCCCTGCATGTTATTTTTCTGGAGGCTAAACATCTTTTACGTGTCAGTCCTTAGAAATGGTCTCTTGGGAAGCAGACAGTTCAGCAGATTTCCAACTTCTCTACAGGCATGCAGCTGGGTATAATGCTTCAGTGTAGGTCTGTATTTAGAATTAATAATATACACATACCAGAAAATTTTAAAAATACAGCACTCTAAAGTCTACTGCCTCATATTGCCTGGGTCTCATAACAAGTATTGTCTACATTAATCAGCTGTTTATGTTATTGGTAAGGCTTCCAGTCAACAGTAGGCTGTTAGTAGTTAAATATGGGGGGGGAGTCCAAAGTTACAGGTGCATTTTCAACTGCACGCACGGATCAGTGCCCCTAGCCCCAGTGTTGTTCAAGGGTCAACTGTACTTAATAAATTTCATCCTTGATTAAAAGGGAATCTTTCCAGGGTGGGGTGGGCTGCAGGGAAGAATTGGCCACGCAGATTTTGCAAGTGTGTTCTGCTTACCATCCTGTCCTTACATGACCACTTGTCCTCTTTATTTTCAATGTGTGGTTATTAGAGTTTCCTTTGCCTACTGACGTCTTTGAGGCTTCCTCCAGAAACATGTCCAGCACTCTAGATATCACCAGCCCCACGGAGTTGGAATGAGTGATTATAACTCTGTGAATAAAACAAAGGCTTTAAAATAATTCACCCATCTCACCCCACCAGTCCACTTCCCAACGTCCGTGCCAAGCACAGGATAATGTATCTGATTATCACTTTGCTGTCTCATTGCCTAGATGTTCTCCATGAGTTGGTTCTTTCTTTTCTTCACAAAGTGGCCCACTCCCAACTCCTTTAAAGCAGTTTCTGTTTTGGGCTCTGGGAGACCCAGCATCCATCAATCGCTTCCTAGGCAGACCCAGTGGCCTGCACGAATATACTTCCAACTTGCACACATCTTCTAGTAAATAATGACATACATGCTTTCTTAGGGAACTATCTAGACAGTCTGGCTACTACTAAAGTTCATCATTCATAGGAAAGCAAGGCTCAAAATCTTGATGTGGAAAATTAACTGTTTGGTGTTTGTCTCAAAATAAATAGGATTTAGGGCTTAGGTAAATTTTGAGAGGCAGGGCAAGAGTAAGAAAAAAATTGGACTTCCTCTTCGTGCTCACCAGCAATGCCTCTCAATGGAATGCTCAAGGACACCTATTTATCAAGAAAATGAAGGTGGGACCCTGGATATCCAGTGGGGTGAGATGGTGAATGGTTTCCTCTACATTCCCATTCTCAGTGCTGTGCAAAGTTGTCACAACGGATGACCTTCTGATCAGAAAAATGTCTTCATGCTTGATTTTTAAAAACCAGAAAAATAAATGTCAGTGAATGTATCGCTTTGAAAGTCATAGAAGCCTCCAGAGATGAAACGTATAATCCAAGAGCTGAGTTTGAGAAGCTACTCATTTTACAATGGGACAAGAAGCCTGAAAATTAAAAATCAAGAGTGTAGCTTCCTTTTGTGAATTTATTGAAAGCTTGTCTACATTCTTGCAGAGCCCTTGTTTCTGTTATCTTTGTTGAAGTCTTCTTTGGAGGAAAATGAAAAACATGTAAAATAATACCAAAGACTGATCTCTGTGGCCTTGTTCTTCTTGTCCTGCCTCATTTCCATATATAACAATGGTGATGAATTAAATGAGGCCACTGCTCTTGCTTTATATCAGTACACTTCACAAGCAATCCTGACTTCTCACACCTCAGCACGGCCAATCCTGAATCTCTCCTCAGCAGGCAGACCGCTCATCTTAAAATCATTGAGGTCAAGATAGGACAAGATGCACTGATGGTGAGCAATAAGAGGAAGTCCAGTTTTTTCTCCTATGTCCTTACTTCTCACTTCCCTTTGTACTAGGGACAACATAACTTTTTTCTAATTGTGCCTCAGGTTCTTAATAAAATATTAAGTAATGCTTGACTTATGAAGTATTGTCAAATCTTAAAAATTTGAATAGCGTACCCATACTATTTTTTATGTCTAGGAATTTAAACTAAAAATTACAGATGTATATAAAAATTTAGCTACAGGATATTTATTTTAAAAATTACAAAACTCTGTCTATGTATATGTATATACACACACACACACATATATATATATATATATTTACTCACACATATACATGGCATATATAGAGCACATGTTTACCAGTCCTTAATCATGTTGCTTTAGAAAGATATTTAATAACCTAAGAAAACAATTATTTTTAAGTGTCAAATCAGGTCTCAAAATGAGAATTGTATGCTATATCTTAGTCATTTGTGTCTATATGTGCTGTATCTGTATCTACATCTATTCCAACTCCATCATTTATTAACTTTATCACCCTTACCATCTGTCCCTCCCACCCCCATCTCCTCCACCACTTTTTTACCCTCCTCCTCTTTTCTATCCACTAAAATCTGAAGAATGTTACTATCTTGTAATTAAGATTATGGGTGGTTTATATTTTCTTCTTTCTTCTTGCCTGTATTTTGTAATGTTCCTAGAATAATTGTATGTAATTTGGCTTGCTCTATGACTCCTACATGACTTCCTGTAATGACTCATGATTAGAACTTCAGAGGCCTCAGAAATATTTTTAGCCATAAAGATTATAATAAAAAAGGTCATTATGCCTGAATTATTAGTAGTTTCATATAGTCTGACTGGTTCTCAGTTTACACAGACTCTGAAAGCTAAAAAACCTTAGAGGTTACCTAAACCAGTCTATCACCTTAAGGAGAATAAACTGAAACTGAGAGGGGCAACATAAGAAGTCATAGAGTTAGTGGTGAATCCTTGTGGATGAAATGAAAGTTCCTGTGGCCAGGATTCTCACCTGGCCCTGGTTGGCTAGGTCACTACACACGTGTGGGCAATACATTGCTATTGACTTTATATAAAGAGCTCTGCCCAGTGCTCTGGGCAACACAGAGGCATAGCTGCAAGGCTGCAGGAGAGCAGAGCAGAGGCTGAAGTGGTGGCAGTACCAAGGCCTGAGGCTCAGAGGATGGATATGCAGGTAGAGAGGTCCAGAGGATGACTGTGTGGGCCAAGAGGCCCAGAGGCAGAGGCCAGCTTGCTGCATGCAAACTCGCTCTGAGTGAATGGGATTTTAGTGATTGACCTGCTGCCATGGAAATGAAGTTGGGTATAACCCTTTCACCCCAAGAATGTTCTACTGTCATTTCTCTGGTCACATTGAATACATAGTGAACTTGCCTGGGGCTGAAATGCATTGATAAGATAATCTTGCTCTCACTGTACAGTGGCTTTTATGATGACAATATGAATATGTTTGAAATTCCATTGTTTTACTTCAGTGGCTGTTGGAAAACATTCATGCTTGGTACATGCATGCCTAATAATAAGAACAGGGGTGCCATCTCTAAATCAGAATACTTAAAATGGAAGAAAGAGTCATAATTCCAGTAAAAGTGTGACAAATTTAAATATACTGTGCTCAAAGTAGCTTCAAATTATGAGTTTAAGTTTTCTTCATTTGAAAGTTTCATTTGAAACTCATCAAAAATATCCATTTTAAAAGAGAATCTTCCCAAAGATACTATGCTAACAAAACTCAAGCTATAATCTTTACTCCTTAAGAATGAAATGTCAGGGACAGGGACTAGGCACGGCCAGCTGTGGGAGAGATGCGAAAATAAACAAAATAGAAAACCCCCTAGCCAGGCTTATCAAGAAGAAGAGAGCCTGTACACACATAAACAGAATCGGAAATGAGAAAGGAAAAATCACAATGGACACCACAGAAATACAAAGGATTATTAGAGAATACTATGAAAAACTACATGCCAACAAATTGAACAATCTAGAAGAAATGTAAAACTTTCCAGAAAAATACCACCTTCCAAGCCTGACCCAGGAAGAAACAGAAAATCTGAACAGACCAGTTACCAGCAATGAAATAGAACTGGTAATCCAAAAACTACCTAAGAACAAAAATCTTAGCCTTGATGGCTTCACAGCTGAATTCTATGAAACATTTAAAGAAGAGCTAATACCCATCCTTATTAAAGTACTCCAAAAAGTAAAAGAGGAGGGAATACTTCCAAACTCATTCTTGAGGCCAGCATCACTCTAATACCAAAACCAGACAAAGATAGCACAAAAAAAGAAAATTACAGACCAATATCCCTGATGAACATAGATCCTCAACAAAATATTAGCAAACCAAATTCAAAAATACATCAAAAAGATCATCCATCATGACAAGTGGGATTATTCCAGGGATGCAAGGATGGTATAATATTCAAAAATCAATCAACATCAATCACATCAACAAAAAGGATTAAAAAAAGTGATCATCTTAATAGATGCTGAAAAAGCATTTGACAAAATTCAACATCCATTCATGATAAAAACTCTCAACAAAATGGATATAGAGGGCAAGTACCTCAACATAATAAAGGCCATATATGACAAACCCACAGCCAACATCATACTTAACAGTGAAAAGCTGAAAGCTTTTCCTCTAAGATTGGGAACAAGACAAGGATGCCTACTCTCCCCATTTTTATTCAACATAGTACTGGAGGTCCTAGCCATGGCAATCAGACAACACAAAGAAATAAAAGGCATTAAGATTGGTGAGGAAGAAGTTAAACTGTCACTGTTTGCAGATGACATATTATACATAGAAAACCCTAATGTCTTCACCAAAATACCATTAGAACTAATAACTGAATTCAATAAAGTTGCAGGATATAAAATTAATACACAAAAATCTGTTGCATTCCTATATACTAACAACAAATTAGCAGAAAGAGAAATCAGGACTACAGCTCCATTTACAATTGCATCAAAAAGAATGAAATATCTAGGAATAAACCTAAACAAGGAGGTGAAAGACCTATACCCTAAAAACTACAAGACACTCATGAGAGAAATTAAAGAAGACACCAATAAATGGAAATCTACCCCATGCTCATGGATAAGAAGAATATTATCAAAATGGTCATCCTACCTAAAGCCATCTACAAATTCAGTGCAATCCCTATCAAAATACCAACAGTACTCTTCAATGAACTAGAGTGAACAGTTCTAAAATTCATATGTAACCACAAAAGACTCCAAATAGCCAAAGCAATCCTGAGAATAAAGAACAAAGCTGGGGGGATTATGCTCCTTAACTTCAAGCTCTATTACAAAGGTACAGGAATCAAAACAATTTGGTACTGGCACAAGAACAGATCCACAGATCAGTGGAACAGAATAGACAGCCCAGATATAAACCCAACCATATACAGCCAGTTAATATATGATAAAGGAGCCATGAATATACAATGGGGAAAAGACAGCCTCTTCAACAACTGGTGTTGGCAAAACTGGACAGCTAGATGTAAGTGAATGAAACTGGATTATTGTCTTAACTTCATACACAAAAGTAAACTCAAAATGGATAAAAGACCTACATTCATAAGTCATGAAACCATAAAACTCATAGAAGAAAACAGAGAAGAAAAATCTCTTGAATATAAGCATGAGCAACTTTTTCCTGAACACATCTCCTTGGGTAAGGGATACTAAATAAAAAATGAGCAAGTGAGACTACATCAAACTAAAAAGCTTCTGTAGAGCAAAGGACATGATCAGCAGAACAAAAAGGCATCCTAAGTATGGGATAATATATTTGTAAGTGATTTAGCTGATAAGAGATTAACATCCAAAATATATAAAGAACTCATATGCCTCTACACCCAAAAAACAAATAGCCCTATTAAGAGATGGGCAGAGGATCTGAACAGACACTTCTCCAAAGAAGAAATTTGGATGGCCAACAGGCACATGAAAAGATGCTCCACATCGCTAATCATCAGAGAAATGCAAATTAAAACCACAATGAGATATTATTTCATACCAGTTAGGATGGCCAACATCCCTAAAACAAGAAACAACAAATGCTGGTAAGGATGTGGAGAAAGGGGAATGCTTCTATACCATTGGTGGGAATGTAAATTGTTTCAACCATTGTGGAAAGCAATATGGAGGTTCCTCAAAAAACTAAAAATAAAAATACCATTTGACCCAGTAAAAAAAAAAAAGAATGAAATGTCAGTATATCAAGGAATTCTCCATAATTGCTACATTTCAGATCAAAGTGTATTGTAAAAATCAAATATATGTTTAAAATAATTCTCATGTTTATTATATGGGTGTGTGGGTGAAAATAATTGTTACCAGGGTTGAAGTACAGTAGTAGGTTAATCTTGCTTGAGCTGCATTTTTTGTCTTTGCAAAGAGACCCTACCTCCTTCCACCCAGCACATACATATTGGCAGTCTAGACAAGACCATGTTCTGTAAAATTGCACCAGAGAAATTTGCAAAGACCTCCATTTGAGCTCCTGGTTCCGTGATTCCCCCTTATTTGATCTGGTTCATTCTGGCATGCTGCTTGTGTTTACACAGTGTAATAAGACATCTGCTGCCCACCAGAACCCATCATGATCTGTAGCACTTCCCAGCTCACTGCCCTCCTATTTATATTAATTGAATGCAGTGTATTCTGCATACACTGCTGATTACCCTCATTTATTTCAATTCCTAAAGACCCAGGATTTCTCTACGTGCCCTTACAACATTGCTCTACTCATTTGGCTCCAATTAGCTTCAGCTAACGAAAACACATTACAACAAACCTCTCGTTAGCCATTGCTGTTTCTAATGACATAATTTGTGAGTTTTTTGCTCTTGAAAGTAAAGACATTGGAAATTAAGTTATAGTATCTTCAGTGGGGCTGAGAAATATTAATTGCAGGCATCTGGGCTCACTTCCTTAAAGAAGATTTGTGATTTCTATTTAACTAATAAATGTTGACATAATTGAATAACTATAAGCTCCATATGTGGAACTTTCTGAAGAATTTCTGATTATACCCTTGTTCAGTTAAGTAAGAAAATGCTTTGGCACTAACACTGTACTGTGGTTTATTTGCACTTAATATTTTACAATTGTACTGAATGGCTAAAGAATGCACCCAAAAGAGCTTTTATGAATTATTAAAAGATACAACTCTATCCCAAAATTATTTTTAAGTTTTATCTAGTGAACAGTTATATATTTTAACTTAAATTTTTCTATTCTAGTGTCCTATTTTAGCTCTAAAGTCTGATCCCAGCTTATATTTTAAAGATAATAGTCTGTTGTGACATCTTTGAATAATGATGATTTATTCAAAGGAACATTTTAGATGTAATCTAGACACTTGAAAAAAATTAAGAATGGATCATAATAGATTCTATAATGAATTACATTGCCTTACTCCTTATTAATTGGAAGGTTATAACCAAGTTGTTCAGCAATTTTCCTGTCTAGACTCATGTTTGCACATTGCACAACTGTCTTTTGTGGTATAAAATCTGGATTTTGATCTGTTTTGAAATATATTCAATTATTATGTACTAGTCTGAGAAAATTTTATTGCTAAGTTATAACCCCAAGCAAAAAGTCTGTCTACTTATCACTCCTCTGAAAATTTGGGTTTTTAAATGGTGCTCCCATTGCATTTTATGTTTTTTTCCTTTCCATCCCAAACTTGAAAAGACAAGGCCAATCATAGTCAAATACCATAAAAGCTGTGCTCCCATGGTTTTTATGTAAAGTTAATAAAATAAATAAGAGGCAGCTGTGCATTTCAGGAAATCACTCCATTGAGGGGTTCTGGGAATACTACAACCACAAGTGTGAAGCTGGAGTCACCAGAAACCCTCAGTGGAATTACAGCTCAATAAATCAAAATCTGCTCCTTTTTACCTTTACAATATAACTACATTCTATGTGCTACCTATCCACAACAATATTCCTACTCCTATCTTTTTAATTATCATGAAACTTCTAGTTCCTGTTCCAGCAGGTCGGGAGCTGGGGAAGAACTCACACTCTCTGTTTGGTTGCAGTGCGTCTCAGACATTCCGGGTCTCGGGACTGTGGCATGGTAATAAATCCCTCTCACTTGCCACCACCAAGTAAGAAAGAAAGAGTGAATATTAAAAACTCTGAGGCATTTTGATAACATTTCGTGGAGGTAAATAATAAATACATCCATGTCAGACTGTAATATTATACAGTTAATAGGTTCATGGACTGGCAGGTGGACCACCTAGAAGCCCCTACAGACTATTGCATCTTGTAGTTGACTGATAGGCTGTGAGTTACGGTTTTTGTCAGTCAGTGCAATACAGTTGTCTTTCTTCTCTTTAACTTACGTCTTCCTGAGTGACAAATTTGGTGAGTTTCTCACCCCAGGAATTCTTTTTCTTGTATGTCTTTTCACCCTCATTTTCTTTTAAAGTAATAGCAAAATCTTAGTTTAACTGAGAAAACACTATGCAGAATCTTCTAGCTAAGAATATGAAAAACAAAAAATCATGTATTAATCTACAGCCTGATTGTACAGAGTCAAATCCTGGTCTTTATTATTTGTTACTTTATAACCACGGGCAAGTTGCTTAGTCATTTTAGTTTCAACTTTTCCCTAAAATGGCAATAACGTTAGTACCCATCTCCTAGAATTGCGGTGGGGTTTATCAGTAAGCTTCTGCTCTATACCAAACTATGCAAACTTAGTGGCTCAATACAAGAAACACTTGTTATTTCTATAAGTCTATGGATTGGCCAGGAGGTTCTTCTGGTCTGGAGAGGGCTGGTGGGAGATGAGTGGTTTAGGATGGCTTTATTTACATGTTGGAGGTTGGCAGTCTAGTTGGTCTAGGAAGAGAACCTCGTATCTACCAGATGGACAGATATCATCGGCCAGGCGGGCAATGTGTCTCTCACCTCTCACCACCCAGTTGGCAAACTCCTGCTTCTTCACATGGTGCTGCCAGGGCAACAAAGGAGAGCAAGTCCATTTTCAAGCCTCTGTTTACATCATGTTTGTAATGCCTCTTGATTAAGGCAAATGACATGGTCAAGCCCGGATTGAAGGGGTGGAGAGACACATACCACCACTTGATAGGTGGAGTGGAATTTCATATCCCAAGGGAGCATACATTAAGGATGGGTGGAATTTGTGGCCTTTTTGCCATTTGCCACACGAGGATGGGATGACTTAGTAGTGCTGTAAATCAGTGCTCAGGTTCTGTGACGGCATATAGTAAGAGTCAAATAAATGTTCTCTTTGATCTTCATCATGTTCATAATTAGCACTATCTTCACACTTAGCTCTTGGTGTTAGAGCAGGTTTTATGAAGTTATTGAGTTCATATGTCATTGAGAAATTGAATCAGTTTAGATGCTGTTGAAATTCTGATGTTCAGTTTCTGAGTGCACTGCAGTATCCTTCCAGGTGGACTGTCTTTAAGAAGGTGAATAACATGGTCATTACAGAAAATTTTTTTTTTCTCTTTTCAGCTCATCCTCCACACTGCTGCCACAGTGACAAATAAAAGTCTGAATTTTCTACTTTTTAATTTCTAACTTTTTAGCCCCATTTTCCACAATATTCTTAGCCTGCACCTTAACCCAATCCACATGTCTTGAATTACTGCTTGAAGTTGCAGAATTTTGTGCAAATGCATTTTCTCTGCCTGGAATCTTCTTTAGTCACAAGAGGGAACTGGAACTTTTTGAAATGTCATGTTTTCAGAAGACCATCCCTCACATCTCCTGCAGAGATAAGAACTCACTCTTCTGAGTTCCCATAGCATTCTGCACATGCCAGAAACATAACCCATACTTCATTCAGCCAGAGAATCCTTTTCAGCACAGTACTCCAGGTAGCTACTAACATTTAACTGTTCAACACAGGAACTTACAATCTACAGTTGGATTCTGACTATTATGAGCACTTCCTTTTTATTTTACACTTTTTGGAATGTTCTCTATGCTCACTATTATGCCAGAACATGAACCCAAAAGATTGGCACAAAGTGAGAAAATCACTCTTTAGGGGTAAGAAAAGTTGAAATAAGTGTATGATCAAGGTGGCTCAGTGAGATTAAGGGAGCTATGGAGTCAATTCCAGCAGGATGTGATGTTGGAAAAATGAACTCTTGCCTTTCAGAATACATGGACAACTGCCACAGGACTATGTATGTTCCTCTGCCTGAGGCCAGAATCTATCACAGAAGGGCAGCAGAGGGTGGAGGTTAGCTACAATGATGCTGAAACAAAACCAGATTAGAACAGTTCATCAGCTGCTTATCAGCTTCTTGAAGGTGTGACAGTATCTGGCAAATTTTCTATTATTTTGTTGTTGTCAGCACATTGTACAGTGCAGAACACACAAAAAAACCCTGTGAATAACTTTATCTGTGGGGTGACTGAAAAGATTCATAGTGTAGTATGCAGTTTTAGGTCACATAATGAACACACAGTGAAAGGTGAAGTTGGGCTTGGAGGAGCCATTCAGATTAGACAAGCGACCATCCCTGCTGAGAAGGGTGCTACAGGGCTGACTACAGGACAAGCCTGTTAAGTGGGATGTTGTTCATGCATACGGTCTAGCTTCTACCCTGAGTTAATCTTGGCATTATTTTTTCTCTAGACAGGGTTCTCCATTGTGGGTGATTCTGACCCCACAGGGGCACAAGTTTAAGGTGTACAGCATAATGATTTGACTTACACATATCGTGAAATGATTACCACAGTAAGTCTCATTAATATCCATCATCTATACATACAAAAGAAAAAAAGAAAAAGAAAAAAATGTTTGATTTTCATTCCTTGTGATGATAATTCTTAGGATCTATTCTCTTAACTTTGATATGTGCCATATGGCAGTGTTGACTATAACCATCATTGTACGTCATATCTCATAACTGGAAACTTGTCCTTTTTGGCCACTGTCATCCAATTCCCCTTCCTAAAATAGAATTCTTTAATAGTATGTTTTAGAGTGACAGTAATTTGATTAAATATAGCTCTGACCATTTTTTTGTCTTGAAAGTGAAATCTTTAAAGATTTAAAGTTAACTTGAAGAGATTTTATTTTAAATGAAGCAGAAACTGACCAGTTGAACTTAAAAAATGGCTTTGAAATAAACTAAACTGACTTGCCTTGACTGGACTCTCTGACAGTAACTGGGTTGCAGCTATAAGCAGTATTCCCAGCCTGGACCTTTGGAACATGAAATGGAGCCTTTGAGGCTGATATAGTCGATGAACCCATATTGGTTTGGATTTCATTATGCTTAATAACTGTGATAAATGCCAGTCATGGATTCTTGCAAATTCAGTTCTGGGAAAGTTTTCATGAAGATGTGACTCAGGTAAAACAAATGTGTTTTAAGTATCTTATCTATAGTGAACAATTTGTCCTATCCCCAAGGAGTGAAACAATAATTTCAAACACATGTTTAGGTAACTGGACAGTAAAAGTGATATGAGGATTGCCATAGTAGCTTGTTGAAGAAAACTGTTCATTCAGAACCTCACCAGCAAGATTCTGCTCAGATAGTTAAAAAGATACGCTCCATGATGAAAGGCATCAGTTAGTTCTCAAGGGTGCCTTCTCCTCCTCCCACCCCAGAAATACCCCCTGCCAAACTGGGGAGCAGCAAGCGCTATGTCACCACTTCACAGAGCCCTGGAGGGACAGCTTGAGCCGCCTCATTCACAAGAGGAGCTGGGGCCTGGAGTAGTCACCCTTTCCTCCCACTTCTCATCCAGGGGTAGGGGAGCTCCTTTCTTTCCCCTGAAGTGTTTATGGGGAGATCCTAGTGGCTTTGATGTTGAAACCGTGCTACTATCTGCAGGTTTGTTGAAAACTGGTAGCAGGAAAACAGCACAGGCTGACGCAGTAATTACAGGAAGACAAAAGAAAAAAAGTGCATTAATGCCAGGGGACATAAAAGCTATTTCCCTTCCAAATATCTTGATGATTTAGACGCAGAACATTTCTCTTGTATTTAGACTTAGAGTAACATCAGCCGAAAACTTCAATTTTTTTTTTTTTTTTTTTGGATACCTAAGACTTCTTTAATGGGGCACAAGAGAGGGCGGAGGTCTGATGACTGAAGGTGGGTTTGGAGGGTGAGGACAGAAGCCCACCCCAGCCCTCTGTACTCCTGGGGCCACAGTCTAATGGCATCACCACTGCTACCTTAATACTGTTGAATCTGGACTGACAAACACAAGTGAACAGGAAGAATTATTTTTTCCTTTCATTCCTAGCTGGAAGCTCCTTGACAGCATGTGTTTTGAGTAACCACAGGTAATGGATGGGGCTAGTGTAAGTGGATTAACCACCTGAGTCCTTAAAATTAGATTAGAACCAAGGGCAGGAACTCATGCATGGGGGTGTGAATCCCAGCTGGAAGGAGAAGTGACTGAGGCTTGTGCCATTAAGTTTGTTTTGGAGAACAGGCAGACCCGGCACTGGTTGGGTTGGGAGGTCCCTCCGCGCTTCCTTGGTGTCCTCCCTGCTCTGGGGCTCCATGCTTCACCCCTTCCCCTCCAGCTTGCCCCTCTCTCACCTCCTACAGCTTTGTTGGAGTGGAGGGTGAGGAAGGGGATTTCCTTTTCCCTTCCCCAGGGGGGCTGCAGGTGACATCCAGGGTAGGCCTGGAACTGAAGACTGAACCACATCAGGAAGCCTGGGGAGCAGGAGCTAACGCTGAGATGCTCCCCCTTCACTCTGCTCTTCTCTGCCTCCAGGAGGACAGTGGCTCTGGAGGAGCAGGTGGAGCAGGATCCTTTGCCCAGAGTGTAAGGGCCCAGGCTCTGGACTCGTTCAACAGGCCATCTTTATGCCTTTGTAGTCAGGATTCTCCGGGGTGAGCCCAGCCCCTCCCAGCCTGTAATGGACCTCCTCATAGACGCCCCTTTCACTTTTATTTTATCGACTCTTAGCAAGATAGCAGCGCTAAGTTGGGTAGTGCCAACTGTATTTGCTTAGGTTGGGGGGGCTGGGGGATGGGGAATGGTTTCTTTCTCCAAAGGAAAAAAATGTATATCTTAAAAATTTGGGTTTACTTAAAAGAAAAGAGGGAGACAATTTTTTAGTGACTGCTGGGTTATTTACATTTCTCAAATATTTCTTTTTCCCCTTGTAAATAGGTTTCACCCACTGGCAATTTTCTTCACTTGTTTAAGATAAGGTGCTCTTCTGACAGGTACTGCTTCCAGGGTCTGCCCCCAGCTGGCCTTACCCTCCACCCCATTCCTGCCGGTGGGTCCTAGCTGTGCTTCTCACCCTTCACCTCCCAGCCAGGTGACTTCCGTCACCCACACCAAGAAGCAGGCTTTGTGCGTGTTGGGGATGCTTCAACATTGCCTCACTGTTTCCCCCTTTGGGTATTGAGGGACCCCTTGTAACGTTTCTGTGCAAATTTTATGTAACCCACTGTTATGTAAAGATGTTCAAAATGAATTTCAGCAGGTAATGAATTAGCATAGTGAATTAATATCCTCTAGGACCATTTGAATGGCCGTCTTTCTCCAGAATCTGGATCCTGATCCCATGAACTACAATAAGTTAAAAGACCCCCATCCACTGAAGCAAAGTGAGTTAGCACCCAGCCCTGCTTCATCACTTAGGATACTGCAAAATTTATTTTTATGAATGGGAATCAAGGTGAGTCTTTGGAGGGGGCACTCTCGCTTGTGATTGTCTTTAAAAATAAGTGCTGCACTCTTCTGTAATTGTGGCAATTTCGAAAATCGTACTTTACTAGAAATCTGCCAGCCATTAGCACCTTGATTTGATTGTATTCTTCCTTCTGACCTTTACTCTGTTTTTTGCTGTGTCCTAAGAAGATGGGGCAAGTGGCTCAGACTTTTGGAGTTTGTTTTGTTGCTGGATAAGCTCTCCAGTTGTCTTTCCCATGAAGGTTGTTTTCGGCCACAAAACACTTCATTCCACTGTTTCAATTTCAAAATAAAAGGGCATTTATATTTAAAAAGATGCTGCCTCAGTTAAGTTAGCTAATAATACAACAGAGAGAAGATACTAATGAAACCTGTCATAATGGACTGATGATAATCCATGAATCTAATAAAAAAATATATGGTAGAAAAGAAGGGAATTACAATCAGACCTTCTTGCTTGGGATGCTATATTTAGAGGAAGTAGGACTTCTTATGCTTGGATGAAAAAATCCATTTGTTCATTCATTCATGACAGTCTTCCTGCGCATCAGTTAATAAATACATACTAAATGTCTGAATGAGGTACCATGTTAATCTTTATTTTATTCATTATAATCGTGTAATCTTTATAAGGCAGAGTTTATAAACTCAAATGGCTGCAGGATCAGCCAGCAAACAGGTTAGTGAAGTTGGCCAAGTGTTAGGCCATCAGGAATGGTGGGAACTTCGTCAGGTGGAAAGCATGTTTCCCACCTAGGTAGGCAACCACTACTCAGCTCCTGTTAAGTCCAATAGTTTTCCAGGCCTGGTTTTTCAAAAGAATATAGAACTTCAGATAATTTTTTAGTGTAAAATGTCTTGATTTTAAAGCAGTATGTTACTTCACTCAACATTACACTGGTGTCTAGCCAGAGTAATTAGGCCAAAAAGAGAAAGAAAAGTCAGCCAGATTGGAAAAAAAGAAGCAAAGTTATTTCTATCTGCAAATAATACAGTCTTTTATATAGAAAATTTAAAGGAATCCACCAAAAAACCCCAACCTGTTAGGACTAATATGTGAGTCTCCAGCAAAGTTACAAGGTGCCAGATCCATATACAAAAGTCAATTATATTTATGTGATTTATATGACAACATGAAAATGAAAATAAAATGATTCTATTTACAATACCATCAAAAAGAATAAAATATGTCAAAATAAATTTAACAACAAAAAAGCTCAAGACTTGTACATGAAAACTAAAAAACATTGCTGAAAGAAACTAAGGAAGTCCTAAATAACAGAAAGATATTACATGTTTATGTACTAGAAGACTTAATCATCTTAAGATGGTATTCTTCCTGCATTGACTTACAAAATTCCAGCTTGCTTCTTTGCAAACTTGATGAGGTAATGCTAAAGTTTCTATGGAAATGTGAGATATTCAGAATTAGCCCAAACAGAATAGTCCAAGCAGAAAAAGAGTAACAGACTTTGAGGACTCACATTTCTGATTTCAGAACTTACTTCAGAGCTACAGTACTCAAGACAGTGTGGTACTGGCATAAGGAAGGACATACCATCAAATAGAACTGAAGAGTACAGAAATAAATCCTCTCATTTTGGTCAACTGATTATTGATTGACAAGAATGCCTAGACAATTCAATGGGGGAAAGAATGATCTTTCAACAAATGGTATTGAAACAGCTAACAAGATATTGACATGCAAAGAAATGATGTTAGACTTCTATTTCATACTCTACACAAAAAGTAACTCTAAATGGATCATAGACCTAAGTGAAAGAGTGAAAACTCCTAGGAGGAAATATAGGAATAAATATTATGGCTTCAGGTTAGGCAATATTTATCTAGGTAGGACCCCAAAACACTAAGTGATAAAAGAAAAAAAAATTAGATACATTGGAACCTCAACAAACTTTAAAAAAATTTGTGTTGCATCAAGGATGACCCACAGAATGGGAGAAAATGCCTGCAAATCTTGTAGCTGGTAAGGGATTTGTATCTAAAATACAGAGTTGTTACAACTCAATATTGAAAGAAAGACAAACAATTCAATTAAAAATTGGTCAAAGAACCTGAATAGACATTTTTCCAAAGAAGATATATTTAAATGGCCAATAAACATAAGAAAAGATGCTTAACATTATTAATTATTAGAGAAATGAAAAATCAAAATCACAGTGAGATACTCCTTTACACACACTAGGATAGCTAGAATAAAAAATGTCAGATAATAATAAGAGCTGATAAAGACTTAGAGAAATTGGAACCCTCATATATTGCTGGTGGGAATGTAAAATGGTGCCGTCACTTTGTAAAACAGTCTGGAAGTTTCTCAGATGGGTGAACATGGAGTACCATATGACCTGGCTGTTCCACTACAAGGTATATACCCGAGAGAAATGAAAATATATCTCCACACAAGAATTTGCACACAGATGTTCATAGCAGCATTATTGATAATAGCCAAAAAGTGGAAACAACCCAAATGTCCATTAACGGAGAATGGATAAATAAATGTGGTTTATCAATAAACAGAATATTATTTTGCAATATAAAGTAATAAAGTACTGAAATACGATACAACATGGGAGACCTTGAAAACATTATGCTCAGTGAAAGAAGCCAGTAACAGATGAATCCATATGGTAGCATTCCATTGCATGAAATAGCTAGAGCAGTCAAATCTGTAGAGATCAAAAATAGATTAGTGCTTGCCTAGGGCTGGAGGATGAGTGGGGAATATCTGTTGATGGGTGCAGGTTTCCTTCTGGCATAGTGAAATTGTTCTGAAATTAGATTATGATGATGGTTACACAATGACTTGAATATTCTTAAAAAACAACTGTGAGGGAAACATATCCACACATACAAGCATTTTATGCAAATCAAACCAAATGTATATACAGACTGAATTTCCATGTAGGTTGCTGATTCATGACTCCTGTTGGGGATGGAAAAAAGATAAAAACAGATGTTCTTGCTGTTAAATCACCATCAGATTAGTAGGAAAGATAAGAAGATAGACATAAATAATCATAACAAAAGAGAGAATTATGAAAGTAGGAGGCTCTGGCCATATGACCTGAGGAAAAGTGTCATGAAGATGATGGCCTGAAGAAATAATTCTGTTTTAAAGGGAGTCAGACATTCATATTCATATAAAGCTCCAAAAAATACAGTTGAACTATGTTGATATGATTTTAGACATATACCCTAAAATGCAATTTTTTGCTAATTGCTCAGTGGTGGAGTGATAAGGTTACTAATTTCCCAAAGGCAAGGCCAGATGCAATTTCACCATAATAAAATGAACTTGTGAAATAGAATAGTAGATCTGAGAGATTATTTTAAAATTATTTAATATTCTGATTATTATTATGCTTTTTTGCTAACATTTTATTAACTATATTCCCGATGCTTTATATTGTGTCCCTGTGTCTTATTTATTTTATATCTGGAAGTTTGTACCTTTTAATCCCCTTCCCCTATTTTGCCTTTCCCCCAATCACCTCCCTTCTAGCAACCACTAGATTGTTCTCTATATTTATGAGTCTTTTTCTGTTTTGTTTTGTTTTTTGATTCTCCATATAAGTTAAATCATACAGTGTTTTTTTTCTCTGCCTGACTTACTTCACTTAGCATAATGCCCTTAGGGGTCACCCATGTTGTTACAAATGGCACGATTTCATTCTTTTTTATGGCCAAATAATATTCCATTATATATATGTACCATTTCTTTTTCATCCATTCATCTACTAATGGACACTTAGCTTGCTGCCATAATCTGGCTTTGTAAATGATGCTGCTATAAACATATGAGTGCAAATATCTTTTTGAATTAGCGATTTTTTTTCTTCTGGTAAATTCCCAAAGGCACTAACTAAATGCGTACTTGCTTTCAACTGGCATATGTAATAATATCATTAATCTTTTTGTATCCAGAAGAATATAATTCAGGAAAGTGGTGTTTTAGATACATTTTATAAAATGAACTTAGGACAAATCTTAAAACAGCCTTTGTCTTCAATAAGTGTATAACAATAAATTAGTTTTTGTTTAATTTTTAACCTCAGTCTCAACACAGACTCAAATCTTAAAGCATTCTTACAAAATTATTATTTTGAAGTCTTATTAGTGAAAACAAAATGTAGTTTGGGAAATCTATTTTTCCTCAACACTTCTTTTGCTTAAACTTATGTTCTTTATTATGTTTAGCTCAAATATAATTTTTTATGGAAGTTGTTATATAGGATTTTGCAATACTTCCCTCCTTTTGAAATGTTGATATGGCAAAACTGACATGCTGAGTTTAACTTATCATAAACTATGAACATTCTTCAGTACAATTTTTTTTTTGGAAAGTTTTAAGACTTCTATGGAATTAGGTAACTGACAAGTAGATATGTCTTAAATGTTGTTTTCTTTCATTTCATGCAGTAAGCAGTTCTACTATGATTAGAGTATGGTAGTGCTGAGTTGTCTGGCACCAAGACATTCCCACCTATCTCTGATAACCAAGCTTTTTAGATACCTTTGCGGTAGCGTCTGGTTAGAGTTTCCTGCTGAGAGTAATTTGTATGAGATGTAAAGGTGGAAGTGAAGTGGAAGCCATGTTTTTGAGACGTCATGGTATAAAGATATGGCAGCTTTGTAGACCACTTTATGAACTCTCACTTTGTGGTAATGGTGTGTGGATAAAATGAGAGTTCCTGTGGCCAGGATTTTCACCTGGCCCTGGTTGACTAGCTCACTGCACACCTGTGGGCAATACATGGCTGTTGACTCTATATAAAGAGCTCCGCCCAGTGCTCTGGGCGTGACACAGTGGCATGGCTGCAAGGCTTCAGGAGAGCAGACCAGAGGCTAGAGTGGTGGCAGCGCCGAGGACAGAGGTCCAGAGGACGGCAGTGTGGGACGGCTGTGCAGGCAGAGAGGCCCAGAGGACAGCTGTGTGGGACGACTGTGCAGAGAGGCCCAGAGGACGGCTGTGTGGGACGACTGTGCAGAGAGGCCCAGAGGACGGCTGTGCGGGACGGCTGTGCAGACAGAGAGGCCCAGAGGATGGCTGTGTGAACAGAGGGGCCCAGAGGATGGCTGTGCAGACAGAGGGGCCCAGAGGCAGAGACTGGATTGCTACATGCAGACTTGCTCTGAGTGAACAGGATTTTAGTGACTGACCTGCCACTGTGGAGATAAAGTTGGGTGTAACCCTTTCACCCCAAGAAAGTTTACTGTCATTTCTTTGGTCACATTGAATCCATAGTGAACTTGCCTGGGGCTGAAACCCATTGGCAAGACATGGTGGTAGTGGTTTCTCACACCTCCCTGCAAGTTGCCGCTTCTACATACACTTGTGCTCCAGATGAATGGCATTAGTAACTGATTCTGACCTGTTGGCTTCATCCTTGCAGACCTTTACTTCCCAGCTCTTACTTCAATCACATAAGCCATGATTCCTATATCACATTCCTTTTTTTTAATAATTATCATATTGACTTTCTTTTTATAATCAAACTCAGACTGATAACAGTTTTTCTAAGCTCTACTAATAAACTTTGTATTATTTTTATTTTTATATCCATTTCTTGTCTCCAAAAGAATTTTTTTTCCCTAAATTTCTCTAGTTAGCATACTCTTCCCTAATGTTAATTTAGCTATCAGTCTATTTTCTATTCAACCACTGGGAATTTCTTAGCCTTGTTTAATGAATTTGTCAGCTATTATCATTGATTTTTATATCTGCAATTAATACAATAAGATTGAATTGTTCTTCAGGTGAGTATCAGAATTTCAACATACTAAAGTATTGTGGGGAAAATGGCAGTTCCTATGGTGGCCAGGATCCTCACCTGAACGTAAACTACTTGATGATGTAACTCGCCTGTTGCTGGACTATGCTTCCATACCCTAGGCAATAAGCTATTATTGACTGAGTCACTATATAAAGAGCTCTGTCCAGGGCTCTGGTGGAGGCAGAGGTGAAGGAGGATTACAGATCTGCAGACTGTTGTTGGATGCAGACACAATTCTAGTACTCGACCTATCCCAGGGAGAACAAAACCTGATAATAAACTCTTCTACCCCAAGAACATTCCATTGTCATTACTCAGTCTCACTGAATCCATAATGAACTTGCCTGGGGCTGAAACCCATTGATTGGCAAGACAAGTATATAAGATTTTTTTCAGATTCCATCTAGAATGCTTTTATCTATATTTGGATGTAAATTTTCAGATCATGATGATAAATCTGAATGGCACATCTTATTTATATTACTGACATTAGTATACTGATCTGTTGGTAACTTATCAAACACCTGTCATTGATTATGCACAATTTCAGGAATGCCAGTAGTTCTTCAGTTTGGTAATGGTCCAAATGCCAAGGCTGATGCAAAAGTCAAAGAGAAACTTTTGGCAAAATTTTGGGGAAAAGTTGAATGTCAGTGCATCACTTGGGTTCTGTGCATAGTGGGCAACCCAAGAAATGTTCACTTACGACTAGTTGAGGATATTAATGACTTACCCAAAACAGGTGCAGTTGCAAAGACATATAACTTGTGTCAGCAAGCAGAAAAGTTAAGTGGGCTGACTTCCTTAATAGGCCTTGTTTAGAGAAAGGTTGCTTTAGTTTTCCTCTGCAGTTCATTGAAGGGGGCTGTTTGGAAACAGTTGGCTTGCTTACTGCACACGTGTAGGCAATATTATTATTGACTCTCTATAAAGAGCTTTGCCCAGTGCTCTGGATGACACGGTGGCATGGCTGCAAGGCTGCAGGAGGGCAGAGACTAAAACGGCTGCAGGGGTAGAGAGGCCCAGAGGCAGAGACTGGATTGCTGCATGCAGACTCGCTCTGAGGTGGACGGATTCTAGTGCTTGACTTGCCACCATGGCAATGAAGTTGTTCACCCCAAGAATGTTCCATTGTCATTTTTCAGTCTCATTGAATCAAGAGTGAACTTGCCTGGAGCTGAAATCCATTGACAAAACAGTAGTCAACTTGGCATTTTTTAGCAATTAGAATACTATGAAAGTATTTGTTATTTCATAAGAAAAAAACCCCAGACATTAAAAAAAATAAAAGGCCTTCTCTAGTTTCAAGGTCATTCAACGGTAAGTGGAAAGTTACTGTGCATTAGTAAAATACATCATCATTTATAAAATGCCAGAAATGATTCATTCTTATTTTCAGTTTGAGTCATCTCTATCTTTATGACATCTTTTGAGTCATGTCCTATAGATATCCAAAGAAATGGATTATAATCTTTTGGCAACAAAAGTATTGTCTAGGACACCCTTATCATATTGTTGTAGAGCTTGAGAGACAAGAGCTGTTTGACGTAGAAGCATATAGTCATGGGTGCAGGAATACATCAAAATTTTAAAGACTTTTTCCAAAGCCTTAGGAGAAAAATCTGTTCATCTGCTATTTTTCAGAATGTATCCAAGATAATAGCATTCTTTGACTTCGGTCTGCTGCATATGGATCTAATAGGTGACAGCTGATGTGCTCAATTAATAGAACAGAAAATCAACACGATTATTTATGGAAATATTTGCCCTCAGGCATTCTGGGGACAGCAGGGTCCTACTGCCAAGATTGTTTTCCTCAAGGACCTAAGTATTAATAAAAATTGTTGCAGACACATTAATCAAAAATAAAAGTTTTTAAAGAGTTATTTTTTGAGGTTTATTGTCACTGTTCTTAGTGAATTGATAATCTTAATTGGATATATTTGGAATTCATCCAGATTCTTATTTGGAGATTGAATTGTTTTAGTGATTAAACAAAGTAACTGAGGTCACCACCCTATTCAATAAGATATTTTTTGGCATGTAATTAATTATAATCTCATTGTAAATCCTTTTGATTTAAAGATTAATGTTGGTTCTTTGATTATGCTATTTGTTTTTTTAATTAAAATTAAGGCATGCAACAGATCATGTAGAACTTCTTCAAGATGTTACTATTCATTTAAAAGCCTGTTTAATTTTTCAGTCAAAAGCAGTGGATTTTTCATAACTACATTGATTTTATTATGTTGTTTGGGGAGGATACATGGGGATTATGTATTTTGTAACAATTTTTTCCATTTATAAATGTTCTATTGTTTCAATTTTTAAAATATCAATTCCTCTAGGTTTTTTCCAAACATTTATGAATCTTTTATTTATTTCCTTGGCCACACTTTCTTTTTACAGATACACACACACAATTAAAAAGAAACTGTTAAGAAGGATGGAAGATGATTCCATTATTCCTCAAGCTCACATGAAGTACTGATGGCAAGCTACTCAGTGGTGTTTCAAACCAAATGAAATGAATGATTTTACGTATTTTCTTACACTAGGAGTTACTATTCTATTTAGTAGCTTACAACTTTATTCAGTATGAGTTTTTCTTGTAAACATCAAGAGGGATAATGTTAGAAACTAGAGTTATAAATTAGGACAGTATGTTGTTTTTCTATGTATGAGTATTATAGATTTTAATATTTTATGTATTTGCTAAATATAGAAATCTTGTAATATATATAATACTGATTTAACATTTTCATGTATAAGAATGAATAAAAAAATGACTTATAGGAAAACCACCTACATGTTCTTAGGAATAGAAATCACATAGGTAAAATACAAAAGAGATGCTAGTTTTCTGAAGCATATGATAATATATTACACTTTCTAATAACAATTTTGAAGTTATTTCCATATCATGTTGTCATAAGATTAACCCCTTGGCCTGCCTCCTACAAAATGGATGGAATGGAGTTTAAGTTGTGCTCATGGTGAACTTTAAGGCACTGGTAGCTAAAGGGCCATAAAAATTACTCGCCCACGGCCCCTTGGAAGGGGCAGTTTGATTTCCACTAATACAATGAATGCCAGAGAAAAAGTCAGGTCAAGAAGCTAAGGGGGAAGAGGCGTCAAACCACTGAGTAGGAAGATGAACAATAAAATTTGACAATTATTGGAGCTCCACAGTCGATAGCACTAGCCTTGAATTTTAGAATGAGGTAGGGTCTGGCCAGAAGGACTTTGGAGGAAAGTGGAGGGGCTTCTAACTCTGATCTTTCCATTCTCAGCTATAATCTTCCCTGCCCCTGGAGGTAAAAGCAAAGTGTGAGAATTTCCCTTGCCTCCAATCCAGACAGACCTCTATACTGTTTTCCCTTTTTCACAGGGGGCCTGGGTCAAGTCTAAAGATGTAATTTATGTTAATGAAATGTAGATTACTATGGGGAAGAATAGCATTTTATTAGGTGATTCATGAAGGTGAATCTTAAATGTGGCTTGTCAGTAAGGAAGACAGCATAATTTCAGGACTACTGTAAACTATTTAATCAGCAATCTAAGCCCTGAAGTTAGCCTACTCTGGGGGAGGCCAGAGACGTGTCTTCCCACCTACCTGATGAGGCTTGCTGGGTCTTGTTTGCCTCCTCTATAAGCTATCTGTCTACCTTAGGGCCTCAAAATTTCTACAAGTGTTGATTTTATATACATACATAAATAGAAAGGGTTTCCACAATTGAGTTAATCAACACATATATATTTTTTGTGAGAACATTTAGGTTCTACTCTCCGCAAATCTTAATTATATAATACAGTATTATCAACTGTAGTCACCTAGGTTATTAGATCTTCAGACCTTATTCATGTTATAACTGAAAGTTTGTATCCTATTATCAACCTTTCCCAATTTCCCCCACCCTCTATCTCCTGGCAACCACCCTTTTACTCTATGAGTTTGGATTATTTTGGGGGGGGGGTTCCACCTATAAGTGATACTATGTAATATTTGTCTTTTTCTGTCTGGCTTACTTCACTAAGCATAGTGCCCTCCCAGTTCTTCCATTTGTTTCAATTCTGAAAATAAATAAGTTGCAGGATTTCTTTCCTTTTTAAGGCTAAAAAACATTCCATTGTATACAAATGTATACATTTTGTTATTCCATTCATTTGTCAGCAGACACGGGTTGTTTTCATGCCGTAGCTGTTGTGAATAATGCTGCAGGGAACATGGGACTGCAGATATTTCTTCAAGATAGTGACTTTGTTTCCTTTGGATTTATTCTCAGAAGTGGGACTGCTGGGTCATATAATAGTTCTGTTTTAATTTTTTGAGGAATGTCCATATGGTTTTCCATGGTGGCTATACTAGTTTACGTTCCCATCAACAATACACAAGGACTCCCTTTTCCTTACAATCTCCCTACATTATTTGTAGTCTTTTGTGGTTCCATACTATTTTAGCATTTTTTCTATTCTGTGAAAAGGTCACTAATTTTATATAGGGGTTGCATTGAATCTATAGATCACTTTGAGTAGTATGGATATTTTAACAATATTAATTCTTCTAATCCATGGGCACAGGGTATCTTTCCATTTATCTGTATCTTTTTCAATTTCTTTCATCAATGTTTTATTGTTTTTGGTGTACAGATCTTTCACCTCCTTGGTTCAATGTATCCCAAAGCATTTTATTGTTTTTTGGCACTATTGTAAATAGGATTGTTTTCTTAATTTCATTTTCTGATAATTAGTTGTTAGCATAGAAATGCAACTGATCTTTGTATATTGATTTTGCTCCCAGATGATGACTAACTCCCTGTCCCTGCAGCTCTCTAATGCAGGCTAATTGGAAGCCTAATCTTCAGGCAGCAGATGGGAAACTCAGAACATTACACCTACAGTCTAGCCCCAGTAAGGGAGAACTTGGGAACTGCCTGTTTTGCTCGCTGTCTCTTGGCTGAGCCAGAGGGAGCTGCTGCTCTGAGTGTCTGTGCACCCAGGCAGAGCTGCCTCTTTGCTGGCGTGCTGTCAGGAGATTCACGAATGTTGAGCCCTATTAGCTCCCAGAGCTAGCGATTTTGGAGCCAGTTCCTTGGGTGGTATCTGTAACAGTTGGGGTGCTAAACGGACAATCTCTTTCCAGGGAGAAGCCTGAGACTTCATTTTTCTGTTGGAGGCTAGCAAGGAGGAGACAGACACTGATGGGCGCCTTAGCTCTATTGTGGAGGATCCTGGTCAGCTTCCACACTCAGGCTGATGAGAAGCCAGAACTGCAGGCAGCAGCTGGAAATGTACGTAGTCAAATTCCTCCCAGAAAGAAACTGGGAATTGGGCATTTTTGTATTCTCTCTCTCTGCTGAACCCAGGGGGGGGACCAGTAGAAAGTGCTTGTGTGTGCATTTGGAAACTGATTCTTTTGTTTAATATTGTTCTGTGGAACTCTGAATTCTGAGCCCTAACAAAACTAGGTAATTTGAGGGCCCCTGCCTCAGGTGGCAGCTGTTCCTTAAAGTACTAGGTGTATAGATGAGATGGGATAAGCTCCTTCTGGCAAGAAGGTGGAGACTGGGTTTATTGTTGGAGTCAGCAGATGGTGAAAGCAGGGGAAATGCCCACTGGCCCTCAGGCAGCATCCTGGAGAGTGTGTAGTCAAACTCCCTCCAGGAAAACCTGGGAGATGGGTAAGTTTTTGCCTGTTCCGTCTGTGCTCAGCCCAAGGGAGAAAGCTGGGGGAGTGCTCGTATGTCCATATAACAACTTCCGTATTTGTTATAGTCTGGGGGACTTGTGAGTGCTAGCCGGGGTGGCTATCAGAGCTAGGTGATGTGGGGCCCATCCCTCCAGCAGCAGCTATAAATGTTTTGGGGCACTAGATGTGTGGACAAGCTCCTTCCTTCTAGGATGAAGCTGGTGGCTTGTTTTTATTGTTGGAGTGAGCCAGAGGGAGAATTAAAATAAGACTCAGCCATCATTTAGAATTAAAAAGACCTCTTACTATTTCTTTTCAGGAAGAGGCCCCCAATCCTATTTTTTTGTGATGATAACTGCTGCTTACAGGACTAGAGTTACAGATTCATTTCACTAAATTGTCCCTGCTGGTATATGTAGGACTTGGAATGTAATACCATTTGTCTTAGTGGGAACTGACACAACCTACCGCATGCCCAGTAAGCTTTTCTGCAGCTGCAGGGACAGCCTAAACAGCACTGACACCCCTTCTAGAATGGGCTGTATGTTGAGACTAGGATTGGGTTCTAATAATTCATAACGCCTAGTAAGACGCTTGGATAGTTCCTGTGGTACACACTGGGCATATGGGATTGCACTCACCTGTGGAAGAGATCATCCTAGAGAAGTTTATCAATAGACTGAAACAAATGCGAATGCTAATTGGACAGACACAAAGGCAAAGTTTAGGTGTTTGGGGTGTTGGCACAGTGTGGATAAAATGAGAGTTCCTGTGGCCAGGATTCTCACCTGGCCCTGGTTGATTAGCTCACTGCACACCTGTGAGCAATACATGGCTGTTGACTCTATATAAAGAGCTCCACCCAGTGCTCTGGGTGTAACATGGAGGTATGGCTGCAGGAGAGCAGAGCAGAGGACAGAGGCCCAGAGGATGGCTGTGTGGGACAACTGTGCAGACAGAGGAGCCCAGAGGCAGAGACTGGCTTGCTGCATACAGACCTGCTCTGAGTGAACGGGATTTTAGTGACTGACCTGCCGCCTGGAAATAAAGTTGGGTATAACCCTTTCACCCCAAGAACAGTTTTGCTGTCAATTTCTTTGGTCACATTGAATCCATAGTGAACTTGCCTGGGGCTGAAACCCATTGGCAAGACACACAGTTAGAAAGTATGTTAGATGAGAGCTTCTCAAACTGTCTTTGGTGAAGATCAGATTTTGCTTTTTTTTAGTGTCCATATTTACATTCTTTCTTGGTCTGATACTTTTGTAAAATAAGGTACAAATTAATTACTAGAAAATTTAAATACAACCCTCCATTTGAAAAATTATATTCAACACATAAAATACTATATCAACTTGCTATAAAAGTTTCTAAATGTCAAGTGTATATAAACATGTGTGTATGTACATATATATACATATATATTTATATAAAATTCTCAAATTTTTTATATGCTAATATAAATTAACATAAATTAAATGTTTTCATTAAAAGATGAAATAATTCCATGTGGTGGTACTATCTTGAGAGAACCTTTTTTACACCTTAATGTTGGCTAAGTACTGCTCAGAGGAATTGGAATATTACATGGAGAAAATTCATTTAAGAGTTTTTAGGGGCAATACTTAGGTAAAGATTATCTCTTTGTTGCAGGAGATCATCAAGAGGATGTGCCCCCACTTGACCTGCGAGCTGGATCTGGGCAATCAGAGGCTTCTCCCACTCCCTGTCCTCAGAATGTGCTTCCCACCCACCATTCCCGCAGTGGGAGCTGTTTTCAGGACGCAGCCGGGAAGGTTTACAGGACTGAACCCAGTTAAGGCCTTTATATAAACTTTTAAGATTCTGGAGATCTACTCATCCAACTGCTGTCCCAGGAAGCCTCATGTGTAAGTTCCCTTGCTTTTTAAAACTGCCACCTACCAGTGTAGAGTGCCCTGCCTCTTTCTCGGGTTTCTCCCTGCCCTCTGAGTACAGGGCCCAGGTTTAGCTTTTACCTGAGAAACTCCTGCAGCTGTGAAAATAACGCTCTTTAGTCCACCTATTTTAAGATGATGCAAGAAGGGATGATTATATTGCTTTTGACTTTTGAAATAATTTAAGAAACATTTCTAAATAAATAGTCTGAGAAAGCAGTAACATAAAACCTGACGATTACTTAAGTATATCTTGCATATAAAATAAAAGGGGCTTGGTTGGCAAAACTTTTACTAATAAATACATTTAAATTTTCTGCTTATAAATGGGGTCAGTTGATTAAATATGAAAGGATAAAGAAGTCACTCTTGATCTTTGGCTACAGATTTCTCTATAATAGTGAATCAAGAATAGAAATGGCTAAAATGAATGTTGAGACTAGCTTTAAGGTGAAGAGCTTGGACTTGGTTCTGAGGAAAGTGGACAGCAATTCAAGAATTTTAAATAGAATTGCATGATGTGTCTGCACTGTTTGCTCTTTTTGTTTTTTGAGTTTTTGAAAAATTGCCTTCACTACTGGGTGGGGAAAGAATAGGGGATGGGGTGGGGAAAGTGCACATACTTTAGAGGCAAGGAGGCCAGGTGACTAGTGTTAACTTACAGGCAAAAGAGAAAGCAGACTATCTAAAATAGCAACAGTGGGATTAGCAAAAGAGAACAGCTTTTTTCTTTTTTCATTGAAGGATAGTTGATATACATATTATATTGATTTCGTATACAACATAGTGATTTAACAGTTATATACATTTTTAAATGCCCACCCAGCTAGTGTAGTTAACTGTCAATATAGAAAGATAGTACAGAACAATGCTGTACTTTCATCCCCATGACTGATTTATATTATGACTGAGATTTGGTGCCTCTTTATCCCCTTCACATTTTTCTTTTCACCCACCCACCCCCACCTGTCCTGCATGGTAACCAAAAGTCACCACTCAGTGTCTATGAGTCTACTGCTGTTTTTCTGTTTTGTTTTGTTTTTACATTCCACATATAAGTGAAATCATATGGTATTTGTCTTTCCAGTCTGGTTTATTTCACTGAGCATAATACCCTCTAGGTCCATCCATGTTGTTGTAAATGGCAGGATTTCTTTCTTTTTTAGATAGTATTCCATAGTGTATACCACATCTTTATCCATTCATCTACTGATGGACACTTAGGTTGCTTCCATATCTTGGCTACTGCAACTAGTGCAGTGATAAACATAGGGGTGCATATATATTTCTTTGAATCAGGGATTTTGTTTTCTTCAGATAAGTTCCTGGAAGTAGAATTACCAGGTCATGTGATATTTCTATTTTTAGTTTTTTGAGGAACCTCCATACTGCTTTCCACAGTGGTTGCACCAATTTACATTCCTACCAACCGTGTAAGAGGGTTTCCCTTTCTCTCCACATCCTTGCCAACACTTGTTATTTCTTGTCTTTTGGATAGTGGCCATTCCAGCTTGTGTGAGGTGATATCTCATTGTGGTTTTGATTTACATTTCCCTGATGAATAGCAAGATTTAGATTCTTTAAGTGGTGTAATCAGCATTTATTGGTGAATAATTGAATAAGATGGCAAGGGGTAGGCAGAATCCAGGGTAATTTCTAGTTTTCTGTCTTGATCAAATATAAGTGGTGGTACATTTCATCAGCATGGGAACATGGGATGAGGAGGGGAGAGGGTGATTCAATTTCAGCCATGTTGGATTTGAGATTGTGGATCCTGGAACTAATTCTGAGTAATTGGCAAGGGGATGCTGCTTTTGACTTTTGGGGTGTGGTAATTAGGAAAATAGTATTTATATAAACAGTTTTTAGCAAACTTCTTTGAGACATTTAGTCTACAAAATTTTCAAAGATTTAAAACAGATTCAGTATTTTCCTGCAAGGCCTCATTATGAAATAAACATATTTCAAAATTAGAAAATAATTGGGAGACAGGCTGGGATAATATTGTTGTCAAACTCAACTGACATCTAAAATGCAAAAGAAGAAAACAAATTTATTAAATCTATCAAACCTTAGTTTTTTCTAAAGTTTCTGTATTGGAATTAAAGAAACATACAATCAGTATTGTGATGAGTTTTGACTGTTTTAAATTTGCACTCTTTGCTTAAAGAAGAATGTGAAGAGTGAACACTCTTAAACAAGTAACAAAAATGAATATGGAGAAGTGGAGGTAGGATCGAAGTCAACTTCTGAGGAATTAAAGAAACATTCAGTATTAAATGTGATGAGTTTTGACTTTTAAATTTGCACTCTCTGCTTAAAGAAGAATATGAAAAGTGAACACTCTTAAACAAATAACAAAAATGAATATGGAGAAGTGGAGGTAGGATCGAAGACAACTTCTGAGGAAGTTAGGGTCATCTATAAATAGCATTCTAAATGTATATATATCCTATTGGTTCTGTGTCTCTGGAAAACCCTGACTAATATAGGTCATATAAATAGAAATGTGAAAGTTGGTTCTGAAAGTTCTGTGTTTTGGAAAAAAAAGAAATTTTGCAGTCTTGGATTTTGGTAAACCAATCCTAAATTAAATTATGACTGGTAATGGTTGACATTTAAGAAGATCGATTACCAATCCGAATAGAAGTGGTTCCATTTCATTTGAACAGATTTAATGGTTAATATATAAATGTTTGTGCTGTTATTAAAAATTTCACCTTTTCAAAGAAAAAAATGAGAAGTATAAATATGCACCACTAGTGTTTCAGCGGAACTATCAATAGTAAAGAATCCTAATGTTTGATCATAACTTCATAGGTGGTGGGCCTGGCTGTGGGAGTCAGTAAACAGACTTAAATTGGAGAGAACAAGGAGGGAGGTGTATCTTTTAAAAATCACTGTGCAGAAGTGACTGGTTGGATAATTTCATTTGGAGGAATAAGCCTCTGCCTACTCTCTTTTCAGATAGGGATTTATCAAGTGAATATTTTAATCTGCTTTCCAAATAACCTAAGAAAATACTTGCAATATTCATGCAAACATGTTAATTGAAAAGGGATGAATTGAAAAGAGTTATATACCTATAAAAAGTTATTAGTTAAATAATTGTGGAATACTTTTTTTCAGTCATTAAAAATGACGTTATTGATCTCTAATTATGACATGATATTAATACAGCCTATATATAAAATTAGCATGTAGTAATAATCTCCACCAGTTTTCCTGTTTGGGAAGGAACTTGTCTTTGGAGAGCACTTAGGGTAGAAAGTGAGAACTGGTGGCCTGAAGGGAGAGAACTGAAGATTCAGAAGGGCTGTCTGAACTGCTCAGCATGACCACATACCTGGGAGCAGAGGAGAGTGAAGGGCGTGAGAGCGGGAAGGGCCAGTGAGATGTTTTGGGAATGGGTCTGCTTCCAATTCACAGTCAGGGCAAATTCCCCTGTAGTCAGTTTACCCCAAGGTCCACTTGGGAACTTGGGTGTCTTGTGTTTGATTTAAATGTTGGTGTTGCTATGAAAACCTTGTTTCTTTATCTTCATTAAAGGCTACTCTATTCCCAGTTGCTTGTGTAAACTGGGCCATTTTTATGGAAATCAAAGAATGGTCTGAGTTTAATATCAGACATGGAAAAAAAATGTATAAAGGCTGCAGCCTGGAGGCAGAGCTGCTCGGAACATCCGTAAACTCAGGGGAGGGCTCTGCACAAGGTTCATCCACGGGGTGTGGATTTAAGGTTTGTGGCTAGGAGGCCTTTGCTAACATTACCTGACATGTGACATATAACGTCATGCAGAAGAACACTGTGCACTGGTTATCATGCATGGAAGATAGCAGAGATCATCACTACGTGAACCACCAGGGCTACAAGTTCAGACACTTCTGCCCATTGCATCTTGGTATTGGAGTCACTAAGGAAAACACAATGCAGTCAAGCCCTGGGCAGACTAACCCTTTACCTACATAGAGAAGAGAGAGAGCAAGATTGGCCTCAGTGGTGGGTATCAGTCCCCCAAGGCTCACAGGGCTCTCCAGGAAGCCAATGCAGGGCAATTTACCTACACACACTCTTCCTGAGCCCTAGTGGAGGAACCTGTCCCCTGTCTGCGGAGGACAGATACAGCAGTGTGATTGGCCATGTGCAATATGATGCAACACTTAAGCAGGACAAAGGAGCAGACATTGAGCTTACAATAGGGAAAGCTATCCCCTCACAAGATGATCAGCCCAGCACAGGCTGTGAGGGCTCTTCATCACTTGGTAAGGAAGTGTTCCAGGCCCCCTGTCCATTCTTAGGCATCCTAGGGTGGAGGTCAAAGACTGTACTCAGGAGACTGTCTTTTCCAGCATACAGATTACTCCAAAGAGTACTTCTTTGTACATTTTGAGGCTCTACTCCAACATGCACACACTTTCACATACACACATATAACTATTAAAACCATGTATGCCCATATGCCAGTTTGTTTCTGGGAGGTTGGATTTAAAGTTTTTTTCATATTTTCCTGTGTCTCATGAATATTTTTATAATACACTTTTTTCCTTTGCTCTTTGAATCAGAAAACAAAGATTTGTTTTGAAAAAAAAAAGGAATTTTGTTTGCTTCTAGGGCAAAACTTCATCATGCAGAGGTTGAGTTTTGCAGGTTATGTTCAAGAATGAAGCAGTATCGTGAAATCACCGTATGCATTCTTTGTAAATTCTGCATAATATTTGATGTGTTAGACATGTTATATGCGCATCAAGCCTTTTATCCTTTTCTCTGGTTGCTTTTACTTTAGACACTTATGTTACACCTTTGGAAGATTTTATGAGGTGCACAGTATCTTTCTCTTTCAAGCTGTGCTTTTACTTATGGTGCCATCGCCTTTTTCTAGTACGTCCTTCTCCTTCCTCATCCTTCCAAATGCACTTCGATGTCACTCGATTCTTGGCAAAACTGTATCCAGCTCCAGGAGTACTTCACTGCTTTGTTGCTGCCCCCATGGTGCCTTGTATACATGCCTCAGACAAGTTCCTGATGACATTATTGTGTACTGATTCATCTCTATGGCTGTTTTCTCCTCTAGACAATTCCACATATTGCCATGTCATTCTCCATGGAAATACTGTTAGTGCCCAAAAGTTCTGTGAATTCTCAGGTTCACTTCTGGCCCTGACTTCTTGCCCATGCTGATTTGGTGAGAGCTCACCTTGCCCTCTCATATGTTCTCTCCCACATACCACAGGGCACAGAGCAAGAGGTCATTGTATTTGTAGTCCTTAGACTTAGCACAGTGCCTGCAACAGAACACTTAAAAAATTTTTGTTGCATGGATAATAAGCACTGGGGTCAAGTGCTTAGGAAATAGACTCCACCCTTACCTAGTCTAATCATAGTAGTTACAAGGCTGTTCTTATAGTAAAACCCACAAAGTAGATGTAAACTAGGTTTTGAAGTGTAAGTAGTATAAGAACATCACCAATATTTTAATTATAGTTACATGATTGATACTTTAATTTATACTTACTAAAAATGAGTATATATTTGTACCATCCCCCCAACATTGATATTCGTAAAAAAAAAGAGGTTTTTTCTTTTCTTTCTAGTGTGATATTTACTTTGCAACACATTTAGGATTGTCCCATCTGTATTAAGTTTAACTTCAAAAATATTTGGGATCTGTTCTGTATCCAGCTCCAGGAGAAAGCTGTTCTGTCCTACCATGATCATCCATTATTGTTATGCTTTCTGCAATGCATTATACCATATGTAACTAATATTTTAGAATTACAGCGAGGCATCTGCTTCTGTTTTAATGTCTTGATAAAAGTGTTGTAAATATTGTAGCTGCATTAAGATTCCTTCCCTTAAAGAATCTGTTTCATTTCACCTGGAAACTATCTTAATTCTTAAATCCTTCACCCAGATGCTGCATCTAGTAGATGAAGTACATAACTTTAATCAATTTCTTTGTTAATTAGTAATGGAAAATATGCAACTTTACATTTTCAAGAAGTGGTGTTAAAATTCCAAGATAAACAAAGAGCTAGTGCTACAACATTTACTCCTGTACCATACAATTAACCTTTTAGAACACAGGATTCATATTCATTTAATTACTCCAGGCAAGAGAGTTATACTTACAAGTCAGACATACCTGGTTAAGGCCAGCAGGGAGTACTGTCCCCATGGCCATGTGACTTTATTCAGGGAGCCCTGTCTTTTGGAGAGCTGCCATCCATGTGATTGCCTCGCACTCAGTGAAAATCATTTTAAACAAGCTTATGGGGACAACTGGATGGTTGCCCTTTCTCCATTAGGACATATATCCCAGGGGAGGCAGGGAGCAGCTCAGTGTGTAGCAATAAACTCAAGTTGGGTTATATTCAGATTGTTGCTTTTAGGTTAGAGGAAGGGGGCAAGGGTTAATTTACTGTGCGTTTTCCTAGAAAACCATACTTTGACAGACTGGTAGAGCTGAAAGTGGACCTAGATATCTACTTTCAAAACCTTCTTTCAGGGGGTAAAAAAACAGTTCTATAAATGTTAAACATGTAAGTCCAGGGGAAAAATATGTCATCCTGGTTTTTACCTGCCTAAGAGAAACAAACACTGCCATTTCACAGTTTGTAGAAACATTGTTTTGCCCAAAGTTTTTGTAAATCACCAAATTCTCCTCTGGCCTTGACTTTCTGCCCATGCTAACTTTGCTGAGAGGTCATGTATGTGCTTCCAGATCACACAGGACTTAATCATTTTTCTTTATTTCTCCACAAAACACAAGTTTCTCTAACCTCCTGCCATGCAATTCAGCCTTGCTGTTTCCTTTGTCCCCAAATTCCTATTTGATTTTTGAGTACTTTATTTCTTCTTGTACTTGCCTTCCTCTGCAAATGGCTTCAAATGGCTTATTACATTTTTTTTTGTACAAAGTTCCCTCATACACTAGAAGGTGTCAGGGGCCACCTATATATAAAGTTAAATTAATTCAAACCAATAAATAAACAGAAATAAAAACATAAATAAACTGATTTTAATCTTTAAGATTTACACACAATGTTAGAACTAGCCCTTGCCATTTAAGGGACCCTTTTGTTATATGTATGCACTGTTTACTCATCTCTCCAGCTGTGGTACTTGTCTGGTAAAACCAAAGTTCTGATTAAATCCAACACTCTGGCTCTAAAACAACTGAATGTAGCCGGGGGAAAGTGCTCATCTGTGCCGAGTGCTGTTTCATTAATTCATGACTCTGGGGGCCTCGGCCCTGCCTGCAGGTTGAGTGCATTTCCTCGTTATTGACTCTTCCACTCTCTGGATGCTGTTTCACACTTTCTCTTCAGATCTTCATACTTCCTTCTTTCTTGTCCTCTCAGCTGATGAGTCTGTCTCCTGCTTCGCAGAGAAAATAGAGGCAGGCTGAAAGGGCCCTTCTCCTCCCCACACCACCCAGTGAACCAGCTGGCCTGCGGCCTGCCGGGGACCCGCCATCCTTCTGGTTGCTGCGGATGAATGCTCTGGGCTGCTCCGTGTCCTGCTGGGTGCATGATGGGTTTGCAGTAAATACATCTGAATGAATGACATGGATTCAAGGGCTATCGAGTGAGTCAGAGACTGAGTTTTGAGAGCATTTGAGTGACCTCTCTCTCACCACGCTGAAGCTGTAGAGCTTCCTCTCTGGATTCAGGCTGGAGGTGGCTGCCACAACCCTGTTTTCTCCTTGGTTGCAACAGAAGTTCCCAGGGCCGCGCTGGGGGTGAAGGTGGAACAGGTAACAGGGAACATCTCTTGTCAAGAAGTTTGCCTGCTAGGGAGGTAAAGCAGTATTCTGTTCAAAATTTTCATTGACAGGGTTTTGAGATATTTTGAGCCCTTCCCTGAGTTTGCTAAATATCAAATTAAACAAATATAGATGGGTATTTTCCCTTTCTACTTGTCAGGTTGTCTTTTCTTATAGCTTATTTATTTGGCTTTATGAGTATCATTTTCCTTTACAATGTCTTTATTGCTTTTGTACCTGAATTCCAGTGGCTGCAGCTGTTTCCCCACCGTACTTCAGCCCATGATGTGTAATTAAGCTGCCCATTTTCCTGTAATTAAAAAGGTTAAAGAATTGATTGTAATCATCACTCACTGAGGAAAAACAGCAGGAATAAAATTACAGATGATAGTTTTTTTTTAAACCAAACACATTTAATATGTTTCTTTCAAGCTGATTTTAGGATTTATAGAATAGATGGATCTTGTCCACCCCCAGGGTTTTATGCAGAACAGACCACTGTCTGGTTCAACTACATAGTTATTCTCTTCAATAGTTTTAAAAGAGGAGTATCTTTTCTCTTCCAATTTTTATTTTTTATCAATTTGTACATTTAAAAATTTTTTCTTATATCTTACTCTTTTATGCAGAAATTTAAGCTCAGGTTTTCATCAGATATAACACTAACCTCATTTATTTCATCATCTGCCTTGTTTCTTTACTCTTAATGATTTCATTTCTTTGAAACTTCCCTTTTGGGCTTTTCTCACATCTTGTTACTTTTCTAAAAATGTAATTATGAAATAGCAAAATGTCACTCAGTAAATATTATAAAACAAATGTTTTATTTGGGGCAAATACAGCAGATGAATTACCCCTTACTCATTTTTTTTAAAGTAAACTTAAGTGCCCTAGGAAGGATGTTATAATGTGTAGGATGTTGTGACTGTATTAAAGGATTTGCAGTTATGTAAGAAATACAGATTTAAACACACAAGTGTAATTAAGGGAATGTAGTTTGGAGTCAGTCTGTGGCTAACTTTCTTATTCTTCTCTTAAACTTCCAGTCTGGTGGGAAGATAATATATGTACATGGAAAATGATAGATTATCAGTATCTGTGTGCTGAATTTTGTGTTATGGTGTATTAGAGGTTCACAGGAAGAAAGGATTAGGGTGGGTTTGAGTAATTGGGAAAGTAATTATGCTGTAGGTGGGAGTTTGGGCTTAAATGGAATAGGATTTGTGGGGGAAAAAGAGAGAAGATATAAAGAAGGGAAATTCCTGAGTGGAGAAGACAAGGGGCCTTGGGATTAACAAACCATATGAGGATCCTTGGAATTTTGGCTAATGTCTTCTGAGAAGGGCACGTTTATTCCTTGTATTAATCAGAGTTCTCCAGAGAAACAGAATTAATAGTATTGATCTATCTATCTGTCTATTAGGACATTTATTACAGGAATGGTTTCCTGCACTTACGGAGGTCAGAAGTGCCACAGTGCGCTGTCTGCAAGCAGACAAGAACCAGGGAAACTAGTGCTATAATTCAGTCCAAGCTGAAAGGCCCGAGAAGCAGGGGCCAATGGTATAAATTCTGGCCACAGTCTGAAGGCCCAGGACCCAGGAGGGATGATATACAAGGGCAGGAGGAGATGGGCGTCCCATTCAAGCAGAGGGAGCGAGTTTGGCTTTCCTTTGCCTTTTTGTTCTATTCAGGCTCTCAGTGGATTGGATGAAGCTCGGCTGAATTAGTGAGGGCAATCTTTACTCAGTCTATCAACTTAAATGCTAATGTTTCCAGAAACCCTCACAGATACACTCAAAAACAATGTTTGACCAGCTATCTGGGCAACCCTCTGCATAGTCAAATTGACACATTAATTATCACATCCTAGAAAAAATGTTTAGTTGATTCCTCTAAAAATAATGTCTTTTCTGATTATTATAGAAAATAATGGGGAGGGTGGGAGTTTGGTGAGCAAAACATTTGACTAATTCTTTATGTTTACTTCGTTCATTTATGGCTCCTTTCTAGCCACCTGTCCACACCCAGTCTCAAAAAGATGTATTTTAATATGCATTTTCTGTGGATATAGTAATAAAAATGATAACTTCAAATACTTACTGTGTGCTAGGTACTATTCTGAGTGCTTTAGAGGTGTTAACGCCTTCATTGTCTTAGAACAGTCTTACAACAGAAGGACTACTGTTACCTTCCTTTTATTCCTAAGGCAAGTGAGACACAGAGTGGGAACCCGAGGGGTTGTTCGATATTATAGACTTGTAATTGGCAAAGCCTAGAATTGAAACCTAGTTGTCTGGACTAGCTGTGCTCTGGACTTACTCACTTAGGCACTGTGTTGAGCATCTTGTAAATGCTGGACGTAGTGGAGCTAAAGAAATAGAAGATAGGGTTCTACCCTTAGAGAGCTGGCAACTGGTTGCTAAATTATGAGGGATGGATTCATAGGCTTTGGCTGTTGAGAAGAGAGAATATTAATGAGATCAGGAGGAGTCAGTGGGGTCTGCATTGAGGTGTTAGATAAGTATGTTGGGATAGAAAAGATCATTTAGGCAGGTCCAGAAGGAGTGAATAGGAGTTTGTATTAGCTTTCTAGGGCTGCCCTAACAAAGTTCCACAAACTTGGTGGCTTAAAACAACAGAAATTTATTCTTTCACAGTTGAGGGGCCAGAAGTCTGAAATGAAGATGTGGGCAGGGCCATGCTCCCTCCCATGCCTTTGGGGAAGAATCCTTCCTTGCTTCCTCGGAGCTTCTAGCGGCTCCTCCCATTCCCTGATGTTCCTTGCTTGGAGCTGTGTCACTCCAGTCTCTGCCTCTGTCTTCACGAGGCCTCCCCTGAGCCTCTGTGTGCCCTCCCTCTTCTTGTAAGGACACCAGTCTCTGGATTAAGGGTCCATGCTAGTCCGGAAGACCTTGTCTTAGTTGATTATATCTGCAAAGACCCTCTTTCAAATAAGGCCACAGTCTTAAGACATGAATTTTGGGGGGGCACTATTCAGTCCACTATAATGTAACAGCACAGGGAATGATGCAGGCACCAAACTCTTTGGGAAAAGGGGGTAAGTGGGAGATCTTGGGAGGAGAAAATTTGAGTTGTACTTTAAACTATATGGGTTTGAAGTGACATTTTTAGATAGGTTCCAATGATAATATGAAACAGCTTTATTTCCATGGGTGTATCACCTGTTACCATCCAAGAAATTAAATAGGTTATTCCTCTGTTGAAATGTGCTTTTGTTCTCTTTCGTAAGTTTATATCCTGCAGCTATTTTTGCACCCTCCACTGGCTGAAGTATTATGTGCTTTTGCACCCTCCAACTCTTCCTCTTAATTAGCATTAACACTTAGCCTGTTACATGCTTACTCTTTATAACAATCTGATGAAAACTGTCCTGTAACCTTTTTTACAGGTGAGGATACTGAGATGATTTTTATTTCAATGCTGCCTTTTAATGAAAATGAAATATTCTTGGGATATTTTATCTTATAACTAATAATGCAAATTTTAGTTAAAATGCAACCACATGTTGTACTATCAAGACAATAATCAAATGAATAGATGCCTCTTATGTGGGATAACATCTCAAAAGCACAGGAAATCCACTGCCTGGAAATGGGAAGATTTGTTTGACTTTGTTCACAAGACAAAATTCATAAAATGCTGGAATATAAAAACATATGTTGTAGAATTAAGGGTCTCTGATACATCTAGTTTATCAATCCGAAAGTTATACTATTAATTTCTTTTGGTGATAAAGAGTTACTGGGAAGTGGAACTGCCACTTGTTACACAAGACAAAGTTTTATCTTTCAGGCAGCTGTTTTAAGCTTCTATTTCTCCTGTCTTATGTGGGAGATTCTGAAAGGGTGACTAAGTACATTAATGTTGGAATCAGCCTCCTGACTTCCCATTGTGGCTTGCTACATAAATATGGGAAAGTAGCCCAAACTTTCTCAGTCTTAAGAACCTCATGGAGATGAGAGTAATTAACATACGGGACTGTTCTAAAAATTTTAATTATGTTTTTGCCTATAACTGGGTAAGTGCTAAATTTATTAGTTAAAATTAGTGATTAATAAAGAACACGTATTTACTTCATTATATATGAAATTATACTTAATGGCTGTTTTTTAATGCCATTTTATCGGTTGATAGATACATTTTAGCTTACCTTTCAGTCACAACATTAAATGTAAAATTCTTTCATCTTTCAGATGTAGACACTCTAGAGTAAGGAAGTGTAAAAGATTTGATTCATATGATTATTAAATTCCCTGTAGTATATGCATAAGTGTATTTATTAATTGCTGCTTAGGTCTTTAAAAGATGTAGTGCCCATTAGTGTTTGATGCAACCAAATAGTTTAACATTTCTAAAAGTCTTTGAAAAGATGTCAGTGTTATTATTAGATTACTGGCATAATCTCATTCTTAGTAGCTCTTTAAACACTGGTTGAAGTATTAGTGGGTAATGACCTGATAATTTCCTAAATCTCAAGATAATTCATCGTGCATGTAATTAAGATGCATGCAATCCTTATTAATAATTTTTAAAAATAAGATTTAGCTACTCTTAAAATAGTAATTTTTGTATTTAAATGGATTTTATCTCTTGTGGATCATCAAACTTATTATATATGTTTGTATCCACTTTCGATTCCAAAATGTTCTTCTGTTTGCGACATATGAGTATTTTAAATAAAATAATATTATTTATACCTTCTGTGCCTTTACAGAGAAGTGGCTAATTCACAATTGGGTGCCTTAAGGACTACCTACCCCAAGATGACGTATTTCCTAAATGATTAATCTGGTTTTCAGTATCTTAGGAATCAGAGGAAGTGAAGTTCTATTAGGTGATTTATTTTTATTTCCCTCATAAAACAATATGAAAACTGTAGACATGTCTTAGATCAAAAAGCACAAGGCATTTACAGACAGAGCTAGAAACCAATAGGGATAAATGTTGAAACATTCATCTGGCTAGTGATTTTTAAGTTCTATCAGGGTTTGGGCTTTAGGGATAGTTATAAAATCACCTACTTCTATATGATAAACTCAGTGAAGACTGTGAAAATATCACACATAAATTTAGATTATGAAGTTTCTGTAGATCTCCATTGTAATGTTACCAATTATTATTTCAATTTGACATCTCACATATAGAAAAATGACGGAGTAAATTGCTGTCTAAAGATTGATATGTAAAAATCAATTGCTTTATTCTAATTTTGATTTTTAAAACGTCTCAGATTATAAACATTGTAAATTACTTATTTTTCATACTTGGTTAGATTTGTTTTTAAGTAACTCAGGTTTTGACTTACATTTTAGACCAATGCATGTTTTACATGAACACAACTATAAACTACAAACAATTAGGTCATTTAAAACATTTGATCTATTTATAATAGAAAAATACATTAAAAAAAAAACCTGTCGATATCTGCTTTCTAAGGAATTGTGTTCTAAGTCATGTCAGTGAGGATACAAAATCACTATACTTTTCCTTTATTTCAGCAAATATTCATAAGAAGTGGAGAGTGAGCATAGCTCATTAATATAACTTTGGATATGAAAAAGGTATTGTTTTGCTGAGTTTCGCTACAGAGGCTGATGATAACTGACTTTCTCTGTAAGAAGGTGGGATAATTTTGGTTTTTTCGGAGAATGTGGACAAAGAAGAGCAGAGAGGGAAAGAGAAGAGGGTGGACGGTAGGAGGGCTGAGCCCCATGATAGGGTATGTGAAGGGTACTTAGGAATAAGGATGTAACATTGAATTTCACATTTTCAGTACTTCACAGTATAGTTTCTCCCTTGCTCCAAGCTTTCATCAAAGTCTGCAGCACCAAAGGTCTTTTGCTTGTGTATATAAATCATGGATTGATGCTGGAGTTAAGTTATAGTTATTTGAATTTAAATGAGTTCCCTCATTCTTTGAATTAAAGTATTCACAGTTTTTATCTCTTAAATTTTAAAATAATCACCAATTTGTATTCCCAAATAGAACAGTGTGATTTTATGTCATTTTCAGGTGACACAAGCATAATTTTAAGGTCTCCAAGGAATGATTGGCAATAGCAGTACAGTAGATCTATACACAGTATTCGTGTAACTGGTCGTCAGCACCCTGCTTGGTGGCGTGTCAAAGCCCAGAGTGGTGTTAACAGCCCTGAGCTCGTATTTACTCAGTACCGTAATGACAGGAAAGCACGACCCATGGGCAATTCATGCACTGAGTTTATGTCACTGAGTCACTGATTTATAGTGTGCACTATTATTATCCTGTGTCATAGATTATAGAAGTCAGGCATCCACATGTGTATAGAGCTGTGCAACCACTTGAATGCCATTAAACATTTAAAAAGAAAATAGGATTTTAAGGGAGATTAATGGTATTAGTGATGATACTAGGTTGCACACACTGTTCTTTTATTTGGTTTTTAATGTATTAAGCAGCAATCATAAAATCTCTTGAAACTGGGGCTTAGTGGTGGTGAGGTCAACCTGTGTCCTTCATACAATGTGCTACAGAGTTCATCTCCATTGCTACAGTGCAGTGAAGTTATAATGGGATTACTCTTTCTCATGCAGAATCCAAGTATTTCTATTCCTTTTCAAAATGCAAATCTCAGGAGATTACAGTTAAAGACTATATTATTGACCCAATTTCTTTGATGGTTTAAATTCATTCATGTTTTCATCTGAGGAATTTTATGCTTGTAATTGTAAGCTCATGCAAAGTGCCCTATATTCTAGTTCATGGCAACTTTGCTTCACACAATCCCATTAGATGACCTAGTGGGCTTTTGAATAATTAGAGCATTAGTTATATGAATGCCTGCATATACCTGTATGCTTACTTATTTAAAACTGAATAAACAAACTGCTAGCTTTAATTTACATAGAGTAACTTCATTAAATATAATTTAGGTTTCTACTGTGAGATTAAATATGCCTGTCATAACATTGTAAAATAATTGAAAATGTTTTTAGGATTTTTTGTGAGAAGAGGAAATATACAGAACTGCTTTAAAATACAACCCTTAAGTTTACCACAACATTTAGTATCTGTACAATTGTACAAAGAGATTAAAAATCTCTACAGTATAAATTATTAGATCATTTACATCCATTTCTTATTAATCAAATTTCAAAGTTTACTATGTCAAAACTAGGTATCATTCATTTTTCTGAAGATCTTTTTCCTTTTTATTAAGATAACTATGGAATTTTGTTAATTAGGAGATTGTATTACCTTAGATCTCTTTATTGCTATAATTTAGTTTTGGAAAGAGAGACTGGAAGATTTGTTGAAGAATTAGAAGAAACTGTTGAGAGAAGCATATTTACATTGTGATGTAGTAAAATGAGCATTGACATTAGCTCAATAGGAATTTGAATAAATAGTGTTGTGTTTGGTGTTCAGTTTGTGCACTCATATAGTCACAGACGCCTCACCAAGGAAAGGTCTGTGGGGAAAGGGAGGTAGATACCCTCCTCCAGATGCTCCACTGCTCTTCTCCTTTCAAATATGTTAGCTGGCAAATGACATAAGTGAGCTAGATAGGTAGTGTTCTGAAAGAAAAACTTATTATTTAGTTGAGTATTATATAAATATTACAAAATGAAGCAGAGCATTTTTTTGTGATTCCTGGAATTTTTATTGGTTTAAAATATACTCTTTTTTGCTTTTTTAAGTCAATGCCTATGGCTGGCCTAGTTGGTTAGCAAATATATTTCTATTTCCAACCCTCTTCTTATATTTCCACTGGAAATCAGAAAAATATAATTTCTCACTTACCCAGTTCCTCTTGTGATGAAGAGTCACTTTGGGACACTGCTCATATGTATGCAGAAGTACTCTGGAAAAGATTTTACTGCTGATGCCTCTTCCCTGTTCTTGCTTTTGATACTGATATAATGTCTGGTACTCTGGCAACCATTTTATGAAACTGAGGTGTTAAATGTGAGAGAAAAGCTCTGCGAACTAGGAATCTAACCTCAGCAGTTGCTTTCCTTACCTGTGTGGTGGTCACTAGCCACATCTAGTTAATGAGCACTTAAAATATGGCTAGTCTGAATTGAGATGTACTGTTAGTGTAAAATGCATACCAGATTTTATTTTATTCTTATTTATATTTTATTTTATACAATTTTTTTATTAAGGTATTATTGATATACACTCTTATGAAGGTTTCACATGAAAAACAATGTGGTTACTACATTCACCCATATTATCGAGTCCCCCTCATACCCCATTGCAGTCACTGTCCATCAGTGTAGTAAGATGCCACAGAGTCACTACTTGTCTTCTCTGATTGCACACCACAGTTTAAAGACTTAGTATGAAAAAAAGTGTGCCATTTATATTTTAGTATGAAAAAAAGTGTGCCATTTATATTTTTAATATTGATTGCCTGTTGGATATATTGGGTTAAATAAAATAAGTTATTAAAATTAACTTTACCTATTTCCTTTTACTTTTTTAATGTGGCTACTAGAAATTTTGCTATTACATATGTGGCCTGAATTTATTTCTCACATTATATTCTGTTGGACAGCACTGTCCTAGACTTTTGTGTGTGTGTGAGAAAGATATATTTAGGCCAATAAAAGCTGGGCTGACTGTTCTTTATGGCTGAAAGCTTTCCCTATTGCTACCAGATGCCATTTCCAATCACTGAATAAGAGGACCATGGAAGTTGGTGCATGAGTCTTTCCTATACACATATAGTTGTTACAGTTTTGATTAAACCACAGTACAGGTTCTCCTCACTATCCGAAAGGGGAATGTTCCTATGAAAACTTACGTAAGCGGAAATGGAGTAAAGCAAAGAAGCAATTACCATGAATTTATATGGAAAATTTTTTGAGCCTTCCCATACCCAAAAAATAACTCCTCTTAAGCTTTTCTTAGGACACGTCTTGCTAATGGATGCACAAAATAAATCGAATTAAAGCACAGATCCTCACAGACACAGTTCAAAGCTATGACAGCTTGATGGTGATATGCTGAGTGTATGTATTTCCAGGGATGGGGGCTGGGTGTTGTCATTCTCCTTGCTGAGGTGTGCCCTGCCTCTGTAAGAGCTCATGGCAAAACAAACACTGTATACTACTTTTGCTTTTTGCATTTTCTAATTTCTTTCTGTTAGTGCAAACAGGTATGGTTCAGGTCTTCTGTAAAAGTGAAGTAGCATGGTGTGATCTTTTGATGGAGGGGGAGTGGGGTACCTGTATAGGCTTTGCCACTTTTGTGCTCATCCAATACTACCTTCGGTTATTAACCCTTTTAAGCAAATCTGTATTCAAACGGTGATACAGACCTGCGTACACATCCAGGCTCAAGTTCTTATTGTCTGTGGACCTTAAGCAAGTTATTTAACCTCCCTGACCCTCAATTTCCTGGTTAAAAAGAGCAAGGTAATACCTGACTTGTAAGATTGTGTAAGGATTCAGTAATACAATTTATATGAAATGGGTACCTCAGTGCCTGGTACATAGTTGTTGCTGAAAATATGGTAGCTCTTAACGTAATAAATTTCCATCTCCATCAGTGTTTGGGTCAGTGAAGGAGTGGGAAGAGAGATAGAGTTGTAAAGAGAAGGCGTGGATGGGTTGTTGTATGGCATTTTCAAAGCCTGATGGAAGCCTCGGAGGGCTCTGTCCTCGAGATGGGGATTGACCATCTGCGGTCTCCTGCTTGAAGCCCCTCTCCTAGCTTCTGCTGCCACCCTTTTCATTCCCATAGCTAGTGAAGATTGGGATCCAGCCTGAGTACAGTTTGGGGAAAGCAGTGAAGCAGTCATTAGGAAAGCAGTGCAACTGTGAAGTTATAGAAATGAACTTGTTTGACTTAGGGAATCTGCACAGTTTGATTTGTTTTTTTGTTTGTTGTTCTAGAGTTTGTGCTAGCAGAAGTATTTAGGAGGATGGTTGTGCTATGATCTTAAATGTTTTAAAAGGAAAAGTGAAAGAGAAGAGACGAGCACAGTCGTATGCAGTATTGATGCTGATCGGGGAGAGAAGTGGGCCCTTGGCAGGCACTTTTGGGAGGAAAAGGAAATCCACAGAAATACCTACATAATCTTATAAATGCATTCTCTCCACTCCACCACACGTCCTATATGTGGTCCAAGAAACATCCAAATGGGCAGCAGGAACACTGCTGAGACACATGATTAGTAAGGGAGTCAGGGCATTGCAGTCAGTATTTCAAATGCCACATTCTAAGAGAGCTCAGTTGGGAGAGGGAAGGGCTTAAAATGGATTAAAATTTAAATAATTTGCAATCAAATGAAAATGTTTTGGGAATAGTGCCAGGGAGTATTGTTGAATTGGTTTTAATATAAACATCCTAAAGGTAACCAGCTGGAATTGTTTGCATGTTTTGGAAAGTATATATGCAGATATGTTGTATAGATATTTTAAATGCAATATTTATTCATTAGAAAAAATTCAGCTTTGTTCTTGGTGGCTGAGGTATCAGGGTAGATATTATATTCAGAATATAGAATCACTAAATTTTAAGATGGGACAGACTCTTAGAGGTCAGTGAGTACAATTCTGTTGAGTACAATTCTGTGAGTACAATTTCTTGTTGATAGGGAAACACACCTGGGGAAACTGAGGTTTATAATTAGCAAGTGAGTAGCAAATACAGGCCTGCATCCCAGATCTGTTCACAACCAGGTCAGGGCCTCTGTTCACAACACTCAGCTGCCTTCTCAATAAACACTGTGACAGGCATCCCCAGGCCTGCATTCTGGACAAACAGATGGTCTCTTCTGTTAACCTCCTGGCTAACAGATGTGCATTTTAACAAGGGCCTAAGGGTAAAAGCTTAATCTAAAGTCATAACAAATGTGGAAGACACCAAAAGCATTGCCATAGGCTGGAGAGGTTGTGTGACATTATCTATAGTGGAAGGGGCGTCTCTGTGGAAATGGATTGAAGGCTGTACAAAAGGTCAAGTTCACTTCGTGTGCTGTCTTGGTAAATGACTGAGTAATTGGTGTTGAAAAAATAAAAATAGTCCACTGCCCAGTATCTTGAATGTTGTCTCCTCACAATGGTTGAATAGTAATAGTAATAATAATAATAATAATAATAATAATAATAATAATAACACCTCTTTCCCCTCTCTTTTATATAACAAAAAGTGGGATTGCAAAGAAAGACACGCAGTTTGACAGGAATATAAATTATGTTAGCTCTATGTGTAAAGCATGCTACATGTCCGGCTGGCACTCCTGGCTTCTCAAACATGCTGCTGGCTCTAGCTCACTGTCACCAAGTCTGGTTGGCACCCATCCTTCAAACAGCCCCTGGAAAAGGAAACCGGAGTCAGCTGAGATCTTAGTTCCCCCATTGGCTTTCTCTGTGGAAAAGTTGTGAAGTTCTCCTTCAGAGGGACTGGGAGCTGTGCTGGCCACACGCACTGACACCTAAGGGCTTTGAATCTCTAACGGTGGCGAGTGGGATGGCTGTGCGAGGCTTAGTGGGACAGGAGACAGTGCCCAGAGCAGGGAGAATTGAATTTGGTTGCTGCTGAAAAGCTAGCAGTGGAAATACTGGGAAAAATTTGCACACTCTTCAAGGGGCAGGTACAAAACCCTTAGAGGACAGACACTACGGGCTAATCTGAATATTGAGTAAACTACTAAAAGTCTAGCAAAATATAGGAAGAGATAGGGAATAAGAGTATAAATTACAGACCTCGTTTCTAATCTCGGGTGGACAGAGCCTCTTTGACTGTGGAAAGCTGAGAAACTTAGCCTCTCCCCTGAGTAACAGAATGGAATTGTTCATGAGGCCCCAGGCCATTCGTATGTGGGTGTGGGTAACTTTTTGTGCACATGTGTATGTGTAAAAGTGTGTATGAGTATATGCTGAGTGTGAGTAAGTGTACCAGTGAAGGAGGGTCAGAAGAACAAAGGGCTGGCTTTCCTCACTCAGGGCAAGTGCTGGGGGCTTAGACTGAGACACTCCAAGGTGGCTCTTGTTTAAAAAAAAAAAACCCTGAAGATAGGAACCAAGACAAGAGGAAAATGTAGTGGTTATTGTCCTATGATTATAGTTATGATAATGAGATTTTTGCCTACTCTTACTGTTTAATTTTTTTTTTTAACTTCTAGAGATAGGGATGGCCTTCAGCTTGTTTTTTTGTGCTTGTTGGTACCTAGAGTAATGCCTTAGGGTTATAAGCTCTTCAAATTCCTTAAATTTATTCTTTCCATTTCTGTGTTCTTATATTCTGGCTGTCCACATTTGTAGGATTGGGTGTTGGCTTTTTACATCACCTGTTGGTTTGCTGACTCGGTGGGCCCTTTCAATTCAAACTCAATCCCCCAGTTCTGGGAAGTTTTTTGAATAATTTTTTGGAATCTCATTTTCTCCCGCTTTTTGTTTTTTCTTTCTGGAGCTCTTATTATTTGTTGAATTCTTCATATTGGCATTTTATTATTTATACTTCTTCCTGATTTCTATCATTTCCTTCTTGCATTTCCGGAGAAAGTTCTTAAAGTTTATGTAAATTTTTGAATGTTTCATTTTTCACAGCCTATTTTTTTAATAAGAATTGTATTTAGTTTTTTTCTCTGAAACAATTTTTTTCTTTTATCAAAAATCTTCTATCTCTTGAGGATATTCAGTGTAGTTTATTTAAGTTCTCTCTGCTCTCTGCCTCATCTCCAATTTCTTCTTTTATTTGTTAGAGGGTTTTCTCAAATGTCAGGTGATCTTTGGCTATCTGTTCATGTTTGAGAGAAAGGCAGTGAAAAGCTGATTGGAAGCCATGAGCGTGTGTGTGTGTGTGTGTGTGTGTGTGTGTGTGAGAGAGAGAGAGACACACACACAGAGAGAGAGAGAGGGAGGGAGAAAGGGAGAGAGGGAGAGAGAAAAGAAGAGATCATCTCTCTCAGTCTCTTCTTAGAAGGGCACTAATCTGCCCTCATAATCTGTTACCTCCCAAAGGCCCCACCCCTAAATGCTATCACAATGGGGATTGGGACTTCAGTATAAGAATTTGGAGGGGATGCAGACATTCAGGCCTCAGCATCCCCTCAGCTGTGCTCAGAGTCCCAGAGTGCCTGCTTCAGCTTCTCCATAGAATACTTCATGACTTTTACGGTGGAAGGAGATGGAGGAATGGCAGTCAGCTTGCTGCATGCAGTGGGTACAGGGTCCAGGGAGGTCTGATGGGTGCAGTGCACCCTTCCCTTCTCTGTGAGCTACCTGGCGCCTCCAGTTCCTGGAACTTCCTGGGGTTGTCCATCAGCTGGCATCTTGGTTTCTCTGGTGTGCAAAGTCAGTCACAACTCACCTACTTCCAGATTTCAAAATTTTGTTGGTTGCCTTTTGTCCACTTCTTGTTTCCTTGGGATCATTGCCCTCTGCCATGCTCTAAAAATTTCATAGCAGTCCTTTCAGTAAAGTGTGGTTAGGGAGTAAGGTAAATGTGTCCTCAATCAGCCATGTTTTACTGGACTAGATCTCCAAAATATAAAGTCTTGGGCAAATACATGAATATATTTAAAACTGTTGATTCATACTGGCATTTAAATTTTAAAAAATTACTTTTAAAAATTTGGTTGAAGTGTAATTGATGTATAAGCTGCATATAAAGTGAAAAATTTTATTAGTTTTGACATATGAATATGTGAAACCATTATTGCTATTAAAATAATAAACATATTCAACATACCCCAAAGTTTGTTTGTATCCATATGCCTTGTATCTAGAGATGATGTTGGGAAGAATTGACATTCTAAGAGTATTAAGTTATCTGGCCCTTGAACATGGTGTAATCTCCATTTATTTAGGTCTTTTTAAGCTTCTCTCAGTAATCTTATGAAGTTTGTAGCATACAGGTTTTACACTTTTTTTGGTCAGATCTATCCTTAAGTATATCATATTTACTTACACTACTATAAGTGGTATTTAAAAAAATTCAATTTCTTTATTTATTTTTACTATATAGAAATATAATTGATTTTCAATTTTGGTGTGTCCTGCAACATTGCTAAATTCACTTATTGATTCTTATAACTTTTTTGTAGATTCCACTGAATTTTCTGTATAAAAGTTTATATTGTTTGTGAATAAAAACAGGTTTACTTATGTTTTTCCACACTTTCTTTTTTCCTTACTACATTGGTGAGAGCATCCCCAACACTGAATAGAGGTGAGGGTGGACTTTCTTGTCTTGTTCCTGATCTGAAGAGGAAAACATTCAATCTTTCACCATTATGTGACGTGTTAGCTGCCAACTATCCACAGATGCACTTTGCCAGATTGAGGAAATTCCCTTTAACTATGAGTTTTCCAAGAGTTAAAAAAATTATGAATGAACGTTGGACTTAGTCAAATGTTATTTATGTGGCAATCAAGTTGATCATTTGTTTTTTCTGTTTTAGTTTGCTGGTATGGCAAATTGATTTTCAAATTTTAAAACTGCATTACATTTGTGGGGTAAACCCCACTTGGGAACAATTTATTATCTTTTTAATATATTTTTACATTCTATTAGCTAAAATTTTATTTAGGAAGTTTACATGTATGTTCATGAAGGATGTGGATCTGTAGCTTTCTTTTCTTGTAATGTATTTGTCTTGATTTGATATCAGAGTAATATTTACTGACCTTTATAGCATGGATTAGGAAGCATTCCTTTTCTATTTTCTAGAAAAATTTGTGTGGACTTGCTATTATTTATTCTTTTTAAATTAAATTAAATTTATTTTTATTTTTATTTTGGTATCATTAATCTACAGTTACATGTGCAACATTATGATTACTAAACTCCCCACTTCATCAGGTGCCCCCCACTTACCACGGCCCTCCCTGTGCCCCAACATTTGCAATGAGCCTTTTTCCGCCTTGTCCCTCCCTTCCACCCATCCTCCCCACTCCCTTTCCCTTTGGTAACTGTTAGTCCATTCTTGGGTTCTGTGGCGGTGCTGCTGGTTTTTTTCCCCCCAGTTTTTTTCTTTGCTCTTATGCTCCATGTATGCGTGAAATCATTTGATACTTGTCTTTTCCCACTTGGCTTATTTCACTGAGCATAATACCCTCTAGCTCCATCCATGTTGTTGCAAATGACAGGATTTGTTTTCTTCTTATGGTTGAATAACATTCCATTGTGTATATGTACCACATCTTCTTTATCCATTCATCTACTGATGGACACTTAGGTTGCTTCCATTTCTTGGCTATTGTAAATAGTGCTGTGATAAACATAGTGATGCACCTGTCTTTTTGAAAATGGGCTGCGGTATTCTTAGGGGAAATTCCTAGGAGTGGGATTCCTGGGTCAAATGGTATTTCTATTTTGAGTTTTTTGAGGAACCTTCTTAGTGCTTTCCACAATGGTTGAACTAATCTGCATTCACACCAGCAGGGCAGGAGGGTTCCCTTTTCTCCACATCCTCACCAACATTTGTTGTTTGTGTTTTGGATGTTGCCATCCTCACTGGTGTGAGGTGATATCTCATTGTGGTTTTAATTTGCATTTCTCTGATGATTAGTGATGTGGAGCATCTTTTCATGTGCCTGTTGGCCATCTGAATTTCTTCTTTGGAGAAGTGTCTATTCATGTCCTCTGCCCATTTTTTAATTGGACTATTTGGTTTTTGTTTGTTGAGGTGTGTGAGTTCTTTATATATTGTAGATGTCAACCCCTTGATGGATATGTCATTTATGAATATATTCTATCATACTGTAGGATGTCTTTTTGTTCTACTAATGGTGTCCTTTGCTGTACAGAAGCTTTTCAGCTTGATATAGTCCCACTTGTTCATTTTTGCTTTTGTTTCCCTTGCCCGGGAAGATATGTTCATGAAGAAGTTGCTCATGTTTATGTCCAAGAGATTTTTGCCTATGTTTTTTTCTAAGAGTTTTATGGTTTCATGACTTACATTCATGTCTTTGATCCACCTTGAGTTTACCTTTGTGTATGGGGTTAGACAGTAGTCCAGTTTCATTCTCTTACATGTAACTGTCCAGTTTTTCCAACACCAGCTGCTGAAGAGGCTGTCATCTCCCCATTGTATATCCAAGGCTCCTTTATCAAATATTAATTGACTGTATATGTTTGGGTTAATGTTTGGATTTTCTATTCTGTTCCACTGGTCTGTGGGTCTGTTTTTGTGCCAATACCAAATTGTCTTGATTACTGTGGCTTTGTAGTAGAGCTTGAAGTCAGGGAGCATAATTCCCCCTGTTTTATTCCTCCTTCTCAGGATTGATTTGGCTATTCGGGGTCTTTTGTGGTTCCATATGAATTTGTTCCAGTTCATTGAAGAAAGCTGTTGGTAGTTTGATAGGGATTACATTGAATTGCTTTAGGTAGTATAGCCATTTTGACAATATTTATTCTTCCTAGCCAAGAGCATGGTATGCATTTCCATTTGTTAGTGTCCTCTGTAGTTTCTTGTAGGAGTGTCTTGTAGTTTTCAGGGTATAGGTCTTTCACTTCCTTCATTAGGTTTATTCCTAGGTATTTTATTCTTTTTGATGCAATTGTGAATGGAATCGTTTTCCTGATTTCTCTTTTGTTTAGCTCACCATTAGTGTATAGGAAAGCAACAGATTTCTGTGTGTTAATTTTGTATCCTGCAACTTTGCTGAATTCAGATATGAGTTCTAGTAGTTTTGGAGTGGAGTCTTTAGGGTTTTTTATGTACAATATCATGTCATCTGCAAATAGTGACAATTTGACTTCTTCTTTACCAATCTGGATGCCTTGTATGTCTTTGTTTTGTCTGATTGCTGTGGCTAGGACCTCCAGTACTATGTTGAATAACAGTGGAGAGAGTGGGCATCCCTGTCTTGTTCCCGATCTTAGATGAAAAGCTTTCAGCGTCTCGCCGTTAAGTATGATGTTAGCTGTGGGTTTGTCATATATAGCCTTTATGATGTTGAGGTACTTGCCCTCTATACCCATTTTGTTGAGAGTTTTAATCAGGAATGGATGCTGAATTTTGTCAAATGCTTTTTCAGCATCTATGGAGATGATCATGTGGTTTTTGTTCTTCTTTTTGTTGATGTGGTGGATGATGTTGATGGATTTTCGAATGTTGTACCATCCTTGCATCCCTGGGATGAATCCCACTTGATCATGGTGTATGATCCTCTTGATGTGTTTTTGAATTCGATTTGCTAATATTTTGTTGAGTATTTTTGCATCTACGTTCATCAGAGATATTGGTCTGTAATTTTCTTTTTTGGTGAGGTCGTTGCCCGGTTTTGGTATTAGAGTGATGCTGGCTTCATAGAATGAGTTTGGAAGTATTCCCTCCTCTTCTATTTTTTGGAAAACTTTAAGGAGAATCGGTATTATTTCTTCTCTATATGTCTGGTAGAATTCAGAGGTGAATCCATCAGGCCCAGGGGTTTTGTTCTTGGGTAGTTTTTTGATTACCAATTCGATTTCGTCACTGGTGATTGGTCTGTTTAGTTTTTCTGTTTCTTGCTTGGTCAGTCTTGGAAGGTTGTATTTTTCTAAGAAGTTGTCCATTTCTTCTATGTTTTCCCGCTTTTTAGCATATAGATTCTCATAATATTCTGTTATGATTCTCTGTATTTCTGTGGGGTCCGTCGTGGTTTTTCCTTTCTCATTTCTGATTGTGTTTATGTGTGTAGATTCTCTTTTTCTCTTAATGAGTCTGGCTAGGGGTTTATCTATTTTGTTTATTTTTTCAAAGAACCAGCTCTTGGTTTTATTGATTTTTTCTATTGTTTTATTCTTCTCAATTTTATTTATTTCTTCTCTAATCTTTATTATGTCCCTCCTTCTGGTGACTTTGGGCCTCATTTGTTCTTCTTTTTCCAATTTCACTAATTGTGTCTTTAGACTATTCATTTGGGAATGTTCTTCCTTCTTTAAATAGGCCTGGATTGCAATATACTTTCCTCTTAGAACTGCCTTTGCTGCGTCCCACAGAAGTTGTGGCTTTGTGTTGTTGTTGTCATTAGTCTCCATATATTCTTTGATTTCTGTTTTGATTTGGTCGTTAACCCATTGATTAATTAGGAGAGTGTTGTTAAGTCTCCATGTATTTGTGAGCCTTTTTGATTTCTTTCTAAAATTTATTTCTAGTTTTATACCTTGGTGATCTGAGAGGTTGGTTGGTAGGATTTCAATATTTTTGAAATTACTGAGGTTCTTTTTGTGGCCTAGTATGTGGTGTATTCTGGAAAATGTTCCATGTGCACTTGAGAAGAATGTGTATCCTGTTGCTTTTGGGTGTAGAGTTCTGTAGATGTCTGTTAGGTCCATCTGTTCTAGTGTGTTGTTCAGTGCCTCTGTGTCTTTACTTATTTTCTGTCTGGTTGATCTGTCCTCTGGAGTGAGTGGTGTGTTGAAGTCTCCTAAGATGAATGCATTGCTGTCTATTTCCTCCTTTAATTCTGTTAGTATTTGTCTCACATATGCTGGCGCTCCTGTGTTGGGTGCATATACATTTATAATGGTTATATCTTCTTGTTGGACTGACCCCTTTATCATTATGTAATGTCCTTCTTTATCTTTTGCTACTTTCTTCGTTTTGAAGTCTATTTTGTCTGATACAAGTACTGCAACACCTGCTTTTTTCTCTTTGTTGTTTGCATGAAATATCTTTTTCCATCCCTTCACTTTTAGTCTGTGTATATCTTTGGATTTGAGGTGAGTTTCTTGTAGGCAGCATATAGATGGGTCTTGCTTTTTTATCCATTCTGTTACTCTGTGTCTTTTGATTGGTGCATTCAGTCCATTTACATTTAGGGTGATTTTTGATAGGTATGTACTTATTGCCATTGCTGGCTTTAGATTCGTGGTTACCAAGGGTTCAAGGGTTGCTTCTTTACTATCTAACAATCTAACTTAACTTTCTTGTTAAGTTATTGTAAACACAGTGTAATGTTTCTTTCTTTCTCTCCCTTCTTATTCCTCCTCCTGCATTCTTTCTATAATAGGTGTTTTATTCTTTGCCTTTAGTTGGTATTTGGATGGTCTGCTTTCTTTGCTATGATTTTTTTTTTTCTCTGGTGACATCTTTTTAGCCATAGGTGTGCTTCCCTCTAGAACAGTCCATTTAAGATATCCTGTAGTGGTGGTTTATGAGAGGCAAACTCTCTTAACTTTCGTTTATCTGGAAATTGTTTAATCCCTCCATCATATTTAAATGATAATCGTGCTGGATACAATATTCTTGGTTCGAGGCCCTTCTGTTTCATTACGTTAAATATATCATGCCATTCTCTTCTGGCCTGTAAGGTTTCTGTTGAGAAGTCTGATGATAGTCTAATGGGTTTTCCTTTGTAGGTGATCTTTTTTCTCTCTCTAGCTGCCTTTAATACCCTGTCTTTATCTTTGATCTTTGCCATCTTAATTATTATGTGTCTTGGTGTTGTCTTCCTTGGGTCCCTTGTGTTGGGAGATCTATGAGCTTCGGTGGACTGCGAGACTACTTCCTTCCCCAGCGAGGGAAAGTTTTCAGCAATTATTTCTTCAAAGACACTTTCTATCCCTTTTTCTCTCTCTTCTTCCTCTGGTACTCCTATAATGCGAATATTGTTCCGTTTGGATTGGTCACACAGTTCTCTTAATATTCTTTCATTCCTAGAAATCCTTTTATCTCTCTCTGCCTCAGCTGCTCTGTACTCCTGTTCTCTGTTTTCTATTCCATTAACAGTCTCTTGCATCTCATCCATTCTGCTGTTAAGCCCGTCGATCGCTTGTCTGATTTCTGTATTGTCTTTCCTCAGTTCCCTCACTTCCTCCCTCAGCTCTTGCACATTTCTCTGTAGGTCCATCAGCATGGTTATGACTTTTATTCTAAATTCTTTTTCAGGGAGGCTGTGCATTTCCATCCCTTCAGACTCCCTCTCTGGGGTTGTCTGGTTGATTTTGGTCTGAACCATATTCCTCTGTCTTTTCATGGCTGTATAATTTGGTCACTGATAGTTGCCACGTATGTCAGCTGGGCTCTTTAAGACCGCCTCTTGGGGTGCCGAGTCCTCTCGGGTGTAGCTGCACGCTGTGCGCTTTCCTGTGTATTCTCGTCTCTCTTTTAGGAATAGATGTATTTTCTGTGTTTTCGTAGATAAATATAGTGTTGGGAGGAGATTTCTGCCGCCCTGCTCACACCGCCATCTTCCCGGAAGTCCTGATCTCTGTTTTAATTTGGTCATTTATCCATTGATTATTTAGGAGCATGCTGTTAAATCTCCATGTATTTGTGAGCCTTTTTGTTTTCTTTGTACAATTTATTTCTAGTTTTATACCTTTGTGATCTGAGAAGATGGTTGGTAGGATTTTAATATTTTTTAATTTACTGAGGTTCTTTTTGTGGCCTAGTATGTGGTCTATTCTGGAAAATGTTCCATGTGCACTTGAGAAGAATGTGTATCCTGCTTCTTTTGGATGTAGAGTTTTGTAGATGTCTGTTAGGTCCATCTGTTCTAGTGTGTTATTCAGTGCCTCTGTGTCTTTACTTATTTTCTGTCTGGTTGATCTGTCCTTTGGAGTGAGTGGTGTGTTGAAGTCTCCTAAAATGAATGCATTGCTTTCTATTTCCTCTTTTAATTCTGTTAGTATTTGTTTCACATATGTCGGCGCTCCTGTGTTGCGTGCATATATATTTAAAATGGTTATATCCTTTTGTTGGACTGACCCCTCTATCAACTTATGTAATGTCCTTCTTTATCTCTTGCTACTTTCTTCATTTTGAGGTCTATTTTGTCTGATACAAGTACTGCAACACCTGCTTTTTTCTCTTTGTTGTTTGCATGAAATATCTTTTTCCATCCCTTCACCTTTAGTGTGTGTATATATTTGGGTTTGAGGTGAGTCTCTTGTAAGCAGCATATAGATGGGTCTTGCTTTTTTATCCATTCTGTTACTCTGTGTCTTTTGATTGGTGGATTCAGTCCATTTACATTTGGGGTGTTTATCGATAGATATGTATTTATTTTCATTGCTAGCTTTAGACTCGTGGTTACCAAAGGTTCAAGGGTAGCTTCTTTACTATCTAACAGTCTAACTTAACTTTCTTGTTACATTATTATAAACACAGTCTAATGATTCTTTATTAATCTCCCTTCTTATTCTTCCTCCTCCATTCTTTATATACTAGGTGTTTTATTCTGTTCTCTTTTACATTTCCTTTGACTGTTTTTGTGGATAGTTGATTTTACTTTTTGCCTTTAGTTAGTATTTGGAAGGTCTGCTTTCTTTGCTATGATTTTATTTTCTCTGGTGAGCTCTTTTTAGCCTTAGGAGCGCCTCCATCTAGAGCAGTCCCTTTAAGATATCCTGTAGAGGTGTTTTATGGGACGCAAAGTCCCTCAGCTTTCATTTGTCTGGGAATTGTTTAATCACTCACTCAAATTTAAATGATAATCGTGCTGGATACAATATTCTTGGTTCAAGGCTCTTCTGTTTCATTACGTTAAATATATCATGCCATTCTCTTCTGGCCTGTAAGGTTTCTGTTGAGAAGTCTGATTATGGTCTGATGGGTTTTCCTTTGTAGGTGATCTTTTTTCTCTCTCTAGCTGCCTTTAATACTCTGTCCTTATCTTTGATCTTTGCCATGTTAATTATTATGCGTCTTGGTGTTGTCTTCCTTGGGTCCCTTGTGTTGGGAGATCTGTGGGCTTCCATGGTCTGAGAGACTATTTCCGTCCCCAGCTTGGGGAATTTTTCAGCAAGTATTTCTTCAAAGACACTTTCTATCCCTTTTTCTGTCTCTTCTTGTTCTGGTACTTCTATAATGCGAATATTGTTCTGTTTGGATTAGTCAAACAGTTTTCTTAATATTCTTTCATTCCTAGAGATCCTTTTATCTCTCTCTGCCTCAGCTTCTCTATATTCCTGTTTTCTGATATCTATTCCATTAACAGTCTCTTGCATCTAGTCCAGTCTGCTGCTAAGCCTGTCCATGGCTTGTCTCATTTCTGCAATTGTCTTTCCTCACTTCCCTCACTTCCTTCCTTAGCTCTTGCATATTTCTCTGTAGATCCATCAGCATGGTTATGACTTTTATTCTGAATTCTTTTTCAGGAAGGTTGTGCATGTCCATCCCATCAGGCCCCCCTCTCTGTGGTCTGGCTAAGCTTTGAACCATATTCCTCTGTCTTTTCATGGTGATAGAAGTGATCGCTGATAGTCACCACGTGTGTTAGCTGAGAGCACTAAGTCCCTTCCTGCTTGTTGTTCTCCTTGCCCTTCTCAGGGGCCTGAGCTCTTTTCCAGCACACTGGGAGGCAGTCTCTGGGGTAATCCCCTAAGCTGCCTGTGTGCGGGGTCACCCTCAGCTTAGCCTGTAGCACTGCAGAGGTTTGCAGTCTCATTGGGGGCATTCTGGTCCCCTTGGTGCCTTCCGAACCTGGTTCTAGGGTCCTTCCTGCTTAGCTGTGTGCCAGCCGTCATGTGATTCTGTGAGGATGCTGTGGGTGGTGCCCCTCCTCCAATATTCCGCAGCAGCTGTGGCTCCACCGGACCCTTTGTGTCTCTGGCTGGGTGGCGGGCAGTGGGGGGGAATGAATGGCAGCCTGCTGATCTCTGTGGGAAGCCTCGGCACAGCTGCTTTGCGTTGCCACCGGCCAGGGGTCCAAAATTTCCCAAGACTCCCAGCCCGCTGGGCCGAGTGCACTGGGACGATTTTGTTCTGCTTTTGTGCCCTTGTCTCTTTAGGACTTTTTAACAAAAGCGCATGCTTTTCTTTTGTCCCAGGGAGCAGGCTGAGGACCCGCTTGCTATCTCCGACTCAGATCCTGTACTTCTGTTTCTCTAATCTCTGATACACCACGCGATGTGTGTCAGTGCTCCCGGTGCAGATCCCCAGGGCTGGTTTTTTGGTGGGCCTATGCTTCCACTCCCTCCCGGCTCTGAATCCTCTCCTCCCGCCGGTGCACTGGGTTGGGGGAGTGCTCAGGTCCCGCCGGGTCGCAGCTTTGTATCTTACCTGCTTCTTGAGGCGCTGAGTTCTTGCAGATGTAGCTGTAGCCTGGCTGTTGTCCTGTATCTTCTGGTCTCTCTTTTAGGAATAGTTGTATTTGTTGTATTTTCACGAATATATATGGTTTTGGAAGGAGATTTCAGCCACCCTGCTCATGCCACCATCTTCCAGGAAGCCGTATTATTTATTCTTAAGTGTTTGGTAGTATCGCCAGTAAAGCTACTGGGGCCTAAAGGTTTCTTTGTAGAAAGTTTTTAAACTATAATCTTTAATAGATAAAGGCTTATCCCAGTATCTGTTTCTTCTTGAGAAAGGTGTTGTAGTTTTCTCCTATCAAAGAAATTATTCATTTAAGTTATTGAATATAGGCATAAATCTATTCATATATATTTATAATGTAGTATTCTATTATCTTTTTAGTATATATAAAAGCTGCGGTGATACTATCTGTTTCATTTCGATATTGGTAATTCATGTATTCTCTCTTCATTCTTCCAATTGGTCTAGGTAGAAATTTATTGATTTTATTCATTACGTCAAAGAACCAGCTTTTTAAAAAAGACATCTTCAAAGGGCAGTTTTAGATTTATGATAAAATTGAGAGGAAAGTACAGAGATTGCCTGTCCCTGTATTGCCAGTACCTCTGTCCCTATACATGCATAACCTCCCTCATTATCAACATCACTCACCAGACTTGTACATTTTTTTTTACCATGGATGAACCTACATTGACATATCATAATCACCCAAAGTCCATAGTTTACCTTAGGGGTCATTCCTGGCGGTGTGCATTCTATGAGCCTAGACAAAGGTATAATGACAAATATCCATCAGTATGACACCATGTAGATTATCTTCACTGCCCAAGAAATACTCTGTGCTCTGCCTATTTCTCTCTCCCACCCCACCCCTGGCAATCATGGTTCTTTTTTATTGTCTCTGTCGTTTTGCCTTTTCCAGAATATCATTTGGTTGGAATTACACATTATAGCCTTTTCAGACTGCCTTCTTTCATTTAGTAGTATGCATTTAAGTTTCCTCCACGTCTGACTTGATAACTAATTCCTTTTTTTAGCACTGAATAATATTCCATTGTCTGGGTGTACCATGGTTTATTTATCCATTCACTACTGAAGGACATCTTGATTGCTTCCAAGTTTTGGTAATTATGAATAAAGCCGCTGTAAACATCTATGTGCAGGTTTTGTGTGGGCATCAGTTTCCAGCTCCTTTGCATAAGTACCAAAATGACAATGGCTGTATCATATGGTAAGAACATGTTTAGTTTTATAAGAAACCAACAAACTCTCTGTCCAAGTGGCTGTTCCATTTGTCAGTCCCTCCAACAATGTACGAGAAATCTGCTGTTTCATGTTCTCAATGGTATTTGGTGTTGACAGTGTTCTGAATTTTGGCCATTCTAATAGGCGGGTAATGGTTTCTCACTGTTGGCTTAATTTGCATTTCCTTGATGACATATTATGTGGAACACCTCTTTTGAGAACCAGTTTTTTATTTCATTCATTTTTCTCTCCTGATTTTGTTAAAAATTGATTTCTGCTCAGATCTTATTATTTCCTTTTAGTCAGGAATTTATTTGTTGTTCTTTTTCTAGGTTAAGGTGGTAGGTTAAGGTGGAAGCCCAGCCCACTGACTCAAGACCACTCTTTTGTAATTCGGGCATTTTTGCTGAAAACTTCCCCCATAGTACTGCTTAGTGATGTCTCACACATTTTAATTTGATTCCCCTCACTTCACTATTTTTAAACATTTAAATTCCTTAGGCATTTTAAAGCACAGTAACATTTTGGATTTGTTTCACACTTTGTTCCTTCCAGGATTAAAAAAAATATATATTTTACCTTGTTTTATTCTCAGAGTATGTTAACACAAGCCCTTACTATATCTCTAGTTGAACACGCATTCAGCAAATATCTGGTGAATGCCACACTTTGTGCAGTTACTGGGAATATGGTACAAAAAAATTTAAAAAAAGAATGTCCTCTCTGTCAAGGAGTTTATTTTATTTTATTTTTAGTGGAATAAGAATTTTAAGTGTGAGATGTAGAGACACAGCAAAGTTAAGTGACTCACATGCTAAACCCTAATCCTTCAACCACAGTTCCAGGGTCCTTTTCCTATACCATAACACTTCAGAATTTTTTCTCATTAAATATAAAAATATAAGGGTATTAATAAATCATACACACATTATTAAACCAGAGTCACTTGAAGAATTCTCAATAGGGCTATAGACTATTGTTTGCTCATGCTGATGAGAAATGAGCTAAGTCTCATTAAAGATTCAATAAAGAGAGACGTACTGTAGTGTTAATACTACCTGATGGTGAAGAAAACTGTTCTACTAACATCCATTCATTTGGGGCAGTGCCTAGCTTCACTTTCTGGTTTACAGTTTCCACATTTAAAAAAAATGAGGTTAGCCCAAATGATCTTTCACATTCCTTCTAACTTTTAGACAGTAAGAATTTTAATTTCAAATATTTATAGAGTATTCACTATAGTGCTTTGTTAGGGATTCAAAAGATAAGGCACAATACTTGTACTAAAACAATCTGGCTTATGAGGCAAGAAACATACATATGAAATATTATTAAGTGCCAATATGAGTGAGGCAGATAATAATGATCTGGAATAACTGAGGAAGATTTTGTCTCACTACGGACATGTGACAAAGTCTGGAGACATTTTTTTGCTTGTCACTAACTTGTAGGGTGAGGAGGGGTGGTGATTCCTATTGACAGAGTCACCAAAGAGTGGAGGCCAGGAATGGTGTCCAATATCCTTCAGTGCCCAGGAGAGGTTCCCACACAAAAATTACTGGGCTAAAATATCAAGTGTTGAGGTTGAGAAACTGCTCTAGAAATTTAGAGGAAAAATAACTGTGGGAAGGAAAGAGCAGGAAAGTTACATCAAGGAGCTGTGTTTTTCCATGAATTTATAACATGGTCGCATCTGGAGAAACAGCATAAACAAGGTGATGCAGAAGGGAATCAGTGTGGTTTATCCAGGGGACAGTCGGAGGAGAGGGCTGACGTATCAGATAGGTGCCCTGTTGTGGAGAGCCTCCCATGCCATGCTGAAGACTTCTTACTTTATTTATTGGACAGTGGGGAGCCATTCAATGGGCCTGTGTTAGAGTAAGCAATGTTTTAGTTCGATGAGTCTGGCAGTGTCCTGAGGATATATTGTAGTGGAGAGGCTGGAAGACAATCCAGGCTTAAGGGACTGAGTATTAATTCAAGCAGAACTTGACTTAACAGTGCTGCCTGCACCATATACCTGTGTCTAACTGGAATTCCAGGTGAGGGTAAAGCCATTTAGCAGCACTAGTACCAGATCATGCTTTCTCACAAGAGCACGAACAATGAGTTCTAGTTTATAGTGATGTGGGCTTTCATAGTGCGTAATTTTGCTCATGTGTTTGTATCAAGTATGCGTGGTATGTTTAAAAATTGTGACTATTTCACAAGCTGAAGCAATGAAAAACTCTCATGTGAGAACATTAACTTTTATCACTTTAGTTTTGGATCCTTTCTGTCCCTAGTCCCTGGTCCCTGTGACCCCTCTAGAGTAATGTTCCTTCAGCACTGGGTTCCTTGAGCCATAAGTGCACAAATACATTGCTTTGTAAATTTGCCACCATGCTTGTTTCCACTTGCCTAGGCAAAAATAAACAACTACCAAAAGTTGGCCTCTCAAGTCTCAATGTGGGAGGTGAGGTGAAAATATTAGGAAATTTCTTCAGTGAATAGAAGTTTCATTATTGACTTTGTATCCATAAAGTCAGTGCAAGCAACAGTTTTCCCTCATTCATTCTCTCATTTTCCACTGCTATGATTGGATAACTAACCCTAATTACATCAGTGTAATTAACACATTCAAACTCACATTTGGGCAAAAGAATTGTTCCTTTGAGGTCTGGAGAAAACAAGTCTTAAGACCATCACCGCAGAAGTAAATTGTTCTACCCAATTTTCTTAATCACTTTGTCTGTAAAATCATCCTGTTTGTAGCAGTACCTCAATAAATACCAAAGGTGTGAATGAATAAACAGATGGATGAAAGGTGCCCAACAGAGCATGGCAAAGATTCTGGTATTGATTTCTAGTTTTGTCACTATCAGCTTTTTGGAAAAATAGCATTTTTTAAAATGGAAAGAAAAAGTAAATATTTTTAATCTCCTTTTTTTTTCCATCAAAGACATTTAGGAAGTTTTAATTTAGAAAATCAGCTGCTTTCAAAACACTGACTCTATATTTTGGTGATATTCATGACTGACTGAGATAGAAGTTGAAGTCACAGAGATGAAAGTTGATAATAACAGACTTAGTCTTTTGAATTGAAATTTTCTTTCATGGTGAATGTGCCTTTTGGAAAATTAAACTATGAGTTAACTTACCTATGAAGAAAAGTAGTGAGATGATTTATATAACTGAACAGCATGTACTTGATCTGTAAACTAGGCCAACTGCAGCTGCCATCCATTGATCATTCTGTGATAAGAAAGTCCAACCCAGTAGACCATTCTGTTGATGAGAACACAGTCTTACTCTGTGCCAGGCCTTGTGCCAGGCAGTGAGAAGACAACCTTTCACTTACAACCTGAGGGAAGATGAGGGAGGAAACACAAATATCACTGCATATGTACAGTGAAACATCACCGTGAGACATCACCAAATGAACTCATTTGACAATGCCACTCAAAATATTTCCTTATTTGGCTTTAATTTCCTTTGCAGTGAGAATTTCTGGAGCTGAAACACACTCAGAGTGCACAGGTCTGTGCTTGCTCAGAAGGGTATTAAAGTTGTCTGGGAGCGGGCTGCTTATCAATGATGCAAAGATTTCCTTAGATTATTGCTACAAGTAACTGGCCTGGAGCTGCCCTTGGGTATGATGATGCCATCACCTTTGGTCACACAAAACCATTTTGAGGCGCAGCTTCTTGATAGAGATCGCCTCCACCCAGCCAGCAAGGTCCCTTCTGCCAGGACCTTGTGTCCTATGGGCAGCTAGCATTGCCTGGCTCATAGCAGTGGCTGTCCACTATCCTGCCACCATAGGCATTGGTTTGAGGAGATGCCACCTTATTGACTTCTGATAAACCACCTCAAAACTTCTAAAATGGGGGAAAGTTTTAAATCAAAACTATGGCTTTTAAAATTATCTAAGACATCTGTTTTGAACTATGGTCTGTCTACCAAGCAGAACCTGATTCAGAAGGAATAGCTGTAACTAGCCCACAGTGGAGGTTCGTCAGGACGGTGCTGGAGGATCAGCGGTCCTTGATCATTCATGAGCTTGAATGCAAGGCTCACAGGTGCTTCCGCTGGCCAGTCCCCCTGGAAAGACTCTGCTTCTCTCAGACACACAAAGGCTCAAAGTGTTCACCTTCTGAAAAAATAGTTACTATTAAAGAAATGAATGCTGCTGCTCTACATTGCATAGGAATGTGATATTTAATTTTGGAGGTATGTGGCTTCTTTGTTTAAGAAATTTCATTAAAAGAACTTCTGGTTGTATAAAAATAGGCTAAGTACTTAGTCTGGAGTGAAGAATAAATATCAGACAAAGTTGTTGCATGATTAAGTCAGGGGCTGATGGGGACTTGATTATGGTGTCTGGACAGGGTGATAGGTTGAAGGGGTCTGGAAGTGGGTAGTAGAGATGAGTCAGATAGTGGGACCAGAAAATTTTACTAGACTAGGGCCAAAAAGACAAGTGACCAGCCACTGAGAAATTCCCTGTGGTGGAGATAACTTTGGAAGAAAAATGATGTCTAAATACTCACTTTACAATTATTTCTTATTTGGTCCTGTGCTATGATATCCCTCAGTTATTCCCATACCTTTAGTAAAAATAGATACAGTAGCCTTGAGTTAATATTGCTCTTGGAAATGCAGGAGGAGAAGTTCTCTCTTGGTTTGGGCTATGTACACAGGACAGCAGCTGCAGTGTGCAAAACAGTGGGGTGGGAGATTGAGACCTCAACCGGACTAAAAATTTGGAGCTGGGGTCAGTAGTCTAAGGAATATTGTAGAGATGCTAAATTTCCCACTGTAGTGTGCCCATGTGGGCTTAGGGTTTCAAAGATTTATTTATTATTATTTCAAACACTTAAAAAAATAGCAGTGTTAGGTTTGTAACAAAATAGAAAAGAAGGGACGGAGTTTCCCATGTAGCCCCTGCCACACACCCCCACTACCAGCGTTGCTCACCAGGGTGATGCATTTGTTACCATGGATGAACTACGGTGATACATCTGAAGTCCATAATTTACCTTGGGGTTCGCTCTTGGTGTGGGTTTGGACAAAAGTATAATGTTAGATATCCATCATCATAACTTCGCGTGGAGTATTTTCACTGATCTGAAAATCTGTGCAGGACCTACACGTGTCTCCTCCTCTCTGCATGGTCTCTTGTTATTTTGTAGATACTAAAGGGAAGGAAGACTCCTGAAGATGAGATTTGGGAAATTTGTATATATTAGGGATAAGCCCAAGAGGAGATGGGAGAAGGGAAAAGGTGAGACAATACAGATCCCAATTTAGTCTTTTAGGTTAAATCAAGTTAAAATGAAGCTAGGAACAGCCTTAAGGAAAAAAATATAAAAAGCTGCAAGCAAGCAGCAAGGACAAAGTGATGCTGTTTAAAAACGGGTGAGTGTGTGCACTTGATCTCTATCAAAGGGGCTGTATAACAATTCACGCTTTTATTTAGCACCATCTGGCAAAGCCACATCTTCTGCCCCCAGGCCAGGGACCTTTCTCATCTTCCAGTTTTACTGTTCCCTAAGGACATCCCTGAGTGGCAAACACTCTGACAAAAGGATGCTCTTGACGTTTTTCTGAAGATAGAGGGGAAGGCTTAGAGATGTGGTTACACACAGGGGCTCATCAACTAGTGATCCAGAGGGAGGGAGCATCCTCCAGGAGCAGGAAGGGTAGAAGGTACTCTGGCCCAGTGCCCTTGGTATTGCTAAAGGAACTTTGAACAGTATGAAGGGATTTGAGAGGATAATTTAAATGTGTATTATCTGCTGAAGTAGCTTCACTGGGGTGTCAGTTCATGGGACCCAAGAAGATGCCTGACAAAAAACCCTCAACCTTTAGGAGATAAAAGGTTATTCTGGAAGGAAAACAAACATGAAGTTTTATGTATGACCTAGAAAATTTAATAGCCTGGGTTTTAGTTTCCTTATGTGTGAGATAAAGAAATTGGAATAGATTTTCTAATACTTCCAGTTCAAGGATTTTATGAGTTGATAATGTTAATCAAACAGAATTTATTAACACTGAGTGCTAATTAAATTCAAAGCTCTCTGACAAATTCTCATGATACAGGAGTTTTGTCTTCAAGTACCAAAAAAAGTAGTTGGAAAAACAGGGTATAGGAGTAAATGAAAAGTACAAATCCCATTTCACAAATGCCATCTGTATAAAAAAATCAGGCAAATTTTTGTTTTCTAAGAAGTGAGTTAATTTAGTATGAAAAATTTGATCCACTTACTTCGTGGGGCGGGGGAGGGTGTTTTCTTTTCTTCTCCGTCGCTGTGCCCCACACAGTTCTGGGGGCTTGTGCGTGCCAAGCTGGGGTGGACTCCGGCACGCAGTACTCGGTCCATATACATTAATGTGGAGAACTTAAGGGTCCAGCTGTGCATGGCCTTGTTGGATCGTGTGCCAGTTTGCTGCTTTATCGTCTCAGGACCTTCAAGGCTGCCTGTGCCCATACACGACACCTGCCACACAGGCAACATGCCCTGGGGTTGTGAGCTGTTGTCACGGGTCTCCAGGGACCAGTGTGCTTAGAAAAATTATAGATGTTGCCTCGCTTCCCTTGCCTGGGATATTTCCTTAGTCTGGGGAGAATCATTTTGCCTCTACGCTTTTTCAAAGCTACTCTGTTTATGTTTGTGAACTCCCTAAGTTCTCCAGTTGGTTTTGGCTTTTGAAATTCCAAAAGAAGACACACTTTCAAGCTCCTTCTCAGTCTGCCTCTCCTGAAGCAATGAGCCACAGAGGCTGCCGCTTTCTTTAAATGGAGGGAAGAGAAGAGGGGAGATATATGGAGAAAAAAAGGTTAATATCTCAAACAACTTGATTTGATTAATGACTAAAAAATAATAGAAAGCATAAGAGAATGACCTTTTCTTTCTTGGTGTGTATTTTTTATAACACACACATTTTAGCAGTGTGTGATTGTATGTGTAGATTTCTGCAAGGCCTCTGGAGGAGGCCACTTGGAGGATCTGAGGAAAGGAGAAGAAATGCCAACCTCTTCTAAGAAGGGCTAGAAAATGTCAGTCTTCTTGGCTTTATAAGTGAACAGAAAATTAAGAGTATTCCTTCCAGAGAGGAACTCAATGAGAGGACCAGATGAGGGTGGGGGGGCTTGAGAAATCTTCTGTTGTTGGGTGAAGAACCAAGGAGTGCAGAGAAGCAGGCAGAGACTCAAATGAGGAAAGAGACTTCTGGGAAGTGGTGCTCCCTGTCGCAGGCCACAGGGTCGCTAGAGTAAAACACTGGCTCTGCATGTATGCTTCAGGGCTCTGTGAGTGCCTGGAGAGAGCTTGCAAATTCTTTGTGTGTTTGGTTTCCCTTAGAATATGTTCAAAATTTGGGAGGAAGTTTGGTGGGGAGTCACCAGAGGCACCTGCCTTGCCAAAGGGAAATAGGGCTTTTCTCGAGACACAGAAAGTCGGAACTTGGGTTTTGTCCCAGGGTAGCTGTCCAGGTGACAGAGGCCCGTCTGAAATCAGAGGGCTCATCAAGGTGGCCCAGTACCCAGAGAGCTGACCAGCATGAACGCTCCAGTGTGAATACTGTTCAAATGAGTCTGACAGCACCTGGGATGGATAGAGCTGGTAAGGACAGGAACCAAGGGCCCGTCTGGCCAGGAATTAAACCAACCACACCAGTTTATGGTTAGACCAAATTCATGGGATGGTCAAAAATCTTGTAAATAGGACTGTTTCTAGGATTTTGTTACTATGTTGTTTTTTTTGTTTGTTTGTTTTCAATACTCCTTTTCCTTTAGCATCTTAGGAGAGCCCCATTTGAAGATTCCAATTCCTCTCAACTGAGCCGTGGGATAAAAAATTTCTTCCTCTACTCCCCACTCACATATGGAGAACAAAAAGGTCAGAGTGAGGGTCTCAGTGGCCCCCCACACTAGTGGGGGGAACAAGCGGTGGAGCTAAAAGCACCCCTGAGGTGTTCCTGAACTAAAGATAGGGTATGCTAAATGCTGAACATGTAGTTCTGAAACTGAACACTCCAGAATGTCTTAGGGAAAAATCACCGTGGTTGGGTTTGCTGGGAAAGATTTCATGAAATAGTTTTCATTTGAACTGGACCTTGAAATATGGGTAGGGACTCAGAAAAATGTACTTAGGTAGGAACACGGTTTATCTATATATATTGGATTCCACACTCATTTGACTAAACAGCGGGTTCCAAGAGCAATCTTCTAAGTCATGTTTTTCACATTCTGGATTTCCAGGCTTGGCTGTGTGTGAATGACGAAGACAGGCAAGTTACTTTCAATGTTATGTCTGTCAAGTTAAGTTCATAGTGGATTAAATGAAGGTATATGGAATGTTCTATTGAAAGTAATTTTTAAGAAATCTAGAAACCTGGATGAATCATGGTTTTAAATCTCCTTATATAAGTTATGAGATGAGAGATAAATATTAGCAGGCAGCAAATTACTGTGCTTTAGCCTATGGTTAAGAAAATTTAGACCTTGTCTTTTGTAGCTTTATGAGCAAATGGGTGAGGTAAGAAAAGCATTGGATTAGTTTCTTATGCATATGTATATTTTGGTAGGATTTCAACTGGGAAATTGATCATTGAACTACAGATATAGTAATTTTAGGTGGTTTGTTCAGGAAGAGATGCTCTCACTTCAGAAAGACTGGCTTCTAGATCTTGTAATGTTACTAACTGGCACTGTGACCTTGGGCAAGGTACTAAATCCCTTTTTGTATTTCTTCATTTTGAGAGCTAGATTCTGTTAGAGGTCCCTGCTTTTCCTCTGCGTAGGATCTACTTTTCTTCTCCTCTGCAGGCTTGCATTCTGATAAAAAATCTAAGTGCTATTTTGGTTCTGAAAATGGCTGACAAAGAACAGTTAGTAACTCAATTTCATAACATATCTTGTAGTATAAAGATCCATGTTAAGGTCTCTGGAGTTAGAAGAATTTGAGAATAATGAAATTAAGAGAGGGTAGAAGTGGTTGTTACTAATAAAATTCCTGAGCAGAATGAAGAGGGGCACTATTGACTTCTTTGTTAGGAAACCTAGAAAATTACAGGAAATGGGCATTTGTTGTCAAAAGGTCTCACGGGCCTTCAACCATTTTGTCCTGTGCCTGCTTTTCAGAACTTGGGCTTGTTTATTCTGGAGTAAGGACTTCAGTTTCCTTCTCCATCTTCTTAAAAGATTCCATATTGACTCAAAGCTGGAGATGATATAGGTTGTAATCCCCTAAGATCTCCATTTCCTGCTTTTCTGAAACTGAAACGCTTTTCATTTTTGGGTTTTCCCCACAGTCATTTGTGGAAAGGACCAGGGTAATGCTCAGATGACCGTAGGCATGGCTTGTGTTGCCCACAGGGTCTGTTCTCCTGCTAAATGTTGTGTTGTCCCTTCTTTAGACAGTTAGGGATTATCAATGTGGGATGTTCAGGCTAATGCCGGAATAGTCCCTCGGCTCTCTCCCTTTCTAATGTGAGTGCCATCTCCTGGCCTCTTTAGATAAGGCGTACTTCCAGGCTGTTCGGTACTGATAATATGTTACCCTTCCTGATATATTTATTCTTGGTTCTAGTCCCTAGAATTTCCACTGCCACTCTAACTTCTTAATATGGGCCTAAGCAAACACTGGATAAAATCAGTTCCCTTTATTAGGTGTCTGGCTTCTTTTAGAATCTAAACTTTTTTGAAGTTCATAACATCTGAGTTTAGGCAAGTGCTCCCAGAAGCCATTCTTCCCCTATTGTTTGTCTTTGCTACAATTCCAAGGAAATGAGGATTTTATTGGCTCAAGAAATCCCTATTTCTTGTGAAAATCTTTACTAAGTCCCTGTTTCTAGTTTTGGAACTTGGGTGTGCTGTCCATTTGTAAAGCCCAGTGACAGATACAGTGTGGCAAAGAATTTGGCCTTTGTTCAAAGAGAGGTCTGTCTTTTGTTCCAGCTTCTGGGAGGCAACTTGTAACTCCTTGGGGTTTCCTGAGTGGTGTGTCTTTGTTATTATTGGATGACCCCTTGGAGCACACCTGGTAGTTGATGCTAATGCGGTGATTTAGGGTGGTACCAGTCATATATGCAATTGTCTTAGGGTGAGATCTGACCACACTGGAAAGACCAACCAGGGGCTGTGAGTCATGTTGTATTAGTCAACCTGGAAACCAAGTTCAGCTGGTGGCAATTCATCAATTATACTTATGTAGAGAAGCCTCAATAAAATTCTGGGTATTGAAGATCAAGTAAGCTACCAGGGTTGGCAATACTTGAATGTATTGCTAAGTACCAATGCCGAGAAGGTCACATGCCCCTGAGGTCAAGGAAACTCCGTAACTGGAACCCTCCCAGACTTTTCCTTTGGCTATTTTTAATTTGTATCCTTTTCTTGTAATAAAAGTAAATTGTGAATATGGTGGATTCAGGGATTCCTGTGAGTCTTTCTAGTGAATTATCAAAAGTGATGGTGGTCTTGAGAAACCTCTGAACACTTGGTTGGTGTCAGAATAATGGTGGTCTTATGTGGACTCTTCCCTCCAACTTTGTAGTTGAACCTCTAACTCCTTACAATTGGGGCCAGAAATCTTGAGAAGACTTGGTAGACTGGAGGACTATGCCCTGCACCATGCAGTTTGGCTAATGCTGAGCACACACCTTTTTCCCAGTGAGGGTCAGTCCTTTCTCAGATGTCAGCTTTGGTTTTCTGGGACAACCAAATGGAAAATGGAAGTTCCTATGGCCAGGATCCTTACCTGACCCTAATCTACTTGATGATGTAATTGGCCTACTGCTAGGCTACTGCTTCCACACCCATTGGCAATAAGCCATTATTGCTTGTGTTGCTATATAAAGAGCTCCATCCAGTGCTTGGGGCATAGCAGAAGCTGGAGGAAAAGGCCAAGCCTGGAGTGGAAGCAGAGGCTGGAACACAGCAGAGGCTGGAGTGGAGGTGAAGACAGACAGACTTGCTGGATGCAGATGTGACTCTAGCATTTGACCTGCCACCATGAGAATAAAGCTTGGTATAAACCCCTTTAACCTGCAACATTTCATTATTTTATTCAGTCTCACCAAATCCAGAGTGAACTTGCCTGGAGCCAGGAGCACACTCCAGCCTGGAGCTACACTCATTAATGTGCTTTCCTACTCATCTGCCACCTATTGTCCCTTCCCCTCCAGTACAGTTGTTTTATAGGAGGATATTAAATCACATTTTACTATCTATGGGTTATTCTACATTAGAACTATATACATTAAATTATAATTATTTTGCCCTTCACGTTATTGTAGATGAGCGAAACCATGTTCCCAGTCCAGGGCTAATAAACCAGTGAAACTGGTGAAGCCAAAATCAGTCAAGGGAAAAAGCTAGATTGGGAGAACTCTTTTATTTGGTGACAAGAGGCCTGGCACCATTTGTCCTTCTCTGGCAGCCACTCTTACTCCCCCATTTCTCTCTGTCCTGGCTCATAGTCACCTCTCCCCCCACCCCTCTGGGAGAAACTCCACAGCCAGAGCCCTGGCAACTGACAGGTGCCAGACCAATTACACAAGACAGAGGAGGAGAGAACAGCTTCCTTCCACCCCTGGTCCCCAGAGGCTGCAGAAAGAAACACCTATCAATATGCAAACAGGCTAAGGCCAGGAAAGAGAGTCTGGAAATATTGCAGTTTTACCCACATCCCAGTCCTCCAGAATTCTTGCCATACAATCTACTTGTTCCCCATCTTCTGCAGTGGCCCCTGTGTGAGAAAACTGGAGCACTGTAACCAGCAGTAATACAGGTAGCAATAAAATCGTAGTAATCCTCAAGGCGGAGGATTCAGCTAGGTTCAAAGTCCTATGCAGATTAAGTCCATAGCTTGCCCATTCCACAGGCAGTCAGTAGCTTAATGAGTAAGGAGTTCAGAGAATCATCTCACTGTGGCAGTTGCAGCCAGAGAGCAGGTCCAGGCCTCAGGGACTATAGAAGAAAATAATCTTAAGGGTGATAACAAACATGTTTTAATGACACCAGCATAGACAAATCTTGTCCATCAGGTAGGGTGCATGCAAGAGAGTGGTTCTGTGATAGGACAGTGGCAGGAATGGGATCTCATCCTAGTCTAATATACCAGACTTTCACCCATCTCCCTGTAGGAGTTACAGATGGGTCTAGTTTATAGGACTACGGGAGGGAGGTATATGCACTGGCCATAAAGATAAAACAAAACTTCCCTGGTAAGATGCTCTTACCTCCTGGACATTTTGGGTACACTACCATGATCTTTGGGGGTCACCCTGCTGTTACTCCAGGGCTACACAGGAGTCCAGTTTGCAGGCCTTTTCCCCAAGGTGCCAGAAGGGCCAGCCACGGTGGGTCCACGTGTTGAAATATTCAGGGCCATGTCCACTCAACAGAGTCTCCAGGGTTTAGTGCAGTTGGTGCTGGTAGCAAGATATTATTCTGGTGACCAAACCTTATCTTCAATGACTCCTCCTTGCTTTGTACTTGCAGTTGTACAGGGGGAGGCAGCAATATGTGTTAGCATGTCTACGGGGCTCAGGGTTCCCTTCCCTTTCAGGGCTTCTCATTCAAACACCGTAGCACCATCCATAAGTGCACTGACCATCCCCGCAGACTATTGGTGTCTGACTTCAGCCCAGATTTAACAAACCATTGTATCTCTCTATCATGCCTGTTGTGGTAGGACTGTATGACACATGAAACTTCCATTTGATTCCCAACTATTGCACCCATTCTTGTAGTGTATGTCCAGTAAAATGGGTGCCCTGATCACTCTCAATTACCTGTGGTTGGCCATAGGTGACAGAGAGATGCCCCAGGCCTCTCTTGGTCATCTGTTGGTCTGCACAACATGTAGCAAAAGCATCCAGAAGTCCAGTTGATGTGTCCACACAAGTCATGGCATATTAATACCCTTCTCACATGGGCAGAGGCCCAATATAGTCTGTCTGCCACCTGATGAGGCATATTGGCCCCATAGCTACTGTTCCATGTTGCTGTGGAACTCAGTGTAAGTCCCTTTTAGAGCATACAATGCACTCCTGCTGGGCTCTGCTGACTTCTTCAGAGGTCAAAGGTAAGCCCCTATGATGGGCTACAGCCCACATTGTCTTTTGCCCTGCATGCAACAAACGCTAATGTAACCATTGGGCTACAACAGAGGCAGGCTTTCCTTCTAGCCAGTAGCCCAAAAGACCCAAAACTCTTATAATACTGCCACAGTGGTAGGGGTAGTGAAAGCCTGGACCTTGTCTATGACTGCTTCTGGGATAACTTTAGTCTTGCCTGACCAGACAACCCCCAAGAATTTTATTGATAAACCAGTTTCCTGAACCTTGGTGTTGTTCACAGCCCATCCTCTCTCCTGTAGATGTTGCAGCAGTCTAGGAACTGCCCCTTCTAAATCTGCAAGACAATCAAATGTGAGTATAATATCATCAATGTAGTAATACAGCTGCACTGTTTGTGGTTTCTTCCATGTGGCCACATCCTGGGCTACAAGTACATGACACATGGTGGGACTGTGGAGGTATCCCTGTGGAAGGACAGTGAATGTCCACTGCCAGCCTTCCCATGTGAAGGCAAGCTGTTCCTGACTTTCCTGTACTATGTCAATAGAGAAGAAAGCATTAGCAAGGTCCACAACATAATGATATGTCCTTAGTTCATGACTGAGGGTGTCCATAAGGGCTGCTAGAAAGGGGACAGCAGCATGATAAGGGTGTGTGACTTTACTCAATTTCCTGTGATCCACAGTCATATGCCAAGAGCTGTCTGGCATTTTCACTGGCCACAATGGGAATTAAAAGGACTATGAGTGAGCTTTATGATACCCACCTTCTCCAACTCCTGTAGAGTTTCTCCAATTTCTTTGTGTCCCCCAGACAATTTATACTGCTTAGTATTTGTCACCCACTGAGGTACAGGCAGAGCTACAGGTGGGTGCTTAGCATGTCCCCTCAGAACTGCCTTTACCACATGTACCCTCAGTCTGAACTCACCTGCAGTGGTCTGTAACCACAGGCTCTGCAGGATATCTACCCTAAAATATATTCAGGGGTGGGAGAAAGGTACACAGTGTACTCCTTTGGGGGTAAACACCCTCTCCCCAATGGTATTTGGGCTCTCTTCACTCTAATTGCCTTACCCCTATGGCCATCTATCACAGCAGGGGTCCCAGGAAAATGCTCAGGGTTGCCATAAATCAGAGAAAATTCAGCTCCTGTGTCCACCAGTGCCAGGACACGTACATTCATGGGGCACCAATGAATTACTAATTCTGTACGTGGCCTCTGATCTCCACCACATCCCCTAAGGTGGGGGCCTTGACCCCCCTCATTCAAACTGCGATGCCCAATCATCCTCCTGTAGGAGTGAGGGCCCAAGTGGAGTCTGAGAACTGTCCCCAGGCAGTTTTGCAGGGACACAGACCAGACATGGGGCTTTGCCTCTGGTTTCCGTGTCCTGGACTTCAGTGGCTAGAACTGCTGGTCTGGTTTTAATTGGTGCCACAGTTCTAGCAAGATTCTATTGGGCTGCCCATCAAGTTTTTCTTTCACTGCCCCTGACTTTATTAAATCAGTCCACATCTGGCTCCTTGAGACCTTCATGGAACACTTTGAACCTCTCTTTTCAGTCATAAACCATACTTCCTTCCATGCTCTTATTGTTTCAACCTCCCCCAGATCTGCTAAAGTACAAGTAGCCTCACTTATGGGTTGCCCTACGTGGGGGACAAGAATAGTCACTAGGGACCCAAAGAGATGGGGGAGCTGTATGGAGTACCAGAATTCTCATTCCCACTGTGAACAACTCCTTATCAGGGCCCTGGGGCCCATATTATAGATGACATTTTTCATGCCCAGCTCCTGTAAAACCTGCTAGAGCTCTGCATACATTTTCTAGCTGGTGGGGAAGTATAGCAAATTACTCTGATTAGGTCAAACTGCCTTGGTGGCTGGTGTCAGCCAATCCAGAAAAGCATGATTCTCTGGGGTGTGATGGGCATTTTGCCAGTGCTATCAGGGGATGGGGTGAATTGTCAGAGAAGCCAGTTTACCCATTTCGGACCAAGACAGAACAATAGTCTCCACCCCCAAATCCCAAAGATGCAAAAGCCCTGTAGGTGGAGGTTCCAACAGCTTCTGTCAAAAATAGGCGCTCACATCCACCAGCTCATCCTGGGCATGGAGTGCTCCGCAGCCTGGGGAGGGGGCTGCTCCTCCCCCTGAGGAACCTGCAGTTGATTCATTTTTATTTTCTTAGTTAAAATGGGGGGGGGGGTGGCTTTAATATGGGAGGGGCTGGTGGTGACTTGGGTGGTGGCCTCAGCAGCAGTTTTGCCCTTGGCCACACCCCCCCAATCTTCCCTGCTATCTCCTCTACCATCTCTGGGGCTGAAGGCACAGTTCCTTCCTCCTTCTCCTCCACAACCTCCTGAAGCTCGGATTTCCTGCCACCTCCTCCTTTGCCACGATTGTCTTTCAGCAACGCGACCTCAGTTCTCAATAACTGTCTCTCTTTCTTAGGGACATCCCGTAGCTCATCACCCAGCTCATCCAAGAGATGCCAAAGTGTATCTTTCTCCTTCGTAACCCTTTCCCATAACTTGAGAAACGGCCACTTCATAATTGTTGCCATGTGGCTGCTCAGGCCTCCTGAGCAGTTCCCTGTCTCATGGACGGCTAATTCCAGTGTCTCCGCCCTCTTCTAATTCTGGGGAGGTACTTTACCCTAGACCAACTCCCCACCTGGGGCTCCCCAAGGGGAAGCCCCTCAGATCGGGGGTTCCCAGATGAAGCTGCTCCACCAACAGGGGATCCCCACTCACAGCGGTCCCCACCATTCACAGGGTGCTTTCCGGCTGTGTCCCCACCGTCTTGGGCAGCCCGCCGGAGCATTGCACCCATGAAGACAGATATTGGGTTTGCAGATCCTGCCACCTACATCAGATACAGCTCTGTGGGGAAGCATGTTCCCATCCCTGGGTGAATAAATCAGTGAAACCAGTGAAGTGGAAATCAGTCAAGGGAAAAACCAGATTGGGAGAAACCTTTTATTTGCTCCTAAGAGGACTGGCTCCATTCATCCCTCTCTGGCAGCCACTCTTGCTCCCCCATTTCTCCCTGCCTGGGCCTGCACTCACCTCTCCCCTGGCCCCTTCCGGGAGAATCTCCGCAAGTGGAGCCCAGGAGACTGACAGAAGCAGACCGATTACATAACAGAGGGGAGGCGAGAACAGCTTCTCTCCACCCCTGGTCCCCAGAGGCTGGGGGAAGAAACACGTATTAATACGCCAACGGACTAAGGCCAGGCTAGAGAGTCTGGAAATATTTCAATTTTACCCACAGTTGTTAAGCTTAAAAAAGTGTAAAGATGGATGCCAGGCCCTCCCTGCTTTATCCCCTTGGTGAATTATGATATAATAATAAATGTATATTTGGTCTGCCTCCCTGGCTTCTGGCCAGAGCTTCCAAAACCCTTGTAATTTTTTAAATGATAAGGGTGATAGGATCATCTTTTGTTAAAATGTTTGTGTTTTGTCTCCAGCTCCTGAAGCAGCTCTAGGTAAAGGCAAAAGGAATGTCTTTTGTTATTCATCACAAGCCCCTTTCAATCGCATCTGAGTTTATGTTAATGAGGTGACTTTGGGAAAACCCCTAATGATGGGGGCTGGTTGCCAGGGGAACCAATCACGTGCTTAGAGGGGAGGGGCTGAAAGTTCTAACCTTAGGGGGCTGGAGAGAGGCTGGAGATTGTGTTCAGTCACCAAAGGCCAATGATCTAATAAATCATGTTTATGTACTGAAATCTCCATAACAACTCAAATGATGGGGTTCAGAGAGCTTCCAGGTGGGTGAACACATTGAAGTGCTGGGGGGGCGTGGTACCTCCAGAGAGGGCATGGAAGCTCCGTGCTCTTTCCCCATACCTTGTTCTATGAATTTCTTCCATTTGGCTGTTCCTAAGTTGTATTCTTTATAATAAACCAGCCATAGTTAATAAAGCACTTCTCTGAGTTCTGTGAGCCATTCTAGCAAATAACTGAACAAAGGAAGGTTTGTGGGAAGCCCCAGTTTACAGCAGGTCGGACAGAAGTACAGGTCACAACTGGGGGCTTGTTACTAGCATCTGAATTGGGTCAACTGTGTGGGACTGAACCCCTTACCTCTGTGGGGTTGATGCTAGCTGCAGGTAGTATCAGAATCGAGTTAAACTGTAGGACACCAAGTTGGTGTCCAAAAAGAACAAAATAAGTGCTTGGTGTGAAAAACCCACACATTTGGTTTTAGAAGTGTCTAGTCTGTTCACACTGCTGTAACAAAATGCCACAGGCTGGGTAGCTTATAAACCACCGAAGTTTATTTCTCACACATCTTAGAGCTGAAGTCATGGCACTGACAGAGTTGGTGTGGTGGCTGGTAAAGGCCCTTTTCCAGGTTGCACGCAGCTGACCACTTGCTGTGTCCTCACATGGTGGGAGGGAGGTAGAGAGCTCTCTGGAGCCTCTTTTCTAAAGGCACTAATTCCATTCATCAGGGCTCTTCCCTTACCACCTAATCACCCCCCAAAGGCTCCACTTCCTGATACCATCACATTGGGTGTTAAGATTTAATATGTGGGTTTTGGGGGGACACGGACATTCAGACCATAGCAGAAATGTTTGTGAGTATAGAAAAACAGTTACTTTTTTTGCTTGTTTTGTTTTGTTTTAACCTTCCTAACCCAGATTTGACTTTGTGGCTTCTCAGTAATGTCCTTTGTTAATACTCCTGAATTTCTATCAGCGAAAGAATGAGAGTTTTTCTGTTATATCATTTTTCTCTTCCTTTCAGTCTTATCACACTGAACTGGCATATGTTTGGGGAAGAGAAAGGAACTGGGAGTCAGTGTCCCTGAAGGAGGCCTGTTATGTGCTCCCAATCTGCTGATGTAGTCTAGTCAATGTCCAAATAGCTTCTAGAATAAACTATTAAAATTCAATACGAAGATTTAAAAATATTAATGCTTTTAAAAAAATCATTAGTGTCAAAATTTCTGTGCTAGAATGGGAATACAAAGTGATAAAATAAGTGACATGATGTCTCTTATAAGGAGAGTTGAAGTTCGTTTGATGCTATATGTCATGACGCTAAACATCAATGCCATGTTTCTGTATGTGAGTTTTTCTATCAGCATTCTGTGTGACTCCCAACATTTGTGGATGGGGCGGGAGTTCTCATCCTATCTCAGTCACATCTTTTTCCCTCAGGGATGTTACAAGAATCCCTATAAAAAGTACTGGGTCTTTTCTGGGCATGAGACTTGCTGACAGAGGAATTCAGTGTTTGCATTATATGTAAGGAATTTGCTGGGCAAGTCTTAAATGATATTGAATCACAAGGAAGTTCTGTAGTTTTACATGAGGAGGAATCTTAGGAGTTTTGCCATATGTTCCCACTTGAGGAACACTTCTCTGTCCACTAATTTAAAAAAATTAGATGTAGATCGGAACGTACCAAAGTTTTTAATGATAGTGTCACTTTGTCACTTTCTTATATTTTTCTACATTACTTTAAAAAGCATTTGGATTAGCTCTGGGAGGATGGTGTATGATAATCACTACCTTTCCCTCATTTGACCTCAAGCCTCTGAAATTATTGATTCCTCAATATAGTAAGAATTCATAGCATTGATTATATTTGAAAAAATTGAAGTCACATGGTCATTCCAGAATTATTACATATTTATAGTGTATGGATTATATGATATTTATAGTTTTAATTTAATAGCAAACACACAGTTTCCATGCTGCAAATGGCTATTAAAATCATGGGAATCATGGAAATTAGCTTTATTTGGGCTTCTGTGGCTGCCTGAATTCCACAAGATAAATGCCAGATTATTTTTTTATTGCCAGACCCCATACTTAGGGAAACCATGAAAAACTTGGAATTTCCTAAATAACTGTCACAGAGATACAGTTCAATTTAGACTCTAAAAAATGCATTATTATGCAGTTTCCTCATCCCTACTGCCAAACACTGCCATACCTTCCTTTCTCTCAAACCCCCAGTATTCCTGCCATGCTGCTCAGATTTTTCTGCTTTATGTTTTATATAAAATTCTAAACATGTTATTCTATGGATTACTAGTTTTATTGTTAAATTAAAAGTCATAGCTAAATTTATCATTTTAATTATCTTTGGGCTTGATTCTTAAAGAGGAATTTCAATCTTCATCTGTCAGTAAGTATTTATAAGTCACTTGTTATGAGTTCAAAACTGTCCTTAGATTGGCAGGTATACAATAAACTCTGAGGCATCATTCCTACCTTCAAAGGGCACATAGGGCGGGTGTGGTAAACAGTTTAGAAGAGAGATTGGGGTAATAAACAACTCTTAGGAGACTATTAGGGGACTACTGTGGCTATATGAGCTTTGGGTAATACTGCCTCCTATTAGTTTAGTGCATTGATGAGAAATATAGACCAAGGAATCAAAGATATACTCACTGGTGTCGCCTAACTGAGTTGTGGAAGTCAAAGGAGACAGATGACTCTGGGATTAGGAGTTCATGGTACAGCCATAAATTTATCTGAATAATGACTTCATGAGTAGATTTTGCATTCTCATTGACCCTTGACAGGTTTACACCATATCTAAGAGAAATTATCTGTGAGAGTGTAAGACACATGCATGTATATGCATAGATGCATATGTAAAAATATTATGCATGCTTCTATATCTATTAACTATCATCTATCCACATACAGAGGCCAAATATACACACATATATACACACCTCATTAAATAGCTTTACTGATCCTAATACAAAGTTTAAAAATAGCTGGGGATATTTATATAGAAATATATCTATTAACTGTCCTTCTATTTTTATATTGCTGTCCACACAGACATGAGCAAATCCTTTTCCCTGAAGATTTTCATTCCTTACTCATGTTATTTATTTCTGTGGAATGCATTCTGCATGCTAACCTCACTTAGATAGTCCATACATCATTAGTAAGAAATCATAGTCCATACTCACTCTTCTTTTTATAAACTATAACTTCTGATTTATTTTTGACACTACGGTAATTTTCAGAGAATCTCAGATTTTAATCCATAATGTATGGTAGAATCAAGTCTTTGCCTTTCCTCTCATTGCTATATTATTTCCAAACAATGGAGTTTTAGAATATATAAACATTCATTTCTGGCTAGTCACTTTTTCAAGGTCATATTATTTTGCTTCAGCTAATATTACATTTGAATATTTGCATATCCCATCGTGTCTTTGGATTAAATAGAAAGCATATGATTAATTCCATTGGTAGCCACATGACTGCTTTAGATACCTTATTAACATATAAATGATTCAGTTGAAAATGGAATGTATTCCCTCTACATTTAGTCCGGATATGGTACAAGCCACCTCGTTAGTAATATTCCCCATGTATCTCTCTCATCCCTCTCCATCTAATATCCCTGTGCTCTTTTTTTCTGATACCTATTCTTGCAAGATCCTCTCTGATAGATGTTAGCTTCTGCCCTGTGCCCCAAATGGTATCTTTTACTTTTTTCATTAAATTTTACAATAAAATAAATAAAAGTTTATGTAACTGGCTTTTTCTTTAAGGAAACCAAACCTAATCCTAAGTAAATTGTCACAAGTGTGCATTTTAGGAAAGTTCTTAGTTTTGATTGGTTGCGCTGGCTACGACACCAAGAAACTGCACAGAAAGTCAAGAGAGTGGCCCAATCCTAATGTGCGTTATGCTAGGTACGCTGGCCTGGACTTGAAGCTGGGTCAGGGGCAGCTGGGAGTTTTTTAGAGAAATAACTTCTGAACTGACCTGAAGGACCAAAGTTAGCCAGAATGTGGGAGGCAGGATAATGACAAGGAGAGGGAATAGATTGCAGGGAGAAATCAAGCAATAAAAAGTATGTCAGGGTGGTGTAACTGAAAGTAATTTGATGAGGTTAGGGCACAGGTAGAGGTCAGCCTGGACAGGTTGACCAGCTTTGAAGGGCCTTTTAAATTAGCTAATAGGATTGGATTCTATGGCAAGAGCCACTGAAGTGAAATGACCCATCAACATACTTAGGTGTTGTTAAATTCATTACACAAAAGGCCATTAGACTGAGGTGGCTCTCATGCCTTGGTGGTCTACATAAACTAACCAAAATCTAAGGCTATAGGTGCTTCAAGGCTATGAAGTCAAAACGCTTAATACAAGCACTTATAGTCAGCTAGGCTTTAGCTACAGCCAACCCAGTGATTTCCTGTCTTTGCTTCTGCGCTGTCAGCCTTCTCCCTGGCTCCTGCTGGCACTGCGCTCTAGCCGCTTCTGGGGTGGCACTGCCCAATTCCAATCGATTTTTCCTCAGATAAACTCTTAAAAATTTTTCATATGCCTCAGTTTATCTTTTAACAATTCATAAATAAGCATGCTATTTTAGTCTCAGTAATATGAATGTAGGGCTGTATTTTCATTTAATAGCAAATGACTGTCTTTAACAACTTTTTGAAAATTCAGCCGATAAATTAATCAGCCAATATCATCAATAGAACATAACATTTTAAAAGCAAAAACTACCTCTAAGGAAATGATCTTATTTTGGCATTTCTTAAAATCTCTAACACAGCTCTGGATCATTTCCCTTCTTTGAAATGACATCTAGTTGAGTTCTGAGGATGTGACTCGTATGGAATAAATTCTTGTTAACTTGAATAATATTTCTGATTTTTGGCGAAAAAAAAATCCTTTAGGAATAACTTTCTGATACAAGCAGTATGATTAAAGGAAAGGAATTTTCCATAAATATTTTTATATTTTGATATGAAACATCAGTATCGTGGACACATATACAAAAAAAAAAAGCCAAAACAAAAAAGGAAACAATTATCTAGGGAAAAAATTGGGAAATACTTGAAAGCCCTTGGAGGAAAGTATGTACTCACAGTATTATAAAAGGTAGGAAATTAGTCACTGTCGACAGAGCCCCTCAGGTGTTTGGCATTCTCAACTGTCTTAAATAATCAAAAACCAGACATAACTTGAAAATAAGGCTACTGAGCATGAACATCAAGAAACATTGCCAAAAAAGTCACCAATGCAAAAATTACAGAAGAAAAAACAACCAGCTTCACATAAGCAGTGTTATTTTTCAAGATCAGTTTTTATTGGATGAAAGTGAAGATGTGACAACTTTTAAGAAATACAAAGGCAAGTAAGGAGAAAATGTGGGTAGAAGAGGGAAGAAAGTGGCAGACAAAAAGAAATGGAAACTGAAATTAGAAGTAGTGATAACTACTGTGAAAAATAGCAAAGGATGAAAAAGCTGCCTGTGTGTGGAAGAAGGAAGAAACACTGAGCAGAAGAATATTGAGCTCTGGAGATAGGTAGCAAAAGAGAAAAATTATACTTACTTCAGTAATTCTGATCATGATTTCTTTGCCTTGTTTAAATGCTGTAGCAGTATTTGATCAGCTGAGGGCCAAATTTAAAAATTCTCTTAATACATGAAAGTATTTTACATCTATAAAATAATCCTGACTCATTAAGGAAAGATCAGTATGCTTGGTTTCTTTAAATACAATAATAAGGAATAGCATAACATAGTTTAGAAATGCTTTCATATTAACATGAAAGTTCTAGAACTGGAGGTAGCAAGTCTTCATTTGTCTGAAAATTAATTTATCCAAATAAACCTTTTCTAAGCTCTATCCACTGTACTACTGCATTTGTCTCAATATCAATAATTCAAAATTTATTTCTCTGAGTTATCCACCTAATTTTATTGTTACATTTTACCCATCTGCTCATTTCATCTGGGTATGAACAGCCTGATTTTTGTTCTTATTTCTAAATTACTCCTTTTCTTTATAACTGGTTTAATAGAAAGTCATTCAAAAATTGTTTTAGAGAAGGATATAATCACTTGCTTTCTCAACCGTTAAAAATTAGAAATCAAGGTTTCAATAATACATTATGTGTTCAGCTGGAATCTTGAGCATTCACTGTTAATGAAAAGTATAATAGTAATCCCCCTGTGCGTTAATACACTGCCTGAAGAATAAAATGAAACAAAATGCAAATGTTGAGACTTCTACAGTCAGAGGGTTTGGACGTTTTCCATTCTTATCTGCTCAAACCACACTGCCAAAGGCTGCCTGAATTTCCTTATCTTTAGTTTCATACCTGAATTAGAGGCAGCTAGTTGTTTCTTCCATTTTAAATATGTGATTCAATTTTGAGAACTCCTTCAAAATAGTCTAGGGATTTAAAAAATCCTTGGAGTGGGGCCAGATTTTCCTGAATTAATGGATACTCTTCTCTGCCCTCAGTCACACATGACTGCCGTTGACATTTGTTGTGTAACTTTCCGTACTCATTGCTAATGTGCCTCACGCTGCCATTGTACTTTTACAAACACTTCTTCAAATTACCTTTAAGCAAGTAGAATTCTCTTTCATCAGTATGATCTTTATAGGAATATGGTTAGAATCCAGTACAATAAACATAAAATGTGCATCAAATTTTAAAAGGTCATCAGCTTCTTATTATACTACACACATCTCTGCATTCCTAGTGATTAAAATTGGCATGTGTATTAGCAGAAATTTTCTGTCTCATTTTTAATTCCTCTGTTTATTTGTAATCTAGAAGAAAAATTTCCTTTAGGGACTTAATTTTATCTCCAGTGTTCTCTGACACCCATATTATTCATTTTAGAAAATATTTGGAATCGTTGTTTCCTGTAATGCACTAATTCTGAGAAGATACTAAAATATGGTTGTTTTTTTGTCCATCTGTGTGGGCTGGTCTAAATAAATGTTGCATGAATATTAATAAATGTCTATTCACAATAATGTTTTCATGGGTCGCAAACCTTGAAAATGCTTCTATCCTAAAAAAAGTACCTAGAAAATGATTCTCTACCATTTATTTAGTTCCAAGTGTCCAGGAAAGATTATAAAGCTTCACACAGACTTAATCCTCTTAGGCCATTGGTATGTTCTGTAGCTAAGCGTTTATTTACTCTAATGTATGGTGAAGTTCATGAGAACCAAATCCCATATGACACCACATATGATTCCCCACCCCAATAAAAGAGAAAGTAACTTACAGATAATGTAAAGAGTAAGTGTTCTAAAGAAAAATTAGTATTTTCAGGGGACTCAGCGTCCCTTCTAATTAAATTAATGTGTAGTTAACACTAGATGTTGAAACAGTTTTCTCCTGTTTGATCGCTTAGAGGTTTCCTTTGGAAGAATTTTTGTGCCACTGCCACTGTGTAACTATCTGTGGGGGGCTTTGCCTGGTTAATAGTTACATGTATTTCAGGTAATGGAAGGCAACCAACTATGCCAGGTTAAGAGGCCAATCTTAGAGTGTGGAGCTGTAAACTTACTGGAATAGGAGAGAAGTCAGATATGAAATAGAAAAATGTGCCTAGATGTCCTGTTTTTGAAGAGCTGATTGTGCTGACATGCATGGTTGTGGTGGTGTTTTAACCAGATTCCTCCCAGGTACCAGCACCCCTGGTTCAGCCCCGGTAAGTGTTGGCTGGTAAAGGCTTACAGTTATTTCCTCTTAGTCCCTTACCTGACATTAGCTGCTGCTCTGGAGATGGAGAGGGAGGTTATGATTCCAACCGTCACTGCCCTCCAACTCTTGGCAGAGTGCAAGCAATGACCAACACAGAAGCCCGAAGCCTGGCCCCTTGGCTCCAAGGGCACAAAGCTGGAATGCCAGTGATTCTCTGGAGCTCTTGGTGGGGTCAGGCTCAGGCCTGGACTCAACCAAAGTCTCACCTTTGCTTAACTTCTTCCTTGGCCTGTTTCCTCACTGTCCTACAGGTTTCCCCAAGAGCATATTCCCAGTGAGTCCTTTCCGTGGAAACCAATCCCGGGCTCTGCTTTAAGGCATCTGGGCCTAAGACAACATTGCTTTCACTTCTTCAATGCTAGTGCCTTTTATTTAATGGCTATTTATTGCAAACTTTGTGCATTCACATACAAAACTAAGAAATGATTCATTCCTCTTGAGGAAATTATGAGCTCTGGATGAACTCAAATTCCCCAGTGAGGGAAGAATACATGACAGGCCATTACAAAGTGATATGGGTTTTGATAGAGGAAAGAGTGAGATGTCTGGCCTGCAGTGGGGTCAGGAGGCTTCCAAGAGGTGGTGACAGCTGAGCCGCAAAGTTGTTAGTAGGGCTTTGCTAGGCAGTAAGTAAACAAAGATAGAAAAAATTTTCAGACTCAAAAGTGTCTTTAGGAAACTGTCCTAAACTCAGTGTGTTTCAAAGGGTTCTGGAGGATGAGCTTGACTTAAGTGAGGAGGCCGACTCTGTAGGGCAATGCAAAGAGGTTAGACTTAATGCTATAGGATATGGACTTCCAAGGAATGTTACACATCAGAGGACAGAATCTTACTTGAAATTAAAAAATATATATTGAACTCTAAACAAGGAGGTGCCATGAGGAAAAAGATGGGCAGTGAGAAATACTAATGATACAGGCAGTGGCAGAGAGAATTCTTTTAGGGTGTGGGGTATGAGAGATTGGACCAAGAGGTTTAGAAGAATTTGATGATTTATTAAATGTAGGCCATGGGAGAGAGATTAAAGAGCCTAGGATGAATTCTGAGGATCTGGCTTCAATAACTGGGTATGTGATATTTCCAGGAGGAATTCAAGGGGAAGATCTATTGACTCCATCACCAAACATTTTTTACTTATAAAGTCTTGCAAATTTCTAATGCTTCCTTAGTAGGCAAATTCACTAGTAACTGGTAGATACAGGAGGAAGGATCTAATGATTTTTACCTTTTAAAAATCTTTAGTGTTGCTCTTTCAAGTTGCTAATGTTGTCCCAGTTGGCAAATGTAATTCTCCTCCCTCACTCTTTTCGTCCAACTCAACCTTTCCTGTCAGTTGAAAATTTTATAAACCCCCATCCTCTCGAAAACCTTGTCCTCCTACTTATTTTTAAATGTATTAGGGAGTTTTTAACAAGTACAAGTTATGTTTCTATTTCCTTTGCTCATATTGCTCTATTTAGAAATCTTTTCGTAAAAATAATATCCTTTCATATATTTCCACATACTGTTAGTTCAAATGGTTTTGATTGAAGATGCTGAAATAGTGGTTTTCACTAGGATTTTTCCAGGGTTTCTTCAAAGGCATGTAATAGAAGATTCATGTGCATGTATCTATGAAGTTTGTATAGTACTTCTAATCCATGCACCACAAAAACCCCAAGGGACTGGCTGTAGTGGAAGCCTGTGTTGAGACATAGGACATGGAAGGCAAACAGAAGCTTACGTGGAAAATTTGAAGGATAGATGCCCTGAATTGCAGGTATTGACTTGCAAATTAACTGCTTCTCCTGGGGTGACTCCAGTGTAGCCAAGGTGGCTTAGCAGCTGCCCTGGAGAGCTTTTTATTTAATGATTCTCCCAAGAAATATTAGTGAGACTTGTTTGTCTTTAAATGTTAAATAGGTAGCTAAATTTAAAATGAAATAGGAATGTGTCAGGATAAAGTGAGGAGGACTCTGACTATTTCAAGATCATTATTTTTGGGCCAGAAAGCCTGCTTTTAGAATACATTCTACAGTATTTCTTGATTGTTAACTATAAATTCACATTAGGGTCAGAAAAAAAAGCCAAAATGTTCAAGTGCTTCTAGGCCAAAGTTGTTTACTTATCTATGTTTCTGTTTCTATGTCCTGAACCTATAATCTATCCATCTAACATGGTCAATGACGTATCTATTTCTATTCATATTCATACTTATATTTATTCTTGAAAATAATATCGATCTGACTTTGATAATTCCTTGCTATGTTTTCTCTTAGCACATTATCAAATAATACATATATAAATAAGTATTTATTGTGCATGGGCTAGCCTTATGATTGTGTAATAATTATATTCTGTGAGGTAAGGTGCAGTTCCCTATGATGTAATATAAAACTGTTTTTTAATAATGCCATTCTAGCACTTTAATTACTAAGCTTTCCATTTATACAAGCTAGTGTGGACTCTAGCAACGCTAAACAGATTGTAATGTTTCACTAATTAGTAGAACAAAAAGATTCTGTCTAGGAATAATTCCATCTCAATATTAGTTGCTGACAAAAATCATTGTCAGGTCCATAAAGACATTTAAATTATATGCTTTTTAAAATTTGAGACTATCCAATAAATCAATGTTTATTGATGTGGTAAAGAAATAGAATATGAAAAGCAATCAAGGGATTCAAATAATGTTTGACTTGGTGAATTTAGTTACAATGTGCTATCGGTATTTAGTAAGGAACTGGTATACCATAGGAAATTATTTTTAAACCAAACACAAAGTAAATGGGCATTTTCACTTCCATGTTATTTTACAAAGGACATTTCTGTGTTACCACAATCAATTTTGCCAACCTGCTAATGCTTTTGACCCTGATCTGAGAAGCTTTTATTTGAACTTGGCCTCCTAAGTAAGATAAATATGGTCATGGTTGTGGTTTGTGGGGAGCAGAGGGACAGCCAGCTTTGGACTAACCCAGCCAACACGAAGTGCAATATTATGGTGCAGAAGAGGACGTATGCCAACTCAAAGATGAAAGAACTTCCTGTGCTTCACTTCTGAAGCATTCAGAGTTATTGAGTTGGCCCCTGATGTACAGAAAAATACCCAAAACTGGAAAGTAATTTGCTTGAAAGGATTCTCTCCCATGGTGAAAGCCCACGAAAATAACATCTATATATTATAATATATAAGGTGGGAGTTGATATCCTACATCTCTAATGTTTTCCTTACATAAGGGAAGCCTCTGGAGTCTTGATAATTAAAACTACCCAATAATACTGACAAAGTGCATGTAGGTTGAGATTTTCCACCACATAAGTATTGGCTAAGTTTTATTGCCTGAAAAAAAAACGTGCTATTTCATTAGTGTGTTTTTCTATATTACTGTGTGCCAGTTGTAACATTTATTTTTGTTTTACACAAGTTTTGATTTTTCCTCATATAATTAAATTCAGATTTTTATTGACTAGTGTTGGTTTCTTGGAAATTTCTGTCTTCAAACTGATTCCTGCAAATATCCTCCAAGTCATCTTGTTTTGCATTGAAAAAATGTATGATTTAAATAGAAAGGAAGATGAGAGGTGAATACTGCTGACAAATGATGATCACTTTCATTTTGCTGTTCCCATAATTAAGAACCTAATGTGTCTTAAAGTTGATCTCAAAAAGTACTAACTCACCTATTTGGCATTGGAGTACCTTCATCAATAGCACTTTAGGATCTAATTGTTTTTTTCTCCTGCTGTCAGTAATCTATCTTCCTAGCCATACTTATCCAATTTTATCTACTTTCCGCTTCTGAAACTTTTCATGTGATTTTCTTCCCATCTTAAAAAGCCTTTTCTTGTTTTCTGCCCATTCAGATCTAACATATTCTTCCAGGCCTTGCTGAAACAGAACTGAGGAATGAAATTTTCATAGATAAACTAGAAGGCTTTTTGTGTACCTCTGGTACTTTATCTGTCTATCTACCCATCCACCCATCCATCATCTATCTATATGTATCTATTTCGCTTGAGGGTAAATGCCTAGATTTTGGAGTTCAACTGCCTGGGTTAGAATCCTAGCACTTTTTGTCTCTTGAGATGTACATATCTAAGCTGCAATACCAATTGGTAGAAAAGGGGACATTTATGCATAAATTCAGGTTGACGAGATGAGTTATTTCCCATCTGAGATTGCTCTCAAGCTTTAAATTCAATAGTTTTTCTTGGGAAAGTCTTCACAGGAATGAGGTTTGACCTTGGAGAAAAGATAGTGTATTCTAAGCAGGAAAATAGCATCAGAAAAGTTCTGGATACAAGAAAGAACAAGGTGCTTTTGCATGAGCAACAGCAGATTGATTGAATATAACCTGCGTGACTGAAAGTCAGCTTCCCTGCTACTTGGGACCTGATTTCCCTTTTATTGTATGGGTGCTCCCTTTGCTTATATGCTTCGATTTTATGAAATAATTAAAATATAGCAGAAAAAATATGCATAGCACAGTACATTTCACCAAAACTACTGTGAGAAATGTGAGCAAGGAGATTATTTTGGCTTGAAGAGCCTGAATGTGTATGTGAGTTTTATGGTTCAGTATATTAAATTTCTTCTTTGCTTAGCAGTTATTTGCATATTGCATTCAGTTTTGTGTTTAATAGATGACTTAATTATATAAATATATAAATATAAATATATAAGCTTAGGAAGCCTACCCTAAGAATTATTATTATGTGTTTAACAGGAGCTGAAAGAACCTTAGTCTTTCTTTCATCATAAATACTGGCAAGAGGTCATAAGGTATACACTCCTAATATCAATGTTCTAAAAGGCTTCACTTTATGCAGGTGATGAGGCATCTATCAAAACATGTGACTACATGAGAAATTCTACTTTAACTAATTCCATATGTCTTAACTACTCTTTTGTTTCACACTAATATCTTGCTTCTAACTTCACTGAGTCAAGAACTGATTTGAGAGGATTGACATAGTGTTGATGTAAAATAATCTTATTTGTCATTCTTTCATTTAACGAATATTTGTATAGTGCCTACTATGTGAGATAGACATTGAACTAAACATTTGTGAGGTTTCAGTGTACTAACCAGTATACTAATTAGTATATGTAACCTACCCTCATGGAGTTTGCATTCTTGTGGTTCTACATGATGGAGAACATATTATAAAGATTAAAAGCTTCAGCTTGGAGGCTGAACAGAACTGGGGTCAGTTTCAGCTCTAATTTAAATTAGCTTGGGTGAGTTACTTTTCCTTCCTATGCTTCAGTCTCCCCATGTGTAATTGGGGATAATTATAATACCTTCATAGGAGGTTTATTGTAGCAATTAAATGAGATAGTATTTTTGAAGAGGATAATATTAATAAGAGTCTAATAATTAAGATAACAATAATAAAAGTACAGTTTATGTCACTTAAATTAGGATATTATTGATACTATCTCCTTCAAAAATAACATTTTATTAAAATGAGAATGAATAAGGAAGCTTCACTGAATGCACCAATCATGAATCTATTTGGCATTATTAATATTTTTACAAAAGATAATTCTTTTCTCTTATGAATGTTAAAAACTGGAAAAGCAGTAGCTTGCTGATTACTGCTATAGTTATGAAAGGCAGTTTTTCCTCTCCAGAGCTGTAACTGCCATCTGATTGTAAGAGTCAAATGTTACATGCCTTTTTCACATATGCAGGGTATTATTAATAAACTACTAGTTCAGTGCACCAAATGGTGCCTTACTGGTCTGAACAAACTTTGCAAATGATCTAGTATGCACCTAGAGGAGAGAGTTATCTGACAAACGATCTCACTAAAAACTGACTTTGTCACTCATTTTTCTCATGATGTTTTTTATTTTTATTTTCATATCAGGTGGTTCTTAAAGGATAATATTTAACCAACTGTTTATCTGAATTTATGGAAGTACATGGATTTGGTTCATTTATTTATTCATTCTTTTACTCCTGTATTCATTCATTCATTAGCTTTTTACATGTTACTCTGTTACAATCTATAACATGTAAGGTTTTGGATGAGAAGTTGACTTGGGGAGAGATATAATGAATCAACAACTAGGCAAAAGTCTGCAGTACTGGTGCAATCAACAGAGCACATGCCCTGTGCTGGTCAGGGAAGTCTCAGAGTCAAAGTTTGAGAGAAATGAACAGTATTCATTGGCTAAGAAGCAGGCAGATATTAAAGGTGGGTACATCCTTAATCTTTAATATTGAGATGTTTTATGGCAAGAAAATTTTATGTCCTTTTTGAACAATATACCTTTCAGTAAGGAAATGGGATTGAAAGTACAAATAGGCAAAATGAAGCTTGCTCTTGTAGCATTCTATCTAAAGTTAGAAGCTGGTGGAAACTTCTTTAAACATTTAGATTTGCAGTAGGTTTGTTAAAACTTTTCCTTAACATCTTGATATTCCTTTCCTTTTTTTACCCTTGTTGATAGGAATATGTCAGGACTAAAACATGTTTGTATACATACTGAAAACCACTTTAGCAGTATGCACAATTTTTCCTCAACCCATGTGGCCTTGCAAATGAGCATGTGAAGGAAGAAACTGTCTATATAGAAGTGTCTCTGATTCTTGGGTGGCTTATGGCTAGCGTTGATTGTTTTTTAAAACCACTCTTGGCTTCTGTGGTACATTGACCTGTGTATGGAATCTCAAAGTAAATGTTTCCACTGTGTGGGACATTGGGTCAAAGACAAAAGGTTTTGGTCCCCTTCCAGTAATTTTTTTTCTCTCTGCACTCACATGATGATTTCAAACTTTTCTGTTCATTTGAGGCAAACCTTCTTTCTTCGAACAAGCATTCTATAATTTGGGAAGCCAACTTCCAAGTCCTGAAATTCACTGTAAAATAGGGGGAGAGAATGCTCTAGTTGGTCTAATTCTGAGGGTGTAGAGGACTTGCTTTCTATTACAAGATGTTGCTGTTTCCAGCATTAGTCCTGAATAACTTGGGTAGATTAGATCAGGTTTCTCCAGAGTGCTGCTACTAACACTCTGATTTAAGTCATTGTTAGCTTCAACACAGATTAGTTTATTAGATTATGTAGAAAGGCTATGAAGGGATGGACAGTAGATGAATGCATTTTGTAGGGAATGGGAAAGGGCAAATCAGGAGTTTGGAGTATTATCCAGTTGGATAATGGAAAAGAACAAGACACTGTTTATTAGAGACAGCTGAATGGATGCCTTATGAAGTGGAAGAAGACTGAAAGTGAGAAAATAAGGAAGGCGAGAGATGACCCCAAAACAAACTACTCATATAACAACCTGTGTGTGGAGTTCTCTGACTAGAGAAAGACACTGTCTGAGGTTTCTGTAACTAGAGTGAGTCATGTCTGATTCACCAAGACATTTGGCCTGTGAGAGAGCTACTTTAGGGAATCCAAGAGTTCTGATGTGGTAATAGGGCAATCTCATGCAAAGCTGGACTAATTTAGGTTTTGAAATTACTTGTCAACTAATCCCAAATCATGAATATACTGATTTTATAGAGTTTCCCTAAACAAATAATGCCTGTCATAAACCTTTTGAGATTTTCCTTAAAAGATTGCTTTTCTAGCTATGCACATCTTTCTGTTTTCCCACCTCCTCATGTAACTTATCTGTCTAGGAGAGCTAATTGCAAAAAGTTCACAGATGTAATTGCATTGAAACATCAGAATAAGCTATTCTTTTGAAGTAAAACTGAGTGTATAACTATAGTTATTAGCTCCAAAGTATATCTGACCCAGTGGCTTTCAACAGCATATATCTCATCCTACATTGTGTGAAAGGTTTGACTCCAGGAGTTTAAACACTGCTCACTATACATTTACTTTTCAGTAATGTTAATTAGCTAATTTATGAGACACAAATAAGCTATAATTAGCATGGTGCTTTGATATTTTATTTCTAACAACAGGAAGATGATTACCTTAAAAAATAATAAAAGATTTAAATCTAAGTAAGGATCTAAATTACAGTCATTGAGTTGTGAAGGAAAGTGAATCCAGTTAATCCCCATTTGCATGTACCAATTAGTTAAGTATTAATCAATTTCCTATATAAATGGAAATGAGGATTCTTTGGTAAGATAATGTTTCTCATTAACAGAAACACAACCTCCTGACATTTCATGAAAAAAGAAAAATCATATCCTTTCCATTTTTTTTCTTCAAAATATCTATTGATTTATTTTTCTATAGTTATGGAATCTGTACATCCTCACATACTTATAGAAAAATTTCAGAATTTCTCTGACTCTAATAATAAGGGGTAGCTATTGAACGTAGAGAACTTAGGGTATGCTTTATTTTTCTTTAATTAAAAATATTTCAAATCTCAAAACTCAACTTGATATTTTAAGATGTAGGAAAGCCAAGTAAGGGGAAGTTGACAAATTTCAGATGTGCTATGCTCCATGAATTTATTCTCTCTCCTGGATTTGTAGTATATACAAATGTACATTAAAGACTTTAATTCCTTAATAATACAATACTTTATAAATACTTATATATAAAACAAATAATGGAGTTTGAAAAATTAAGTGGGTGAGATATTTTGGTATTTAAAATGGTACTTGGTATTTGAAAAATTAAAGGGACAGAAATTTTAATGTGACTATTAAGTAAATAAATGATTTTTAAAAAGTACTTTTATACACAACTTTTAGTTTTGGAGCTCAATTTTGCATAGACATAATTTACAGAAGCAAGATTATGTTTACATTCTCTGCTTTTTTGAGTTAGACCTCCGGGGTGTATTTGCTCCATAGTAACCTGGCACTGAATCATCATATTGACATATCCCTAAAATTCAATTAAAAAATCATTACTGTGGGAAGTGATAAATTAAGATAAAACCAGGATGGGCCTTTGAAATGTGGTTAATATGGGAAATACTATAATAAGATGAATAGACTAGTAGTTTGTTTTTCCATATTATTACAAATTTTAGTTTTAGGTGCTTCGGAGTATCAGCTAGCCTCTAGATTCCTATATCATACTTTCTTGATTAACCATCAGATTTTCTTTCCCTACCATTTGTAAAGGGCAGTATTAATCAGTGTGTTTATTTAGAAAATTTTGACCAAATAACTAATTTATAAAGATAATGATGTGGACTACAGGACTATCTGATTTTCCTAAAGTATTTTCTTTTTTAAAAATTTTGTTTAAAAAATACCCATAATCCTAAGCCTTAAAACTAATTAAAGTAATAAGTATGGGTAAAATTGCAGCATTTCCAGAATCTCTTGCCTGGTCTTAGTGCATCTCCATATCAATAGGTGGTTCCAAGGGGTGAAGAGAAGTAGTCCAACAATTACAAGGGTGAGTGAGGGCTTATCTGGAGCAGAGAGGTTGGGTGCAGCCTCTTCTTCTGCAGCCGGGTAGTGAGACACTGAAGAGCAGAAGTGGACTGCTTGTAAGAAATAAATGAGTTTCTCCCACTTTATTTCTCCCTCTGACTGATTTCGGTTTCAAAGGTATTTTGCCCTGGGATTTTCCCCCTGGAGTTACATAAAAGAATAGCCTTACCTGCCCACTCTTGTTTTGAAAATCCTAATCCCCAGAGGTAACTACAGTTAATATTTAATATTTTAGTGCCTACCTTTAAGTAATTTTCTTAATTTTATTTTAAAAATATGTAAGTATACATACATTATTAAAAAATGGAGTCATGTTAATAAATATAGTTAAACCATAATTTACTCAACTCCTTCCTTATTGACATATAATTGGGGTTTTTCTTTTGTTTTTTGATTTTCCCATTACAAGCAGTAATTCTAGTACATATGTTTATATGCTAGTGGGTTTCCTTTTTTGTTTCTGTTTGCTTGTTTGTTTATATCAATTCCAAATACGTTGGACTTCTTTCCATAAAGTTTGTGAGAGGGCCCATTTCATTGGCACCCACATCATCCTTGATTATCATTCTTCTTAATTTCCATCAGTTTTATGATGTTATTTTATATTTCCTTAAATACTGATGGGCAGAACATCTTCCAAATGTTTGCATATAGTGCATGTACATTTCCTCTACGTTGAGTTACCTATTTCTTAAGATGTCTTAAACAAACACAAGATTGGAAAAACAATCAATTTGTGGTCAATATGAAGTCCCCCAAATTCAGAGTAAGGTTTGAATACAGATTGTTTCCTAGTCATATGATAAAATAATCAAAATCTCTTAATAGTTTTTCTATCCTCCTCTTTGGCTTCAACATCTAAGCATGATCTTTATTTGGCTTGGATATGGAACCAACTGATTAGTAGATGACCCATGAACCTACAAAATAAAATATGTGAAAAAACCTAGGATCTGAATTGATGGCAGCATGTATTGTGTAGTTGTACTAGGTTAAATGCTTCTCTTAGGGCTCATGCAGCTGATACCCTGAGTTAGCAGTTCATTCAAAGCCCAGAACCTAGGACTACTTAATGGTTGTATGAAAAGGCAGTTACTTATATCTTAATTTACACCTGAAAATGTTTTGATTTGGATTGCAGTTACCTAGATGGTGAACAGCATATGTATGTGTATGTAAGTGTGTGTGTATTGATAAATGATTGTATATCTGTATCTGTATATAGATATTTTTTCCAAAATGTGTGGTGATTTCAGGTATCTGTTTTAGCAAGTTAACTGATTACAAGGTCAACATACAAAAATTAATTTGATTTTTATATACTGGCAACAATTAGAAAATAAAATTCCTGGGAATAAATTAAACAAAAGATGTGCAGGTCCTTTACACAGGAAACTATAGAACATTACTGAGAGAAATTAAATACCTAAATAGTGTAATAATGGATATATCCTAATCATGAATTAAAAGACTACATAATAGAAATTTCAACTCTTAAACTGATCTATACACTCAACATATTAAAAAAATAGCCAGAATATTTTTTTTGTGGAAATTGACATACCTCCAAAAACTCCATGGCTATTCAATGGGCCAAGAATGATCAAAGCAATCTTGACTTATGAAACAAAGCTAGGAGACTTACACTGCCAGAATTATATTATATGTTATATATTATAAAGCTATGGTAATTTACAAAGTCTTCTATTGCACAAAGACAAATACGCAAATGAGACAGTGAACAGTATCCCACAGATCTTTACCACATGGTCACTTGATTTTGATAAAAAAAATTCCAGTGATATGAGGAAAGGATGTTCTTTTAAATAAATGATACTAGCTTAATTAGAAATCTATGTGAAAAATTGAATCATGATTCTTAAATCATATCACACACATAAAATTAATTCTTGATTTTATAATTAAATGTGAAAGGTAAGCTAATAAAGCTTCTAGAAAAACACCATAAAGCAACCCTAACTGTAATCTTAATAACGTTGACCTCAAGGTAGGCAAATATTTCTTAAACTTAAGACATAAAAAATACTAATCATAAAATACATGAAAAATTAGACTTCATTAAAATGAAGGACTTCTGCTGACCAAAATACACAAATTAGGGATTAAAAAGGCAAATCTTGGACGACAAAATGAGAGGCAAAATTTTGCTGTATTTGTGGGTGTGTGTGTTTAGAAAAATGTGCAAAAGCTTGAACAGGATATTCACAGTAGAGACCATCCAAATGGCCAGTAAACACAATAAAATATGCTTTAATACAGGGATTGACACTTGTCTGCTTGTAAAGGGCCAGGTGGTAAGTACTGTGGGCTGTGTTAGGTTGAAAAATGTCTACCCTCAGCCCCCCACCAAAAGACGTTCATGTCAAATTTCTGGAATCTGTGAATATTACCTTATGTAGAAAAATGGTCTTTTCAGATACAATTAAGAATTTTAAGGTTAGATCACTCTGGATTATCCATGTGAGTCTAACTAGAGTAAGGTCCTTATGAGAAACACACAGAAGAGAACAGACACACCAGGAGAAAGCCGTGTATGGTTGAGCCAGAGTTTGGAGTGTTGTAGCCAAGGCAGCTAAGGAATGCGAACCACTAAAAGCTAGAAGGGGCAAGGAAAGACTCTCCCCTCCAGCCTCCAAAGGAAATTCAGCTGTGTCAACATTTGGATTTCAAATTTCTGGCTTCAAGAACTATGAGAGAATGGATTTGTTCATTTAAGTCATTCAGTTGTAGTTTTTCATGGCAGCCATGACATGGGCCTTATGCGTGCTGTCATAACTATTCAACTCTGCGTTTGTAGCATGAAACCAGCCCTAGATAATAAGCAAATTAATGTTTGTGTGCCTGTGTTCCAATAAAGTTTTATTTATGAGAGTTTGGAGAGACTGGAGCAAGGGAATTCTCATAGTAGGAATATGAATTGAAATGAGAATTTTGAATTTTGACAAATATATGGCAAATTGTTTGGCATTCCCTATGAATAAAAAATTCCCCTAGTATTAAATAGAAATTTATACATATGTGCACCAAAACACACATACAGTAGTGTTCATAGTAGCACTGCATGTGATAGTTCCAAACTAGAGCAAAAGTTCATTAACAGCAGAATTGATCAATCAATAAATTATGCACGCACATACACAATACAATACTGTAAGGCAATGAAAATGAATAAATACTGCTGCCTGTAGCAGTATGGATGATTTGGGCAAAAAAAAAATATTGAGAGAAAACAGTTACAAAATAGTAAAAATTAGTAATACATGTAGAAGAAAATGAAAGTTCCTGTGGCCAGGATTCTCACCTGACCTTGGTTGGCTTGCTCACTTCACACATGTGAGCAATACGTTGTTATTGACTCTACATAAAAGAGCTCCACCCAGTGCTCTGGGCTGTGCGGCTGCAGGAGAGCAGAGGCTGGAGTGGTGGCAGTGCCCAGGACAGAGACTGAGACGGCTGTGCAGGCAGAGAGGCCCAGAGGCAGAGACCGGCTTGCTGCCTGCAGACTTGCTCTGAGTGGTTGGGATTCTAGTGATTGACCTGCCACCATGGGAATAAAGTTGGGTATAAACCCTTTCACCCCAAGAATGTTCCACTGTTATTTTTTGGTCTCACTGAATCAAGAGTGAACTTGCTAAGGGCTGAAACCCATTGGCAAGAAATACTGCATAATTTATGTTAAAAAATTTCAAAAACAGGTGAAATATTGATGGTGATAAGAGTTGTAGTAGAAATTACTTTGGGAAGGCAGTGACTAGGAGGGGGGACATGGGAGATGTCAAGTTCTCTTCCTTGACCTATCTGGTGGTTACCCAGTTGTGCTTGCTTTGTAAAAATTTGTTGAAATGTATGATTTGTATTTCTTTCTGTATCTGTATTATGCTTTAACCAGACCTTTATATACTTCTGGAGTCTTTATAGTATGAATTTTAATGTTAACTGAGTCAATAGTACTCTATCATGTGATAAATAAAAATCTTTAGTAAAGTTGAAATAGTGACACTTTCTGAATAGCATTTCCTTAGGACCCTGTAAAACTTTTATTGATAGTATTTTTGAAAATCAAGATTCAAAAATCATTCTGACTTGAGAATAACCTAAACTATGTAGTTAATATTGTTGTTTTTTAAGAGATGTTTTGAACATTTCCAGTAGTTAATTTTCTCTCTCAAACATTACTAATGATGAAAAATTAAAAATGCTTGCATAATTTTTTTAATTCACAGAGAAATTATGAAAATTTTTTATTTAAAAATGTAAAATACTAGACAGAATTAATTACATAATAGCTCTTTGGGACTAGCAAAGGTTAGAAAGGAAATATGGATTGTTGGCAATGGCCATCTATCGTTCTAAGTGCTATAGTTGAAAAGTGGCTAGGATTGTAATATGATATTAACTTGTACAGCTCTCTTTATATCATCAACACATGGTCAATTCACTACTCTTAGTCATTTAGTTGAAACTTTCCCGAGATATTGATATTTAGACTTTCTAAAGTCTTTCATAGCCATAAGCCACTTTATTTAATTCCTTCATCTTAGAAATGGGAATTCTACCACCTTCCTGACATCACAGTGACATGATGATTAATTAGTTAATGTTTGTAAAGTGCTTTGAGGATATAAAGTGCTAAATAAGTGTTAAGCACTGTTAAGTATTACAATCAATCAACATAATGTTTTATTGTACAGAATCTCATGTATTACTTCAAATGCAATGTACTAATTTAGTTAATGTGAGAGTTTTTGTGAAATTAGAAATATATGACAAAATTGGCAGAAATTTTATAAATTATAAATATGCAATAGGGTTTAGATAATCATACTTATTTATTTTAATCTGTATCCATTATTAATTTTCATTTTTAATAAAAAAGTAAAATTTCTCATCTCAACTTCTCATTTTAATTTTATGTATTAAAAGTACTCATAAAATAATCTCTGAAGGAGTTGCCTTAGCCATCCTTAATTCTGAATACAGTACTTCATTTTCAAAAGTATTATTGATCTCTTTTTAAGAATATCTGAGGGCTGAAGTAACAATTTATCTTTGTATTTTCACAAAATCTAATAGATGGCAGTTTTGTAATATGGCTTCTAGGTAATATAAGACAACTGTTCTATCTAATAAGGTAGTCTAAGAGTGGCTGAAAGAGGCTATAGTCCAGATATATTGACTGTAAGCCTACATGTACAGAATAATGAAGAAGGTAAGAAACGTAAATTCTTTCTCATTTCTTTAAATCCCAGAGGACATTCATGTTCTTTGTGTAGGAACAAATAGTTAAATCAAGTTGATTTATCCATAGAAATGAGCAAATGATAACTTGAAAATAATTCCTTATTATAGTTACTAAACTATTCTTAAAAAGTACCTGAAACAGATAATGTAAGTACATGAAAATATATGGCACTCTTTGTGGCAGCATATAATTTCACTTTTTCTGGAGGAAGGTTTCATGCATGTAGTGAAAATGAAAGAGCAAACACAGAGTTTATTTACTCTAGACAGCTTCGTCTTGCTTTTGTAGACCTAAGGAAATTCCTTCTCTCTGTTGACATCAATACTTGTGTGAGAATTGAATTAGGTAACTGTCTTTGCAAAAACAAAGCACACTTAAAAGAAAACATAGAGATCCCAGAATCTTTGCTCATTCTGGGAAATTATTTTCCTGGATTCCTAAAGATCATTCAGTATAATCTTACAAGTGAGAACACTGAGCTTAAACACATTGCCTGCACTTGCCTGGGGAGCGGGGCTGCAGAGCCACAGGTCAGAGTCAGAAGCGCTTGCCCTGGTCTCCTCGCCATGGACTTCGTGGATGAGAGACAGGGCACATCTTTCGGTATTAGGCAGATGAGCCCTGAGGCCAGCATCTGGCTTTGTCACTTTCTGTGCGTGTGACTTTAAGTACATCACTTCTCTGAATACCAGTTTTAGTTCCTTATAAAATGGAGAAATCATGCTGTTTTTCAGAGTTATGTAAAGATTACAGATTATGTTCCCTGAGTATCCAGTGAAGAGTCTGACATAATAATTGAGGGCCAAATAATGTAACTAGCATATGGTCCCTTTTCATATGTTATCTCCATTAGAAAATTTTGATTATTATAATAACCATATTAATATAGTATCTTATGCTCAACTACTATCTACCATTATTCATTTAATTTCTCAACAACTGGTTGGTTGTGTTTTATTTCTGTTTTGCAAATGTGAAAGCTGAGGCTTAGAGTAATGCGTATGTGTGACACAAAGGCCACACAGTTTGTGCCCAGGGAGCTGGACCTCTGTCAAGCTGGCCCATCTTCCCTTCTGCACCTTAAATTATAGCTCTCTACCTGGATGACTTGTTAATTTTATCCTGTAGCAGGGATCCTAAACATAAACTGGAGAAACCCCCCTACAGAGTAAAGTATGAAAAAAATGAGGGCAGAAAAATCAGGAAGAAATAGATGAGAGTCTCTTAGTCTTAGCGCACTATCAGATGAGGTCAGTAAAGCTGCTATTCCCCTTTGCCACCATTTTGCGGACTAAAATAAATGCAGTCAGTGTCTGTTACTGCTGTAGCACTCATTTGTCACAGGTGAATGCCATTATGTTCTCCACTGTGGCAGTGACATTATCCATGGTTCCTTGGGGAACGAGAGTATATCACTTACAGGGCTTGGTGAGCTCATAAAGCTCTTTATAATGTGTAACACAACCATTAATAGTTTGAATATTTACAACCATATTTAATAGCTATATATCACTTCTACAACAAAAAATACATGTAGAAAGAAAATGTTTTCCTTCTCAAAGGCAAAACTGATATCTTTGCCTTTAAATGCACTTAGGAGGAAAACTAGATATGCATGTGCACAAAACGGGAAATGGACCCTCAGGAGAAACGTGTCCTGGGATTTCTGTGGTATCCTTAGAGCATTGTTACTTACTTGAACGGTGAATTATTTTGTTTGTGTTTTTACTTTTCTTACCATCCCAGTTAGCTCAGGTTAGCTTAGTTTATCTAAGAGACATCTCAAGTTAACCCACACAAAACTGGGCTTCTGACACCCCCAACCCCTCCCCACCACCCTCCAGTGCCACTTGGAATCATTCCTTCCTAGTTAATGGCGTGTTCTGTTCTTTCTTTGCTCAGGCCACAAACCTTCAAGTCACCCTCACTTTTGTCTTTCTCTCTTCCCTCTCTTTCTAGATCCTCTAATTAGAACCATGTTCATCAGCATAAAATATCTTACAGTTTAAGGAAGGTTTGCAGGTGCTCTGAAGTTCAGAAATCTTATGGACTTTAGGTTAAGAACCCCTATCTAATGCTCCTTCCAGATGTATAATCACATTATACTTTACAGTGAAAGGTTTTATTGTAAAATGATACAAAGTAAAATATGATTCATTTTCCAACAAATAAATATTGCTTTAGTAGTTGGTTCTTTTAATCAATAGGAAATAGTATCTTAATTGGGGCTTCTCATTTCCTCTTTAAATATTGGTAGTAAGAAAGTCTGATGTGGAAAATCTGTCATGAAGGAGTTAAAGGATCAGATAAAGGACCTCTGGTTACCCTTACCAGATTCTAGAGAGCTTAAATATTCCCAATATGCCCAAAACACAGGGCTCTGAGGCCCATTAGGCTTAACATTAATTTAAAATGGCAATGAAGAAGTGCCATCTACCATGTATGCAAGCAAGAAACATGAGAAACTTGAATCTTTTTTGGAAAATTGACTGGGAACCTTATTCTTTGGTAAGTTAATCAACAGCAGTCAAGTAAAGTTTCATTATAAAATTAGAAAATTGCCATGCTTTCATATAAACTTGAAAAATCCCTACCTGAGGTTCTTAGAAATTCTTGACCTTAAAATTATGACAATGTCTATTTATTGCCTTATAATTCTGCTTATGTTAAGTTTTAAGAACTAATAAAGGACCTGGCTTTTACTTGGTTATATCTCTTTTCCATTCCTTTCATAACATTCTTATTTCTAATGAAATTATGTCTGTATTTTAAGCCTTTAATTTTTATTAATTTATAAGTGAGAAAGTCAACTTTTAAATTAATGCTCCCAAATTTAAAGCAATAACTGACACATTTCAATTTAAAATATTGACAATCAATGCTCTGAAACAGCAGGGATAAAATTTACTTGCTATGAACAGAAAAAATTGAATTTAGACTCTTCTAGGTATACTCACATGTTCTTATATCAAGGTGGAAGTTCTAAAGATATTTTAGAAATAGCTTAATTTTAGAATATAGCTAACATATTTAAGATTCTAATTTTAAGAAGAGTTTATGGTATAAGAAATAAATAGATTTTTAAATGTCCCATTGAGTTAGAAATTTTTAAGAAGCCAAAAAGCTTACATGTCTTTATAAAATCATTCTGAAATATGAGTAGTAAAATCAGAATTTGGAGGTTTATAAAATAAATGAAATATAATATCTTGTTAAAAATGAAAAATATTCTACTTACTTACACATTAGTATAAGCAGATTCTATCACAGAATCAAACTTTTGGAAGTAGAAGGGACTTCACAATTTATTTCATTTTAAATGAGGTGCAATAAAGAACTGTTACCTTGAAAGAAAGAATTCAGTCAAGAGACCAGATAGCAAGAAAAGAAGACAGTGAGGAATTTACTGGGTTGGAGTAAAAGTACACTCTTGAGACAGGAGACTGGATTGTCTGGAAACCAGAAGCAGCCCTGCTATTAGGGTTCGGTTGGCTTTTATTTTTTAATATGGCAGGAAGTCCTGCCCTGCGTCTTAGGTCATTTGATTGACAGGTTGATTGACAGCTCTAGGTTATATTACTTTTTTCTCAGTGTGCAGGCAACTTACCTATAAGTTCCTAAGTGAAGCCCACAGGGGGGCCAAAACCACAATGCTAATTAAATTTATATTTTATTTTAATGAGGTGGGGTTACTTTTAGAAAAGGTGTGCATGCCCTTTAATCAGGTCTTGGGCCTCTTGACAATCTAGGTGTCCTTGACTGTCTGGGGCTCTTGATAAGCTAGGCATCCTTGACTGTGGAACTGGGAACTAGGGCTTAGGGGTAGTCCAGGGAGGGGTCTTCCTTGGTGATGGGCTGGTCCCTTTCTTCTGCTTGTCTCTAACTAACTACCTACTCTAACAGCACTGTTTAGAAGCACTCACAATTGGGATACAAAAATGCAAAAATACTTTTAATCATTAACTGTGCTAGGCACTATGAAGTGTGAAAGAAACACATGATGCCATTTTATTGTGCTCATTATCTCTCAAAACAAGCATGATAAACCCGTATTTGCTACTATTCTCTTCTCCCCTACCACTGGCATGACTACTAACTGAAAAATGCATACATCTGCTAAAATCAGGGATACGTCATAACACATTCCTTAAAATAGTCACTTTCTATTTATCTGAGGTGGTTAATAGATGACACTTGTTTACCATTCTCTCTGTATAGTACAACGGCCTCTGGATCACTAATGATCTTGCTTGGCTAAGAATTATGTCTTTTTTTTTGTCAGAAAGATTTGACAATGTATTGCACAATTTTTTCTCTGGGATTGTCCAATGTACAGCTGCTGAATATTCCAGCTTTCACCATAAATTGGCCTATATCTTTTGAACAAATACAATAATTCATTTTTCACATTGGTATGGAATAGATGGTATAATATAACTAACAATTTACAGGAAGCCTAATTAATTATCAACAATCCTAAAATTCTGAGTATAAGTAACCTAGTTCAGGAGGCAAGACCAACTAACATTATTTTAAAAATATTAAAAGACTAAGGTACATTTAGATATATCTTTGGCACCCAGTGTACTAGCTTATTCAAGCTTAATGATGATGTAGTTTTTTCCTTATTAATACTGACGTAATTAAAAATTTTCTCTAGAATCAATATTCTGTTAAAGAACTCAAGAATAAATAGCATGCATGTCTTCACTGTAATATGATTTCCTTAACTTGATGCATAAAAGCCTTTCAGTAACCAATGCTAAATTCTTAAAATAGAATACATTATCTTCAACTATATTATCTATTCCCATGTCATAAAATGATGAAGTTTCCACCAGAATACCAGGAAATATATAAAAGGAGTCAGTAAGTGGTATTGTTATCCTAATATCTTCTGGGAGAGATGCTAACTTTGATTCTGATTTTTAAATTTAACATAGAAAAATAGGAGAGGAAAAAATATATTTTAGTTGTCAAAAGTTAGGGCATACTATGTTAAATTTTCTCAGATTTTGAGCACCCTATAAACATATGAAAGCACAGATGTTGCATTCCCACAAAAATTCATTCACTCACTGAACAAATATTTTGAGTGTCTTCTATATGCTAGTTGTTCTAGGCTACAGCAATGAAAACCAAAATCAAAACATCTTTTGCATGTTTTGATAAGCAGCCTCTACAATGGCCCCTAGTGATCTCAGCGGCCTGGTATTCGCCATCTTGTGTAACCCCTTCTCTGAGAGTTTGCAGGACTTAATGATCTACTTCTAACAAAGGGAATATAGCAAAAGTATAGGAATGTCATTCCTGAGATTAGATTACAAGAAGACTGTGATTTCTTCAGACTTTCTCCTGTTCTGTCTCTTTCTTTCTAGGAGCCCTCACTCTGGGAAAAACAAGCAGCAATATTGTGAGCTGCACTATAAAGAAGCCCACGTGACAAGGAGCTGATGATCGATGACGAGTAGCTGGTGGTCACAGACAGCTAGGGCATGCCAACAGCGATCTGAGTCAATGTGGAAGTGCATCTTCTGAGACTTCCCATATAGACTGAGCTTTGGAAGCAGATCTTTCCCCAGTTAGCCTTAAGGAGATTACAGCTCCTGACAATAATGTGAATGCAGCCTCCTAAGACACCCTGAGTCAAAGGCACCCAGCTAAGTGGTGCCCAGATTCCAGACCTACAGAACTGTAAGTTAATAAAGGTTTATTGTTTTGGGGGTAATCAGATGCAGAACAACAGATAACTAATACCCCTGTCCTCATTGTTTATATTCAAATGTTTATATATGACTGACCTAAGGAGGAAACATGTTAGGGTGGGCATAAAAACTAATGTGAACAGTATGGCAGTTCTAAAAAAAATTAAAGATAGAATTACCATATGATCCAACAATTCCTCTTCTGGATATACACCCAAAAGAATGGAAAATAGGGACTCCAACACCTATTTGTACCCGTCTTCATAGAAACATTATTCATACTAGACAAAAGGTAGAAACAACCTAAGTGAGCATTGATGGGCGAATGGGTAAACAAGTGTGGTATGCACACACAATGGAATATTACTCAGCCTTAAAAAGGAAGAAAATTCTGACATATGCTACAACATAGAAGAGACTTGAGGACATAAGCTAAGTGAAATCATCATATGAATATTTTATGATTCCACTTAAATGAAGTATCTAAAGTAGTCAAACTTATGAGACAGGAAGTAGAACAGTGGCTGCCGGGGTCTTGAGAGAGGGGGAATGGGAATTATTGTTTAATAGGTATGGAGTTTCAGTTTGGGAAAATGATAAGAATTCTGGAAATGGGTGATAGTGACAATTGCACAACAATATGAATGGACTTAATGTCACTGAACTATACAGTTAAAATGGTAAATTGTATGTTACGTATATTTTACCATGGTAAAAGCAAAACAATACAAGAACAAACAAATGCAAAAGAAAAGAATTAATGTACAGGAAAACCCTCCCTCCACTCCTGCACTTTCCCAGAGCTCAGACAATTGAGGGTGACTGAGTGAGTAAATTTCAAAGTTGGGTATGTTATGAGTCCTCAAGATGTGATGTGAATGTTCTTGGTGGTAATGGGAGACATTGTCCATGCTCCTCCACTCCCAGAGAATTGTGAAGGGTGAGTTGCTTGAATGTACAAGGAAATGATAAAATCACATGCAGTAGAAAAAGACAATAAAAACATAAAAAGCAAAGCTTCCAAGTCATGTGAACATTACAGAGTTCAGATGAGACAAAGTAATAGAGAGCTACAGGGTGTATTGCCCGGGAAACATATGGCTAAGTCTTGAGTGGTCACTGATGTGTGAGAGTGTGGAAGCCCAGAGATTATTCACACTTAAAATTCCCTTGAACCACACTCTCAGAGGAACTTATGTGCATGGGATTTTCAGGGCTAGGCCTATAATGGCACTTCACATGAAGCTGAATCTGTTTTATAATATAGCCAGTAAACAGACAGAATAGAAGGTGAGAATTTGGGGCCAGACTGAGAGAATATATTCAGTTAGATAACATGTGGCAATATACATATATATGTATATGTGTGTACACACACACACACACATACAGACACAGTTTAAGGCCTTTGCTTTTACACCTACAGGTAAGATTAGGAGGATAAACGTAACCCAGAGGGTAACAGCCTATCAGATGGAGACTCCTTTTGTTCTCCTGTGTAGAGAAGCAGATTAATCCTACATTAGGCAAGCTCAAGAAGGTATTTCCCTCTATAAATCTAGGGATGAACATCTCTAAACCCTAAGCCACTTCCTCAGACTCAAGGTTTTCAGTTTCTTCAACATCTGAATAAAGTGTGCAGAGTACTTAGTACAATTGAAAGGTTGTATCATGACTTATTTCCCGGGGTCTTTGGTGGTGAGCATAGTCTCTGGTGAATTCAGAACAATGTGATGACAGTAGAGGAAGAGACTCCTAACAGAGTGCTCACTGACAGCACAGTGAAGGCTCAGGGACATTTGAAAGCAGAATAAAATAGATCACACTGTTTGGAGAAAATACAGAAGAAAAAAGACACAGTGGGAGATCACAGTAGAAATGGGTCTAAAGGCCAGGAGAAGCATTTTGCTCTCTCTGCCAGTGACCGGCCTCCTTTTAGCATTTGCACTCTATGTACATTTGGGTGTTTATATCATCAAATACCAGCATTTCAGTTATTAATCAATGTTTGACTTACACCATATCAGTATAATTGTGAAGTGAGGTAGATCATAAATTTGCTATCTTCATCCATTTACATGATTAGGTGTGTATAGGACACTGAAATTGATCACAAGGATATACAGATAATTAAGAGCAAATTTATTACTTTTCCAGCCTAAAATCAAATGGAAAGAAATACACATTGCCTTGCCCCAGGAGCAGTACAATAATAGAGGTATGGAAAGGATGCAGAGAAGGTATGCTTGTGGGAGACAGAGAAGTCTTCCTAGGAAGGGTAAATATTTATAAAGGACAGAATTCAACTGAGTACATTTTAAAGATCTTACTGGCTTTATTCAGTGATTCATGACTCTGCCCCATCCAATCTAGCAAATAGAAAGGCACTTGGAAGAGTTGTCCAAAGTGAGAGATCTTCACAGAACAAAGTGGGCAGGAGCAAGGAAGGCCTGGGCACTCGCTGGTTGGTTAGAGCAGGGCTTCTCCTTTATATGGACTAAAGGGAGTAAATTGTGCCGGGTAGGTAAGTGCTGATTGGTTGACCTTCCTTTCATAGGAAAGTGTAACACAGAAATTTAGTTAAGTTTTGGTGGCTGATGTGGGGCTTAGGATAAGTGACTCCATCTTGGGCCTAATCTGGTTACTTTAACATGTTAAACAGTCTTGGAGAGGTTCTAGCTCATGAAGAAGCAGAGGAACTTCGAGAGCATGAAGCAAGCAGGGAAATGTTTTAATACTGTGTGAGCCCCAGATATGGATAGGAGGAGCCTGAGATATGTCAGGAGAGGCACGTAGAAGACAGACCCTGCTGGGCCCTGTGCATGCAGCTGTGTGTCCTCATAGACAATGGAGGCGCCAGTGATACTCGGGAGTAAGGTGATCAAATTCGTACTTGATGAAAAAGAGTTTTTCAGCTATAATTATAAATAGTATTATTACAAAAGTTATGTGGACCTTCTCCCTCCACTTTCTCTGTCTCTGCCTCCACATTTTTTAAGGTCAATGATGACTACTCAGATGTAGCTAATTCCCCCCCCACCACAAACCCTGTCCACTCCACCCCTGACCCGCCGACCTGTGAGATAGTAGAGAATTGTGGTAGAAAGCTTAAACAAAACAGCTGATTTATTTGTAAAAAATCATTTAATACTACTGTGATAGCTTTTAAAAATTCATTTTTGGAGGTCTTTTTATCTAGAAGACAAAATTGATCATTAGCATTTCTGAGTTCCTATATTTCCAAACCAGAGGAAAGTAAAACGTGCATTCTTTCTTTAGTTCCTTCAGAATTTTAAATTCTCCCTCTTTTTTCTATTATCTTCTTCCTTCCTCTTAAATATTATATGTGCTATTATTTTTCTTTTCAATGATTTTTGAAATATCATTAAATTAATAGTGATATGGTAAAAGTTTTATTTATGGAAAGGATAACCACAAAAGAAATATATGAATAATAATACTGAGAAAAATTATTTTCTTATTTTATTATGTCTTTTTAGATAACTTTCTTAAGTGTACCTGTAGGCAAATTAGTTTGGTTTCATTAATTCCATGCCATCTATTGAATTATTGCAAAAATAAGATACTTGTATATAAAATGGAATACAAGATACAACAATTTCTCTACCATGAAAGTTCTGTACTGTAAATGTAAAAGTAGTATTATCACCAAGGTAAAAAAATAGCTTGAAATCTTATAATATATGAGGATGTGTTTCATCATGAGCCTGAGAAAGATCAATTACAGCTAAATATTATGAAATATTTGATAGGGTTTTCTGTTCTTCTTAATTTGGAATTGATCCCAACTGTGGCTGGAAAATCAGTTTGAAGATAATAGTCAATAAAATCCTCCCTAAGATGCAGTGAAGAAATATATTGCCAAGTCAAGTAGCAATAGCAGGAGTAAAGCAATAAAGTCAACACAAATAAACAAAACTAAAATACAGGGCATATCTGAATTGGTTTCAGACTGAAGTCTCAGTCTTATTTTTCATGAGAATATATTTTCCTAGCTGGAAATTGTGAGTTAAGTACAACTGTCACTGTCTATGCCTTGCTATTATTCATTTGTTAGACAGTGGGTTTTTGGGTGGGTACTTTGTGCTAGTTGCTGGACAAAGGTGCCTTATAAAGCTAAAAATTCAGTGGAGAACATAGACCAGAAAACAATAAGCCAGAAATAAGATAAAAACTGAGAATTTCCCAATAGCTGAAGCAATGAGGAGGTAGTTTTGGTTGGAGCTGTGTCCAGAGAGGGTTAGTCATTGTGTGGTTTGAGGAAAGATGGACAGAGAGATATTGGACACAGACTGTAGGTATTTTTATAAGTTTGGCTCTGCAAGCTGGAGGGGGATGGGGTGGTAGTTCACTGAGGGCTTGCAGGGGCAGGGAAGAGATTTGTATTTCAAGATCTGAGAGAGTTAAGCTTGTTCAAATGCTAACCAGAGGGAATCAGCAGAGAAAGACAAGTTGAAGATACTGGACAATCCCAATATACAGTGACATACTGAAGTGTTCATCACCAGTAAAATCCACAGGCTAGTAGAGATTACATGCCATTTTTGAACTAAGAGAAGATGGAACATCCTATTGTCAACATTTCAGAACAATCTCAACAACAGATTGAACGTTCTGTTCTCCAGCGGAACCTTTGTGATTCTACTTTCAGACAAGACAGGTTGATGCAGACAGGCCTTTCCTACAATCCTCCTCCTACCCAGCTTTTTAGGATGTGAAAGGTGCAGAGGTAAAAATAACTGAAAAAAGGACCATTTTTGTCACAGACTTTACCACCCTCTGCTTCCGCTGAAAAGGGTATCATGACTGTTCTAAAATAATTACTTAGAAGAACAAAATCAATAAACTGGATCAGGGCAAATTAGTTTTCCTGAGAACCTTCATATACTTCAACTGATTTTGGCGAATAAAAAAAGCCAAGTGATACCCTTGTGGATTGATAACATTGGAGATTAATCTACTTTCCCTCTTGCATCCTGTTTTCCTTTTCCTTTTGTCCATTTAAGGAGGCATTTGTCTATTGCTGTCATTAAACCAGGGATGGGTAGAATGGGAAGGAGGCCGCAAGTCTGTCTGGATTTTGTTTTCTGAAAGCCTAAGTCTTTAGAAGAACTTGGAGGGACGATAGAGGAGTTAAAGGAAGGGGATTCACGGGTACAGACAAAGTTTTGAACACATTGTATTGGAGAGTGGTGTTTGCCCACTAGACTGGGAAGTTATCTCCATGCGTTAGTAGTTTGGAGAAGCTGCTGATGAAGAGACCTCTGAGTCCTGAGATTAGCGACAACCATTCCGGGATCCAGCAGCACTGCTGGTGAGGCTGTGGATCTGAGGGTACAGTGGCTTGCTAGTACCTCGGCAGGGGGGTCACGGGCAGCTTCCGCAAAATGGTGGGTTTCCTGTGGCTCCTAAGCGCGGCTTAGAAGCAGCAGAGCCATTAGATCTGGCTGGGTGGTCGGCAGGAGCAATGGGCAGCTCAGCAGAAATCTGTGATGACTCCAGGCCAGTTTAGGTGCCTGCACCGCCTCAAACGCCTTGGTCCTGAGCTATTTCAGTCAACGGTTGAATTCTGCTTGCTGTGATCTTACCGCTCCAGAGGGATTTTTATTCTCACTTTGGTGAATTTCGAAGGACAAAGGGAAATATAGATAGAAGTAATAAATCAAAACTGTACAGATGCTGCTCTCCTAAGAACTTTGTGTATCTTTAACCAGTATATTCATATAGAAGTTTTTCCCTTTGGACTCACTTTAACATTGATTTATGATTCATTATCACATAAGTTAACTCACACTCTAGACCAAATTTCTGGGCTGCTGCTGCTGAACAAATGAGTCATCTAGCTCCTTTATAAAGAAGTTAAAAACTGAGAATGCCTGTATGTAGCAATCTTCAAGAAAAAAGGGATCAGTATTAAATTACCTTTTATTTCAGTTTTAAGGTAAAAGAACCTAGTGTACACTAAATGTTTTACAGATGCTTTCTCATTATTCTCATAGCAATCCCATGAGAAACTGAGGTTTGCAAGGCAAGTATTTTCGAAGTTAAGGTAACTAGGAAGCTGTACAGTTGGTGTTTGAATGCAGGCTTCTCTCTTCTCCCTCTTTCCTTGTCTTTTGCCCTTTGTTCTACTGGTGTTTCTACCTTCTTTCCACAGTCATGATATTTATTTTTGACAAATACACTGGTTTATAGATTCAAGCTAGTCTCTTTTGTCTCTAAAGGAGTAACCTTGTACAGATATTCCAGTTCTATTACTCTGTACGAAACAAATTCAGAACATGTTTTTGGCAGTTGCCATCAAAACTGGTTTATGAGCCATGTGAGAAAAAGTTTTATTTCATGACTCGGCACATCACACACGTCTGAAATCAACATTGGACTGGTCATTGACAATTATGAAGTTTGGTACTGGTTAAGTAGTAATTTTAAAAATTCTTGATGCATTAAAGATATATCTGTACTGACTTTAGAAAGAATGTGTCATGAGCTCTTAAGGCAATTAGAAATAAGGCTTATGGTGTGAGATCGTAGCCTTTTAGAACTGAAACAGATCTTTGCTCGACTTCCTTACTCAGCTTGAAGTTACTTTTAAGTGGTTTAAGTCTGGTTTAAAGATAACATACAGATTATCACATTAGAAACACAAAGTTATTCAAGAAACTATTCACCAAAAAGATTCATTTTCCATTGTTACACATTCTTAAGACACTTAATTCCAAGAAGGAGATTTAATGCCTACCACTAGGGCTAATGGAACAGTGAAGACAGATTTCTGCCTAATCCGTCTGAACCAAGGAAAGCTAATTTTTAAGGCTTCATATAACAATGAAGATTAAGAATTTCATGAAATCCAGATGGATAAACAGTTTCTTATATTATGTCTTTAAAAATGTATACCTTTTCTTAAATGTCTTTTAATTTTACTTTAAAATATAATTGAGGATGTGAAAATTCTGGTTTTTGGTCATTATTCATGACTTTTATTTTTATAATGCAGAAATATTGCATATATTATCCTTCCCTATTAGCTGACTTAAATATCCATTTGTATTATCTAACAGTTTTGTAATGGGCAATCACGTCTAAAAGTTTGAGTTGTTCATAATGAATTTCAATTTTTTTATGACTAAGGACTTTTTACTGAATTTACATTAGGAAAAAAATATCTCAATGCTATAAGTTGTCCTGTTTGACTAATCAGAAAGCAAGTAGCATGTATTTTAATTAGAGACATCAGCTAAGTAATAAAACTGAAATGTCTGTTAAAATATTTTTTATATCTGTTATATTCTATGTAATATTAATAGTTGCTTAGGAGATTATATCTGGCCTATTTTTAAAAAGATGTTTTTTAAAAAGGTGCTTAAGAAGGGCTTTTACACATGTTCAATTTTGTTTTCTGGAATATTTAATCATTAAAACTAAAGGTTCCTTTTTGCTGCATGTAAAAATTCATATTGTTATGGAAATAGTATTGATTTGCTGGGTAAAGCCCATGTTACAACCAAAATTTGCCTGTGTTCTCCAAATAACCCAAAATTTACAAAAATGTTAAATATACTTCTCTCATAAAAATATAGATTAAATCAAATTTTTGAGCCTTGAATATCCCCATTAAAATTTGAAATGAGATAAAATATTATCAAATATCCTTATATTTATTATTGCCTGGAATTCATTATACATTTTAAAAGTTAATTAAAAATATCTTGTTGCATGGCTTATCTAATTTACCTAATGAAGGAAATATTCTTTAATAAGCCCTTTATATAGCCCATGAAATGACACATAGATTTTTTAGATTTAATACCTTTTTCATCAAAACTTGCAAACTTTCTGAGGCAATGTTATTTCAAAATATGCTGATTAGTTCTTATTTGAGTAGATCGCAGCTTTCTGAAGTCAGAGACTGTGTTTTATTCATCCTGCCGTTCCTATCACTTAACACAATTCTTAGGACTTGATCTGTCTATTCAGTCTATTGGAGTCTTTCTTTATGAAATATCTTTAGGATATCTACATCTTCTTTAATATATTGTATTTATATTTTTCAAATGGAAGCATATCTTTTAAGTTCCCTAGTGCGGCTCTAATCATTAAAAATATATTGACAAATAACAAATAAATCAAATTATTGAATTATTTACTGACTACCCATGTGAAAATGAAATACAAGTTACAATATCTAAGAATTTTATCTACTTGGGGAGATATTTAGTAATGGCATTGCTTAGTAAACATAAATAAGGCTAAAAATAATGAAGCCCTTGAAAATGAGGCATGAAATTTAAGTTTAGTGAGGCAGGCAATAGAATCCATTTTAGGTCTTAATCAAGGGTTCAAATATGATAAACTCAGGATTTAGAATAAATGAACCTCATTACACTATAAGAAACCCAGGAGGAATGATAGGGTTGAAGATGGTGAGATGAACTGAGGGGCTTTTGCTGTAATTTAGGTGTGAGCTTTGTAGTGGAAATGTGAATACAGATGTAATAGAAGACACTTAATAGGAAGTACTGACTGGCTAACAAAAATACCCTGAACAATTAAGGCACAAGGGAGAGGGGGACTGGGAAATTTGGTGACTGGTTTTAGGCTCATTAAATTCGAAATGACAGTAGAGACTCAATGCATCCACACGGATACACACACACACACACACACACACACACACATATGGCTGCAGGCCATTTAGAAATGTGAATGACAATACACAGCTAAATATACATTTTTTAGCATAATCAGCAATGAAGGAGTAGTTGAGGGGATGCTGGGGGAGCATGCTGTGGGATTATGTAGACACAGAAGAACAGAGTCACACTGAACCCTGTAAACTGGAAATGCAAGTAGGAGGAGCTGCCTGAGAATAAATAAGAGAAAGTCAAAGAGGAAAGAAGAGAACCAGATTAAAATAGGAGATGCAGAGGGTAGAGAGTTTCAAGGAAGGAGACAAAGCTGTTATGTGCAGAAGTCTATTCCTATCAGCTCAGGAGAGCAGATTGTTAAGTTTTTAGTAACCTTATGAGTCAGATTTTAAACACAGCCACTTAAAAACCTTAGATTATATTAATTCCAAGGATATAAGTATATACTCCAAATATATAAAACATTAAAAACATTTAATAAACTCATTTTCCAATTATTTTACTACATTTTGCTATTATCCATATTCCTTTGATTATTTATATACATTATATATGTATGGTAGAAATACTATATATTGGTGTTCTGTTCTACTGCCCATCTTTTCTCAGCATGCAGCGATGTCACACAGCAGTGTGGCAGTATTTACGCCACAAAAATGACAAGTACTAAAATCTAGGCCTGGTTGATAGTCTGTTAATTATCTAGGTAATGGATTGGCAAACTGTAACCCTTAGGCCAAATCCAGTCCATTGCTCATTTTTGTACATATTTGGACTCTTTGTACATTGTTGGACTATTGTATATAGTCTAAGTCTGGAATACAGACATACCCACTTGTTCACATACTGTCTATGACTGCTTTTGTGTTATAGTGGCAAAGAGGAGTAATTATAACACAAAGTATAAATATAGTCTAAAATATTTAATATCTGACCCTTTACAGAGCACGTTTTCCTAATCCAGGTTAAGATGTAAGAAAGTGATGGAGAACATGAGTGATGCAGATTAAATTAAAAAATGTGTTGTATATACAGGTGTTATATTGAGAAGACCACACAAATTTGAGACAATATTCTTCCAGTATTTGAAAACTATTATCTGACTCAGCAAAAATGTTGCTAATCCCATTGACAAATGTGTGAAGTTCTGACATATGTCTCTATTTTGTCATTTTCATTGTACTCAGTAACATAAACAAAAATATCAACTAATATCCACATTGGAATTACACTCATTTGTCATTTCAAAAATATAGGTTGGCTAATGGATACAAGAGTTGGGCAAAAATCAACAGAAGCCTTCCATGAGCATCATTTGACTATATGAAATTTTATTTCCTTTTCTTCCCCCCTGCCCTTATATGGAATTTTCAATGAAGAATATTGTAAATTTTATTATTATTTGTAAGTTTTATGCTATTCACCTTTTAAGTTGATAAAATTTACAGTAAAGTTATATACATAGATACATTCATTACTTTTCATACAGAGAGCAGGTTATTAAACATTTACCAGCACAGCCCTGTAAGTTTCAGTTTCAGAAGCAAGGAGTCTTAGAAGCCGATAAAAACAGAAAATACTTTTAATAAGTACTGGTATATTTGTCATTCAAAAAGCTATGAATCAGTAAAAAAGATTCTCAGAGTAATTAACTGCAAATTCTATTCTACTTTTTTTTCATTTAACAAATATTTAATTGATGACCTGTTCCATAGTGAGCTGTACGCCAAGTGAGGGATAAAATTTGAGGAATTAATTAAAAGCACAGCTTGTCTTGTGGAGTTTATAATCTGATATAGACTGCAGGTGATAAAGTAGTAAATATATAAACAAACAGATAATTAGAAAATTATAAACAGACTATCGAGTTAATGAATAATAGAAATGAGATGGAATTGACCTTGAGCAGGGCATCCAGGAAGGGCTCTCTGAAGAAGTGCTATTTTGGCTGATGCAGAGCCTGCACTGGAGAGACTGTGCCTGGCAAAGGGAAAATCCTTTACAAATATCCTGAGGATTTAACTATTAAAAAAAAAAACTTACTCTTTGCAATAAAAAGGCAATCACTTTCAATGGCTTCATTAATTATAAAAGAAACTAAATTTTAAATATTACTTGGGATATAAGCAGTTACTTTCCTCTCGAAACCTCAAAGTTAATCATGTGTGGAAGTTAATTTCCCGTTTCCTTTTAAAGGGAGTGTAGAATTCTCTGTGTGTTTACACAGGACCTTCAGGGCTAAGAATTTCTTCATTTAGATTTTGGCTGTATTTGATGCTGATGTTTTATGTCAGGTTATTTCTCAATACTTTGTCAAAGAGGATAATGCTTTTCTTCCTTCATTTACGTGTTCCTGAATCTCTAAACCATACTTAGGCTCAGACAGGGAGGCATTCATACTCTTCCAATCTGAGATTTTTCTGAATTCATCAGATCTCAGAGCTAGTATATGTTCTTTAGTTTCATGATATCACTGGGTAAATTCATTATTATTGTGGAAATCTACCTTGTGAGAAAAGATTAATTACATTTTCTCTTCTCCTATTATTTTTGCTACATGATTGTTTCTTAACAAAAGGCTAAGGCAGGTATAATAAGTTCTTTAAGTGATAAAGATTAGAGCTAATAATTGTGACTATTTTGAAGTGTTGCCTGAAGTATCTTCCTTACCATCACATCCTCCTTTCTCTGCCTGACTTCATTCCCCACATTTAAACAACTTTGGTTTTCTTTTTTGGACTGTGAGACTCTTCATTCCAGTGCAGGTATCCTGAAATTAGTCATTGAATGTTTCACTGGAAGATTGGGGAAAAGAAGGGCAGCAAATCCTTCGCTTTTAAATTCAAAACTCACTTCCTATGCAAGAAAGAAGTATGCAGGGGGATATTTATTATCCAGTTCCAAATTACTCCTCCCCACTTTGCGCCCACTCCTCCAAGAGCTCTTCTGAGCTGTAGAGGCGAGAACAGGAGAGGAGGTAAGATAGTTAAACCTGCTTCGGGCTGGGTGCATACTCTGCTGCTGTTCCTTCCCCAGGGTTATTTCAAAACAGGGAGAGGTATTGACAAAACCCCCAAGATAAGTTTCCATATCTAAAAGTAGGCGGGGCTAGTTCTGGGACGTCAGAAGGCTCTATTCTTGAAGATACTCCCCATATTGACAAGGGTGTGAGTCTTGAGGGCTTTTTTAGGTATAGAAGACAACAAAGTCTTGATAAAGACTTAGAGTTTTTGTGACTCCAGAGAAGCATGGGAAAATAGTTAAATTTTTCCACTGCCTTCAAAGAGGGTGCAAAGTTGGCCGAGGGAAAGAACCAGCAGTCTGAAGTGACTTCGCAGTGTTGGCTGTTTGATGCTATTGCAGCCCGTGGAGTAACATTAGGTGCTCAGAGAATGGCAGTTGGAATAGGTGCAGAAACCTGAGGCCAGGAGAGGCAAAAGCCATCTCAGCAGGTGACAATGTAGTATGGTCAGTAGCCAGAGGCCAGGCATCCCTTTCTGATCTTCTTCTCTGTATAAGCCCCTGCAAATTAGGTACCAGGTTGAAGAGAAAGAAGAGGGAGGGAAATTTTGAATGAACTGCATTTAAATCTGAAATGACCAAAGAGAGCAAAAAATGACTAAGATTCTGTTTTCTACCATTTAGGCAAAATGGGACTTAGTCATTTGCTCAGCCCTGAGATAATGCAGATGTTGGATTTTTCAGAAAAGGATTTTAAAGTGGCTGTTTTAACTGTGCTCAGTGAGGTACAGAAAAGATGCTTAAAATGGGTGAAAATATAGAAAATCACAGCAGAAAAACAGAAAACATAAATAAAAGAATCCAGTGAAAATTCTAGAACTAAAAAACACTGTATCTGAATTAAAGAATTCCCTGGATGGGCTTAAGAGCAAAATAGAGATGACAAAGGAGAGTCAGTGAACTTGAAGAAAGATCAGTAGAGATATTCCATTCTGAAAAGGCAAAAAATAAAGATTAAGAAATTTAAACAGAGATTTAAGAATTTGTGAGCATTATCAAAAGGTCTAGCACAACTGTAATTGGAGTCCAGAAAGAGGAAAGAGAATGGGCCAGAAAAAATATTTGAAGAAAAAATGGCTGAAAATGTCTCTAATTTGGTAAAAGACACAATACTACAGATTCAAGAAGCTACACAAACCCAGGTCAAGGTAAATATAAGTCAAACTATGTCTGGTCATATCATTATCAAACTTCTGAAAAATCAAAGGTAAAGAGAATATCTTGAAAGCACCAGAGAAACATGACTTACCAGAAAATAATGATTCACAAAATCACAAGCTTCTAATCAGAAACCACAGATAACACAAGATGACAAAGCAATGTTTTTAAAGTGCAACATCAAGGCATGGCATTGCATGAGATCATAAGGAAGTAGATAGATAAGAGGGACTAAGAAATGAGGTAATGTGATGAGAGGTAGAAGAAAAACTGAGTGGGAAGTATCCTGGAATATATGTCAAGAAGGAGGGAATGATCGACTGTATCAAATGCTGCTATTTTGACAAGGGCAGTGAACTGACCATTCTCGGATTGAACAACATGCATGTCAGTAATAATCTTGTTAGAAATAATTTTGGTACAATAGAGGGTTTAAGACTTTGACTGGAGTGGATTTATGAGAGAATAAGAGGAAAGGAATTGGGTATTATAATTAAAGGCAACTCTTCCAAAGAGTTTTGCTGCGTAGGGAGGGAAGAAATGGAGTAGCGGTTCATGTGGAGTTGGGGACAAGACAAGGTTTTGTTTCGTTTTGTTTTGTTAACATGTTAGTTAGCGTAGTCCAGTAAAAAGTGAAACACAAGTGATAATTTGGATGAAAAAGGAGAGAATTTTCCAGTGTTATGATGTCTGTAGAAGAAAAAAAATAGCTGGTTGAATTAGAATAAAAACTCTATACTTAAGTATGTGACTTGAGTTCTACCTCCTCTATCTTGGGCAAAGCTCTTTGCTCCCCAGGCTTTCCCATTTATAATTTGGTGATTTATTAATGTAAATACTTGAAAAGTATGTCCACTTCTTATGTATAATTATGTATAATTCTTTGATTTTATAGAGTGGCATGGTGATTTGTTAATGTAAATACTTGAAAAGTATGTCCACTTCTTATGTATAATTATGTATAATTCTTTGATTTTATAGAGTGGCAACTATGATTTATTTCGTTGTGTTTTTAATAGATGGACATTTCCAAATTATGAACAGTATATATTTCAAAAATTGGTTTTTAAGCTGTTTTAAAACTCTGAATGTATTTTTCTAATCATATTGATGTTATATGAGATAGTTTATCCTGACCAGTCCACAAAATCCGATAAAATGGCTAAATTGTAATGCTAGCTATTCAGACTTTTATTTCTATGGGGAAAATGTATTCTAATTAACAACCCAAGATTCTGGAACACATCTTCCATTATGAAGTTGGCCTTCAGCAGGAGTGAAAACACAGCCTCCTAGTCACACTCCCCGCCCTCCTCTTCCTGCAGTGAGGGGAGGATATCAAAGTTCTTATGGCACCAAGGATTCATGCAATGGGGTAATGGAGATCTGGGACTTTTATTTCCTCACCAGCGAAAATTAAATGAAGACCCTCCAGGAGTCATTACAGCTGTAGTGATGAGAAGGAAGTTTCATCAGCTAGAGTGTGTTGGTAAGTTCTTGGCTACATGCTCCTATATATATGTTTGTGAGTGTGTGTGTGTGTGCTTGTGTGCATGTGCTACAGGCTTTTTGTTCTATACAAGATTGTGTTTGTGCATGCATGTGCACACGCACATGTATACACACATGTGTGCTGTTATTTCTATATATACTGAAGTTCTGGTCACCTGCAAACCCAGCATCTAAAATATGTCAGATATTTGCTGATTTACGATCTTTAATGATTAAGAGATAAATATCCATTAAGTAAACTAAAAGCACATTTATGCCTACATATATTTTCAAGTGTGTACAGGAAAACCCCATTTCCTCTGCATTCTACACCTACCAGATCATGCAATGAGAATGATGTATGTGTTTAATGCTGATGCTCTTAGGGTAGGGAAAAAGTGCGGAAGGGAATTCTGAGTCACCCATAGTTAAATTATTTTCAGCATAGAGTCATTACTCTGTAAATCTTTGAACAATGATAAACCATATAATTCTTGGGTAAAAGGAATGTTAAGCAGAACAGCTCCCAATTATGGAGATGAGAACTTATGTTTGTTTCCTTAAGTGGAGAGATACTTTATTTAGATCTGTTGGAATAAATTTTTGAAAACTTTTCTTCTTAATCTTCTGGATCATTACTGTAACTATCTCCATTAACCATTTTCTGCCTATCTTGAAATATAAAGCTGATATTTTTAGATATACTTTGGGCTGTAAGAATTTGAGGTGAATTCACCTATTTGTGAGGGCATTGAATGATTTTCTTTTTTTTTTTGCTGGATGGAGTTTTTTAATCTCGAATGCACTAGGAAAGCATTTGCGTTCAAAAGGTTTAGAGTCATTGTAATTACGATTCACTCAGAGTAAGAATTATAGCTAAGTAATTTTCTTGCTTCAAAAGAAATGGGTACACAGATGTATACTTTGAATACTTACATAGTCTTAATTGCCTGCCATGAGGTAGTATTTAGGAGACTGATTAAATGGGTTAAGACACATCTATAGAAAAGAAACCTCTAAGTAAGAGGGAATGTGCTTGTTAACCCTGTTTTTGAGATTGAATTTAAGGTTTATAGCATTCCCAAATTTTTAAAAAAGTTGCGTGTGGTTTATGCACACATTGTTAGAAACTAACTGAATTGTTTACAAATGATATATATACTGATTCCTGGCATTGTTTCTCAAATAATAGTTGCTATTCCAAATCATCTTACTTTTAAAAAACTACAGACATTTTTAAATGCCAAGGTTTCTTCTCTATAATCTTGTTCTTCTAAGATATCACTAGTGCTGTGATCAGGAGCTATTTGTTCAATCATGACCTGTGGAGCTTTCTTAACCTCTTATAAACTTTAAGTGCCAATCACCAGGCTGGATATAATTACGTTTTGGTGATTTCTTTGAGCTTTGAAGGCTAATGGATAGCCTCAAGTATTTAAATAACTGCTTGAACTTCCTTAATTGATACAGACTGTCTGTAATAATTCCACTTCATCTAGTATGCCACCTGAACAGCTTTATCTTAGGTTTATGCACTTAACTGATAGCATTCGGTGGTACATGATATTAACTGAACTGCATTTGAGATAATCATTCTAGGTTATATTTTAAAGCTATGTACCAACTTCATAAACTAATACAAATATTGGAATCAATGTTTGTAGCTGGGTTAAGCAAATTTAATATTTTATATCAAATTTTATCAGTTTTTGTAAACATACTAAAATTTATACAGCCAAATCATTTTTCCTATTTTATCACATTTCAGATTTATATGGACATATATTTAATTTTCACCTAAAATTATCCATGTTAAATTTATCAAAACTGTGCCAAATGATTTGATATCTAACTGTAATAAACAATTACTTGGAGAGTTTAATTTTCATCGAAAGGTTTTATTTATTTTTGACATTAAAAGTAATCAAGATGTACTTGGAGGAAAAATTGTATGCATAGCTTATTTTCCTTCAAAAATTCACATCATAAAAGGTGTAGTAGATATTGACCTGAATCATAATATAAACTGTTATAATAGAAGTTGTGGAAGTAGAAATAATTATAATAAGAAAACTTAGCTAGCTATTTATGAGAATGAATCCTTGCCATGTGCCATGAGGCAAGTTATGAAATTCCTATACAGCTATTTCCTCATCTGTAAGATGGGGAGATAATTATGAAGGCTAGAGTAATTATCTCAAATACTCAGTAACTCTTGAGATTTCATGGACAGTCAGTAAGTGCTCCCTTATTATTGTTATCATTTTCACAGAAGAAATGTCTTATATTTTTTAGTTTGACTTGCTTATCACCAAAAATTATGACCCAGATTTTGCTTTAGATGACCTTGAATTATTTAAAAAAACAGAGTCCTCAAAGTACTAAGATCTGACATCATTAATATTATTCTTCATAATATTTTAGAGAATCTAAGGGCAATTCATTTTCCTGAAAAGTATTTGGCAAGGTACCACTTATTTAAATGTATACATTTTGGTATGTTTGAAAACAATGGTGAAGCTCTATAATTAGTCATATATTGCAGATTTTTATTCATTGTATTCTGCTTCTTAATAAGTAGAGGATTGTATAAAATTATATGTCATTAATTAGGTACTGTTATATCTAAGTCACCAAACTTAGATCATTCTCAGATTGCTTGCCTATATATGGGTATAAATATGCTATTTTTGCTGTTAGTTTTGTTTGATAGTTTTTATTTGAAAAGATGTTTGTGGAGTATGTGTACGGGTTCTGTATGTTTCTTTCTCTTTCTTTTTTTTACTATTAGCAACTAATATGCCATAGTAAATAATCTTTGAAACAAATCATTGCTACAGTATTGTATATGTTTGAGAGTTCTGTATGACTGCTAAGAAATGCTTTAACATTGAGGAGCATGTATACACTCAGAACTTTTTTCATTAAAAAGGAAGCAAAATCATTGTACATGTCTTCCTCCATGATTGAAAAAAAAGGTAGGAGACAAAGTTAAAAAAACCAAACACGCTTACACTATATATAACTGTCTCTTCTACATCCATAAATTCTTGGATACAAGTTGATTATTTTACTGGTTGATAATTTTGGTGTATGTCATTCCCACTTCCAAGAACTAATGGATGTTTATGTGAAAAATTTTTTTCTCTTGGTAGTCACTAGCCACATGGGGACTATGAACACTTGAAATTTGGCTTCTGTGACTGAAAATTGGAATTTAAAATTTTATTTACTATTTATTCATATTTACATTTAAATAGCCAAGTGGGGCTAGGGGATGCCTTATCAGACTGCCCAGTTCTAGATTCATGAGCAATTTTCATGTAAGGTTATACCTGCCTTGGCTTGCTGCTGACACTGCTTGGGTGTGTATCCCTAAACCAGTCCACTCGTCTTGTAGACGTGGCCCACACAGAAGATTACAAAGCAACTCATGGCAGAGATGAGACTCAGGTCCCCAGATACTGTGTCCCACTCTCAGACTCCCCAAAAGAACTTAATTTCTGATGTCCTTTTGACAAGTGATAAACTTGGTAGATGGTGATAATGATATTCAACAACCACAATAATTAAAGCTCTATGTATGTCCCTTTCTGTGGTGTGCTGATAAGAAATGAGAAAAAAAGGAGACAGAATAAAGGGAAGATTTTTATGACTAGTCTTTGCTTCTTATCTCCCCAGTGAGTCCGTTGACAGAAATGGCCATATTCTTTTTTTTTTAATATAATTTATTTTATTATCATTAATTTACAATTACATGTGCAATATTACGATTATTAAACTACCCCTTCATCAGGTCCCCCCACCAACCCCATTACAGTCACTGTCCATCAGCGTAGTGAGATGTTACAGAATCACTACTTGTCTTCTCTGAGCTGTACTGCCCTCCCCGTGCCTCCCCAACATTACATGCTAATCGTAATGCCTTTTCCCTCTTATCCCTCCCTTCCCGCCCATTTCCCCAGTCCCTTTCCCTTTGGTAACTATTAGTCCGTTCTTGGGTTCTGTGAGTCTGCTGCTGTTTTGTTCCTTCAGTTTTTTTCTTTGTTCTTATACTCCACATATGAGTGAAATCATTTGATACTTGTCTTTTTCGGCTTGGCTTATTTCACTGAGCATAATGCCCTCTAGCTCCATCCATGTTGTTGCAAATGGTAGGATTTGTTTTCTTCTTATGGCTGAATAATATTCCATTGGGTATATGTACCACTTCTTGTTTATCCATTCAATCTACTGATGGACGCTTAGGTTGCTTCCATTTCTTGGCTATTGTAAATAGTGCTGCAATAAACATAGGGGTGCATCTGTCCTTTTCAAATTGGGCTGCTGCATTCTTAGGGTAAATTCCTAGGAGAGGAATTCCTGGGTCAAATGGTATTTCTATTTTGAGTTTTTTGAGGAACCTCCATACTGCTTTCCACAATGGTTGAACTAATTTGCAGCCCCACCAGCAGTGTAGGAGGGTTCCCTTTTCTCCACATCCTCGCCAACATTTGTTGTTGTTTGTGTTTTGGATGTTGGCCATTCTCACTGGTATGAGGTGATATCTCATTGTGGTTTTAATCTGCATTTCTCTGATGATTAGTGATGTGGAGCATCTTTTCATGTGCCTGTTGGCCACCTGAATTTCTTCTTTAGAGAAGTGTCTGTTCATGTCCTCTGCCCATTTCTTAATTGGATTATTTGCTTTCTGTTTGTTAAGGTGCATGAGTTCTTTATATATTTTGGATGTCAACCCTTTATCAGATACGTTTTTTATGAATATATTCTCCCATACTGTAGGATGTCTTTTTGTTCTACTGATGGTGTCCTTTGCTATGCAGAAGCTTTGCAGCTTGATATAGTCCCACTTGTTCATTTTTGCTTTTGTTTCCCTTGCCCGGGGAGATATGTTCATGAAGAAGTGGCTCATGTTTATGTCCAAGAGATTTTTGCCTATGTTTTTTTCTAAGAGTTTTATGGTTTCATGACTTACATTCAGGTCTTTGATCCACCTTGAGTTTACCTTTGTGTATGGGGCTAGACAGTAGTCCAGTTTCATTCTCTTACATGTAACTGTCCAGTATTTCCAACACCAGCTGCTGAAGAGGCTGTCATCTCCCCATTGTATATCCAAGGCTCCTTTATCAAATATTAATTGACCTTATATGTTTGGGTTAATGTTTGGATTTTCTATTCTGTTCCACTGGTCTGTGGGTCTGTTTTTGTGCCAATACCAAATTGTCTTGATTACTGTGGCTTTGTAGTAGAGCTTCAAGTCAGGGAGCATAATTCCCCCTGTTTTATTCCTCCTTCTCAGGATTGATTTGGCTATTCGGGGTCTTTTCTGGTTCCATATGAATTTTAGAATTATTTGTTCCAGTTCATTGAAGAAAGCTGTTGGTAGTTTGATAGGGATTGCATTGAATCTGTAGATTGCTTTAGGTAGTATAGCCATTTTGACAATATTGATTCTTCCTAGCCAAGAGCATGGGATGCATTTCCATTTGTTAGTGTCCTCTTTAATTTCTCTTAGGAGTGTCTTGTAGTGTTCAGAGTACAGGTCTTTCACTTCCTTCGTTAGCTTTATTCCTAGGTATTTTATTCTTTTTGACGTAATTGTGAATGGAATTGTTTTTCTGATTTCTCTTTCTGTTAGTTCATCATTAGTGTATAGGAAAGCAACAGATTTCTGTGTGTTAATTTTGTATCCTGCAACTTTGCCGAATTCAGATATTAGTTTTAGTAGTTTTGGAGTGGAGTCTTTAGTGGTTTTTATGTACAGTATCATGTCATCAGCAAATAGTGACAATTTGACTTCTTCTTTACCAATCTGGATGCCTTGTATGTCTTTGTTTTGTCTGATTGCCGTGGCTAGGACCTCCAGTACTGTGTTGAATAACAGTGGAGAGAGTGGGCATCCCTGTCTTGTTCCCGATCTTAGATGAAAAGCTTTCAGCTTCTCACAATTAAGTATGATGTTAGATGTGGGTTTGTCATATATGGCCTTTATGATGTTGAGGTACGTGCCCTCTATACCCATTTTGTTAAGAGTTTTAATCATGAATGGATGCTGAATTTTGTCAAATGCTTTTTCAGCATCTATGGAGATGATCATGTGGTTTTTGTTCTTCTTTTTGTTGATGTGGTGGATGATGTTGATGGATTTTCGAATGTTGTACCATCCTTGCATCCCTGGGTTGAATCCCACTTGATCATGGTGTATGATCCTCTTGATGTATTTTTGAATTCGATTTGCTAATATTTTGTTGAGTATTTTTGCATCTACGTTCATCAGGGATATTGGTCTGTAATTTTCTTTTTTGGTGATGTCTTTGCCCGGTTTTGGTATTAGAGTGATGCTGGCTTCATAGAATGAGTTTGGAAGTATTCCCTCCTCTTCTGTTTTTTGGAAAACTTTAAGGAGAATGGATGTTATTTCTTCTCTATATGTCTGGTAGAATTCAGAGGTGAATCCATCTGGTCTGAGGGTTTTATTCTTGGGTAGTTTTTTGATTACTGATTCAATTTCGTTGCTGGTGATTGGTCTGTTTAGTTTTTCTGTTTCTTGCTTGGTCCATCTTGGAAGGTTGTATTTTTCTAAGAATTTGTCTATTTCTTCTATGTTTTCCAGCTTGTTAGCATATAGATTCTCATAATATTCTCTTATAATTCTTTGTATTTCTGTGGGGTCCATCATTATTTTTCCTTTCTCATTTCTGACTGTGTTTATGTGTGTAGATTCTCTTTTTCTCTTAATGAGTCTGGCTAGGGGTTTATATATTTTGTTGATTTTTTCAAAGAACCAGCTCTTGGTTTCATTGATTTTTTTCTATTGTTTTATTCTTCTCAATTTTATTTATTTCTTCTCTGATCTTTATTATGTCCCTCTTTCTGGTGACTTTGGGCCTCATTTGTTCTTCTTTTTCCAATTTCAGTAATTGTGTCTTTAGACTGTTCATTTGGAAATGTTCTTCCTTCTTTAAATAGGCCTGGATTGCAATATACTTTCCTCTTAGAACTGCCTTTGCTGCGTCCCACAGAAGTTGTGGCTTTGTGTTGTTGTTATCATTAGTCTCCATATATTCTTTCATTTCTGTTTTGATTTGGTCGTTAACCCATTGATTAATTAGGAGAATGTTGTTAAGTCTCCATGTATTTGTGAGCCTTTTTGATTTCTTTCTAAAATTTATTTCTAGTTTTATACCTTTGTGATCTGAGAAGTTGGTTGGTAGGATTTCAATATTTTTGAATTTACTGAGGTTCTTTTTGTGGCCTAGTATGTGGTCTATTCTGGAAAATGTTCCATGTGCACCTGAGAAAAATGTGTATCCTGCTGCTTTTGGGTGCAGAGTTCTGTAGATGTCTGTTAGGTCCATCTGTTCTAGTGTGTTGTTCAGTGCCTCTGTGTCTTTACTTATTTTCTGTCTGATTGATCTGTCCTTTGGAGTGAGTGGTGTGTTGAAGTCTCCTAAAATGACTGCATTGCTTTCTATTTCCTCCTTTAATTCTGTTAGTATTTGTTTCACATATGCTGGCGCTCCTGTGTTGGGTGCATATATATTTATAATGGTTATATCTTCTTGTTGGACTGACCCCTTTATCATTATGTAATGTCCTTCTTTATCTCTTGCTACTTTCCTTGTTTTGAAGTGCATTTTGTCTGATACAAGTACTGCAACACCTGCTTTTTTCTCTTTGTTGTTTGCATGAAATATCTTTTTCCATCCTTTCACTTTCAGTCTGTGTATATCTTTGGGTTTGAAGTGTGTCTCTTGTAAGCAGCATATAGATGGGTCTTGCTTTTTTATCCATTCTGTTGTCCTGTGTCTTTGATTGGTGCATTCAGTCCATTTACATTTAGGGTGATTATTGATAGATATGTACTTATTGCCATTGCTGGCTTTAGATTCGTGGTTACCAAGGGTTCAAGGGTTGCTTCTTTACTACCTAACAATCTAACTTAACTTTCTTGTTAAGTTATTGTAAACACAGTCTGATGTTTCTTTATTTCTCTCCCTTCTTCTTCTTCCTCCTCCATTCTTTCTATACTAGGTGTTTTATTCTTTGCCTTTAGTTAGTATTTGGATGGTTTGCTTTCTTTGCTATGATTTTATTTTCTCTGGTGACATCTTTTTAGCCTTTGGGGTGCTTCGTTCTAGAGCAGTCCATTTTAGATATCCTGTAGTGGTGGTTTATGCGAGGCAAACTCTCTCAACTTTTGTTTGTCTGGAAATTGTTTAATCCCTCCATCATATTTAAATGATAATCATGCTGGATACAATATTCTTGGTTCGAGGCCCTTCTGTTTCATAGCGTTAAATATATCATGCCATTCTCTTCTGGCCTGTAAGGTTTCTGTTGAGAAGTCAGATGATAGTCTGATGGCTTTTCCTTTGTAGGTGATCTTTTTTCTGTCTCTAGCTGCCTTTAATACTCTGTCTTTATCTTTGATCTTTGCCATCTTAATTATTATGTGTCTTGGTGTTGTCTTCCTTGGGTCCCTTGTGTCAGGAGATCTGAGGGCTTCCGTGGACTGCGAGACTATTTCCTTCCCCAGCGAGATAAAGTTTTCAGCAATTATTTCTTCAAAGACACTTTCTATCCCTTTTTCTCTCTCTTCTTCCTTTTGTAGTCCTATTATGCGAATATTGTTCCGTTTAGATGGGTCACACAGTTCTCTTAATATTGTGTCATTTTAGAGATCCTTTTATCTCTCTCTGCCTCAGCTTCTCTGTATTCCTGTTCTCTGATTTCTATTCCATTAACAGTCTCTTGTATCTAATGCAGTCTGCTGTTAATCCTGTCGATCGGTTGTCTGATTTCTGCATTGTCTTTCCTCACTTCCCTCACTTTCTCCCTCAGCTCTTGCACATTTTTCTGTAGGTCCATCAGCATGGTTATGACTTATTCTGAATTCTTTTTCAGGAAGACTGTGCATTTCCATCCCTTCAGGCTCCCTCTCTGGGGTTGTCTGGTTGATTTTAGTGTGGACCATATTCCTCTGTATTTTCATGGCTTTAGAATTGGTCGCTGGTAGTTGCCACGTATGTCAGCTGGGCTCTTTAAGACTTTAAAAAGAAAAAAAATAAAAAATAAAAAGAAAGAAAGAAAGAAAAAAAGAAAAAAGAAAGAAAAGAAAAAACAACAAACAAACAAACAACAAACAAAAAACGCCCACCGGGAGTAGATTCTGTGGGGATGCTGTAGGTGGCGCTTTTGCCCCACTGTTCCGCAGCCTTGGCCGCACCGTTCCACAGAGCCCTTTAAAGCTGTGGCCAGGGTGGGAACGAATAGGAGGCTGTTGATCTCTTTGGGAAGCCAATGTGCGGCCACCCTTTCCCAGTCGCCAGCTAAGGGGTCCGAAACTCCCCAGGACTCCCAGCCGCTGGGCTGTGTGCCGGGGCAATCTGGCTCCCCCTCTGGGCTCCTGTCACTGTAAGACCACTGAAGAAAGCACGTGCTTTTCTTTTCTTTTCTTTTTTTCCTTCCTGGGAGCCGGCTGCAAGCACCCTGGTGCGTTCCCCGCTCAGATCCTGCACCCTCTGTCTCTCCAATCTCCGCTACACTGCGCTGTGTGTATCAGTGCTCCTCGTGCAGATCACCAGGGCTGGTTATTTCGCAGGGTGTACTTCCACTCCCTCCCAGCTCTGAATCCTCTCCTCCTGCCGGTGCGCTGGGGTGGGTGAGTGCTCGGGTCCCGCCGGGTCACGGCTCTGTATCTTACCCTCTTCTTGGGGTGCCGAGTCCTCTCGGGTGTAGCTGCACGTGGTGCGCTTTCCTGTGTATTCTGGTCTCTCTTTTAGGAATAGTTGTATTTGCTGTATTTTTGTAGATAAATATAGTGTTGGGAGGAGATTTCTGCTGCCCTGCTCATGCCTCCATCTTCCTGGAAGTTGATACCATGATACTGTTTTTTACACCTTGAATTCTAAACTTGAATCTCACACAGCTCATTGGAATGTGTGGGTACATGTGGTCCAATACACTTTAATCAACACACACAGAGTCTCTTAAAATCAGAGATTTTCTATGTTGTCAAAACATTCCACCAATAAGCCATTGACCTACCTAAATATGCTATGCCATTTCTTCTTTAAAATGTTTTTCATTACAAGTAATTCAAGGTTTTGGTAGACAAATTTGGAAAATACACGTTGGTAATAATAAAAGCGATGCCATCCATCAGCAGCAATCGTTGCCCTGGATGAACCTGTTATCTCTTTATCTGTGACCACACACACACACACACACACACACACACATGCACTTTCCTAAACTTCATGGTTTCTTCCTTTTTAATAGGCATGTGTTTACATCATCAGTCGACCCCTGATATTCCATTGGATGGATGACTCAACAGCTACTGTGCCTTTTGCTTTTGGATACTTGGGTGTTTTCTTTTTCCTTTTTCTCCTTTTCATAAGCAGTATTTATCTTCATACATATAACTGTACATAAGTGGGTTTCATTCTCAAGGCATGGATATTTTTAAGGCATTTGTGACTGATTTACAGTGAGAAGTAAGCATTCACAGACCGAACGGGCTCTGCCTTCCTGATTAAGTCTCCTCTCAGGGAGAGCTCCAGGGCTCCAGGAGGCAGCTGACCTCTCAGGCAGGGGCAGCCACTCACCTCTGGTGTTTCACCTACTGCACTCTCAGTACTTTTCACCCCTGCGGTGCGGTGAAGTGTGCAACTGCAGGAGACAGTCTGTTCAGAGGTTTGGGAATATTTTCCATAGTTAAGTTGCTGCCATATATGTTCTCTGTTACTAATGAATCAATTTAAAGCAGTTGCCTACTGTGGCCAAGTTATTACACAGTATGCCAGTTGTTTTCAATTGTATGTTTTTGATCTGATTTAAATGAAAATTGGGCAAGAAATGATCAATACTCCTAAAACTCTTTGCTTCTTTTAGACTTTACACATGGTATTTGATCGAGTAAAACACACAAGAAAAGGTGAAGAACTGAAGAATTTGGCAAGAAGGGGTATTGGATATCACCACGCATCTTTGAACTTCAAAGAAAAACAGTTAGTTGAGATTCTTTTCAGGAAAGGATTTATTAGGGTATGTAAATTTTTTCATTTCTAAAAATTGAAGCTGTTTCTACATGAAGCTGAATGCCCATGAAAATTAGAAAATTACTTCTTTTTTCTTTTCTAATTATGCTTTTTTTTTTTGCAGCCTGCAGTACCACTGCATATTCCCCCATCTCATTTAATTGAAGGAGGGGGTCAAACTTTATCATCCAGTGTATCTCTTTTTCGTGAGATTAAAATATTCCCTTAACTGATACTTTTTTGAATATTTCTATAATGAAATATACCTATGGTGATCATGGAACAACTTGCTTTTTCATTTGTAATATCTGGTGGATTTTGTCAGCTTTCCCATAATTTCGGCTGTCAGCATTCTTTCATGAGTTTGGAGGATATTTATGAGAGCATTTTGATCAGATATTTTCTCAGTGTAATAGGTTAAATAAGAGCAAGAATGTACACTTCCTCAAGGCCCATTGCATATCTTGGCAGAATTTTAAAACGTGTCACTCCTAAACTCTTTCTCCTATCTCTGATAGTAGACAAGAGGAAGATCGCCTTAAATAGTGTGCAAACCAAAACCTTGTATGTTTTATTTATTATGTTCCATGAGGATACATGGGATAGATTCACAAAGAGGGTTTATATAATTTCCTACCTAACTGAGACCTTAAGGAATATTTAAAAATAGACCCTGACCTTTTCAAATTATCCATATTAATTTTTTTGTGTGATGTTCATTATATTTGTGTGTGTTTGCATGTGTATGAGAGAGAGAGATCGATTCTGTTATTTTAGGTAGTATCTTTTAATCTTAATAAACTAAATTTTTAGAAGAATTCGACAATCTAATTAAAGGCTAATTTTGCAGTCTGAAAATAAACCGAAATATATCGTTAACAACTTTGTTTAGTTTTTCTCTTAACTAATAACAAGTTATTTATTTGTTTTTAAAGTCAATAACTACAGGCAAAATTTTCTACATGATCATGAATTGAGGGAAAGAGGCACACGTATTTTGATTAGCATATACTGTATCTCAGAATCTGTTAAATAACAGTTGCTTAATTAGTATTTAGCAAATAAAGAATTAGATCACTCTAGAAAAGGTACTATGGAACTAGTAATAGTTTTGTTATAGAGAACTTATTTTTGAAAATGTATTTATTTTAGCTTAAGTTCTCATTTTCACATTTTTATTCTTATAAAAAAATTTAGAAAAACAGTTAATAAATGGTGTATTGCATTTTAGCAGATGTATTGATCTGAGTTACAGAATAATTACAGAAAATTATTCCAAATATTTAAACATCAACATTAACCAATGCATGTATGCAATCGATATAAAGAAAAAGAAAGCAATTAGAAATACCCAACATTATACGAAAAAATGAGCAAATGTGGATTTTTTAAGAAACTTCAAAGTTTGCCCAACTCTTTTTCTGGTCAGTTAATATTGGCAATTCAGGAGAAAAAAATGAAATTCCTTTGCTCCTATTACCTAAATATGTTATTTCCATAGAAATAACTTTCACAAATAAATTATAGCAGATGTTAGGCAAGTGCCTAGAAGTGGGGTTTATAAAAGTATTATTGTCCTGTCATAGGAAGATTACCTTTCTAGTCATTTATTAAAAGCATTTGCTGAACATGTATCGTGGGGGGTATGGTGGTGTATGGAGCTTGGTGTCTGCTGTAAATAATATGGCTTGAGGTTGTCATTTAAGGCTCTGAAGAGAAATAATGTAGGTAGGGAGAGAAATAATGATAATAGTGGTTATTTTGGGTGTGGTAGTCCAGAAATTTCTCTTTAAATTTGGGCAGAGAATGGAATGAACCAGATACGTATTTGGGTATGGCAGACTGCCTGGGATGGCCCTGAGCTGGGCACATGCAGGTGGCTCTGTGATGTAGCAGGCGCACCAGGGCACCCGTATCTCTAGCTTTCCTATGGCTTACTTGAACATCAGAGTTTCAGTCAGTACTTGGCATTCTATTGAAATGACATTTTTTGAAGTAATTGTTTTATTTTCTTTCTAGGTGGTGACAGCTACCGGGACACTTGCTTTGGGAATCAACATGCCTTGTAAATCTGTGGTTTTTGCTCAAAACTCAGTCTATCTGGATGCTTTAAATTATAGACAGGTATTGCAATACACATAAACTCAATGATGTGTTACTAAAATATGGCCGTAAATAGTTTGCAAATGTTACCTTCTAGTTTACAAACCTGTTGTAATTCATGGGCTAGCACACCTTCACATTCATTCATGCCTGACCATCATCACTTTTGGCTGTGGTGCGTAGCCAGCACTTGGCCTCAAGATTATGAGGCCATCACTAAGCAGATACGTGACCTTGGGTGAGAATCTAAATGGCCCGTGGCTTCTCTCCTGTCTCCAGAATAGGAATGACAAACATGAATCCACAGCTTTTGCAGGAATTTATAAAGTGCTTTGCAAGAAAGATGCAACTCAGAGGTGCTGAGTAAACTTTTACTTGCTCACTTCCTGGGCACGTGATTTTGCTGCAAGAGCACTTCTCTCTTCTGTGCTCCAGACACACACACTGTTACCAAGCCCACTTCATCTTCTCTGTAGTGGCATTTGATTTTGCCTTGCAATTTCTGTTTGCACAATCTCACATCACACATTCTTGGCCTTGTATTATTAAAAGTTTTCCTGATTTTCAATTCTCCTTATGCCACTGTGTCCTGCACACACTGTAGTCTGTCTTCACGTCGCTGCCTTGCTTAGGAACATTTGATGAATATTTCTGCTAGCTGCGTCAAACTGAGATGTATTAGCCAACATTCAAGGTTTTATCAAAGTGCCCCTCCCACCTCTCTAATCCCTTCTCGTTCCCTTATAGGTCTCCTTTCTACCCAGTATAGCATCCTTATTATTTGACTTTACCAATCTGTCCTTTGATTTCTCCTCCTGGTGCTAAGCTGTATGTGAATTCTCCTTCCATATCACCTTTGGGAATCTGAGATTTACAGCTCTGGAGCCAGGATGTTATTATATTTCAGATGATGAACTTGAGAGTTGTAATGCCAGGGTTTGAATCATCCGGGGTCTTCCAATTCCCGGTGTCTGACTGTGGGCGAGTTTCTTATATTCCCTATGCCCCAGTTTCTACTCTGAAATGGAACAAATGACCATATTTACCTCCTATGCTGGTTGTTATGAGGACTGTATAAAAATTTTAAAGGATTTAGCACAATCTAAGCATTTAATAAATGAGAACTAATATTACTTATGTAAAAAGTTTGTTCTTAACTTGCTTTTTACAAATAATGTTTCTTAATTTTATCTCACGTATTTCCTCCATTTGTGCATAATTTTTATAGTGATTTGTAACTCAGCACACTGGTGGGTGAGAGAGAAAGGGACAAGGAGTGGGGAAGGAAAGGGGAGAATAGTTGTAGTAAGTGCAGCTGTAAGTGAATTTGAAATAGGGTCTAGTCTTATTTTTTGGTTTTTCTATATATCACAAATATCTAGGTATCACAAATATCTAGCACAATTTTTGGCATGAAATAAATACATGGTAATGACAAATGTCTCATTTTCAGCTGTATCTCAGACATGGTAAATTTCCAAAGTGCTACCCAGCTGGATTTTAGTTTCAGGTATCTAATGATTGGACATACGCACATTTTACTTCCTCCAACCCAGCATGAAATGTTCAATTCTTATATTGTGATGGAGAAAGTATTTAGCAAAGTTTTGTGTTGTGTTTCTATTCTATTTCCAGATGTCTGGACGTGCTGGGAGACGAGGTCAAGACCTACTAGGAGACGTGTATTTCTTTGATATTCCATTGCCCAAAATAGAAAAACTCATAAAATCCAAGGTTCCTGAACTGAGAGGGCAGTTCCCTCTCAGCCTGTCTCTGGTCCTGCGACTTATGCTGCTGGCTTCCAAGGGAGATGACCCAGAGGATGCGAATGCAAAGGTGCCCACTCAGCCACTGTCTCAGACACTGTGGTCATGGTGGCCTGGTCAGGCCATGGTCAGGCCGTGGTCACATCACTCTTTCTTGAGCCGTCTGTGGCAGTACCTTCTGAGTTTCATTAGTCTTTAATGCTCTGCAATGCCTTGAATGGTATAAGATGGGGTGGCTACTTAGAATAATAATCAGTTTTGTTTGTCTTCTCTATCAATCATAGAATTTGTGGCTGGATTTTCAGTGACACGGGATTACTTTTTTCATGTGAGATATGCATTGTCCTGTAGTAGTTAAGGGTGCTGGCTATGGATTTAAAAAGATCTGGGTTAGATTCCCGTTTCCACGTTAGGAACAAAAAGATTAATTTTTATAATTACATAATGAAAGGGTTTATTTTTCATAAAAAAAAGCATCCCAAGTTCATCACAGAACATTTGGATAATGTGAAAAATTGGAAGAAGACAAAAAGCACCCATACCCAGTTTCACTCTCCAAAGACAATCATATTATCTATTACTTTGGTATTTATTTTTTAGACACTTTTCTCTAGGCATAGGTGTGCATCTGGTTTTTAAACACTGATATATTTACGTTTAGGTGGACTTCCGAGTGTGGGAGTAAACTTTTGCTGAAGTTTTTTTTCTCAGATAAATAAATAGTTTGCATCCACTCTTACAATGAAAGATTTAAACTTCATAATGAAATAACTTGATTTTCATCCTTATGAAGATGTGTCATGAAAGGGACCCACTCTCTCCAATTGTGTATGATTAGTACACCTGTTAAATCAGATCGTCTTTGGTGAGGTGAGGGTTCTTCTAGGACTTCTGTGATGAGCTGGCTCTTGTGTTTCTGATGGTCACAGAACAGGCATATATATCATTTTAACCCAAAACTCCCCCATTTTTGAGTTCTTAATATTTACCTCTGTAAAGGAGAAAATATATCTTCTTGCAAGCTTTTAATTTTTTTTCAGAAAGGTTATCAGGGAGGTTTATTTCCTTTGCCTTGGCATATTTAAGAAGATCTATCTGTAGCCCTCACATGTCAAAGACTCAAGAGTGGGCATAAGATTCTTAGACTATTCTCTTTACTCATCACATCGAATAAGGTAGCTTCATTTCCTTCTGGCATTTACTGTTGTTAGAGGTGCACACTCTTAGTATCTCCTCTAGAGAAGGCATGCTGATTCCTGTTCTCTTGTGGTTAAGTTGATTTTTTCCTGCGTATATGATTATATGAATATTTTAAAAATTCTTTTATATCAAATTCTTCTCCCCAGGATTTTCTATTTTGTGGGTCCTTTTAAAATTGGTGTTTTTAGTTATTACATAATGAGAATTTTCCATCTTCATGCTCAGTATTTTTTTATTGTGGTAAAATATGCATAAGATAAAATTTACCATCTTCATCATTTTTAAGTGTATGATTCAGTAATTAAGTGCTTTTGCATTGTGCCATGCTAAGGTAGTTTTGGAACTAAGAAAATATTTCTTAAATTAGATCTTGGATATTTATTTCTGTTAAACTTGTTCAGTTTCCTTTTCAGGAAAAGTTATAATTGTTAAATCAAAATTCCATTTCCTGTTCTCCATTGCTATAGTTTTTCTTCATTATGAAAGAACATAAGAAATTAATTTTCCTCATAGCTGATATAGCCTCCACGTTTGAGTTCTGTTCTTTAGGAATACAAATGTGGACTTTAATTCTGCTGCTGGACTTGTAGTTTTCCTGAAATTCTTCACTTCTTCATGTATCACTCTTAAACATCATAATAGTACATTATTTTTAAAATGTCAATTTATATTGTCCATTTACCTTATGCTATTGTGCCTTGTCTCATAGACGTCAAATCTTTTGGCATCACTGAAGATGACAAAATTTTTCAAATTTCTTTTTTGCTGCATAATAAAAACAGTTTTTATAGGTCAGTCCTTATATATATATTTTTTGAGTAAAAACCATTGTTCTCGTGATGGTCTGAAAAGTTCTGTGCAATCTGGACCCTAATTATGTTGTAGAGCTCTCCTCTTTCTGCTCTCTCAGGAGCCTACTAACTGCTTTGTCATCACTCCAGGATCATTACAGACCATGGCTTTGCTCTATTCTTATTCTAAAATCTTCCATCAGATATGTGCATAGCTTCACTCTACCTAATTTGAGTTTTTTGCTCTAACATTACTCTCAGTGAAACCTACCCTCACCACCCCTTCTAAATTGTAAATGCAACCACTGTCTGCTGCACTGAGTCTTACTCATACATAGCACATTTCATTTCTTACCTAGCATCAAATTATCTACTATCTTTCTATTATCTATCAATCAATCTATCTATATCCATCTGTCATCTATCATTATCTAACTTTATCATCTATCTGTATAGCTAACCAGCCATCTCTATCATATTTTTATTTTCTTACATTTCCCACTGAACTGTAAGCACCCTGTAACCAAAGATGTTCGTTTCTCTTAATTCCTGGTATAGACATTACCTAAATATTTATAACATTACTGAATAATTGTAGGAGGGTGATCAATTTTTTTAATAAAAAGTTGATCTCTAGTGGGTTTTTCTATTTCCTCACTTTTGAATGAAAGCACATTGATACATATCTGGTGGTTTGCCAAGGAAAAGGGTGTATAATTTTTCTCCTGGCTTCATTCTGTCTACCTAAATGCTGTTCAAATTGCCTTTTAAATATCAAGCTGGATGACTAACTTTTGGCTCAATGCTCAGTATTTAGAAGATTTTCAAATTATTTTTGCCATCTCAATAACACACTGCCCATGTGGATGTCACACATCACTGCAGACTGCCGTGTACAATGCTATCAGGACCTTCCTCTTTTCCTTAATTGAAGCATAGTTGATACTTGATACTAATTTATTTTTCACTAGCTAATTTCCTCTTTTTTTAATTGAAATATAGTTTATACACAATAATATATTGGTTTCAAGTATACAATACACTGATTCAACAGTTACACACATTATTAAATCCTCACCCCAACTAGGGTGATTACTATCTATCAACATAGAATGATGTTACAGGATCATTGACTATATTCTCCAAGCCGTATTTCCATCCCTGTGACTAACATATTGTGATTGAGAATTTTTGGACCTCTTTATGCCCCTCACACTCCCCACCCACTTACACCAATGCCTCCACCATGGTAACCAACAATCACTTCTCAATGTCTTGAGTCTACTGCTAGTTCGTTGATTTTGTTTTATTTTGTTTTGTTTTTAGATTCCACAAATAAGTGACATCATAGAGTGCTTGTCTTTCTCTGCTTGGCTTGGTTCACTCAGCATAATAACCTCTAAGTCCATCCATGTTGTCAAAATGGCAGGATTTCTTTCTTTTTATGGCTGAATAATATTCCATTGTGTATATGTACCATATCTTTTTTATCCATTCATCTATTCATCTACTGATGGACACTTTGGTTCCTTCATAATCTTCACTATTATAAACAATGCAGTAATAAACACAGGGGTGCATATGTCTTTTTGAATCAGGGATTTTGTTTTCCTTGGGTAAATTCCTAGAAGTGGAATTACTGGATATAGTATTTCTATCTTTAGTTTTTTTAAGGAAACTCCATAATACTTTCCACAGTGACTGCACCAATTTACATTCTTACCAACAGTGTAGGAGGGTTCCTTTTTCTCCACATCCTCACCAACACTTATTAGTTCTTGTTTTTTGGATAGTGGACGTTCTAACAAGTATGCAGTGATATCATATTGTGGTTTTGATTTGCATTTCCCGGATGACTAGCGATGTGGAGCATCTTTTCATGTGCCTGTTGGCCATCTGATTGTCTTTGGGAAAATGTCTGCTCAGGTTCCCTGACCATATTTTAATCAGGTTATTTGTTTTTTTGGTGTTGAGGTGTATGGATTCTTTATATATTTTGGATGTTAACCCCTTATCAGATAAACCATTTACAAATATACTCTCCCATAGTGTAGGTTGCCCTTTTGTTCTGCTGATGATGTCCTTTGCTGTACAAAAACTTTTTAACTGATATAGCCCCACTTGTTCATTTTTTATTTTGTTTCCCTTTCCCAAGGAGATATGTCCAGGAAAAAATTGCTAATAATTATGTTCAAGAGATTTTTGCCTATGGTTTCTTCTAAGAGTTTCATTGTTCATGAATTACATTCAGGTCTTTGATCCATTTAGATTTTACTTTTCTGTATGGAGTTAGACAATAATCCAGTTTCATTATCTTACAAATCGCTGTCCAGTTTTCCCAACACCAGTTATTAAACAGACAGTCTTTTCCTCACTGTATATTCATGGCCCCTGTATTGTATATTAATTGACCATGTATGTGTAGTTTTGTATCTGGACTCTCTATTCTGTTCTATTAATCTATGGGTCTGTTCTTGTGCCAGTAACATACTGTTTTGATTATGTAGTTTTGTAGTATAGCTTGAAGTCAGGGAGCATAATACCCCAACTTGGTTCTTTCTCACGATTGCTTTGGCTGTTTGGAGTCCTTTAAGGTTCCATATGAATTTCAGGATAATTTGCTCTAGTTCATTGGAAAATGCTGGTGATATTTTGATAAGGATTGTGTTGAATCTGTAAATTGCTTTGGGGAGGATGGCCAATTTGACAATATTAATTCTTCCTCTCCATGAGTATGGAATAGATTTCCATTTATTTTTGTCTTCAGTTTCTTTCCTCAGTGTCTTAATAGTTTTCAGGGTATAGTTCTTTCACCTACTTGGTTAGGTTTATTCCTAGGTATTTCATTTTCTGTGATGCAATTTTAAATGGAGTTGTTTTCCTGATTTCTCTTTCTGCTAGTTTGTTGTTACCATATAGGAATGTGACAGATTTCTGTGTATTAATTTTGTATCCTGCAACTTTGCTGAGTTCAGGTATTAGTTCTAGTGGTTTTGGAGTGGATTCTTTAGGGGTTTTATGTACAGTATCATGTCATCAGCAAACAGTGACAGTTTAACTTCTTCCTTCGCAATCTGAATGCCTTTCATTTCTTTGTGTTGTCTGACTGCCATGGCTAGGACCTCCAGTACTATGTCGAATGTAAGTGGTGAGAGTGGGCATCCTTGTCTTGTTCCTGATCTTAGAGGAAAAGCTTTGAGATTTTCATCATAGAGTATGATGTTGGCTGTGGTTTTGTCATATATAGCCTTTATTATGTTGAGGTATGTACCCTCTATACCCATTTTGTTGAGTGTTTTTAGCATGAATGGATGCTGAATTTTACCAAATGCTTTTTCAGTATCCTTTGAGATGATCATATGGCTTTATCCTATTTTAGTTGCTGTCATTGTGGTGTATCACACTGATTGATTTATGAATGTTGCACCATTCTTGCATCCCTGGACTAAATCTTACTTGGTCATAATAGATGATCTTTTTGATGTATTTTTTAATTTGGTTTGCTAATATTTTGTTGAGGATTTTTGCATGTATGTTCATCAGGGATATTGGCCTATAATTTTCTTTTCTGTAGTGTCTTTGTCTGCTTTTGGTATTAGAATGATGCTGGTTTCATAGAATAAGTTTGGAGGTATTCCCTTTTCTACTTTCTGGAATACTTTAAGAATGATAGTATTAGCTGTTTAAATGTTTGGTAGAATTCACCTGTGAAGCTATCTGGTCATGCACTTGTTTTGGGGGAGTTTTTTGATCACCACTTCAATTTCTCTATTGGTAATTGGTCTGTTTGGATTTTCTACTTCTTCTTTGTCAGTCTGGGAAGGTGTGCTTTTCTAGGAATTTATCCATTTCTTCTAGGTTGTCCAATTTATTTGCAAATAATTTTTCATAGAGTTCTCTAAAAATTCTTTGTATTTCTGTGGTATTCATTGTGACTGTTCCTTTTTAGCTTCTGATTTTGTTTACTTGTCTCTTTCTTTTTTCTTGGTAAGTCTAGGTAGGGGTTTGTGTATTTGTTTACTTACTCAAAGAACCAGGTCTTGGTTTCATTGATTTTTTCTATTGTTTTATTCTTCTCGATTTTACTTGTTTCTGCTCTGATCTTTATTATGTCCCTCCCTCTATTAATTTGGATTTCATTTGTTCTTTTTCTAGTTTCTTTAGTTGTGAATTTAGACTGTTTATTTAGGATTATTCCCATTTCTTGAGTAGGCTTGTATTGCTATGTACTCCCCCCTTAGAACTGCTGTTGTGGCATCCCACAAATATTGGACTATCATATTTTTTGTTTTCATTTGTCTCCATGTATTGCTTGATTTCTGTTTTAATTTGTTCATTTATCCACTGATTATTTAGAAACATGTTGTTTAGGCTTCATGTGTTTGTGGGCTTTCTTTTTTTCTTTTTCAATTTATTTCTAGTTTTATACCATTGTGGTATGAGAAGTTGTTTGATAAGATTTCCATCTTTTTAAGTTTATTGATATTCTTTTTGTGGCCTAGCATGTGATCTATTTGTGAAGAATATTCAATGTGCACTTGACAAAAATGGGTATCCTGCTGCTTTTGGGTGGAACATTCCATAGATATCTGTTGAGTGCATTTGATCTAATGTATTGTTCAGTGCTTCTGTTTTCTTACTTAATTTTTGTCTGACTGTTCTGTCTAATGATGTGAGTAGTGTGTTCAAGTCTCCTAAAATGTATGTATCACAATCTACCTCCCCCTTTAATTCTACTAGTATTTATTTTACATATTTATGTGCTTCTATATTGGGAGCATAGATATTTATGATGGTTATGTCCTATTGTTGGACTGACCCCTTTATCATTATGTAATGTCCTTCTTTGTCTCTTGTTAGTTTCTTTGTTTTGTAATATATTTTATCTGATATAAGTACTGCTGCTCCTGCTTTTTACCTCCTTTCACTTCAGTCTGTGTTTGTCTTTGGGTCTGAAATGAATCTCTTGTAGGCAGCATATAGATGGGTCTTGTTTCCTTACCCATCTGCCACCCTGTGTCTTCTAACTGGTGCATTCAGTCCATTTACATTTAAGGGAGTTATTGATAGATGTGTACTTGCCATCTTATTAAGTGATTTCTGGTTATTTTTTGTAGTTCCTCTCTATTCCTTTCTTCCTCTCCTATACTGTTCTATTCTTATTTGATTGTTTGCTTTCATGTTGTGATTGGTTTTTAAAATTTTTGTGTATGTATTATAGGCTTTAGATTTGTGGTTACCATAAGGTTCACAGATAGTTTCCTAAATATATACCAGTGTATATGTACGTATATTAAGTTGAAGTTTTCTCTGTTTCAAACAGTCTAAAAGTATTTTTTTAAATCTTTTTCCTCCTCCACACTTTATGTATTAAATGTCATAATCTGTATTTTTTTGTGTGTATACCTTGACTGATTTTGTTATTGTTGGTTTTACTACTTTTTTCTTTCGTTTTGAACTTCACACTTGCTTGTTAAGTAATTAGTCCACTACCTTTACTATGGGTTTATTTTCACTGGTAAAAAGTCGTAGTCTTAAGAACATGTTCATCTACAGAAGTCTCTTTAATATATCCTGTAATGCCTGTTTAGTGGTGGTGAAATACTTTAACTTCCATTTTTCTAGGAAACTTTTAGTCTCTCCTTCAATTTTGAATGATAGTCCTGCTGGTCAGAGGATTTTTGGTTGAACGTCCTTTTGTTTCATTACATTGTATAGTTCATGCCACTTCCTTCTGGCCTGTAAAGTTTCTGTTGAGAAGTATGCTGATAGCCTGATGGGGTTTCTCTTATAAGAAATATTTTTTCTCTCTAGCTGCTTTCAGTAACCTCTCTTCATCCTTAATCTTTGTCATTTTAAGTATTTAATGTCTTGGTGCTGTGCTCCAGGGGTTCCTTTTGTTAGGGGTTCTCTGATTCCAGGACCTGGGTGTCTATTTCCTTCTCCAGATTGGGAAAAGTTTCAGCAATTATTTCTTCAAAGATATTTTCTACTCTTTTGTCTTTCTTCCTTCTGGTACCCCCTATTGTGTGACTATCATTTCATTTGTAGTTGTAACACAGCTCTCTTAGCATTCTCTCATTTCTAGAGATTCCCTTTTCTCTCTGCCCCTCAGCTTCATAGTTTTCCTGTTCTCTAACTTCCATTTCATTGATTATCTCCTCTACTTGCAGCAGTCTGCTATTCACTCTTTCTATTGTATTTTGTATTCCAGTTACTGTATTCTTCAGCTCTGATTGGGGTCTTTTTCAACTCTTCTATCTCTTTGTTGAAGTCCTCCCTGAAATCTTCAATACTTTTCAACAGATCAGTAAGCATATTTATGACTGTTACTTTGAAATCTTTATCAAGAAGATTGGTGATCTCTGTTTCATTTAGCCCTTTTACTTCTGTCTTATTCTATACTTTTGTTTGGAACATATTCCTCTACCTCCTTATTTTGTCATTGTTTCTGTGTTTCTTACTTTGTGTTAGACAGATCCACTTTTCCCCTCCTCTGGAGAGTAATGGTTTTATGAAGAAGATGTCCTGTGGTGCCCAAAAGCTCCAGATTCTTTGCTCACCTGATTCTTTGTGGTGGAGCTGCAGTTGCTGTTGCTAGGCTATGGATGGGGCCACCTTTCTTCCTGTCTTCCAGGAGTGGTTGATGTCAGTCTGCCATGGGTGGCAGCTTTCCTCTGCTGGATGTTTGTGAGCTGAGCAGCAATGCTTGTGCTGAGATCATTGTGGGTTGGGCTGTCTTCTCTCTGCCTCTCAAAGATGGTGGTGCTTCTGGGCTGAGCTTGCTGAACAAGCAAGTGGGTGTGCAAGGATGTACATCATGGTTGAGCTATCAGGGATGAGGATGAAGCATTTGGGGGCCCCCATGAGTGCCTGAACATTTGGGCTCAGGGAAGGCCGAGGAAGCATCAACCTCCTGCCTTTTCTCTTGCAGTGAGAGCTCCATCCAACTCTCACCCCTGTGACACCCTTCCAAATGATGGTAAATCTTTCAAACTGCCACCTCTCTGTTGAGACTCAGTGGGACAGATGGAGTGTGCCTGTTCTCAAGTGGCATGATTCTCAGTCTCCCAGAGTGCTCCAACTCTCTCTGGTGTCCAGCCCTGTTGATCACCAAAGCCCAGTGCAATGTTGACTTGTGTTCCCAGAGCAGATCTCTAGGGCCAGGTGTGTAGAGTACCTGAGTAATTATCCCCTTCCTACTCCATTCTTCTCCCTCTGGCTTGTGGGCTGGAGTGGGGAGGGGGCTTGGTTCCCACTCGATTGTGGCTCTTCTGCTTTATCCCTCTCTGTGTGGCCCTCTCTTCCTTACCAGGTATAGGTGGTCTGTCCTGCAGTCTTCAGGTTGTTTTCAGGGTTGGTTGTATTTGCTGTAGTTGCTTCTTTGGTGTGTGTGGGAGGGGTTTCTGCCTTTCCTTCCTACTCTGCCATTTTTTCCCCAGCCTCCCAGGACCTTCCTATCTTAAGACTTTAATAATGATGTCTACAGTGAGCCACCATGAGTTTCTCACCCTTAATTCTCTGCTGTGGTGTGGCTGTTGTCATCTATGACTAAATGTAGAGCAACAGCAAGAAGAGGTTGTAGGAAAGGGCATTTTTGGTACCCTCAAAGATCATTACACCAAAGGTGGTGTGATGGGGAAGAGACACACTTCCTTCTCCCCTCCATTCTTCCTTCCATCTCCTCCACTGGCCTGATAGTGAATAGAGAGTCTTCCTAGGTCCTATAAACTCGTAAGTCTAAAGGCAACCTGGTTGAAATTTTGGTGTTGTTGGAAATTTTCCTTTCATTGAAACATCATAGATATTTTAATAGGCTGTTTAAGGATATCTGAACTGCTACCTCAATGCTGTTTTACACTAGAAACCAAGCAATATTTTTATTACTTTGGTTTTAATAGACCTAGTCCTATTATTATCCAACAATATTGCAGAGCATGGAATAATATACTATCTTATTTTGTTCCAGAACAACCCAGGAACTATAAACCTTAAACTGAATTCATATTTATTACCAGATTATTTGACAATATGTTTCATTTCTGATGATTCTGTTTTATATATTTTATTTTGTTAAAGGAAGAATGCACTGTGTAAGAACACGGTAAAACAAATAATAGGAAACCTAATTGATCTGTGGTAAAATAGATGTGGGTAATATCTATCCTGTTTTATATTCTCCTATGTGATAGTCAGTGGCCATAAGAGAACAGAGAGGAGAGGCTCAGGAAAACAAAGTATTACACTCACAGGGCCTGGAAATAGGAGGCCCTGCACTGTGCAGGGCTACATGCAAAAGACACTGAGATGGTCAGGAGCCAGAAGGCAAGAGAGGGGGAATGGCTTAGGTCACTGCCTTTATTGGAGTTTCTGCAGGAAAGGCAAGTTAGGATGACAATTTAGGATTGGTTAGTTTGAATAATTCTGGTGGGCTTTGAGCTATATGGGTGGCCTCTAGTTGCCTGGTATGTGGCCCTGAGATACTTTGGGACAAGAGAATTATTGGCTTGGTGTGTGAGTTAGGCAAGGAAGTAGTGGAGGTATACATTTAGGCTTGGTTGGTTTGCATATAATGGGCATGTTTTGAGGCAAGTGATTATCTTTAGTGATTAGCTAGCCTGGAGGGAGTCTCTCCCCAGCCAGAAAAGTTTTTTAAGAGGTCAAAACATCATAACAAACAAAATAAAAATTAAATTACAAGACATCATAATAAACAAAAAATTTTTAAATTTAGAAATGTATTTCGTAACACTAGCATGGTGTGAATTAAAATATTATTATTATTATTTTTAGTTTCAAAGTGTATTTTTATTGTTTTTAGCAATTAATAAAACTAATAAATGGGTGTTCTCATTTATTAGTTTCTAAACACTCAAAAAGGATATAAATAAACAAAGTAGAAATTTAAAGGCTTCATAATCCCATTCCCAAATAGCCATCTGCAGAAGGTACCGGAAGATTTAATCATAAATACAGAGAAATAAAATACACGAAAAATTGAGGCAATTAGGAAAAATATAGTCACAGCTTTAGCTCAGAAGTGAACAGTATTTATAGGGTCATAAACTAAAAACAATTAAACCAAAAATTTTAATGAAGCTAAATTGAGGAGGGTGGGTGGAATAAAGGAGAATGAAAAATCTCCTTTATCCTTTTATGAATTAAGTGGAAGAAATATATATAGTTTATTTATCAGTATGCTATATTTAAAAATAAAATTCTCTTGAAAATTTTATTAACATTTAATAACAATAAATCATTCAATTTTTCAGTCTTTATGAAGTTTTAGTTTTAAAGATGAAATTTATTTCAGAAGTCCTAATGTAAACAATCAGACATGAAATAAATTTTTATAAGGAACTTCTCAAACAAATCTGTTAACATCTTTTTTCTTGGGATGACAATAGAATTATTATGATGATAGTTCTCTTTTATGGTCAAATGGACTGTTCTCAAGATTAATGGTTGTTAGCAAATCTTGATTTTTTTACAGCTCTGCTAAGGCAAGATAGAAACATGATACTTTACAATTATTTTTTAATTTGCTATGAGCTGTTTTATGGTAAAAAACTATTTGGTTCCAAAAATAGAAATACCATTTGACCCAGGAATTCCACTCTTAGGAATTTACCCTAAGAATATACAGCAGCCCAGTTTGAAAAGACATATGCACCCCTATGTTTATCACAGCACTATTTACAATAGCCAAGAAATGGAAGCAACCTAAGTGTCCATCAGTAGATGAATGGATAAAGAAGAGGTGGTACATATACACAATGGAATATTATTCAGCCATAAGAAGAAAACAAATCCTACCATTTGCAACAATGTGGATGGAGCTAGAGGGTATTATGCTCAGTGAAATAAGCCGGGTGGAGAAAGACAAGTATCAAATGATTTCACTCATCTGTGGAGTATAAGAACAAAGAAAAAGCTCAAGGAATAAAACAGCAGCAGACTCACAGAACCCAAGAATGGACTAACAGTTACCAAAGGGAAAGGGATTGGGGAGGATGGGTGGGAAGGGAGGGATAAGGGGGGAAAAAGGGTCATTACAATTAGCACGTATAATGTCGGGGGGGGGGACACAGGGAAGGCAGTATAACACAGAGAAGACAATTAGTGATTCTACAGCATCTTACTACACTGATGGACAGTGACTGTAATGGGGTATGTGGTGGGGACTTGATAATGGGGGAGTCTAGTAACCATAATGTTGTTCATGTAATTGTACATTAATGATAGAAAAAAAAAAAACCCCACTTGGTTCCAAGTGTTTTTAATGATCAAATTCTAAGAGTAATCTGTAGTCCCAAATGAACTTGATACACCAAGATTTTTTTAAAAATTTGATGCTGTTCTTTAAAGGTGCTGTCAGTGCTAAAGCATTCATTGCTGTCCTTCAAACAACCCGAAATAATAGAGATGTTGAAACTTTACTTCTTGTTTGCCTTGCAGTTCCTGGTGAAAGAGGTATGGTTGTACTTTTTCTGGTGAAGGAGGATTGGTACTGTCCCCATTTCTGATCATGCTGAGCTAATTGTAGTCTTCAGAGGGTTACAGCTGATGATTAATACTTCTTATGAGTAATAGAATTATCCAGTTTGGGCCATGTAATGATTATCAGTCTCTCTTGTCACTATGTACTGTTTTAAACTGACACTTAATAAATTACTTATTAATTAACGTGTGTGGTGAGTTGAGCCAAACTAATTGTTTTTGTTCTTTAGGGCTATTTAGATCAAGAAGGTAACCTGATGGGATTTGCTGGACTAGTATCACATTTGCATTACCATGAGCCTTCTAATTTTGTCTTTGTCAGTTTTCTTGTAAAAGGCCTTTTCCATGACCTCTGTCAGCCAACTAGGAAAGGTAAGCTTGATGCTTCCTATGTGGAGACTAATAATAACAGGCTGTAGTGAAGGCAGCACTTCAGGAATATTTTTTTCTATAAAGAAAGTACAAGTTAATATTTAGATAATACAGAGATACCAAATTAGATAAGATAATGTTTTTATATATACCGCCTAATATAAATCTGTATTAGGAGATTCCACTATTAATAGTGTGACTCTAGAGCACAAGTTTTATATGCAGGACCTTTTCAACCAGATCATATGGGAGACAGCCATATTTTGTAGCACCTATTTTTAAATTTTAAGTTCTTATTAACGTCAGTGATTCCTTGACTCCAGGATTCAGAACATATTCAATAATATATGATATTTAATAAATGTTTTCTTCTAATTCAATATATAATATGTATTCATCATAGAAAAAGGATATAGGAAATCAGTATGATAAAAATAATAGTCAATGTTAATATTTGTGAATATTCCAAACATTATGTTCTTTGAATATAATTGCATATTGTATTTAAATATCTGATATTATATCAGTTGCATAATCTAAAACCTTGTCCCCATAAATATATTTTTTAAATTTGTGTAATTTTTGTGAATTTAATAACTGCCATTGATTTCTATAATTAAACCATAGATCCTTAAATTGTCTCTAAAAGAAATGTTTCCCTCTTTGTGCTTAAATTTGATGTATAGCTGGGGAATCCTCTATCATTAGCTTGTAGGAACACTATATTTCACAACATAGGTCTAGTCACTATGCTCTGAATATGCATTGTTCTGTGAAACAAGGATCCTAAGGAAATTCTGCTCCACCAAAAGCTCTGTAAGAGGAGAAATAATTTCAGGCAGCAAGATGTACATTTGTGTTCATTCCTGTGTATGTGTGTGTATGCAGGAGTATATATGGTTATAAACAATGCAGATAGAAAATTTGGTAACAGTATGAAGCAGATAATATGCTATTTTGTAAATGAAGAAACTGAGACACAGGGAAGTCAAATAAATTGCCACGGTCATGAAATTTTGTTAAGTATCAGGGCCAAGATTCCAATATTAGTAGTGTGACTCTAGAGCACAAGTTTTATATGCAGGACCTTTTCAACCAGTATAACATAATGCCCATGTGCTGTGAAGGACAGAGAGCAAGTCAAGCTGATCATATCTTAATGTGAGTAGCAGGAAGGCAAGGCAGGCGATGAAGCTGGAAGTTTACTTGTGCGCTGAATTTTGGAAGACCTTAAATGCTAAGTTAAGGAGAGTGGATTTTGTTTATGAGGCACTGAGATGCAATGAGAAATTTTTGAGTAGGTGAGAGATGTGATCATAAAATTCTTTAGGAAAACTGACCCTAGACTGAAGAGAGGAGAATCGAGGTAAGGAGATAAGGTCATTTGTGGCTGTAACGATGAAGGTCTGAACTAGAGTTCACGGAGAGGCAGGAATGAAACAGAGGGAGATGTAAAACTGCCAGCAAATACAGTCATTCGTAGTAGCTCTATTTGTCACGAATTTTTAGTTTCTATTAAGTAAAATACAGTGTAACATTCAATTTAAATATTAAAAATGGGGTTAACACGCTTTTTTTACATTTATAACAAGATACTTTGTTTTTTAGGCTCAAAGCATTTTTCTCAAGATGTCATGGAAAAGCTAATGTTAGTGTTGGCAAATCTGTTTGGAAGATGCTATCTTCCAGCCAAGTTTCAGGAAACTTCTCTCAAGTTTCATCAATCAAAGGTAAAGTTTATGATATGATAACTTTAAATAATTAAGATCATTAAAAAGATTCTGTAATAAATGATTCAGCAGCAGTAGAATTCAGTTAAAATATTAAAATGTAGGATACAGGATTAATTCTGTAGATTAATTTGTTTTGTAAAAACAGTAATTTGTTCTTTTCCTTCTCAGTGTTGTGTTTTTCAATTCAGAAGTCTCCCTGTATAAGTCTATCAAAAGATTAAATGCCTTGGAGAAAAATAGGATAAAAAATTTTGCTCATGTTTTCCATTTGATTGTATCAAATTACAGCATTCAGTAGCTAAAGAAAAAATATAGGTAATTAGACATTAAGTATACTAGTAGTTCCCATCATTGAATCTATAGTTCTCTTAAGATCCTTTTGCCCTGAGATAGGGCTAGACAGGAAGTATATGTTGTAAACTATAATGTCCTCACTGAAAAAATACTAGAATATTCATCTAAGAAATATCCCTTGATTCACATAGACTAAAAGCAGGAATCATGAAAAGGGTCATCATAAAAATATGGTTCAATATAAGAAAGGTTTTCAGTGGAGGCCTCCTGTCTCTCTCTCTCTTTCTCTCTCTCTCTATTTTTCTAAAAGGACTATTGGAAATTTATATACAATAGGTACATCAATTTTATTGCAACTGAGAGATATGGGAGTAATGAGGATTAGATTGCCATTAGATTATAAAATGGCAGAAATTTGTCGAATGTGTGATAGGAATCTCAAATCATGATTTTTCTCCCAAAGAATTTGTTGATTATGGAAATGGGTTGAAAATTGTACTTAGCATATAAAGAGAGCATCTGTGAGATTAGAAACAAACAGGCAAACAAAAGCCAATAAAGCTTTGAGTGATTGTATGGGGCCTGGGTGACAAGAAACTCCAGAAACATAGCAAGTTTTAACCATGGGACATTCCCTGAGCTGGATCTGCATAAAATGTCAGGGCACTACACCAAATTTCTTGCAGTCTTGTAGCATTTATCAAGTAAAAACCCAGTAGAGGGAAGGGTGCATTTATTCATCGGCTGTATCCCTCTCATGATATGTTTGAAGCCATCTAGGGCTAGAAGATGTAAAAGCAGTTTGGGAAGGTCTACAGGAAAGAGATAGGTCTTTTAGATCTGGGAAGACTGCGATCCACCAGCCGTATACTCAAAATCCCAAGAGGGCCATGACCTTGGAACAGAGATAAATCAGACAGAGACTGAGACTTATTAAAACTGGAAAACAACCCAATTTGCTTCAGTCTTACTTGGATTAAGGTGATTGCATCTTCACACACTTGGCCAGACACTAAAATGGGGAATTTGCTCTGGCTTCATTTGAAGCCTATTTGATCCTTTTAAAACAATTTTTGGTGAAAAAAAATAAAATAAATAAGGAAATAAGAATATATTACCAATTGGCAGGAGAAAAGCAGGCAGGCGCACAAATGATTCAGATATTACAGTTAATGGAAGGGACTTTAAGTATGTTTCATATGCTCAAGTAAATAGGAGGAGAGATAGACAAAATTCATGAAAGGATGGAAAATTATACCAGGTAATTAGAATTTCACCAGATGATTAAATGGATATTCCAGAATTAAAACATGTCTGATCAGAATATACATATCAGAAGTCAGAATCAGTGTGACAGACAGCTCAATAGAAAGTACCCAAACTGCAGCAAAGGGAGAAGGAAATGAAATAAAAGCAGGTAGCATAAGAGAAATGTTGATCATATTCAAAAGGTTTAATGTTATATAATGAGAGTCCTAAAAGAAGGGGGAGAAAAATGGCAGAAGAGTATTCAAAACTAATAGCTGGGAGATTTCCAAAGCTGTGAAAGATAACATTCCTTAGTTTCAAAAGCTTAGTCAACTTCAAGAAGGTTAAATATAAAGAAGCATTAAACTAAAACTACTGAAAATCAAAAACAAAGAAAAATCATATATCAGCTAGAGCTGAAATAGACTTTTCCTCGAAAAAAATCATTAAGATTGATATCTGACATTTTAACCAAAATAATGGAAACTAGAAGAAAATGGAGAAAAATGTTTTACTCCACTCTGTGTGTTTTCATACATAAATATACATATACTTAGTACATGCTTTACACATAATTTAAATAGGGTATTGTGATTGATTTAATAACATATCAATAGGATACACACATGTCTACCTTTTTTGCTTTGCTGAGAATTATTGATATACAAAAAATTGCACACATTTAATGTATAAATCTTAATGAGTTTAGACATATGCATATACACCAATAATATTATCACCACAATGAAGGTTCTAAACATATATCACCTCCCAAAACTTCCTTGTTTTTTTTTAAGTAGGAACACTGAACATGAGATTCATCCTCTCAATGTATTTTAAAGCACATGATGCAATATAGTGATAATTACAGGTATTGGGTTGTACAGAAAATCTCTAGAACTTATTTATCTTGCATGACAGAAACTTTATATCTGATGAAAAGCTATTCCATTTGCCTTCCCCAATTCCCCTGGCAGTCACCTTTCAATTTTCTGCTTCTATGAGTTTGACGATTTCAGATATCTCATATAAGTGATATCATGCAGTGTTTGTCCATCTGTGACTGATTTTTTTTACATAGCACAGTGTCCTTTATGTTCATACATGCTGCAAATGGCAAGATTTCCTTCCTTTTTAAGACTGAATAATATTCCATTATATGTATATACCACATTTTCCTATCCATTCATCTGTTGATAGACATTTAGATTGTTTCCTTATCTTGCCTATTGTGAATAATGCTGCAGTGAACATTGAGGTGCAGGTAGTTCTTCAAGATTCTTGACTTCAGTTCTTTTGAAATATACCCAGAAATGGGTTTGCTGGGTCATACGATAGTTCTATGTGTTAATTACTTGAAGAAATCTCCATATGTTTTCCGTATTGACTGCACCAATTTGCATTCCCACCAAGTGTATAATGTTTCTAATTTTTCTACATCCTCCTCAACATTTGTTATCTTTTGTTTTTTTGGTAATAGCCATCTTAATAGGTATGAGGTAATAAATTTCCTTTTCAGATACGTAGTGTATAGCAACAAAAAAATTTTTTATATAGATTTTATATCCTACAACTTTGCTGATTTTGTTTATTACTTCTAACAGTGTATGTGTGTGTGTGTGTGTGTGTGTGTGTGTGTGTGTGTGTGTTAAAGGTTTGTGGTAAATATATACTTTAGGTGTATAGACAAAATCTAAACGTGGGAAACATAAAAATGTAGGAGGGCATGAATAATAAAGAAATATATATCTACCATACCCAAAAATAATTGTAATGTGTTATAAATTTTGAAATATATTTATTTCAAACATATAAACACACTCACACAGAACTAAAAGGCATGACAATTATAATGCAAGTGTTGGGAAGGGGAAATAGAATTAAATGTTTTAAATTCTTGTAGTATTAAGAGTTGTGAAAATTAAAGATATGTTTTATAATCTCTGTAAACTAGGAAAATAATGCACATATAAATGTAAACAGATGAAAACTAAGTAAAAAAAAAGGACAAGAATAGCAGAGAAAAGACTGTTTAACAGGCAGTCTCAATAGAAAACCAACACTAATACAGTATGCACAAACTTACCTGTATAAGTAACTATGTGGAATATATATGTACTAAATACATGAAGTAAAATACTAAGATTTCAGATTGTATTTTAAAACACACATAATTATCTGCTGTTTACACAAATCATATCTTAGATATAAAGTCCCAGAAATGTTGTAGGTAAAATTAAGAAAACAGATATAGGCAAACACTAACCAGAAAAACCAGAAATACTTTAATTGCCTGAAAATTAAACAAACTCATTTCTAAGTATACATAGGATGAAAACTAAATAAGATGGGAATTATAAAATATTTTAATTATATAATAATGAAGAAAAAATACAAACACAAGATGTAATTCAGACAATGACTGGAAGAAAATTTGCAACCTTGTAACGATTCCTTAGACAAAAAGAAAGGCTGAAAATGGCCAATGATTTGACTTTTCAACTTAGAAAGCTAGGAACAAAGACAAGACAAAACAAAATCTAACCTAAAGTAAATAGAAGGAAAGAAAGAATAAAATGAGAAAAGAAATAAAGTAAATTGAAAACAATTATACAAAATAGAAATCAACAAAGCCTAAGTTGCTTCTTTGTAAGAATAATAAAATTTTTTAACACTTTGCAACTTTTAGCAAGAAAGATCAGGAAGGGAAATTGGACCCTATTAGAGATCTTATTTTGGACATGAAAAAGAACAAAAGAGGTTATTATGAATGACTTTATGCCAATAAATTTGATTTTTTTGGACAAAATGGGAAAATTCCTAGGGAATGCGACTTTCCAAAACTAACCAAAGAAGATATTAAAAAACTAATTTCTGATATCTTTTAAAAATATGATCAGTTATTCAACAAAACCTTTTTCACAAAAATAAAACCAAACCCAGGTTAATATGGATTTGTTGGTGAATTCTCCCAGACATTTAAAGAGTAATACCAATTTTTCACAGGCTTTTTAGGGAATACCAAAAGAGGAAATATTTATTCTTTTTTGAAGCAAAACCTAAAATTAATACCAAAACCTGATAAGGACATTATAAAAGGAAAAACAGAAATGCATCTCTTTTATAAATATAGGTGGAAGAATAATTAACAAAATATTAGCAAGATGAATCTAGTGATGTTTTAAAAATCTCATTCTTGTGAGTTTTATTCCAGGTGTGCAAGTGTGATTATATTGTTGCTTGCTTTCCAAAAGTGCCACTAGATTCTTTTAAATATTCACAAGTCTAATGTCATTTGAGGGTGTGCTTCTATTTTTCAAAAGATGGTTTTGATTAAGTAGTGTGAAAGCAAATTTTTCAGAGTACAGGTATTGGTTTTTGTAAATGCAAATAGAAACAAAAAATGAATTTTATCTCAATTTCACAGATGAAGTAATGAAACAGTTACATTATTGAATAAGCAGGTTACTATAGAATTGTATTGCAGCAATCTTTACCCTGCTTAAAAATACTTGACTTTTAAGTGTTCCTGATACTTTTCTTGATAATTTAGGTGTTCCTTGAGGATCTCCCTGAGGATTTTAATGCTGCCTTAAATGAGTATAACATGAAAGTTACAGAAGACTTTGCCTCCTTCCTCTTAACTGTTTCCAAATTGGCTGATATGAAACAAGAATATGAGCTGCCATTGTCAAAATTAGGTAAGTCTATCTTAGCTCCATTGTGGAACAATTTTAACAATAAATAATCTTGCCACGAATATTTTATCTCAGAACAAAAGTAAAGCCCTGGAAAGTTCAGCCTGCCTTAGCATAACAGGGACCCTTGTCCTTTCCAGAGAAACTATTATTAGAAGTCAAGAGGGTACTGGATTTACCAACCATCTTGATGAAAAGTTCCTTTTGGGTCAAGTGTGGCAAAGTGAGGGGAGACATCTGTGAGATGAAGGGAAACCAGAGGCTATTCTGTCACTTGTTTTCTTGAGAGGAAATCTGCACAGTATCCATGGGTGTCGACTCTCAGCAGATTCCCTAGATCCAGATTCTGGCTCTGCCACTTATTAGTAGTGGGACCTTGAGCAAGATTTCATATTCATGCCTCAGTTTTCTCAAAAGATATAAGAGAATGAGAATACCATCATCTGCTGAATTTGGGTAAGCTTTAAATAATTAAGTTAATATATGTAACTGTCTTAAAACAGTGCCTAGCATATTGTAATCTTTGCTCTTATTTTTCATAAGCTATTGGATGAAAATCCAGGGGAAAGTACAGGAAAAGGTGAGTGGGATGAAGGGAAAAGTTGAGCTCTGAGTAGCAATTTCCTGGTTCCACTGCACCCTAACATCGTCAGTTGGAAAGAACTAAGGCAGCAGAGCTTGTAGCTGCCAGGGCCCTACTAAAGTGGGGGTCAGTGCGAACAAAAGACATTAAAGTGTAGCATGATTAACATCCCAGAGGCCAAAGGGGGGTATGTGAATATTCTGCCTCCATTGCAAATTTGAGCCAGTTTTGAATGAACAATATTGTGCTTTATAAGAGTAGGAAAGGGGAAAAAAAATATCCCCATGTGCCATTTCCAAACCTACTGATATTGGCTGCTTGGAACACCCTTTCTAGAAAGATTCTGAGTTGGTGTGAAAAAGCACCAAGGTAAGAACAATAATTTTGTGTTAAAAGAGTATACAATTTAAATTTAGTCTTTTATTAATTGTCTATCAAAGCAACTAAAATACAATACAAATTTTATAATATAGCTACCATTTATTGAATGTATACTGTGTCAAGATGTGCTACTCATTTTCTGTGATGAATCTTATTAAGTCTTCATGACAGTGTAGGACTTGGAAAGCCGAACAGCATCCCTTGCAGCATGGTCTCGAGGAGGTGTGTGAGGCTCGACAATCTGGATGATTTTTGAAAATGAATCTATCCTATCCTATTATGGCCAGATTTTGCAGGTAAAGAATGTGAAGACTCCCAACTTGTGTCTCACCTGCTGAACTGCAAGGAAGGAAGAGTAGCCATTTCTCCATTTGTTTGTCTCTCTGGGAACTCAGACAGGGATTTGCTTCAAACAGATACTCCAAACCATGTAAGTGGGGAATGGGGTTTATAAAAACAAGGGCTTTAAAAAAGAATGGGGTTTATACTTGTAGGCAGTTTCAAAATTTATAAACTGAAAAAAAAAATCCAGATGTACCAACAGAAACATCCAGGAAATATGCTCTTGAGGCCAGTGTTCAGGACCTCAGCTTTTCCGTGCTGGCCTGAGGGACCCTGCTCCATTAGACTGAATTCCCAGGACTACCAATTTTCTTTCATTTTTGAAGACTGACACAGGTTTTCTGTGAACATAGCACATGAAAATTTCTTCAAGCTTTCTTAGTATTGCTATAGATGCTATAAATCCCATTTATATTCTGGGTCACTGATGTCCAAAATGAAATATAAAGAACTAGAAAGACTTGGAATATGCTGGATGACCCATCTGAATGTTGAAATAAACTTGTAGAAATTTAATTTACATTCTAATACAAAATTTGAGAAAGAAAATAAAGTTTGTTATGTTTCATATTACGGATAGACACTGCTGTCTCAACTCCATTCTATTCCAAAATTTGATAGCCCTCTATCATGTAAAATAGTCCAGTATGACTTAAAATAAGTCTGAAAAACTATATAGTCTGTGAATTTTATTTTATTTTACTTATTAAGGTATCATTGATATACAGTCGAATGAGCAACATTATGGTTATTAGATTCCCCTCATTATCAAGTCCCCCCCACCAACCCCATTACAGTCACTGTCCATCACCATAGTAAGATGCTATAGAGTCACTGCTTGTCTTCTCTGTGCTATACTTCCTTCCCTGTGCCCCCCTACATTATGTGTGTTAATCATAATGCTCCTTAATCCTCTTATCCCTCCCTTCCCACTCACCCTCCCAAGTCCCTTCCCTTTGTTAACTGTTAGTCCATTCTTGGGTTCTGTGGGTTTGCTGCTGTTTTGTGCCTTCAGTTTTTGTTTTGATCTTATACTCCCAGGTGAGTGAGATCACTTGGTACCCTTGTATTTCTCCACTTGGCTTATTTCACTGAGCATAATGCCCTCTAGCTCCACCCATGTTATTGCAAATGGTAGGATTTGTTTGCTTCTTATGGCTGAATAATATTCCATTGTATATATGTACCACCTCTTCTTTATCCATTCATCTACTGATGGACACTTAGATTGCTTCCATGTCTTGGCTATTATAAATTGTGCTGTGATAAACATAGGGGTGCATATGTCTTTGAATCTGGGATCCTGTATTCTTTGGGTAAATTCCTAGGAATGGAATTCCTGGGTCAAATGGTATTTCTATTTTTAGTTTCTGAGAAACCTCCATACAGCTTTCCACAATGGTTGAACTAGTTTACATTCCCACCAGCAGTGTAGGAGGGTTCCCTTTCTCCACATCTTCGCCAGCATTTGTTGCTCTTTGTCTTTTGGATGCTGGCCATCATAACTGGTGTGAGGTGATATCTCATTGTGGTTTTAATTTGCATTTCTATGATGATTAGCGTGCAGCAACTTTTCATGTGCCTGTGGGCTATCTGAATTTCTTCTGTGGAGAAGTGTCTGTTCATATCCTCCACCCATATTTTAATTGGGTTATTTGCTTTTTGGTTGTTAAGGTGTGTGAGCTCTTTATATATCTTGGATGTCAACCCCTCATTGGATATGTCACTTATGAATATATTCCCCCATACTGTAGGATGTCTTTTTGTTCTACTGATGGGGTCCTTTGCTGTACAGAAGATTTTTAGTTTGATATAGTCCCACTTGTTCATTTTTGCTTTTTCTCCCTTGCCCGGGGAGATATGTTCATGAAAAAGTTGCTCACGTTTATATTCAGGAGAGCTTTGCCTATGTTTTCTTCCAAGAGTTTTTATGGTTTCATGACTTATATTCAGGGTTTTAATCCATTTGAGTTTACTTTTGTGTATGGAGTTAGACAGTAATCCAGTTTCATTCTCTTACATGTAGCTGTCCAGTTTTGCCAACACCAGTTGTTGAAGAGGCTGTCATTTCCCCATTGTATATCCTTGGCTCCTTTATCGTATATTAATTGACCATATATGCTTGGGTTGACATCTGGACCCTCTAGTCTGTTCCACTGGTCTATGGGTCTGTTCTTGTGCCAGTACCAAATTGTCTTGATTACTGTGGCTTTGTAGTAGAGCTTGAAGTCAGGGAGCATAATCCCCCCAGCTTTATTCTTCCTTCTCAGGATTGCGTTGGCTATTCTGTGGGTCTTTTGTGGTTCCATATGAATTTTAGAACTATTTGCTCTACTTCGTTGAAGAATGCTGTTGGTATTTTGATAGGGATCACATTGAATCTAAAGATTGCTTTAGGCAGGAAGGCTATTTTGACAATATTAATTCTTCCTACCCAAGAGCATGGGATGTATTTCCATTTATTAGTGTCCTCTTTAATTTCTTTCTTGAGTGTCTTGTAGTTTTCAGGGCATAGGTCTTTCACTTCCTCGGCTAGGTTTACTCCTAGGTATTTTATTCTTTTTGATGGAATTGTTTTCCTGATTTTTCTTTCTGCTAGTTCATTGTTAGTGTATAGGAATGCCACAGATTTCTGCATTTTAATTTTGTATCCTGCAACTTTGCTGATTCAGATATTAGATCTAGTAGTTTTGGAGTGGATTCTTTAGGGTTTTTTAATGTACAATGTCATGTCATCATCAAACAGTGACAGTTTAACTTCTTCCTTACCAATCTGGATGCCTTGTATTCTTTGTGTTGTCTGATTGCTGTGGCTACGACCTCCAGTACTATGTTGAATAAAAGTGGGGAGAGTGGGCATCCTTGTCTTGTTCCCAATCTTAAAGGAAAACCTTTCAGCTTCTTGCTGTTAAGTATGATGTTGGCTGTGGGTTTATCATATATGGCCTTTATTATGTTGAAGTACTTGCCTTCTATACCCATTTTGTGAGAGTTTTTATCATGATGGATGTTGGATTTTGTCAAATGCTTTTTCAGCATCTAGAGACGATCATGTAATTTTTGTACTTTTTATTGATATAGTGGATGCTGTGTTGAATTTTCCAATGTTGTACCATCCTTTCATCCCTGGGACGAATCCTACTTGATCATGATGTATAATCCTCTTGATGTATTTTTGAATTCAGTTTGCTAATATTTTGTTGAGTATTTTTGCATCTATGTTCATCGGGGATATCAGTCTGTAGTTTTTTTGTGTGTGTGGCATCTTTGCCTGGCTTTGGTATTACAATTGGCTTCATAGAATGAGTTTGGAAGTATTCCCTCCTCTTCTATGTTTTGGAAAACTTTAAGGAGAATGGGTATTATATCTTCTCTAAATGTCTAAGAAAATTCAGTGGTGAATCCATCTAGTCCAGGGGTTTTATTCCTGGGTAGTTTTTAAATTACTGATTCAATTTAATTGCTGGTAATTGGTCTGTTCAGATTTTCTGTTTCTTCCTGGGTCAGTCTTGGAAGGTTGCATTTTTCTAGAAAGTTGTGCATTTTTTCTAGGTTATCTAGTTTGTTAGCATATAATTTTTCATAGTATTCTTAACAATTCTTTTTATTTCTGTGGTGTCCATAGTGATTTTTTCCTTTCTCATTTCTGATTTTGTTTATGTGTGTAGATTCTCTTTTTTTCTTGATAAGTCTGGCTAGGGGTTTATCTGTTTTGTTTATTTTCTTGAAGAACCAGCTCTTGGTTTCATTAATTTTTTCTATTGTTTTATTCTTCTCAATTTTATTTATTTCTTCTCTGATCTTTATTATGTTCCTCCTTCTGCTGACTTTGGGCCTCATTTGTTCTTTTCCAGGTTCAATAATTGTGAATTTAGACTATTCATTTGGGATTGTTCTTCCTTCTTTAAGTAGGCCTGGTTTGCTATATACTTTCCTTTTAGAGCTGCCTTTGCTGCATCCCACAGATGTTGGGGTGTTGTGATGTTGTTTTCATGTGTCTCCATATATTGCTTGATCTTTGTTTAATTTGGTCATCGATTCATTGATTATTTAGGAGCATGTTGTTAAGCCTCCATGTGTTTGTGAGTCTTTTTGTTTTCTTCGTACAATTTATTTCTAGTTTAATACCTTTGTGATCTGAGAAGTTGGTTGGCAGAATTTCAATCTTTTTGAATTTTCTGAGGCTCTTTTTTGGCCTAGTATGTGGTCTATTCTAGAAAATGTTCCATGTGCACTTGAGAAGAATCTGTTGTTGTTTTGGGGTGGAGTGTTCTGTAGGTGTCTGTTAGATCCATCTGTTCTAATGTGTTGTTCAGTGCCTCTGTGTCCTTACTTATTTTCTCTCTGGTTGATCTGTCTTTTGGAGTGAGTGGAGCATTGAAGCTCCTAAAATGAATGCATTGTATTCTATTTCCCCCTTTAATTCTGTTAGTACATATGTAGGTGCTCCTGTGTTGGGTCCATAGATATTTACAATGGTTATATCATCATGTTGGACTGACCCCTTTATCATTATATAATGTCCTTCTTTGTTTCTTGTTACTTTCTTTATTTTGAAGTCTGTTTTGCCTGATACAAGTACAGCCATACCTGCTTTTTTCTCCCTATTGTTTGCATGAAATATCTTTTTCCATCCCTTCACTTTTTGTCTGTGTTTGTCTTTCCATTTGAGATGAGTCTCTCGTAGGCAGCATATAGATTGGTCTTGCTTTTTTATCCATTCTGTAACTCTGTGTCTTTTGATTGCTGCATTTAGTCCATTTACATTTAGGGTGATTATCGATAGATTTGTACTTATTGCCATTGCAGGCTTTGGATTTGTGGTTACCAAAGATTCTAGGACGGCTTCTTTACTATCTAGCAGTTTACCTTAACTCACTTATTACATTATTATAAACGCAGTCTGATGATTCTTTTTTCTCTCCCTTTTTTTTCTTTCTCCTCCACTCTTTATATGTTAGGTATCATATTCTGTACTCTTCATGTATCCCTTAACTGACTTTGTGGGTAGCTGATTTAATTTTGCATTTGGTTAGTATTTAGTTGATCTATTTCCTTTGCTTTGGTTTTATTTTCTATAGTGACAGCTATTTAGTTTTAGGTATACTTCCATCTAGAGCAAGTCCATTTACACTGTCGAGATGGTTTGTGGGAGGTAAATTCTCTCAACTTTTGCTCATCTGGGAATTGTTTAATCCCTCTTTCTAATTTAAATGATAATATTGCTGGGTAGGGTATTCTTGGTTCTAGGCCCTTCTGTTTCATTGCATTGAATATAACATGCTACTCCCTTCTGGCCTGTAGGGTTTCTGCTGAGAAGTCTGATGATAGTCTGTTGGGTTTTCCTTTGTGGGTGATCTTTTTTCTCTCTCTGGCTGTTTGTAATACTCTGTCCTTATCCTTGATCTTTGCTATTTTAATTATTATATGTCTTGGTGGTGTCCTCCTTTGGTCCCTTGTGTTGGGAGATCTGTGGAGTTCCATGGCCTGAGAGACTATTTCCTTCCCCACTTTGGGGAAGTTTTTAGCAATTATTTCTTCAAAGACACTTTATTTCCATTTTTCTCTCCTTCTGGTACCCCTGTAATGCAAATATTGTTCCATTTGGATTGGTCACACAGTTATCTTAATATTATTTCATTCCTAGAGATCCTTTTTTCTCTCTCTGCCTCAGCTTTGTTTTCCTGTTCTCTCATTTCTATTCCATTCGCCATCTCCTCTAACTCACCTAATCTGCTTTTAAATCCCTCCATTGCTTGTTTCATTTCAGTCATCGCCCTCCTGAATTCATCCCTTAGCTCTTGAATATTTTTCTGTAGCTCCATTAGCACACTTATGACTTTTATTTTGAATTATTTTTCAGGAAGATTGGTGATTTCAGTCTCACCAAGCCCTCTTTCTGGTGTTTGAGGGATTTTGGATTGAACAAGGTTCTTCTGCTTTTCATAGATCTGGAGCGATGGGAGTGGTTGCCAACGAGTAACGTGGGTGTCAGCTAGGAGGACAAAGTCCCTTTCTGCTTGCTGGTTACTGAGCCTGTCTCCACTCTCTGTGGCAGTTAACTGCACACATGGAGCGACCTCTGGGGTAATCCCCTGAGCTGCCATGGGTGGGGCAGTCCTCGGGATAGCCTAGGGCACTGGCTGGATTCTCAGGTGAGCAGCACGGGTTCTGCGGCTATAACAAAGCCCCTTCATGGCTCCTGGTCTCAGCACTCCTCTCAGCTGTTTGTGCCAGTCAACCGCATGCCGGGAGGAGCCTCTGGGTCTGGTCCAGTTAATTGCATGCAGGGAGAAGCCTTTGTGTTAAGCTGTGTAGTTGCTGTAGGCAGGGCTGCCCTCTGACTGGTCTACAGCAATGGTGGGGACAGCTGGTTTGCACACAGGTGCCGGAGAGGAGGAAGGAGTGGCAGGCTGCTTATCATGGTGAGGGCCCTTGGTACTGCATTGCCAACTAGGGGGATAGGGTGCCTGAAGCTCCTGAAAGTTCCCAGCCTGCTGGGATGAGTGTGCCAGGATGATTTTGTCCACCTGTTTCTTCTCCTAAACCCTTGCCCCTTTAGCAGCCCTCTGACTGTTGAGAAGTCCCTTAAAGCACCTGCTTTTCTTTTGTCGCAGGGCAGTCGATTTGGGAGAACCTGTTCACTGTCTTAGTCTCAGATTTTGCTCTTCAGCTCCTCTAATCTCCAGAGCACCATGCAATGTGGGTCTGTGCTCCCAGGGTTGATTTCTAGGGCTGGATATTTAGCAGTCCTGTGCTTCCACTCCCTCCTGGCTCTGATTCTTTTCCTCCTGCAAGTGAGCTGGGGTGGGATGAGTTCTTGGGTCCCACCAGGTCACAGCTTTTTACCTTACCCTTTTCTGTCAGATGTTGACTTCTCCCAGATGTAGACCAGCTGGTGTACTGTTACTTCTGGTCACTCTTTTAGGAATAGTTGTATTTGCTGTATTTTCAAAATATATTTGGTTTGGGGAGGAGATTTCTGCCACACTACTTATGCTGCCATATTTTCTCTGCCTCCTCCCCTTGTGCATTTTAAATGGACACATACATTTTTATCATAAAGTTAAATAGTTTCTAATAATATAGTTCCAGCACTTCAGATAAATGTTGATATGTTAAAGTAAAACCATTGTATCATTCCTTTAAATGTATAAAATGGAATATAAATACCAAAATGTGTGAAAACCCATACCTATCAACTTATAAACAAGTCAAGAATACATTTTTTAGTGATTTAAAGTTTGGTATTTTTTTCTCTTGCATTTAAATTCTACATTCCCCCTCATAATTTTACCTTAAGGTAAATGTAATGTTTTTTGAAAAAAAGTCACCCCATTATCCTATTTCTTAGCTTAATATGAAGTTCAATTTAAACTGTTATTTCCTGTTTCAACAAGTTATTTTCTTATTTCCTGTTGATGATGGAAACTTGAATTTAACACAGATTTTGAGAAGTAATTACTAAAATTATTATTAGTATTGTATTAGAAATGTATATATTAATGAAATGGGTGATGCATTTCTTTTTTAATTAGTCCATATAACTAAGGATGAATGTTTATTTACTTTTGAATAAGACAGGGTTCTGACAAACCTTACATAGGTAAGTAGCTCAGAGTGGAACAATTTTTATTACAATGATATGCAATTCTGACTCCTTCTGGGTTGTATGCCCCAAATCACCTAGCAATCTGTCATCCAAATACATTTTTAATATTCTCTTAATAAACAACTTGATTAGATCCACTTTCAATTTTATTGAATTCAAATGATTTTGTATTAAGTTTTTTTTTTACTCAGTATTGAAAGTTGAACACTTTCTAAGTAGGAAAGGGATATTGTCTTTTGTTGCTACTCTACATTTTCTACTCTAAAGAAATGTGCTATATAGTAAGTTGGAGGAAGCCATTTATTTTATAAAATGAGAAAAAAAAGTTTTCATAAAAGAAGAGGAGAAAGGGAGAATGGATTTTTTTTAATTGACAAGGTACATGAATTGAATCAAATTGGAGACCACTGCTCCAGGTTCCATGTGAAAGTCTATGGTGCTAGCTCTGAGGGCTTAACCCCCATTTGAGTGAATTCTTATAGTAAACTTAACCTGCCTTTGAAGAGTGTGGAATTCTGATTTAGAAATAATAAAGGACTGCCTATCAGCTTATAAGAGCAATAATTTTATGAAGATTTTTCTCTGTATTTTCTTGTGTGATTAGAAACAATTACTTATATAAGAGATTTGTAGCTAGTCACATTGGAAAAGACATAGTAATTGTTAAGTATTGTAATTTCCCTTTCTATTATACAATTAATTCAACTTATGGGCAGTTTGTGCCATTCTCTTTTGTTTCTTTTACATATGCAAGTTTTTCCATGGTGTTTTGGAGGGAGACTGACACAGTTATAATACGATATCATGTCTATTTCTTTTTGCTACACAATCGCCATCAATTAGAAAACACCTTTAAGGTATAGGGCATGAACTGATTCAGACTTATAGTTGTTTTTGATCCCGTGCTAGACAGAAGGGGCCAGTTCTGTTTCATCTGTTTTGAAGCGTATTGCACTGGAGAATATTTCCAGAGTATTGCTCTATGTTTACATGCCCTTTGCCTTACCCAATGCACTTTATACAAAATTACTTTATTTATAATCTCTTAAAACTTAATTCACTTTTAATGCTTGTCTGACTGTTTTTATTTAGTGTAATACTAAGTATACATATCTTTAAATAGCATGGAGATAAGCTTGATAGCATAAAACTAAAATGAACACCCATGGACTTAGGACCCAGGTGTTCCTACTGTTTCTCTTCTTTCCCCATGACATCAACTTTAAATTCTCCTTTAAAAAGTGTCATATTCCAACATTTTTTTAAACTGTTATTGAATTTTACAAAAACTGAAGGAAACTTCCTGCTGTCTCCTGGAAGTTACTTTTTTTTGCACTCCACACTATGCACCTAAGATTCATTCATGTTGTGACATGAGGCACTATTTTACTTTTACTACTTCGTAGTATTTCATAGTATGAAAACGGAGCAACCCTATTGATCTATACTCCTCCTAGTTAACATTTGCATTTGTTTCTAGTCTTTACAAACAGGCTTGCTAGGAACATCGGGTACGTGTTCAACAGTTTCCTGTGAGTGTAAGGCTCAAACAATTTCCTAAATCATAATGGAATAAAAATATTCCAAGAACTTTTAATAATAAAAACTTTCCAAGATACTACCAAGTCATTTTAGACAGTAGTTTTACCAATTTATACCTTTCCTAGCAGCATACCTGGTCTCCTGTATACTTTTCAAAAAATGAGCAGATGGGAAACTACTGATTTACTTTCTTCCTCTTATTTTCTTTCTCTTTTACCACCTTCTTCCTCCCCTTCCATTTTATTCTCATAACTGGGTTCAAAAGATCGTTAAGAGTTGTTCAGTTGAACTCCTGGAGACCTACAGGACACCAGCTCCCCAATACGCTGTTTACAGATATTTCCTGTACCAATGAGGATAATAAAATTTTAGATTAGCTCTTCTTTCCTAGTGAGTCTCACTATATTCTAGGGGCTGCATGTTGAAATTGCCATCGTTATGATGTGAGGCAATAATATTCCTGGGTTTGGGCACCACCCCAGTGTGTATGAAAAGATGCTCACCCTCCACTGTGAAGAGTGTACTTTACAAACGTTGATTTAAGGAAGTAACTACAAAGCACGTTGTCACAAATCATAAACTTGCCTTACAGATAAATAACAAATTAAGAAGAGTTGTATTTCTCAGGTCATTCTGCGCACGATTGGTATCAGTCCAGATCAGGCTCCCGTGCTATTGTCCCAGAGATTTGATAACCAAGGGAGAAGAATGCCACTAAATGCTTATGCACTTGATTTCTACAAACATGGTTCCTTGGTGGGATTAGTCCAGGACAACCGGTATGTTTTTATCTGTCTCTATCACTATCATTTCTACCTCTATTTCTATCTCCATATCTATATCAAATTGATGAACTTCATGAATTTTGGGGAAAATCCTTTTTACAATTTCAAGATAGGTTAAGCATGTTAAACGTGCTGGGATTTTTTTCTTACAGACTAATGATGAGAAAGAATAACAAATTCTGTGTTACTTTTGTTCATAGTTTACCAGCCAAATCTTGGGTCTTATGCTGACTCATTTGAAATAAAAATATATTCTACAGGTATAAATATTTGTACAAAACTTACAGATGTATTTGTGTTTATTACTATTCTATTTATTCACTCTTAGATATTTTAAAACTGAGGAACAATAATAAATAATGCCTTGCTCACCATTATCTGAGAGAAGTATATTAGAAGTATATATTTAGTATATCTGAGGACTGAGACTATACTAATTCTTTCAGCTCTTGGTCAGGGAATCATTTTCAAAAACAGTCAGCGGAGGTAAACTCTCTTGGATTTACCTGGAAATGGAGAAATTGGCCCATGCCCTGAGCATATAGATGGGAGGAGGGGCATTCTGTCATAACAACCAGGAATTCAATATGCATTTTATATACAATTTTGAACAATCTTTATTAAAGTATTTAACACTTCTGACACTCTTGAGAAATGTTGATCGTTTTTAAAAATATGACTCACTATTGTGAATAAAATAATCGTGACATTAGTAAATAATTCATTTGGTTCTTCCTTTTGATTCGCTAACTCCCATTCACTCTCCTGAGCTTCACTTTCCTACTTTGGTTTTCTCCTGAGATAGCTGCCTCCTGGGTTTAATGATTATCTGTGGTTGTCACTTGTGACTCTTGAATTCATAGTCATCATCCCCACAGATTAAATTGTGATTTTTGAGTCTAGAGCAGAAATGATTCTAGTAACTCTGTCTTGACAGACAAAAATAATCCATTATTGACAAATCCAGCATTTCAATATGAAACAAGCTCTTTAATATTTTTACCATTAATTTTCGAAATGTTGTTTTGTTTAGGATGAATGAAGGTGCTGCTTATCAGTCGTTGAAAGATTTCGCACTCACCATTAAAGCCATCAGGTGTGTTATGTGTTTTAAATATTGATTTCATATTTTCCAGGAATTTAATGGCAATTTAAAACATGTTGAGCTCAAACCTAAGGTGCCATTGAACCTCTTATGTGCTATGCGTTTCAACTCCCTGAAGTTTGTGAGGAACTTCTCAACACCTTTTTGGGTTGTTTCTGTAACACAATTAATTACAAAGCCAATTTGACATGAAGCATCATTCAGAGCAGAGCCTCCGCCCAAGTACTAGCACCAACAGGCAGAGGTATTCTTCAGCTGCAAGAATTCCTAGACCCTAGTATTCTCCATTTCCACACCAGTGTTTGTCACCTACAATTCAGAGGACCCCTTAGGGCTCCATGAGATCTCTGGTTTACATATTCTTATTCTTACATATTCTTGACTAGCTTGCTTTGTCCAATATTTTCTCCAAGCTTTGTTGGACTCTGATCCCTTATACTGGCTTCCTATTTTCGTCTTTAACAGAGACCACTGGGGACCCAAGCAATTCCACTATATGGATGACCGCATCCTTAGGCTCTATTAGATAGTCTATCCTTAGGACCATCTAGTGCTGCCTGGTTAAATACCCATCTTCACAAAGCCTCCAGTCTGCGTGTACTTTAATATTTGTGGGTATTCCTTTTTCTGTCACTTATTTTAAAAATTATGTATATACACATACATATATATTATTTGCCATGAATCCCTTCATTATGGGGTTCTTGCTAATCTGTTTATTTTTTGTTCTGAGATTAATCAGACCTGTTTGGACGTTTTTACAGAGAATAAAGCTTTTGGGATTAAGAGTGGAGGGACTGCTCGAAACAGTGTGTTCCTTGAGTATCTCTAGACAGTGTCCTTGAGTGGCTTGTAGTCATCCAAGAACATCCTAAGAACTCCAGAGACTTTGGAGCTTCCAAAAGCTCGGCTGAGGAAAATCATTCATTCATCCATCTAAAAAAATACTGAAGCATTATTGCTTTGCTGAATACTTCTAAGCATTTGAGATACAGAGAATCATTAAATATATCCATGATTTAAAAAATAAATCTTATGATGTAGTGAGAAGAAATAAATCATCCTGTAGATATGACAAAGGCCGTAAGTTCTGGGATGCCAGATAAGGGGTGGCTAACTCTACCTGGGATTCAGAGAAGGATTTTCAAATGAAGTAATTCTGTGACTAAGTTGTAAAGGATGGGGCAGAGGGGATAGTGTTCTCGAAGGGCAGGGTAGGCTTCAAGCTCACCACAGTGGCCTGTACACTATGGGGTTTGTGATAGGGATGGGGGAAGGTGTTGATTTGCATAAAGAGGCTTTAAAGACAATTTGGATATGTGTTGGAAAGGGTCTGAATTGCTGTATTATGGAGTTCAGGCTTAATATTTTGATCATTTTATAGACAGTACATAAGCATGAGTGTAATATGGGTCCAAAGTTTATTTATGGGGCAGAGACTCATCCTATACCAGTCATGTGGTGAGAGTGGGTGTGATTCTGAATTAAGGAAATAGAAGTAGTGCTGGAGAGGAGTGGTTAGAGATCTACTTCTGAGTAGAGGTCAAAGAAATTGTCAGTAAATCTCATGCAATTGGTGAAGATACAAGGTTTCTATTTTATTTAATGATACATAGGATCCATAGGAGTGAGGATGAGATTTGGAGACTGGGAACCAAAAATCATGAGTTAGAATTTATACATATCATGTCATATCTGTGGGAGATTGTTCAGGAGGAAATGCCCAGTGGTCACAGTGGAAAATCTGTGAACGGGAGGAAGTTCTGTGTTGTAGATACATACAGACCTGGTCATTCTTCTGAGTGGGTCAATGAAGACACCAGGGAAAAAACTGAACCTGTAGTGGAAGCGAGGTAAACACAAATTACAGAAGACTGATTATATGGCAGGTCCCGACTGTTTCCAGTCCTTGATCGACCCTGCAGCACTGTTCATTCTTCATTCTTGAATTTCATCTTTCTTGTTGCTTGTATATCAGTTTGTTTTTGCTGCTGTAACAACTTACCACAAACTCAGCAGTCTAAATGAACCCAGGTTTATTATCTTACAGTTCTGGAGGTCAGAGGTCCAAAACGGATCTCTCTTGAGCTAATATCAAGGTGCTGGGAAGGCTGCATTCCTTCTTGGAGGCCTTAGGACAACCTGTTCTATTGTTTTTTCCAGCTTCTAGAGGTGGCTGGCATGACTTTTATTGTGGAGTCCTTTATTTTCATAGCCAGCAAGGGACACATGACATCAATCTGACAGTAACTCTCTCCTGGCTCCCTCTTTTTTTGAGGACCTTTGAGACTACACTGGGGCAACCCAGATAATCCAGGATAATTTCCCTATCTCAAGGTCAGCTGATTTGCAACTTCAATTCCATTTGCAACCTCATCTCCTTTGCCATGTAACCTAATATTTATAAATTTCTGGAGATTAGGGCATGCAAATCTCTAGAGGGCCATTATTCTGTTTTCTTCACAGCGTTTTCTTTATTCTCACACATCTAGGTAAAGGAATGAGTATTTGTTCTTCATAGAGGTAGCTGCTTGTTGGTTTCAGTATACGCTGGACCTGATAGCAGAAAAAGCACAAGGCTCTATGAGATGTGTGGAGAAAAGAAAGGAAATTTATGTGTTGCTTTTGAAGGGAGGGGTAATTAGGTTACACAGAATTTGGTTCCCTTAAAAATCCTCTTGGTAATAAACATTAAGAGAAAATGCATGGGAATTGTCTTGTTATCTTTATTTTTTTGTTCGAGGTTTCTCAAGATCAGTATGTTTCCAATCATCATTAATATTTTGCTAACATTTGAATATATGGTGGTATTTACTTAATTTTGGGGAAAGCATTCCTAATATATTGTCACTAAATGGGTGTTATATACATACATATATATATATGTACATATTTCCATTTACAGTGTTTCCTTGCGTGAACTATGTGAAAATGAAGATGACAACGTGGTCTTAGCATTTGAGCAACTGAGTGAAACCTTTTTTGAAAAGTTAAAAGAAGTCTGAAAATAAGGTTTATCCAAACCACTTAAAAATTGCCAAGGGCATTTTTCAAGTCAAATTTTGTGATTCTCATACTCTTTGTCAGAAATACACATATGCAAAGTGGAAAGAACAAATACTTGGGAGTCAGTCATGATCAAACCTGCCATGTTCTCTCTTGAATGCCCTTGGAAGAATTATTTAATATCTCTGAATCTTGGTTTCTTTGTATAATTGAGTAATAATAAATAAAATAAAATAAATAAATATGCAAGGATTTCAAATGTGACTGAAGAATAGTTTTTACTCTATGAGTTCTAAACAGATATTACAGTCTCAATAATTTTCTCTTCAATGTCATAATTTGTAAAAAGTCCATTAAGGCTAGGATAAATGAAGTCTGCTGAAGTTGAAATATATTCTCTTCTATTTGACTTAAATGTGATTATATGACTATTAAAATAGTGCCTTCTAGTAAACTTAAACTACTTTTTAAAAACATAAATAGGAGTTTGGTATAAATTTTGTGATGCTTTAAAATAAAACATAGCTGGTGATTTGGCTTAATTTTGATTGTACACAAGTGACTGGAAACACAAAGAAATAAAATGTGTTTAATCAACTTATCATTGGTCTCGTGTTAAATCTACTCATCTTTTAATCCATTGGCACACACATATATTTTTATACATATACTAGTTTATGTATAATAACTTTCCCTCCCTAGTCTCAAGCCTTAGATCATAGTTCTGGAATCTATTGACTCAAAGTTTGAACAAAGCATTTCCTCTTCAAAGCAGAAGGTCTGCTCTCTCCCATTACTGAGATGTCTTAATGAAAGCTGATCTTTTGTAGGACATTATTTATACATATATTACCTTGGCTTAGAAAAACCCCTGTGGTTCATTTTGTGTGAAGACAGAAGAATACTCTTCCTGGGAACTGACCCATCATTGCATGGGCCATGTTAAAGGTCTCTACTTTCTTTGGGCTAAACCTATTTTCATTATTTTAAAACATACACTACAACAATTTCTGAACACCAAGACACGTAGAAACCAAAGTGTTTTCTACTGCGGCTTAATCTCTACTCAAAACAATTACACACAATATTAATACATTGTCATGTTGTATTCCACACTTCTTGTACTTTCATAGGTCTGATGGAAACATGAAGATTTTTTTTCCATCTGACTCCCTAATTTTTAGTAGTATGATAAAATTGTTTCTTGTGTTTTGGTATTCTCCTAAAGGAGGGAGTTATACCTAATCTCTTTGAGGTGAATCTAATAGGCAGATTCCTTTTTGAATTTTAGTAACAACTTTAAAGAATACCTTGGAACAATGTATGAAAAGTGAGTTTACACAGGACCTCTGAACACTATAAGTGGTTGTAATAATGTGTTTTCTTTCTTCAAAACATGTACAGAGACTCTGATGAGATTTGCTGGAGAATCACTATTACCACTATAATTCATTACCATCTTTTTCCCAAGAAGGAAAATTTATATTGGTATTGGGACTATAAAGGATGTTCTGGGAGAGCCAATTATTAAAAATTTTTATTTTAAGAAAATTGTAGATGCATATGCTTTTTATAAGGAATTATGTGCATATGTGGTTGATTAGTTTACAAAAAAGGAGCGAAGAATATATAATGAGGAAAAAGACAGTTTCTTCAATAAATGGTGCTGGGAAAACTAGACAACCACATGCAAAAGAATGAAAGTGGACCATTGCCTTCCAGTATACACAAAAAACACCTAAAAATCGATTAAAGAATTGATCATAAGACCTGAAATAATAAAGCTCCTAGAGGACAACATAAGGGGTAAACTCTTTGACATCCATCTTGAAGACGGTATTTTGTGTCTGACATCAAAAGCAAAGGCAACAAAAGAAAAAATAAAAGTGGGGCCATATCAAACGGAACAGCTTCTGCACAGCAAAGGAAACCATCAAAATGAAAAGGCAACCTACTAAATGGGAGAAAATACTTATAAATCATATATCTGATAAGGGATTAATATCCAAAATATATAAAGAACTCATACAACTCAATAGCAAAAACAAAACAAAAACCCTCAAATAATCCAATTAAAAAATGGGCAGAGCATTTGAGCAGACATATATATATATATATAACCATAAAAAAAGAATGAAATCTTGCCATTTAGACAACATGGTTGGATTGAGGGCATTATGCTACAGAGAAAGACAAAGACCATATGATCTCACTTATACGTGGAATCTAAAAAAATAAAAGAAACCCAAAACCAAAACTGAATTCCTAGCTACATAGAAGAGATTGGTGGTTGCCAAAGGCAGGGGGTGGGGGGAATTATTGAAGTTGGATGAAGGGGGTCAAAAGTTACAAAATTTCAGTTATAAAATAAAAGTCATAAGATCGAAAGGACAGCATGGTGATTATGGGTAATAATACTGTTTTGTATATTTGAAAATTGTTAAGAGAATAAGTCTTGAATGTTTTCATCACAAGAAAAAGATTTTAACTATGGTGATAGATGTTAACTAGACACTGTGACTATTGCACAAAATATACAAATATCAAAGCATTATGCTGTACCCTGAAACTAGTATATGTCAATTATTCTCAATAAAGAAAGATGATTAAAAAAAGAAATAATACAGAGAGATCCCATATAGCCTTTATCCAGTTTCCCAAATGGTAACGTCTTGCATGATTATAATATAGTACAATACCAGAACCACATTATTGATATAAATTTAATCCATTATTAAGATTTCATCAATTTTGTCTTCACCCATTTGTGTGTATTTAGGACTAGGCAATATTATTGCATGTGTAGGTTTGTTTATCCACCACCACAGTCAAGACACAGAACAGTTTCATGACCACAAAGTATCCTCTTCTTACCCTGTGTAACCACAACCACCTCCCTCTCACTCCCTCTCATTTTCTCCCACTTCCCCCTTTACCCTTTGCATCTGATTCTACCCCCACCCTCCAGCCCCAGACCCTAACATCTGGTGCTAGCTGTTCTCTATTTCTATAAAGTTGTCATTTAAAGACCTATACAAATGGAATCATGCAATATGTAACCTTTGAGATTGGCTTTTTTTCACGCAGCATAATTCCCTGAGCTCAACTGTTACATGTAACAATAGTGCATTCCTTTACATTGCTGAGTAGTATTCCACAGTAACAATGCACCACAGTTTGTTTAACCATTCAGCCATCCTTTGAATGGCATTTGGGTTGTTTCTAGTGTTTGGCTATTAGAAATAAACTGCTATTAATATTCATGCTTCCTCTGTTTCTTGTTCATCTGTCTTTTCTTGCCTTTCTATGAATTGTCTGAAAAGTTTTTTATGTCATCTTCATTTATTTACACTTTTTCAGTATATTAATTTGCATAGCTTTATCAGTGGTTGCAATATACATATATAATTTATCACAGTCTATTGGTACCTCACTCCTGCTTAGGTCCCTTTAGTCTCCCCTTTTTTGAAATATAATTGCTTTAGTATTTTCTCTATAGACATTGAGCAACACATCAAGATGATGCTTAAATTTTTTAATTCAACCATCAAATATTACTTAAGAAGCTCATGAGAAGAATATTCTATTATATTTAATCCTGTTTTTACCCCTTCTGATTTTCTTCTTTCCTTTCTGAAGACCTACACTTTTTTTTGTTTAGAGAACTTTACCCATTTTTGAAGGATCATTTTGCTACAATGGACAGAAATTCTCTTTAATTTCCTTCAGTGGATAGTTTTTATTTCCTTTTAATCCCTAAAGAATATTTTCACTGGATATTGTGCCACTTCCTCTGGCCTCTGGTTTTAGATTAGAAACTCACCATCTTTGAATTGATGTTCTGCTATTGGTTGGTTATGTGTTATTTTTCTATATATACTTCTAAGATATCTTCTTTGCCTTTAGTTTTCAGAAGTTCAGCTGTAATGTTTCCTTTGCATGTTTTTGTCTTTTTTTTTCTTATTTGGAGTTCACTTCGCTTTTTCACTCTGTAGCTCTATTGCTAAATTTGGGGAGTTTTCAGCCATTACTTCTTTGACTATCTTTTCAGCTCCATCCTTTTTTCCTTTCTTTCTGTGATTCCAGTGATATGAATGTTAGGTTTTTTTGTACTGTCGCACATGTCCCAAAAACTTGGTTCATTTCATTTTCAATCTACTTTCTGTCTGTTATTATGACTGATAAAGTCTATTGATCTGTCCTGAAGTTCACTGATTCCATTCTTTGTCACCTCCACTCTACCACTGACCTCATCCAGACATTTAAGCAAGTTTTTCTAATCTATAGTTCCCACTTTATTCTTTTTCATAACTTGTATTTCTTGAGATTTTCTATGTTTTATTTGTTTCAGGGAAATGTGCAGTACTTGTTGAAACATTTTAATGATGGAAGCTTTCAAACGCTTGTCAGATAATTCCAACATCAGCTTCGTCGTGACATGGACATCAGTGTCATCTTCTCATTCAAATTTTAGTTTCCCTGCTTAGTGGTAATGATGATTTTTTTATTGTGCCTGGATATATTTGGACATTTTGGATATTATGAGACTCCAGATCCTATTTAATATGCTTTCTTAGAAGGTGGGGTGAGGTGAGGTGTGGCATGAGGAGGGGTGGGCCTCAACTTCCTTTTGGGCCTGCTGACAACATTGTGGCAAAGAGAGTGTGACCGTGAACGTTGGGGTCCACTGCCACCTAATTCAGCCAATATGCCAAGAGACAGAGGCGAGCAGAGAAAGAGCTTTAGTCAACAAGCCAGTGGCTTGGGAGATGGGAGGACTATTTTCTAAGGACCCATCTTAACTCAGAGTTGATTTCATGCTCCTTTTATGCTGGAGAAAAGGGGAGAGGGGATGCAGGAGGTGACAGATAACTGCAGACACCAGACACCAAGGGTCTGACAGGAAGTGATACTCCCTGTCCTTGGTGGTCTGACTCCTATCAGCACAGGTCCAGTCACTGCTGCTGCAAACTCTTGATAGGACAAGGATTATCTTGGCTCTCAAGCTGGAAGCAAAATTATGAATGAGTCTATGTGCAGAGCTGCAGCTGTTGCAAATAAATATAAAAGGGAGTGTTTTAAGGGTATTGTGGAAAATTGCAGTTCCTCTCCTTGGTTTGTCCTTGGACTAGTTCTGTCTCTGAACTCCAGGAACAAAACAGACAATGTTGCCCTACCTGTCCAGAGACTGGGCTTTAACTCCTCCAGGCTTAGATAAAGGGCCCAGGCCTACACTGTCTCCATGCCCAGTGTGGCAAGGTTGGAGCCCCCTTCCCTGGCTGTCCCTCTGACACCTTCCTAGTGAAAGTGGAGCAGTGCCTTCATTGTCTCCTTATGCATCTCTGTGTGGGGATACATACCAAGCTCCCTTTTGGTTCTTGCAGCACCAAGGAGGGGAAAGCAAGGCTGATTTATACTTCCCTGTTGTTTCAGAGAGCAGCGGAAGCTCAGCTGTCACAGGAAATGTGTGGCACAGAGCTGAGTTCCTTACACCAGCTCATTCTTCCTCACCAATATTGGATGTAGTTCAAGGTTCAGCCTCCCGACACCCATCCACAAGGCAAGAGGGTAAAAACAGTTCTGATCAGCATCACCTCACACTGCCTTGTTTATTCTCTTTGTCTCCAGGTCAGGAAGAGTCCAGATGGCCTGGTGAGACCTGGAGAGGTGGAGCATGTGGCAACTAGCCCCTCCTCACACTGCTCTGGGTATAGGGAGGCATAAAGACACCTAGAGGACTCATTGCCATGTCATTCCTCAAATTTCAAGGTACCTATTCTTGTGTTATGTCCAGGGATTTCTGCTGCCAGAAGGAAGACCTAAGAGAAATGGGGCTGCTCTGTCTCAGATTTTTACTAAAAGAAAGGAAGATTTAGACATGTTGGGGAAAGTTTGACTCTATGTCTTTTACTTGTATCAGTAACTTGGTGGGGAAAGTAAGACTCTATGTCTTTTACTTGTATCAGGGTCAAGGGAAGCCTTCGCCTCTTCAACCTGATGCCATGACTTTAGCAGTGACTGATGCCCAGTTCAGGCAGCCTCATGGCCAGAAGGCAAGGCATCCAAAGCTTGAGAATTCTCTGAAAGCCAATTTTTGCTCCACTCAGTATCCCTTCTAGATCCTGTTTAATATCTTCCTGTTGAATGAAGGCCTGTTCTATCATCTTTAGGATATCAGAAGGGATTGAAGTCCCTACCTGATTCAGCACATATGAGGAGAAGTGATGTCTTATCAATGTATTTAATGTAAAAATCAATTTAGTTCTTACGACCTACGTGGGTGTGCCAATATGAAACCAAAAATCTAACTTCCTACTTAATAAATAGATTGATAATGCTTGCACCGAACATCTATGTCAACCTAGAGCTGATAACAAACCTTTATTGTAGCTGCTGCAGCTGAACATTGTCCTAAAAGCCAAAGAATGCACCCTTTCATTGTACTGACTTACTCTCCTTAAGCAGCTCTGTATGGATTTTCGTCTCTTAAGGAGGAATGTGTTCTCATTCTGGGATCCTGGCTGATTTTATGCAGGTTGGGTGGGCAGGAAGTTAACATTGGGGCTAAAATAAAATTTGGTTTAACAAATGGCATATTTAGTTAGCACTGTTTTTTGCTAGATTCCTAGAATAAGCATTTCAAAATTCCTATTTTTTCGCATAGTCTTGAGCCACAAGTTGTTACAGTCATCAACTGTGGCTTCTTTTCTCCTTAGCCTCCATAACTTCCAATATTTTTTCATCAAAGAAATTAAGACCCTTTTAGGGTTTTTTATGGAGTGAAATGAAAGCTACAAAGCCTAAGGAGAAAAGAAGACACATGGGAGTATTTCCTTGGTACATTGCAAAGAGTGTGTGTGTGTGTGTGTGTGTGTGTGATGGATTCTTGGGATGTGTGTGTGTGTGCACACATGGTGGATTCTTGGTGTGTGTGTCTGCATGTGGTGAATTCTTGACTGTGTACCATGAAACAATTCTTTCTTCACTAGAAAATATTAGTTGGATAGGTAAATCGCCACTAGTGTTTTGAAGCATAGTGCTGAAAAGCCTGGGCTGTTCCATGTTGTTAAGATAATTCATGTGTGATATAACTATGGAAGAAAATGAAAGCATGAGATTTTCTACAAAAATTTTATATCTTTCTTTGTGTGTTGTATATGTACTTTTGACCCATCCTTTATATCCAATATACTAGAGGGTGTGGCCTGAAGTGGTAGGGCAATATTGAGAATCTGTAGTAAACTATTTACACTTCCTCTTTTTTGGGGGGGAAATGAAACTGAGAAAATTGAAATTGAAAAGCAGGTGACCTAGCTGGTACAGAGAGGAGCTGTAAGGGATACGGTTAGAGGAAGAGCTTGTTCTGTCTGCTTCCTCAATCTCACGACTCCTCCAAGGACTCAGCTACCCACCTTGGGCAGAGCAGGCTGTTGGACTCTGAAAGAAAAACCATAGACCATAGCATAGGTAAGGGGTTTGGTGCCTATGTGGGGAAGAAGTGGCAAGGAGAAAAATGAGTGTGTTTGTTTAGGGGCCATTTAAGAAAGAAGAACAGGCTGCTAAGAACCAAGTCAAACTTGAGGGTTAGACTTGGGGAGAAGCAGGGGTGGTAGGTAGTTTCAGTCCAAAGACAAAATAGTTAATTTGAAAATAAATTAATTCCAAGGTCCCTTTGAGATCAGTGTTAAAATGGCCCCTTTAGATTGAATTCATATTTTTTAAAACATGCCAAGGCTTCCTGGTTAAAAGCAATTCAAAAAAAAATATGTGATACACAATTTTGGGTTTATGTTTTTGCAGTATTTCTATGTTCTTTGGGGTTCTGTGTTCTGCAATATTTCTGCAATAGGGCAATGATTCTGAAATATTTCAATAGAACTGGAAATCAAAGGGAAAGTCAGTTCTTGTCTCTGTAGCTGTATCTCAAAAATCTAATTGCGAGGCTCACTGAAGTAGTCACTTACCTGCTGGTAACCACAGGAGTATTGCTGGGCTATTAGGAAAGACCAGGGCCTTGAATAAGATGCACTCAGTTCTTCAATTTATTCGCTGCCTGGCCCTCTGTAAGCTATAAAACCTTTCTTATCCTCTGATTACACATCCATAAAATTAGAGATAATAATTCCAACAATATGGAATTATTCAGAGGGTTATAGGAGAATGCATAGAAATTTTTTGTCAAAAACCACATACTTTTATATTTATAAAAATGCTGATATATTTTGTGGTATAATATGAAATGTATATACATTTTTACTAAAATAAAAAGTAAAGAATGGACATCTATGAGATTGTATGCTTCCAGAGCAGTTGTTTGGTCTTTCCCCAAATTCTTTGCTGTTGAGGTATTTCAGGGGAAGCATTTGAGGAGAAAACGGCTTTTGTGCTAATCATTAAAACAAGCATGATTGTTCAGGACGCGCTTCTAATTATTTCTCAATACAACTGATCAGTGGGCTTAATCAAATAAGGTCTACACATGTTCTACGTGCAGACCAGGGAAGGTACTGATTCTCTTCAAGGGCACACCCTGAGCAAGCAAGGTGAGGAACTCCAGTGGACGTCTGCCTTCTCAGGACTGCTGTTGGCCTTTGAACACACTGTTCTGTTTTTCTAGAATGCTCTTACCCTATATTTATCTGAAAAACCTCTGATAATTCTTCTTCAAGATTGATTTCAATTTATCACCTCCTGGAGAAGGCTTCAGCTCTTTCAGGCACTCCCTGCTTTGGGCTCCCGTCCTGTCTAGTTCATCCACCAGCCAAAATATACCCTCAGCATATTATCACCTCTTAGTTATCTTCCAACTTGTCTTTTTATTTCTCTAGACCATGTGCTTCTTGAGACCAGTGGCCTTGAGGATATTGCCTGGAAGAGTGTCTGATATTATAGTAAATGCCGAATAAAAGTTGATTGAGTGGATTAATTAAAGAAATATTCATCAAAATTAAATTTATGGAGAATTGTATTTGCTGATAAAAGCTAGAAACAGAAATTGCTGGAAAGGTAAAGGTTTGTGACAAAGTGGTATAGCCAACACTTCTGAAAAATGTCTAGGAGAGAGTAGGAGTGGATTAAACCTGGAGCACAGATGAAATAATTAATGTAAAACACAAGACAATAAAGGGAGGAAGAGGTGGCTGGAGCACAAGTAGTTATATATGAGGATGGCGGCAGGAAATTGAACTTCAAGGCATGCATCTTTCAGTGCATGATATCATCAATGCAGGAAACAACCACTATAATCTCTGGAATGTCATGTTGACCAGTATACAGAGCAAAGACCAGACTTGTCCACTGTCTATTAAATATTGACCCTGGTTAACTTCCTGGAGTCAGTGAGGGGGAAGAGACAGATCTGGAGGGAAATAAACATAATTTTGTCACATACCTACTTCAGGTGAAGTCTCAAGGGGGAGAGCACTGCTTGGTCAGCCTACAGGATTTGGGGATTTTAGATTCTTAAGCTTGTCTATCTAAGTATCCATCCCAGGGCTTTTCCTATCAGGATCTTTGACATACAGTCCTCTCAAGATTGTGCCATCTCCTTTCAGTGCTGTCATTTTTATGAGATGAAAAGCAGATATACTTGTTTTGTTTCTGATATTAGGAAGAAGCTTTCAGGCTTTTATCATTATTATGTTAGCCTGAGTTTTTCATAAATGTCTTTTATCATGTTGAGGAAGTTCTCTTGTATTCCTAGTTTTCTGAGTGTTTTTATCATGAAAAGACTTTTTTCAAATGCTTATTCTACATTAACTGAGGTGATTATGTATCTTTTTTCCTTCACTCTGCTGATGTTGTGTATTTCACTGATTGTTTTCCTTAGATCACTTATGTATCCCTGGGGTAAATCCCACTAAGTCACAGCATATGATCCTTTAAGTATGGTTTTGGACTTCATTTCCTGGCATTTTACTGAGGATTTTTGCATCTATATTCATAAGGAATATTGGTCTGTATTTTCTTTTCTCATGATGTTTTTAGTTTGGCTTTGGTACCAGGACACATACCAGCCTCATAGAATGAGTTAGGAAGTATTTCTATTTCTTCTATTTCATGGAAGAGTTTAAAAAGATTGGTGTTAGTTCTTCTTTAAATGTTTGTTAGAATTTACCAGTGAAGTCAGCTGGTGTGGACTTTTCTTTGTTGGGGGGTTTTTTGATAACTGATTCAATTTCTTTACTCATTACAGGTTTTCTTAGATTTTCTGTTTCTTTTGAGTCAGTTTTGATCATTTGTATATTTCTATGAATTTTTCCATTTAACCCAGGTTATCTATTTTTTTGTGTGTATAGAGTTGCTATTCATAGTACTCTTGCATAATACTTTTTACTTCTATAGCATCAGTACAAATGTTTTCATGTTCATTTCTGATTTTGTTTTTTCACAACCTTCTCCCTTTTTTTCTTTGTCAGACTAGCTAAATGTTTATCAATTTTGTTGAACTTTTGATTCATTGGCCTTCTCTTTTGTTTATCTATTCTGTATTTCATTTATCACTATACTTATCTTTTTTATTTCCTTCTGATCACTTAGGTTTTAGATCGCTCTTCTTTATCTAATTCCTCAAAGTGTAAAATTAGGTTGTGGATTTTCAATCTTTCATCTTTTTTCAATGTAGGCATTAACTGGTGTAAATTTCCTTCTGAGCACTTCTTTTTTTATATCTCATAAGTTTTGGTGTGCTGTACTTTCACTGGCATTTGTTTCTAAGTGGTTCTGTGATTCTGTTCTTGAACCATAGTTTGTGTGCTGTTTAATTTACACATATTTCTCCATTAACCAATTTTCCTTCTGTTAATGATTTCTAGCATCATACTATTATGATCTGAGAAGATACTGTGTGTGACAAGTATTTTTGAATATATTGAAACTTGTTTTGTAGCCTAACATATGTTCTTTTCTAGAGAATGCTTGAAATACACATGGGGAAAATGTATATTCTGCTGTTGGGTGTAGTCTTCCAAATATGTCTGTTAGGGCTCGTTGTTGATGGCATTTATTTCCTCACTGATCCTTTGTCTATGTGTTCTATCCATTGTTGAAAGTAAAGTATCAAAGTCTTAACTATTGTTTTAGAAACGTCAGTTTCTCCCTTCTCGTCTGTCAGTGTTTGCCCCATGTGGGAGAGCTCTGTGGTTTGAAGTCAATTTGTTTTTAATTGTTATATATTCTATATAACACTTTAATCAATATATAATATTTTTTTTGTTTCTTAAAACAGTTTTTGATTTAAAGTTTGTCCAAAATTAGGAAAGCTATCCTGGCTCCCCTTTATTTATTCTTTGCATGGAATGTGTTTTCCATCCTTTCACTTTTTACATCTTTGTGTCTTTGGATTTAAAGTGAGTCTCTTACAGACAATATATAGTTGGATCAGGTTTTTCTTTTTTTAATCTATTCTGCTAATCTTTATATTTTGATTGGAGAATTTAATCCATTTCATTTAGCCTAACTACTGATAAGGAAGGACTCACTTTTGCCATTTTGGTATTTGTTTTTTATAAGTCTTATACCTTTTGGTTTCTCAGAGAGAGTTTCTGGTAATTTCATCTATCAATGGGCATACTTTCTTATTTCTTTCCATGCTCCATAAATATTTTGAGAACTGTATATTTTGAAAATTATTATGTTTTATAATTATACCATTTTGAATATTTGGAATATCAATAATTTCTCCCTTGTCAGGGTTTGTTTTTTTTCTAGCTGCCCACTGTAGCTACCCACTTTGTTTAGTGACTTTTATAAACTATTTTTATAAGATCTTCAACATGTGTGGTCTTGAAGTCCTTGATTTTTTAGTTTGTGCTCTGTTAGTGTTTTGACAGAGATTTCTTCAAACACAAGTTGAGAGAGAGAAAAGAATGAATGAATAAAATTTTCTCTTATTCTTGTAGATTGGCTTTGTGCTGGGCTACTCCCTCCAACATTAGGCCACTTAAACTCTGCCTTCCCCTTCACTTCCAGCTTGCACGAATCCTAGAGACCAGCCTCAGTGAAGTCTCAGGGTCACCTCAGGTCCTCTGAGCATGTGTCCCACCCTCTGCACATGCATGGCTGTCTAATCCCCCTGGTACACAGGTACCCTCTCTCAGGTTTTCTATTAGTCAGTTGTGTTTCCTCAACTGTATTCTTCTGCCTTTAGTCAGCTGCCTGTGGTTCCTTTGCCTTTTCCTCCCTGAGTGATTTCTGAATAGGAAAAAGAAAGACAAGTACCATACTCTGGTCCTTAGGCAGCTGCCAGACAGGTTAGAGCAGACAAACACACATTGCTCATGAGGTCAGCTCTGTTCTCTCTGGAACTAGGGACCAGGGTCCCATGTGGGGACACAGGTTACTGACTGCAAGACTGCCACTAAGCTGGGAGAAGGGTGGAGAGGGGCAAATAATACCACAAACTGTCTTTGGATGTAAAATTTTTCTAGCTTTTTTAATTTTATTTTTGATTCAGAGTTAAACTTTTGACTGTTTTTCAGAGTTCTAACAGTGGATTGTTACAGTTTTTGTTTGAATTTTTTGACACTTCTGTAGAGGGATGGGCCTTTGGAGCTGGTTACTTTGCCGTTTTCAGTGACATCACTCATATCTGGCACTGTTTTTAACTTATGTGAAATATTTAACTTTGATAATAATAAAATGCTAATATATAAAAGCACCTAAAGTCATAGTTTTTTTTAGCCAAATGATTAGCTTCTTGACTAATTTAGTCAGTTGAGGGCTAAACTGAGCATAGTAAAATACTAGATGCAAAGGATATGAACACTTCTCTTCAGTCTTTCCATATATGATTTTACTTTGTGTCTGGAAAGGCCAGAAATGTATTATTTCCTTTATTGTTGATTGGGAGCACACTGACAAGTTTATTTATTTAAGTTACTTTCTTTTTTTCTATAGGTTAAATATGGGAGATGCTTTTAATTTAATCAAAGATTTTATGCTCGTTATTCAGTCTGTCAGGTATAGTAAACATTTCTGCATTTGAAGATCTGCATTTGAAGATCATATGACCAGGTAACATCATTAAGCAAAAATAACAACGATAATAACTTAAACAGTTAATCTTTTACAGTATTTCCCTCAGTGAATTATGTGATGATGAAGATGACAATGTTGTGTTGGCATTTAAACAGCTAAGTAAAGCATTCAAGACAAAACTTTGGAAAAAAGGATGCTGAGAATGCCAGACTTTACCTCAGTACTGTGCTCCTGGAAAACATGCATAGTCAAGAAATTTTCCTACGCTTTGTGTTTCAGGAAATGGCTTACTGCATACAGCCATTCCTTCCCAAATAACTTAGGTAAGACTTGCAGATGACCCCTTTATTTACCTATGACAATCCTCAACACAGCCTGCAAATTCCCATTCTTTGTTTCATAAATAATTAGCTGAACTCTCTTCCCCTGCTGATCAACCTGGACAAAATACCCACTAACTTGACTCGACTGTTAGTCAGGCTTCCCTCCCCCAACCCCAAGGGTCCCTGAACTTTAATCCACCCTTAGGCTTCTCCTGTAAATACTGTAGTGATTCCCAGATCAACAATCCATTGACACCACACATTCATCTCCTTCCTCCACACCTGATTCTTTATAGCCTTGTTTCCTCATCCTGGTAAGTTAGAAATCCTTTTCTGGCTGACCTTTGAGGCCCCTGCAAATCTCAAGGACAGAGCATTCTCCAATATTTCATTCATCCCTCTTTCCCTATTGCAACAGGCCTCTCCACCTATTTCAGTCATCTTCAAATGAAGTCTCTCCTGATATAAGTACAGATTTTTTTGATATGACACCACCACGCTGTGCCAAGAAATAAAATGGATTACCTAAAGTATAGATTTCCCAATTTATTGAACTACTTACAGAAAGAGGTTCTAGCAAGGACAATTTTTATTTAATATCTAAATTATCAACAGGAATTCTAACATTTTTCCTCTATTAAAAATTTTATCTGGAACAAGAACTATGCTAAATATCTCAAATGGTTACTACTTTTGGCTGAAATGTTAGTGATACTTTTTAAAGATAGAAATCAAACCCAATTTAAAATAATATAACATCGTATAACCATAACAAAAAGTTGAAATCTTCAAAGTGACTTCAGAAAATTTCATTATTCTTAAATATTTCTTGTTATGCCCAGTCACTGTTCTAAATGTCCTGTGTCATTCCTGCTACTGGATATCAAGTTCTGAGTACATTTTTCATTTCCCCTGAGACAGCAGAAACATCTACAGAGACTGGGCTACAGGCTACTGAGAAATGTTTCATGTGGAATAAAGCACCTCTTATCAGTTTCACCAGTTCATCTAGATGACTTCATATATGTCCTCATTCCCTTGTTTGTCACCATTGACTGCTGCTTACTATGATCTCAGATTATTTTCCCTAGGTTACATCAGTAGCCCTCCATCATGGAGTCACCCAACCCTGTCTCATCTTTCATTCTTGACTGGATTGTGGCATCAATCTGTACTCTCCCCCAAATCTGACCTCTGGGAGTATTTTTCCTTTCCTGCTCTTCATTAACTGAATCTTCAGACACACAAGGGCCAGGCCCTACTGTGGGCACAAGCATATAATAACTTCCAAAAGACTCTGATGCCAAAAAACTTCGTTGTTAAGAAGTGAAGACAAAAAACAATAAGCAGTGACTTTTCTAACATTGCTTGGGCAGTAATGGGGGGGGGGTGGCGAATAGGCACTACTGTTAAAGAAATTTGCCAAATTGCCTTTACTAGAGTGGTTGTCATATACACACACACACACATACACATACATGCACACACACACATACACCTATTTTTACAACCGTCTCACACATTTAAACCTGACAAATATATGTCTGTCTGCATTTTGCTGTTTTATATCTTTATTTTCTTTTAAAGATGGCTTTGAATGTTCACTTTAGCTTTATTCCATTTGTACAAGCATCTTGAAAATTCATCTAAGGGGAATGGCCATATACTGTTTTCTTCTCCCAAAGCATGCTAAAGAAAGCTGTAATCAGACTTTTTTCGTAGGAAATTAGCAGTTCACACTTAAGTAAAATCTATTTCAATGCAATAATAAAATAAGTAAAATAAATGAAATCTATTTCAATGTAATAATATTTTTATTCCTTGATACATAATTTAATGGATTGCTGATTTAGATAATTAGTGCAAATCCTGTCTCACATACTTTTATCAATAGATTTTACTTTGGTTAGAATAATTTTAAGATAGAAGAGAAAATATGATTCCAGACTTTTGCTATAGTGCTACTAACAGCAAATTCATTACAAAATCTATATTTTGATGTGTCTATAAAGAGGAACACACAGTCCTCCCAAATCTTCCCTTAAGTTAGTAATTGTCAGCATCACCAGCACAGATCGCAAGCAGAGCTTTCTCATAATGCCCTGACGCAAAATTCTGGAAAGAAAAAAAAAAACAATGTATTTGAAACAATGTTATAGTATTTCTTAAAAAGAACCTTTCATTACTCTGAAATACAGTATAAAAGTATAATATGGGCCATTAGCTTTTCCAAAATTATTTACTTCTTCATCTAAACATTTAATGTGTCCTGAGAACAATATCCAGTGGTAGCTACTGAAAAATAATGTCATCCTTACAGTTGGTAGAACGGGGTTTATATAATGTTGATTGAACCTTAATGTGTATTTATAAGAAGAATAACTTGCAGCAGAATTTAATCTTTCCCTCAGCTTTAGAAAGATGCACCCTAATATTGTTATATATCAGTGTAGAGTCTGCAGGGCAAATTGACCATATGTCTCAAAAGTCTTAAAAATGTCTATACTCATCAATGCAGTAATTCTACATCAAGAAACACATCCTAAGGAAAAACTTACCAATCATTGATAAGCATGAAAATTTATGCTCAAAATATACACCATAATATTATGGACAGTGGTGAAAAAGTAAACAGCAATATATAATAATGTGGAGTAATTATATAATTAGGTGCATTTCAACTTATGCAATGAGATACTATGCTATGATTCAACAAAAATATTTCATAAGATATATTAATATTTCCACATATTTTAAAAAAGATAGAAAGAACCTAAACAAAATTTTATTACTGGTTATCTGTGATGGAGAATAAGGGCAAATTTTATCTTCTTTTTATGGTCTTCTATACTTTCTAAGTTTTTCAAAACAATGATAGTGATGAATAAATTGAGTTATAAAACCTTTGTTAAAAATCAACTATCATATTAATGTCCAAAGTTATGCAATTATAATTATAATTCACTGCTTTAAATGTATATAGGAAAGTTGCATTTACTAATAGGTAAGTATTAGTAGACTTTGAGGTGGCTATGATTAGTTACAGTAAATATATCAGAATTATTCATTTAGAAAATGAGTTACGACATTCATTTCTCAGTGAAAAATGTTTACCATCACTAAAGTTTAAGTTTTCGGCGATGGATGTAAAGAGTGATTTATCATACAAAAGAGTAAGATTTCTCTGAACTGCTCCGACTCCTCCTCTTGGAAACGACTTTGGCTACCCAAGGGCCAGAGGTCCTCTTGTTTTTGTGGTTTCTTGGTCCTTGGATTGTCAGCGTTTTTCTGGATCCCTCTTTTAACAAGCTAAAAATCTGTTTTGTGCAATTGACAATTTCTATGGAAAACAATGTGGACAATGTAACAGTTCTGCTTATGTACAAAGTATAAGTTAGGATATATTCTCAGGGCCCTGTGCTTGGTTTAATGCTCTGCTGGTGCCATCTTAAAATTCTTTGTAAGTTTTTGAGCAAGGGATCAAGCATTTTCATGTTCATTGGGTGTCCAAAATTACATAGATGGTCTTGTGTATTCTGAACATCATTTGCTAGGTTTTATGAAAATCCAGGTTAAAGTTGGATTAGGAATGAAGGGCTTTTGACCTTCAAGGGCTAAAGGGATAGCAATATGTAGAATTTCACAAAACTATCAATGATAAATTCCTCCGAATGATCAGTTTTGGAATTTGGGCACATCAGTGGTTATTGTTTAGCATGTGTGGAGGGCTGAAGCATGCCACTGAGGTGCAGCGGTTGCCCGAGTGCCCACTGAGGCTGTCAGGTGCACACGGCACGGAGTCCCCACTAGAACATCAACTTTTTAGACTCTAACATGACGCTATTGAAGGCTCTTATTTCAGCTTCCAAAAGGATAAAATATGGGCCAAAATAAATCACATGTAGGAGACTTACTTTGATATCATGAAATAGGGATTTTCCATATCTTTCCTTGTATCGTTTTCTTATGGTCATCAGGTCTATTTCACTTCTGGCAATTAGAATCCTGATTATGGTTTTATTATGGAAACCTAAGTCCTAAAAGATATAGAAAATGAGAGGAAAAAGTGAGAGAACAGTATCTTAATCTGTGTAAAATAGACTCACCCCTTTTCCTGAAGCAATAAAGCAATCTTTATCCTGCCTGTATCCCTCACACACTGGCACCACCACCATCGGGGGATGCCCTAGTCAGGTACAGTCACCTCTGGGACGTCTCCCTTCCCCTTACTGTGTACATACAATGAAGTATACCACCTACTTTGCTTCACTTACTTATTAATTTACTATTTGTGTATTTATAGTGTAATTGGCATACAATATCTTACTATTTTTAAGTATACATCATAGTGATTCGATATTTTTATACATTAAGAAATAATCCCTGTAAGTGTAAGTGTAGTTGCCATCTATCACCATACAAAGTTGTTAAAACATTATTACCTATATTCCCCGAGCTGTACATTACATCCCCATGACATTTACTTCATAACGTGTACCTCTTTAACCCTTTCACCTGTTTTGCCCATCCCCCAACCCTTTTCCCCGCTGGTAGCCAACAGTTTGTTTCCTTTATCTATGAGTCTGTTTCTGTGTTGTTTTTTCTGTTCATTCGTTTTGATTTTTAGACTCCACATATAGATAAAATCATACGGTATCTGTCTTTCTCTTACTTCACTTAGCATAATGCCCTCTTTGTCCATCCATGTTGGTTCAAATGGCAAGATTTCATTCTTTTTTATGGTTGAGTAATATTCCTGTGTGTGTGTAACCCACATCTTTTTCATCCATTCATCTATTGATGGGTGCTTAAGTTTGCTTCTATAACTTGGTTATTATAAATAATGAAGCAATGGACATAGAGGTGCATATGTGTTTTTGAGTCAGTGATTTTGTTTGGTGTGGGTAGTGTGGAATTTCTATTTTCAGTTTTTTGAGAAACCTCCTTGCTTTCCATAGTGGTTGCACCAATTCGTATTCCCACCAACAGTGCACAAGGGTTCCCTTTTCTCCACCAACACTTGGTATTTCTTCTTTTGGATAGTGGCCATTGACTGGTGTGAGGTAATATCTCATTGTGGCTTTGATAAACATTTCCCTGATGATTAGTGATTTGGAGCATCATTTCATGTGCTTGTTGGCCACCTGTACATCTCATCTGGCTGGAGCCAGAGTTGGAGGTGGAGGGTGGCCCTAGTAGCAACCTACAGCTTGGGCCCTGTGCCCACCTACACCGTCAAGGTGGAGAGGATGGAGAAGAGCACTCTGGTACCTTGGACACAAGAGGTTTCCTGCAGTTCCCTCCATTTGGCAGATGCATTAGGGTTTGTAAACGGATTCCTTCGCTTATGGTCTAGTTGCTCTGTGCATGGCAAGGTGGTGGTCGTGGTTTTGTGCTTTGCAGAGAGTGGCCCAGAACACTGTGTATGGGCCACTGAATCTGTGTGGGCCCCTCAGTGGGACTCCTCTCTGCTCTGGGATCCTGGTTACTTGCTTTTGTCTGCCTCTCCTTTCCCAGGTGGTCCCTCCACCCTCTGTGTCATGCAGGAGCAGCTCTGTTTGTGGGTGTAGATGGTGTGCCTGGGAGGAAGTGGGCTGGTCCTTCTAGACCACCCTGGTGTCTCCCTTCTACTCTACTTCTTGAATGCCCTGTAGCCCCACCAGTGTCCTGGCCTTAGTCTTGGGCTTCAGTGTTTCATCCAGTTCTTCAAGTCTTGCTGCCTTCTCATCCTGGGCAACTTTTATATGCCTCCCTCACCTGCCTTAGGAAATGCAGGCTTGACACATGCTCTTTCTAAGCATCCTGTGGTGCCAGGGGATCCCGAACTCTGTTAGATGAACACTAATGTGTCTGAATAAGACAGTAATTATATTTTTATTTTATAGTCTATTTTTAATATTGTAAAAAATAAGAATTCCAGGTAATTAAAGTATTGCTGTTTTAAACTAGATTATTAAAATGTGCAAAAATCAATTTCTGTGCAGTAGCTCCAGAAAGAATACTGCTTTACAAATCAATTTCAAATTGTCTTTTCAAATGGAGTAAGGATGACATCCAGTGGACAGAAAGCATAATCTAATTTTTGATTTTGAAATATTTGAGTGTAGAACTAAGTTTTCTTAATTTGAGGTGGTTAAAGTGATTGATCTAACCCAGTTTCCGTATTTAAGTTATATATCATTCACTTAGAATGAACTATTAAAAAAACAAACAAACCCAGAGACATTCTTTGGTTAGGAGTGGTGAAAACAGTTTTTGACCTGCATTCAAGGTCCTCCTATGTCAAAATTTGATTACTTGAATATACAATGTCCCTCTTTATCTCCAAATTATTTGTGAGGATACATGCCTTTTTGCATTGCAATACAGTAGAGATATTATTTAATTTATTATTAGAATAAGTAGCTCTCAATTTGACATAATTAGAATCAGAGTAATTGTGCTTTGTTTCCTGTGGTCATTCACAGGTGAAACTTTATTCTGTTGTTGGAGAATAAAACTGTTGAAATCATCCAATAGCATTGACCAGTGCACTATTTCAAATACATTTTTAATCAAATCAACTTTCTCAGTTTGGATATAGAATAAAAGAGAAGCAGAGGACTGTGAATACTGATCTTTTCCCTGTGTTCTGAAAGTTCTTGCACATAAATAAAACTACTTTTTACACAAATATATAGTAGAAATATTCTTCACAGTGAGCATATTTTCCCAGGATGCTAGCTATTTTTAAGAAGTTATTCTGTAAAAACTTTGAGGATAAAATACTCTATTAAAATTACTGTAGACTGAATTGTTTTTTAATAATTTTCATTGAGTTTTCAAGGCTATGATAAATATATAATGATTTGTATCAGACCTTTTCCTTTTCTAAATACATTTCATGCATATTATGGATAAGGTGTGCATTGTCTCATGCATTTAAGTGTTTGTTTCTTTAAAAATGAATGCACCAAAGGATGTGTGATTCACATCACACTGAACTATGAAAAAGTTTCATTTCATTACAGAAATAGAGTTTATGGTCTTCTCTTTTTAACTACTTTAAAAAATAATACTCTATGTTTAAAGACAACCACTGATATTATTTTGTTTTTTTAAACTTCAGGAATATAGCAGTTAGCAATTTCTTACTAAGAGTTGTAATGTTTTGATATTTTCTGCTTGATGACATACTTGAATAAATACGAAGTTGAGGTCTTTGGCAAGATACCAAAGCATTTGGATTTACTACTTTCCTCAGATACGTAATTCCCTTAAGCACATAGGGAAAATATTTCCCCCAAATCTTACTTCTTAGGTAACTCAATTTAATACACAAATCAGAGCATTATTTTTATTTGATGGGTCTCATTTGGGTGTATATTTTCTTCACTTGAGTATAATTTGTTTGAAATGAATATATTTGCATACAAGTTCAAAAATGGGAATCATAATTTAAATAAGGGAAGTAAAACTAGTCCTTTGAGGAAGTTGACATGGTTTCTGGAGAAATTTTTAAAACACATGGGCATACTTACATGGATTGCACTATATAGCCTATAAGCAAAGTAGGCTGGTTTGTCTTGAACACAGAGTACTAGGAAAAATCAGAAAATAGAAAGTTTGAGAATGACATGCATTTTCTTCAGAATTTGAGAAACCATGAGAATGCTTTTTATTTTTTTCTGTAACAATCCTGGGAGAATCTTTAAGAGAAACAGTATGGACCACAACTGGTCTGGACCAGCATTAGAAGGCATCTATTCAAAACCATGATGACATTAGAACAGCCTAGAACCTAGTTAACAGTTGTTCTTGATGAAGTGAGTTGACAATTCTGTACACATTCCAAAGCATTGATTTAAATAAGTAAATACATAGCTGAGTTAAATAAATAAATGAGTATGATTATGAGGCTATAACTTCCAGGCAAAATAAAATCATTGTAACTGGTTTCTCTATAGTTCAAATGATAGTTTTAGGTTGTGAGACCATGGCCTCACCTTTAATTTATAATGTGGACCTATAAGCACTCCTGAGTCGCTGTAATGCAGGAGTGCGTGCTTTGTTGTTGCTTCTCTGCTCCAATTTCAGTGCCTAAATAAATGATAGTAGATGCTCAACAAATGTTTATTGAATGACTGAACGATCACTTAAATTATTTTCTAGTATTTCTGACATCTGCTGTTCCCTCTCTCATGCTCTCTATTTGCTTTGTGACGAGAGACCTGCAGTGGGAAGAGAGCTGCCTTGAGGTGCAGATGGCTTGGGGTCTAGTCATAACTTTGTTGTTAATTAGTTGATAGACTTTGAGGCAGCCGCTTAACTTCTTCAGGCTTTGCTTGTAAGATGAGTTTTGATGTGATATGTGGTTATTAAATTATGTTGAGAATTTGCTGAATTATGCACCTTAAACTCACAAAAACACACAGATGTCTTTATACTTTGTACACTATTCTAGGGCTTTCATAGAACCCGCCAAACCCTTTTGTGGAATCCTATCTTTAAACTCCTTTACAAAATAAACTATAAAAATTCTGTCTTCCCTCAGCTCTCTTGTTGATGTTTGTCTATCATTCTGGGAATGGAGAATCACAATATCGATTTTCAACAAATCCCTGAGTAACCGGTTACTTGGTGTGTGCCTGCTACAGGGACATTTCACGATGACCCCTCATTTGTAGTCTCTCCAATGTGTCTTTTCAGTCACAGCACAGCCCAAGGTAAAGCCTGGGTGGTTTAGTAGTTATATGGACAGCTGCCACTGTTTCCCACTGTTACCGTTTCCTACCAGGAAGGAGCAGGAGGCATGCCTCTCAAAATAGCCTGGAGAAATTGCTACAAAGTAACAATGTGGCAAATCTCTTTTATGGTAGGACTTACCACTAAAGGTAAATGTTTTGGAGATGGTGACAGAAAAGGCTGTTCCTCTTGGATAAAAGGAAGCCATATTGCTAGAATTCATCTGCCCTTTAATGAGGGATGGAAATCAGTATAAGTAGAATAAATTAAAGGCATGAGTCCTAATTACCTGAGAAAGAACATCTGAGAAGTCAATGTTTCCTAGTGTGAGAGTTGAAACAGCTATTAGGGAAGGTATTAGTTCATTAAAGTTCTCAAGTTTCCAGTTTATTGCATTGTATCAGTAGCTGATATATTTTTCTTCTATAGAATTAACATCTATTCTAAATAATTAAATTCAGGGAAAGTGACTCAATAAAATGCTTATGCATGCATCCTTAATTCAATCAAGGTGAATCAACATTTATTGTGGAAGAAGTCTGCTTGCTCTACACCAAATAAATTACTTACCAATTGCAGCTAGCAGCTCTTGAAAGTATCCATCGTAACATTCATTAATGGCATCAACTATGTTTTGCCCAGAAACAGTTTGAAATTCCTGGAAAACTTCAATAAATTGATATAATTCAAAGGATGTTTTGTAAGTATTATAAATTTAAATACAAATATTGATTAGATTGCTGTACATAGTGATGGTAAATAAAGTATAGGGGTAGGAGTTGAGTTGGAGTAGGCCATCTTTAAAAAAAAATTTACAGACATTTGTGGTTTTTATATGTAGGAAAAAAACCAAAAAATTTTAAAAACAAGGGAAACAAAGATATAGCAGTTTGGGGAAAGTCAAATAAACTCCAAACCAAATAAACCGTGATGTCAGCAGTGATGACCTTGACTCATTATGCACCTAATTAAACTGCTAGCCATATTCTTTTCAAGACAACATATAAGACACCTAATAGGAAATAGCTGCTTTATTTAAGTAAGTTCTCCATAAAAAACAGAAACAGTTTAAAAATATTCAGTATTTAAAGATTTTATAATTCATCTACTGGAAAAAAATAAATTACGGGGAAATTTGATTCCTTAGCCACATTACTAGATGTGGCGCCTCTGTGTAAATGTAATTCAAAATAAGGGCCTGTGAGATAACTGGCCTTACTGCATTTCCCTTTTCCCCCAGTTAACTACTTGCCTTTTATTATGTAACCAGTTAATTAACTGAAGAGAAACATGAATAATTACCCAGCCATAGCTGTTGATAGCTTTTGTTGCACAGGATCATTTGCAGCAAGGTTTTGTGTTCCCCTGTCTTCAGCTGGCAGGCTTCCCACAGGACCTGAAACATCATAGAGCAGGAAACAGCAACATGATAGCCCGGTCCAGGTTAACTAAGGCTCTTGACGGCCATTCTGAGAACTGGTTCTAGTTACCATTGCATCCTGAGCAGCCATGGCAGGGTCTGTGTATCCTTCCTCTCTAGTTCCCTACAAAATAAGCACAGGTTTCCCTTTGTAAATGTTCTTAATTGACAGCCCATATGGGATTATTGTGACACAAATCTTTGAGCCACCAAACTCACTGGCAATTCCTAAGAAAGTTCTATCATTTACTACTAAGTTACTCTACATTTCTTGAAAACTTTATGAAATGTCTTTTTCAAAAACATGGGTCCTTGTTTTGTTTTCATTGCAGCAGTGGTAATCTTTCCAAGGTGTTGAAATGTTTTGACTTTTCCAACCCTCTGTGCAGTGTCTTACCCCCTCTGGGTAAAGGAGGGTTCCTATGGCCAGGATCCTCACTGAACTTAAATGTAACTGGCCTGTTGTTATGCTACCACTTCCACACCTCTAGGCAATAAGCCATTATTGTGTTAATGTAAAGAGTTCCTCCCAGTGCTCTGCCGGAGACTGGGTGGCGGGGCTGGAAGGCTGTAGGAGAGCAGAGCGGAAGCTGGAGTGGTGGCAGCACCGAGGGACTGACCTGCCACCTGGAAATAAAGTTGGGTATAACCTTTTCACCCCAAGAACCCATTGCTGTAAATTTCTTTGGTCACAGTGAATCTATAGCAAACTTGCCTGGGGCTGAAACTCATTTGCAAGACAATTGGCAAAGTCAGCAGGATTCATTGTTGACCAAGGAAAAAGACAAGCTGCCCTTATGGGAGGGGTGCTTCAGCCAGTTGCCCCTGTGAATGGGGAGACAGTGGATTGTCCCCCAATGGGTATGTGGTCTGAGGTGGCTTGCCTACTAGGAGACTGGGCCCCACCCCAGGACTGGAGGCAAGTGAAGGTGACACCTGAGGCTGTAGAGGTGGCCTTCGTATAGTAAGTAGATCCTTTGAGAAGCAGAGTGCCTGTGAGGCAGCAGGGATGGTGGGTTGGCTGCTTCTCACAGTATTAAAAAGGTCTACAGAAGAGACCCAAGAAATAGCGGCATGAGAAAGCGAGCTGCAAACTTCTCTGGATTCCCTGAGAAGGGAAATGGCATCGATGCAAGAGCTGGTGGCACGAGAATGCAAGCTGCAAACTTCTGTGGATTCCCTGAGGAAGGAGATGGCTTTGATGCGAGAGGAGGCAGCACGAGAGCGCTGGCAGCAAGGAACCATTGGAGACGAGATGGCAGTGCTGCCAGGTGTTCTGAAGGAGGAAGAGGCCATCAAGGAAAAAGACGAACTCCTGAGGGAAGCACAGGCGGCGGTACGAGAACGTCAGCTGGGAAGCATTGAGCTGAAGGTAAGAGACCTTCTGAAGACTGAGGTGTCATTGCTGCGAGGTACAGTAGAAAAGGTAAAGGTTGTAGCAGGGGAGGCACTCGGGGGAGGGGAGAGAAAGGTGCCATCAGCCCCAGTAATGGAAGAGCTGGAGAAAGATGAAGGGGTGGTGCCAGAGGCACTGGTGCCTCCTGTATTGAAAGCACGCCCAGTGGTTGTAAAGAAAATAAAGACCCAACAGCTGAAGGTCCCCAAAGAGAGGAGCAGCCCCCTCCCCAGGTCATGGAGCACTCTATGGTCTGCCCCTATTCAGGCTGAGCTGGTGGATTTGGCTCCCGGTTTAGGCAGAAGCCCTCGGAGTCAATATCAGTTTGGCTCCTGCATCTGTGGGACTTAGGGGTGGATGGAATTGTTCTGTCAGGGTCAGAGATGGGAAAGCTGTCCTCCCTGACAGTGCAGCCTGCCTTGAGGCAGCAATTACAAAATGCACATCAGACCCCAGGGAGTCACACCCTCCTCGATTGGCTCATGGCTGCACTTGGTGCTGTGTGGCCCAATCCGGGTGATCTACCATCCTCTCCTGTTAGATGGCAGACATATGCTGAACTCCAACAGGTGCTACGAGAGCTAGGCATGAGAAATGCCATCTATAGTCCAGAGAATTATGGCCCAGATGAAGAGATTTTCACTACTGGGATGAGGAATATTGTACTTCAAAAGGCTCCTACATCCCTCTTTGGGTCTCTAGTGGCCATTCTTTCCCCTCACTCAGGGCATCCCATAAGCGAGGTGACATGAACAGTAGCAGACTTAGGAGAGGCTGAAGCCACGAGAATTCGGAAAGAAGTAAGACCTGTTGCTCACAAGAAGAATTTACAGGGCCCCATGAAGGTTACAAGGACCCAGATGTGAGTTGATTTAATACGGGCAGGAGCAGATGGAAGGAAATTAGATGGGAAGTGAAATAGGTTCTTACTAGAGCTATGGCAACAGCTGAAACCAGAGCAGCAGTTCCAGCCATTAAGACCAAAGAGGCAGAGATCAGAGACAGAGCCATGAGTCCAGCCTGTGTGTTTGCAAGACTTCCTGCTGGAAAGTGAGCCAACCTCACTTGAGCCCACACAGGAAGATGTTTGGGGAACATGGTTTGACTGAGGGGAAGGTCAAGGTATCTGACCTGAGGGACCAGGGGGGAACCGAAGGCCACATGTTGAAATAGCTATCCATTGGTCCCCAGTGAACATACAACATGTCCTGGCTCTGGTGGACACTGGGGCTGAATGTTTACTGATTCATGGTAACCCTGAGTGGTTCCACAGGACCCCCACTATCATACATGGATATGGGGGGAAGGCTATCAGGGTAAAAAAAGCCCAAATCCCTTTGGGAATAGGGCGTCTACCCCCAAAAGAGTATACTGTGTATATATCTCCTATCCCTGAGTATATTTTGGGGATTGATATCCTACAGGGTCTATGGTTGCAGACCACTGCAGGTGGGTTCAGACTGAGAGTACGTGTGGTGAATGCAGTTCTGAGGGGACATGCTAGGCACCTGCCCATAGCTTTGCCTGTGCCTCGGCGGATGACTAATACCAAACAGTACAAACTGCTTGGGGGGCATAAAGAGATTGGAGAAACTCTCCAGGAGCTGGAAAAGGTGGGTATTATAAAGCCCACCCATAGTCCATTCAATTCCCCAGTGTGGCCAGTAAAAAAACCAGATGGCTCCTGGCGTATGACTGTGGATTACAGAGAACTGAATAAGGTCATACCGCCTCTGCATGCTGCTGTCCCCTTTATTGCAGGCTTGATGGATACCCTCAGCAGTGAACTAGGAACATATCATTATGTGGTAGATCTTGCTAATGCCTTCTTTTCCATTGACATTGAGCAGGAAAATCAGGAACAGTTTGCCTTCACATGGGAAGGACGGCAATGGACTTTCACCATCCTCCCATAGGGAGACCTCCACAGCCCCACCATCTGTCATGGACTTGTAGCCCAGGACTTGGCTACATGGGAGAAACCGCCAACGGTGCAGCTGTCCCATTATATTGATGATGTCATGTTCATGTCTAATTCTCTTTCAGATCTGGAAGGTGCAGCAGCTAGACTGCTGCAACATTTACAGGAGAAAGGATGGGCTGTGAACAGCACCAAAGTTCAGGGACCTGGATTGTCTGTCAAATTCTTGGGGGTAGTCTGGTCGGGTAAGACCAAAGTGATACCAGAAGCAGTTATAGATAAAGTCCAGGCCTTTCCTACCCCACAACTGTAACATTGCTACAGGAGTTTCTGGGTCTTCAAGGCTACTGGAGAGTGTTTATCCCGTACTTGGCACAAATTCTGAAGCCCTTATACCAGTTGGTACGAAAGGGCATCAGGTGGGACTGGGACGAGACATGTGCATCTGCCTTTACTACAGCAAAACGGGCAGTCAAGGCCATGCAGGCCTTCAGTGTGATAGACCCATCAAGGCCCTGTGAGCTGGACGTTCATGTCACTGAAGACAGTTATGGCTGGGGTCTCTGGCAGCAGCTTGAACGAACTTGCTAACCTGTTGGATTCTGGGATTCTGGTCACAACTCTGGAAAGGGGCAGAGGTACGATACACTTTGATAGAAAAACAACTGGCTGCCGTGTATCATGCCTTGCTGGCTACAGAACCCATCACTGGAATGGCCCCGATAAAGGTAATAACCACCTATCCCATTTTGGGGTGGGTATGAGACTGGACCCAAAAGCCAAGGAGTGGCGTGGCACAAACACCCACACTAGCCAAGTGGAGTGCTTACCTATAGCAGTGTACTGCCCTTTCTAGTAGCCCCTTGAGTGAAGAACTCCAACATGTGTTGGGGCCAGTGTCATATACTAGTGAAAAGCAGGAAGAACTTGCTTTTGAACCATTAGTAGCAGAGAGTCCCTATCGGGAGGGACGAGCCCCTATACCCAAAGATGCATGGTACACAGATGGCTCCAGCCATGGGCAGCCCCCAAAATGGAGGGCCATAGCTTTCCATCCTAAGACTGAGACAATATGGATGGAAGATGGTGAGGGGAAGAGCAGCCAATGGGCAGAGTTGCGGGCCGTGTGGCTTGTGATCAGCTAGGAGCCCTCCCCTACAGTTATCTGCACTGACATCTGGGCTGTCTATTGGGGCTTGACCCTGTGGCTACCAACCTGGTACCATGCCAACTGGCTGGTTGGTCACTGACCCCTTTGGGGGCAAGAATTGTGGCAAGACATATGGGCCTGTGGTCTGACTAAAATGATTACAGTATACCATGTGACAGGTCATTTCCCACTGGCATCACCAGGAAATGATGAAGCAGATAAATTGGCCCAGATACGTTGGTTAGAAGGCAAGCCTGCCTCTGATGTAGCCCAATGGCTACATCAGCATTTGCTGCATGCGGGCAAAAGACAATGTGGTCTGTAGCCTGTCAGTGGGGCTTGCCTTTGACCTTCGAAGAAGTTAGTAGAGCCCGGCAGAAGTGTGTCGTGTGCTCCAAAAGGGACTTACACCGAGTTCCACAGCAACATGGGACAATAGGTAAGGGGCCTATACCCCTCGTCAGGTGGCAGATAGACTATATCAGGCCTCTACCTGTGTCAGAAGGATATCGGTATGCAATGACCTGTGTGGACACAGCTACTGGACTTCTGGTTGCTTTTTCTACCCGTTGTGCAGACCAGCGGACGACCAAAAGAGGCCTGGAGTGTCACTTTGCTGCCTATGGCCGACTACAGGTAATTGAGAGTGATCAGGGCACCCATTTTATTGGACGTACACTGCAAGAATGGGTGCTACAGCTGGGAATCAAGTGGAAGTTTCATGTGCCGTACAATCCTACCACAGCAGGCATGATAGAAAGGAACAATGGCTTGTTAAAATCCGGACTAAAGTCAGATACCAATAGTCTGCAGGGATGGTCAGTCTGCTTATGGACCATGCTATGACGTTTGAATGAGAGACCCTGAAAGGGAGCCCTAAGCCCCGTAGACATGTTAACACATATGGCTGCCTCCCCTATACAACTGCAATTGCAAACCAAGGAAGAATCACTGAAGCCGAGGTTCGGCCAGCAGAATAACATCTTGCTGCCAGCACCAACTGCACTGAATCGCGGAGACTCCATTGAGTGGACATGGCCTTGGACCTTTCGACACATGGACCAACGATGGCTGGCTCTCCTGGCACCTTGGAGACAAGGCCTGGAAGCTGCCGTCCTGTGTATTCCTGGAATAACAGCAGAGTGGCCACCAAAGGTCACAGTAGTATAACCTGAATGGCCAGAAGGTAGGAGCATCTTACCGGGGGTTTTGTTTTATCATTATGGCCAGTGCATGCACCTCCAGTAGCATTATATATAGACCCTTCAGTAACCCCCACGGGGAGAGGAGTAAAAGTATGGTATACTAGACCTGGAAGGGACCCCCTACCTGCTACAGTCCTATCACAGGACCACTCTCTTGCATGCATCCTACCTGATGGACAAGATTTGCCTATGTTGGTGGCACTAAAACATGTGTCTTATCACCCCTAGAGTCTTTGTTATTAAGAACCTCCTCTGGCTTGAGGATTATTATAATTTTTGTTATTAGGAACCTCCTTTGGCATGAGGATTATTATAATTTTTGTTACCTGTATCTTAATTTTTATTATCTCTATAAGTTGTTGTTATCCTCTGCTGCTGTTGTGGAATCTGGTTACAGTGCTCTAGCTTTCTTGCACAGGGACCATTGCAGAAGATGGAAAGCATGTAGATTGTAAGGCGAGAATCCTGGAGGGGTGGAGTGTGGGTAAAGTGGGGTTCCTATAGCCAGGATCCTCACTGAACTTAAATGTAACTGGCCTGTTGTTATGCTACCACTCCCACAACTTTAGGCAATAAGCCATTATTGTGTTAACGTAAAGAGTTCTGCCCAGTGCTCTGCCAGAGACTGGGTGGCGGGGCTGGAAGGCTGTAGGAGAGCAGAGCGGAGGCTGGAGTGGTGGCAGCACCGAGGGACTGACCTGCCACCTGGAAATAAAGTTGGGTATAACCTTTTCACTCCAAGAACCCATTGCTGTAAATTTCTTTGGTCACAGTGAATCTATAGCGAATTTGCCTGGGGTTGAAACTCATTTGCAAGACACCCCCCACCTTCTCGTCCCCCAGCAAACTGAGCATCCAACAATGCCTGGCCATGGGTGGGACAGGTGGGGTGCAGATATCGTCAGAGCCACAGTGCAGGAGAAAAGAAGAGGTTCAGGTTCAGTCTTTGACTCATGAAATAAGATACATGCAGTAATACAATAATCATGAAATCCAGATTTTATGGAGTGAGAGGATTTTGTAAATGTGTTTCAGCCCCTCTCCTTCATCATAGAAAGAGCAGACATGGCCAGGTTGACCTAAGAGGTGTCCATTCCAAGCAGGATGGAAGGAGGACGAGCCAGTGCAGGACCTCTGGTCCCCAAGGAGCAGGAGGCAGGAGAGATATGACCACACAGTTTATGTAACCTTTCCTTTGGGTCAAGACCTGGAGAGAATGCTGTTTGTGTGTTCTTAAACTATGCTGAGAGAATGCTGAGAGTACAGTGGCTTCTGGTCCTGTATCATCTTTCTGGAGTTTGGAAATAGCCACACTGCAGTGAACTCAGTGATAACAGCAAGATTGAACAGAGGGAAGTCCCAAATACAACTCTCTTGAATTAATCTCAATCCCTAAGTAGCATGAATGGGCCCCAAATGTATTATCTGCTCCCGATGGAGGAATTGGATGCTAGTTGAGAACTGGCTATGGAGCATCACAGATGGAGTGCTTATGACCATGGCAGGGACAGATTGTTCCTGCAGCTGGAGACTGCAAGCTAGACCACACTGGCTGGAATGGTGTGGGAGGCACAGCTAGACATTTGGGGGATTCTTCATCTACAGTGAGAGCAAAGGTGAGGCCAAATCATCACAAAAGGTTAACTGGATCTGACCAGACAGAAAACAGATCATAGATTCACCAGCTGCTGGTTTGGCATGTGACACTGAGGAACACTCATATCCCAGTCGTGTACATCTCCTATGTTGCATGGCCAGAGTTCCTCAGAACTTCTATTCCATAGCCAAGGTGAGCCAGGATACAAAAGTATCTTGATGATCCAAGGACCCCAACACTCTCTTGTCACCAAGACATCTCATGAGCCACACACACCTCTTCACCAACTACCCTCTTGGAGAGAAGTAGAGGGGAGGCCCAGACATTTGACAGTTGAAAGTTTAACTCACTAAGTTTATGAATGAGATTGAACATGCAGTCGCATCGACTGTTCAAAGCATGGATTAAATTCGTCATAGGAGGTTAAAGATTAGGCTATTCTCTTGCTTACCAAAAGCTAGGGGCATCTGAGAAAGATCAGTTTATTTATAGAGAGATAAATAAACAATTTCTTGTGAGTAAATTTGTAGCCCTTGAAAACTTAATATGCTTACTCATAACTCCACAATTGTGTACCACCTAGAGGTGAACAGCTAAAAGAAGAATGATAGGAGCTTATCAATCACATTCCCTCTGACTCATTTCTCTAGCTTAAAGTATTGGATGACTAAGAATGCACACATACAATTATTTTTAAAACCTGTGTATTTATGTATATAACTGTGCTTTATACATATATGAGCAAGGAATACAAAACACTTAAAGAGTGAATGTAATTTTAGTGAGTGGTAGAATTATGGGTGTTATTTTATTTCCAAATTACTGAAATGTTGAGGTGCAGAGACCTCAGGGGTTGTGTAAGTCTTGCTCCTTAACTTGAAGGTAAAAAATAAACAGGCTTACAGAAATGAAGGGAATGGCCTAAGGTCTGATAGTTAGAAAACGGGATCTTTTTTCTATGTCAGTGCCATTCTCTGGCCCTGAGATTTGGTTACTATACTCTTCCCTTAACTCAAAGAATTCATTATTTTCAGACAATGTCCTCTGATCAGTCTCATATGGTTTTAATTTATACCAAGCAACAAATGACTAAAAGCAATTAAAATGCTATTAAGATGCCAATCAATATGCTGTATGTTCTATGGATACATACCATTTATTTGATACCATGAGCTTACATGGTAATTCTCAGTCTTTATCTTATTTGGCCTCTCGGTGGGATGTGATGCAACTGGTCACTCTCTCCCCCTTGCTATGTCCATCACTGCTCTCCCAGGACCCTGCACTCTCTTGTTCTTTCTCCTGGCTTCACTGGTTACTTCTCAACCTTGTGTACTGGTTCCTTTTTTACTTTGCAATCTCTTAATAATGGAAAGTCATAGTATTCAGTCTTTGGGCCCATTCTTGTCTGTATATATAATCCTTCTGTATCTACAAAGTTTAACCATTGGTGTGACTTTAAATTCCATCTATACAGTAATGATACCCAAATTTTACATCTCCCACTCAGACCTGTCATCTGACTTCAGATGTGTATTTTCATTTCACTCATAATAAAATCCAAAATCCTTACAATGGCTGCAGATACAACATAATTTCACCACCTGTTACTTCTCTGGCCTCATCTACCACTACTCTAATACATTCCCTTTGTTGGCTCAGTTGGCACCAACTGGCTTCCTTGCTAAAATTTATACCCATCAGCCATTCTCTCACTTTAGACTTTTCCTCTAGTTCTTCCCTTTGCCTGGAATGCACTATCAGAGACATTCATTTGCCAATTCATTCTTTTCAAATCTTTGTTCATATACCATCTTCTCAGCCAGGTTTACTCTGACCAACTGGTTGTAATATTGCAGCCTACCCATGACACCCAGCCCAACAATCCCTGTCCCCCTTACCATGCTCTGCCATATCCTTCATCACCTTCTAACATTCTTTATAATGTCCTGTTAATAAGATTTCTCTTGAATTTTCCATATTCCCTCACTAAAATGTAAGCTTTCAAAGACTGGAGTCTTTGCCTTGTTTGTTCACTACTAATTCCCAATTGTCTAGACTCATGTTTGGCATATTGCAGGCATTAGACAAATCTAACTCAACCAATAATAAATGAAGGAAGGAAAGCTAGGGATGACATATACTAACTGAACCAATAATAAATGCAGGAAGGAACTCTAGGGATGACTTTTAGATAGCAGAACTTAAGATGAGTTAGCATATATGGGGAGATTTTCTGCAGCATTGACATTTTCTTAGTGTTTTCTAATCAAACTATATAGCTAAGTAAACAAACTGCCCTTGCAAAGTTTGTGAGAAATATTTAACATTTTCTGCAGTTCTATGTATTTGAAAATTTTTGAAAGATAAGATTTTTTGGGCCATCTAACTTGAAATGGTGCCCATCTGTTTATTTCTTTGTGCAGCTAATTTCCAAGAGCACTCTAAGCAGACTGGTAGCTTTAAAAGATTGTTAGGTTAAAAAAAAGACACGGATAAGCAAATTTATAAGAGACTACTGAGGTGGAGTCAAGCTGACTTTGTCACACAAAAGATTGAATGTTTACATGTGATTGACATAGATGCCAGAGAAAAAGACAACAATAAGTACCAAATGTGCATTGGGGCAAAAAAAAAAAATAAGACAGGAAGAGATAAAGGGAGTTAAAATCTAGCTGAAAATATTTGAGATTAGTTGACTACTGATGATCACTAAAAACTAATGGTACCAACACCCCCAGAGGCCTCCCTGGGCAAGTTGGAAACTATCATGAGGTGAAGGAACTCTGACAACCAAGAGAAGGAGCAAGCGTCCAACTGGGTAGTTTCCATTCTTTCTCTCTGGAAGAACACTTATCAGCTCCAGTGTAATTTGCATATATTGATTAATTAATCTCTAAGTGCTTTTTTAAAAATTTGACAGATATTAGGTCTTCTGTCCATGTAGTGTAACAAAAACATGCAGGAAGTGTTGTGAGCCAGTTTGATGACTGGCATTAGTTTTCAAGAAGAATGTGTTCTGGCTTGAGTTGTTTCCTTATCAGAGACAGTCCTGTCAGAAAATACATTATAGATTAAGTGAAAGATCTTCTCTCAGATTCAGAGAAAAAGATGGCAGAGTAGGAAGGGAAGGTGGAAACCTCCTCCCACAAACACATAAAGGAATAAACTACAGCAAATACAACCAAATTGGAAAACTACCTGAAAACTGCAGGACAGACCACCTACACCTGGGGAAGAAGAGAGGGGCACACAGAAAAGGGTAACGTGGCAGAGCGTCAAGTGAACGGGACCCAGCCCTTCCCTCATCACAGCCCACAGGCTGGAGGAAGAGGAACAGTGGGGAGGAGAAAGGAGTCCAGAAACTCTGCACACCTGGCCCTGGATCCAGATCTGCTCCAGGAGAGCAAGTCCACGTTAAAATGGCTCCAGGTAATTAGTGGGACTGAACACTAGGGAAAGGTGGAACACTCTGAGAAGAGGAGACTCCAGCTGCTCATGGAGGACAGGCATGCTCCACCAGTCCTGAGACCCAAAGCAGAGGCAGCAGTCCGAAAGCCTTGCCAGCAGCAGGAGGGGTACCAGAGGGGTCAAGGACTAGATGGAGCTTTCTCCTCAGGAGAAAAGGCAGGTGGAAGATATCTCCCCATCCCTCCCTCAGCCCAACAGCTAGGGAACTCTTGGGTGCTCCAGACACTCCATCCCCCTCATTGGCAACTCAGCCCAGAGGTGCCTCTCTGTACATACTGCTGGTGAGCCAACCCACTTGCTCCAGCAACAGTGATAGCTGCCTGGCAGGCAGAGGTAGACTCTCCCAGCTTTCTCAGCCCTGTCTCAGTCCAACTGGAGAGATGCCTGCAGGAGCCAGCTCCAAGAGCTCCTTCCTACCCATGGGTGTCCAACCCTGGTGCTGTGTATCCTGTCCTGCCCCAGAGCTGCACAATGGCCCTGCCCACCCCATTTCCCTGTAGCACTGCCATTGCTGCAGGGCAGGCAGATGGTGGCCCTGTCCATAGCAATCCAGGCAGAGGACTCTGCTGTGATCACAAAGGTGACTGAGGCAATCTGCCAGTGCTGCAGATTCATTAAGGCAGCCTGGCCCATTGCACACCAACAGCCACTGAGGCTCCCACAAAGTAGAACCAGGCACTGGAGAGTAGAGTCTTAAGCTTCTAGGTACGACAGGGCACCTCCTTCATAAAGCTATTACTCTCTAGGCCAGGAAGCATAACAGATACATCTAATACAAAGGAAGAAACACAAACACCCAGAAAAAATGGGGAGGCAGAGGAATATGTTCCAAACAAAATTACAGGACAAGACACCAGAAAGAGGGCTAAGTGAAATGGAGATCACCAAATCTTTTTGATGAGGATTTAAAAGTAAAAGTCATAAATATGGTCACTGATTTTCAGAAAAGTATTGAAGACCTGAGGGAGGACTTAACAAAGAAATAAAAGAGCTGGAAAAAAGCCATTTAATGCTGAAGAATACAATAACGGAATGAAACACACAATGGAGGGAATGAATAGTAGATTGGTGCAACTAGAGGAGACAGTCAATGATCTGGAAATTAGAGAACAGGAACACAATGAAGCTGAGGAAAAAAGAGAGAAGAGTATGTCTAGGAAGGAAAGAATGATGTGAGCTGTGTTACCTATCCAAATGAACAATATTCACATAATAGGGGTACCAGAAGGAGAAGAGAGAAACAAAGGAATATAAAATGTCTTTGAGGAAATAGTTATTGAAAACTTCCCCAAATCTGGGAAATGAAATAGACACTCAGGTCATGGAAGTTCAGAGAGCCCCTAACAAAAGAATTTCAGGAAGACAACACCAAGACACATAGTAATTAAAATGGAAAAGATTAAGGATAAGCAGAGTACTGAAAGCAGTCAGAGAGAGAAAAAAAGATGACTTACAAAGGAAACCCATCAGGCTATCAGCAGACTTCTCAGCAAAAACTTTACAGGCAAGAAGGGAGTGGCATGAAATATTTAATGTATTGAAACAGAAGGACCTTCAACCAAGAATCCTCTTCTCAGCAAGATTATCATATAAATTTGAAGTAGGGATTAAACAATTTCCAGAAAAATGAAAGCTCAAAGAGTTGATAACAAATAAACCAGAATTTCAGGATATGTTAAAGGAAGTGCTGTAGATGGAAATGTTCCTAAGGCTAAATAGCTTTTACCAATGAAAACAAATCCACAGTAAAGGTAGTAGTCCAATTAACTACCAAGCAAGTATGAAATTAAAACAAAACACAAAAGCAAAATCAACTATACACAAAATCAGTAAAGGGATGCACAAAAAGTACAGATTTTGACATCTAGTACATAAAGTGTGGAGAAGGAAAAAGAAAAGACACTACACCTCCCACCAGTTAGAATGACCACTATCCAAAAGACAAGAAATAATAAATGCTGGTGAGGATGTGGAGAAAGGAGATACCTCCTACACTGTTGGTGTAAATGTAAATTAGAGCAACCATTGTGGAAAACACTATGGAGTTTCCTCAAAACACTAAAAATAGAAATATCATTTAATGCAGTAATTCCACTTATAGGAATTTACCCAAAGAAAGCAAAATCCCTGATACAAAAAGACATTTACATCCCTGTGTTTAATGCCACATTATTCACAATAGCCAAGATATGGAAGCAACCTAAGTGTCCATCAATAGATAAATGGATAAAGAAGATGTGGTACATATACACAATGGAATATTATTCAGCCATAAAAAGAAAACAAATCCTACTATTTGCAACAACATGGATGGATCTAGAGGCTATTATGCTCAGTGAAATAAGCCATGTGGAGAAAGACAAATACCATATGATTTCACTTATTTGTGGAATATAAAAACAAAGCAAACAGAAAGAACAAAACAGCAGTTAACTCATAGACATTGAGAAGAGACTAGTGGTTACCAAGGGGGAGGGGTTAGGGTGGGTTAGTAGGGAGGGTAAGGGGAATAATGGGGGACAATAATTCTCAGTCATAATATAAGTTGGTCATGGGGATAGTAATACAGCATAGAGAATATAATCAATGATTCTGTAACATCTTTCTATGTTGATAGATAGTAACGGCACTAGAGGGGATGAGGATTTAATAATATGGATAATTGTTGAACCACTGCATTGTATGTTTGAAACCAACATAAGATTGTATATCAGCAACAATTCAATAAAAAATATCTTTTCTCCCAGAAAATACAACAATCTTTTCCAACACGTTCTGTTTTGTGAATACCTTAAGCCTCCTATGCTTCAATTACCTCAATCTCTATTCATGCTCAAAAAAAAGGTTTGTCTAAATTTTCATGATGTTAAAAAGAGGGAAGCTGTGGACAGTCTTTCCTTTGATTTTGAAAGTCAGAATGCAGAGGGAGGTAGAGGATATGATTATAACCAAAGTCTTTACTAGTATTTGAATTGGAAGGAAATTGGGGGAAGGGTGGGTTCACATCCCTTCATTTACAGAGTAAAGCTCTCTAATCTGAATCTCAGAAGGTAAAATGATAAATCCAAGGACATGCAACTGACTTAGAGCCAAGAGGAAAAGATAAATAGATATATACCTTGTTTTACTATCACTATCTATCTATCGTTATCAACTATCTACCTATTGGTAACACACACACACACATACACACACAGACTGAAAGTGGGAGAGAAGAATGATTCCATTTAGAAGGTGGGAGAGATCTGGTTATACCACAGGACCCCACTGTTACCTGGTTTGAACTTATCAGTTTTACATTTCACTTGGGGAGAAATTACATTTCTTTTTTGGAACATATCTAGGCAGATTCTCTCTGAAATGGTATACACCACAGACAGTGGTCAGGAGAAGTGATGGACTTTTCAAAAGTCTAATACACTTTACATTTTTTCCAGTCTTCTAAATTTTCTCATCCTAAGTCAGGAGTTCCAAACTGAAAAGCCATTAATGTAGAAGTCATGAATAAATGAAAAATCTTCAATTATTTAAAAATCTAAGAGAAAATACACAGTCTACTAAGCACTGTGAATTGTCATGGGACCTCTGATCTTCATAAAGACTATTATTAAGTAGTCTATGCTATGTCTTTCATAAGTTTTTACTTCCATTTTCTAGTATGAGTAAGGTAATTTCTATTTCTATAAAGAAATATGCATTACTTTATACTTATAAACTCTGGTTTACATTTTAAGGGAAATGTATTGTGAAACCTTGTAAGTATATAATCTATGAGTAAACCTTATCAATTTTCCTTGGCTTCTTATAAAATCTAGTCTCTATTCACCCTTATTTTTTGATTCTCTAAGTTGAAAGGAAAATGTACTACACTGAAAAGCTATTTCAAGGTTAAACACAAACACACATTTAATGTTCCAACTCTAGATATTGAATTTAAGAAGTAATAACTAATCATGTAAAATCATAATCCAAATTAAGTGAAACAACTCAGTGATAAAAATGAATTGTTATTTTAAATATGGGTGTCTACACACATAATATTATTACAAATACATACACTCACATACACACTATCAATAATAAAGCATTATTATTTAATTTCAGGAAAAGGCAACTGCAATTATGAGTAAGACTGATTGCCTTGTTACGTCAAGGGAAAACATTATTCATTGATTTTTTTTTTCCCTTGTGACTTATTTTCTCTCAGGTTTCATTTTCAGACTGTTTTTTTTCTGAAATATGTTTGCTTTCTAAAAATATACTGCAATCCTAATTCTTATAAGTCAATTACTTTTAGGTAGTTTATATTTCAATGTTTAAAGAGGTGCAGAGATTCTCAGAGGTTATTTGTGTATTGGTTATTGACATTTTCCAAAAGAATAGAATTGGCAGGAATCAAATGCGGTTGGAGGAACAGTTAAATTTAACGATGGAGACACAGTGTACTTAGGTCTGTTTTCATGTTAGCCTTTCATTCAATGAATAATGTTGGACAAGCCACTTCATCTCTATGGGCTTGAATTTCCTCATCTCTACAAGGACAGGATATAGCCAGTTGGGTTCTCTGGAAAGCTGACTCTGTGATGGAGGTCAGCATCTATATTGCTTATTATGGAAGGTACTTGGGATCAGTGTCTATGGAATGGAGAGAAAAGAAGCAGGATTCGGAACAAGAAGCTTGATTCTGATACAGTACTAATTCCTAATGGAATGTAAAGTAGTCCCACTGAGATATATATTTTTTCTCCTAGGGAACTTATACTTTTCTTCAATAAGCTGAAATAAATTTCTATTTGGATATCAAGAAAAACAGGTTTGATATTACAATGCAGCTTGTGGATTTACAAAGGGCTTACTGGCTTTATTCTCTTGGGGGTAGTACCTATGCCGACATGAGTTTCTGACTGGAGACTGTTGTTTTAAATCATCATTATTTGAAAATTAAAAATATAATTGACTCTTTTAAACTGAGGGAATGTTTTAATTAAAACTAATCTTATGACATTTAAAAGTTAAGAAATATTCAATTGACATGTTGCCAAGTGAGATTATTTTAAAATGTTAATAGCTATTAAAATGTTTTTTCTATAATGACTTCACCTTCTCTTACAAATTAAAATAAGCTTATTTCTACAACTTACAGCAATCTCAAATTGGACTATAGAAAACCACTCTATCTACTCTCTATTAGATTAGATTCCTCGGAATAGGACTTGATTAATAGAGGTTGGTGATAAGGGCAGTTTTATGAACTATGCAGTCAAGCCTTGCGGATCCAAATCAAACCAAACACAATAAAGCAAATTCTTCAATTTATTTTTAAAAATCAGAATTTTAAATTTAATTGGGAAGATGGTTCATTTTTAGTACTATGCCACTTTTTTTCAGTTGTACAATTTAAAGGAGTCCAATCACCCCAAATCACCAATCTCTCTTCAATCTGGGGCAGCTAATACTTGGCTTCTTCAGCAATGTTTTCCTTTGTATTTCTTTATTTCTAACTCAAAACTGACAATAACTTGGACACACAACCACAAAAAGGATAAAAACAATTAAAATCCATGTTGCTTTACAGTGAATGGAATTCTTAGTTTGTGTTCCAATCTAGATAATATATTTATTCATTCTTTAATTAAATCATAGAAAATATGTGCAGGGTACAGTATGAAGTTTTTAATTACAACACACAATAAAGGAACCATACCCCTGGTGTTTGATTGCACATGTTTATCCACTACAAATGAGGAAAACAGCAAAATAACATAATTCGAAAAGAAGGGAAGTAAAGTAATAATTTAAATTTGCACACTGCCATTGACGTTTTGAAGAAAAAAATCATTATTAATAGTCATTTTCTCACTTTAAATATTTTTTGTATACCGAATATAGGCAGAGTAGAAACAGTTCTTTTTTTTAACCTTTCTTGTATGAAATAATACAGTATCTTAACTTCAGAAATAAAGTTGATTTTTTTTAAACAAAGCCGTATAGAAATTAAAAAGAAATAGAAATCTCTCTAGGCAAATATTTGAGCCAGCAATTTTGGGAAAAATAAACATCCACATATGGCTATGGGTCTATTTCCCTGAATGGTTGGGACATTTTCTGTATAGTTTTCCTGACCTGAAGGTTTCTTTGTTCCCTTTCATTCTATAATCTGAGCTGGAACATCAGGAAATCTAATTGCTCTCCCTCCAAGAAGATAGCTAGTGAGACAATCTGAGTAATAAAACAGAGAAATCATTAATAGCATTTTCTTGCCTAAATACAGGTCCCTTGCCTCCTGCTGAATCTTCTCATTGTTTCTTCTGTCACTTCAGCATATACTCAGAGTATGTCTGATTGGTTTGTTGTAGTAAATGGTCATGGCATGTGCAGTTCAATTTGTTTCCTACTTATGTAGAGATGGCATTAGCTAAAATCTCCCCAAACATCTCACATCCTGCTCAACATTTTCCCTCCAGCTCTCAACCGCCAGGGCCTTCCACTGTGGCAGCTCAGCCAGGTCCTCCCCAGGACAAATATCCCCTGTTCAGCAGAGGTCCTGCGTGCCCTACAGGACCTTTCCACCATCCCGAACTACCCTCCCCCCTTCTCACCATGTGTGCAAAGTATGCTTATTTTCCAGAACCCAGGATAGACCCACTGTATATGAAGCCTCTTACTTTATCCAGCACTGAACTTTGTTCACTCAGATTTTCTAAAGAATTTGTTTTTTGAACCATTTATTTCCAAAAACTGTGACTTGTTTTCATATACACAGAGCTTAGTTCCAAGACTACAAAACTGAATAGGACAGAGTTCTCATGCTTGAGAAACTCAGTCTATTTGGAAAAGTGGATCTGTAAACATGTTCAACATTATGTGGTAAGGTAGAATAAAAATATATAAAACAGGTTTGGAACAGAGCAGTTCTTACGGAGTAGGAGAAGGCTTTGAAGAGTATGCTCAGTCAGAGGCTTGGCAGGAAATTATTACTTCCGTACTAGCTTCCATACCAGTGTTTTTTAAAATTTGCATTATTTGAACATCTTAGCAAAAAAAAATACAAATACAAATAAATGTACTATTTTTTTTACCTTCACATACTTTATCAAGACCAAAAACAAAAAAGAAGGAATAAAAAATGTATAGCTTAATCTTTGGATTTTTGTTACTTCCATATAAATTAATTATTCATGACAGGATTAGCTCTAAAGAAATTAAAATCATAGATGATACATTCAGATTGATACTGTATGCCATGTCTATATATAGTACACTGAATGTAATCATTCTGCAAGTAAGATTAGAATAGCATCGAGAAGCTTCCAACACTGACCTCTTAAAAGATCATTAAAATGCTGATACAAAAAGAATATGCCAAAAATTGTGAAGCATGGATAAAGATGCAAAGATTTACCTTTTAAAGTACTTTTAAGAAACTGCAGACCTTTCATAAATGAGTTTCATCTCCTCTGAGGACAAACTGGACTGTATTTTGCAGCCACCCCTGAATTAAGTGGGGCTATTCGCTGGTGGCATGGCCAACAAAATGTGAACAAAAGTGATGGCCCATACAAACTCCACGAATGGTCCTCACTGTCCTCCTGCTTCTGCAGATTGAGGACAGGCACAATGAACAGAAGAAAGGGGTGAAGATGGATTAGCCACAGATGGAAAGAGATTGAGCGTCTGGCCCTTTTTGGAGGAGAGCTGCAATCTGGTCATTGCACCTGTCTGCTCTTCATGTCAGCTTGAGAAATGTCTTTGCTTCATGCTCTTGGCCATGGGTTACAAGAAAGACTGAAGCTCGGTGAATAGTTGGCTGGTTTGTAAGCAGAAATAAAGGAATAGAGAGAAAGTCCAGAAATGTGGTGTCTCTCACTGTTAAAAGGAAAACCGTTGATTCCAAGCAATGTGAGCTGAAACTTGAAGATTTAAATGGCAAAGGCCTTTTAAGATTCAGGCCTGCAGTTAGTATACAGCTAAATTTATTATCTAAGAGGACTTTCAAGGAATTGTGAAAAACAAGAAGCATGCTAGAAGGGTGTTACAAGGATGCAAAGAACTCTGTCCATGAGAGAACTTTGGGTATGGCTATGTGGTGTAGGGTACTGGCTGGAAGCAGTTAGATAAGAATTCACCTAAGTCTTTTAGATATGTGCATTTGCAAAGAAATTACAAATTCAAATTAAAGAAAAGTGGACTACTCAAGCTATAAACAAACTGTTAGTTCTCTAAATTTGCCAAAATTGAGCCATGGAAGAGATATAGCCCTCACAGGATACACTGCACAGAACCACGTCAGACAAAGCCCAAAGGATAAAGACAAGGAAGAACATCTCAGAGTTTGGCAACAGTGGCCATAGAAATGTTTTAGGTTAAAAATAAAATCCAGGGACTCATGGAAGTGATTGGTACTGGAGAGGTTCAGAGAAAATGAACCTGGTGACTGGCTCCTCACCTCAGGGCCCTGGATTCCTGAGGGCCTCAGGTGGCTTTCTCACCCTATCTCCTTCCTCTGGGGTCTTTCTTTGTCCTTCTAGGCACCAATTTTCCACCTTTATTCCCCCTAAAAGAGCTTTCATTTATTCTTCCTTCTGTACAGGATGGAATCTTTTCTTAATTTTATACATCCATGTACAATATTCAATCTACCTATGGCTGTTAGTGAGATTCTGTGCCAACTAACAACTACTTAGTTACATTCTTGACATAAACAAGAAAGGTGTGGGGATTTAGAAATGCTTGTTTCATTACACACACACACACACACACACACACACACAACCAAACCAAAATACTGGCTCTTAAGACATTTTCCCCAGCTATGGACTTCTACTTCCTTTTGATAGTAAAGAACTGAACACTTACTCTCTTTATATTCCTGAATGTCTTTGCTGAATTAGATGATAGATTCAAGAATATGCATAAAACACAGGATAGTTATATCTAAAATATTATTATTACAATAACTCCCTTATAATATATAATTATTTTGTGTGTCTATAATTATAATCATCTTACATATGGTAGATACTTTCTGAGAGCAGAGATAGTGTATTATTTGTATTTGGTTGTCTCTGTAGTCAACACAAGTTTCTATTATTGTGCTTTGAGTTTAGCTGGGTATATGTTATTACACAGAATTTACTATTAAGTCAGAGTAAACTGGAACTTTCTGTCCTATTTTTTTTTTTAATGAGACGTTTCTGTTTTTTCATAGTACAAAATGGTGTGAATTTTTGAATTTCATACCTGGACCAAGTTCATGAGAGTATCTCTGAAGTGTCCTGAGGTCTCTGAATAAATGTCCTCTTGAAGGTTACTGCTGTATTCTGGGTAAGAAAACATCTACGTTAAAGGTATGATTTATTATAGAGCCACACATCAGTGTACTCTGAATAAGTTAATGCTACTTTCCCAGCCATCAGTGGATAGTAGAAGAAATACAATCCTTTGACATTTTTTCATCCTTTACTACCTTCTTTTCAGGTGAAGCCAATACACAGTCCACTGAAGAAATCTGACAACTAACAGTAACATAGGCACAGGTCTTTTTTTTTCTTAAAAAAAATGAGGTATTTATTCCAAGCTTGAAAAACAACATTGAGACTCATTTCACATTCCATAACTCTCAAAATTCAGAACTATGCCTCTATTTCCACAGACTGCTGCCCCGCTCAGTGTTTTTCCAAGTGTTTTGTCTCATTTCAATATTTTAAGTGACAGTTCTTACTTCATTTCCCTTGGGAAAGTACTGATTTGTTCAAATGCAATAGTGCTGACCATCTGGATCATTTTCTTGACATTCAATGTCACATAGTACATGATGCAATGGAACTGAAGGCATGAAGGTTTTCTGACAATGAAGTTAGTAGCCTTTCTACTTTCAAAATGTGTAAAAATCTGATTTTGAGGTAGATTACAGTGTTTATTAAACTAGTGAAGTCATTAGCCAAATTTGTAGAATTTGCTGAGTGATTATTGCACTTTGCTCTATTTCGTCTGGTCCAGGTCTCTTCTGGGGAAGAGGTAAATGACCCCTGAACCTCTGTGCTGGGCACTTGTCTGCCTTGATGTAAACATTCAGCTCATAGAAACTTACCATTGTTTTCCCTAAAATGTGCTTAACTTGATTGTCTAGGGAACTGTTTCATTTTTGTACCTTAATCACCAGTTTTACTCAGTGAGTTAATTAGTCTTGAGTGATATTACAAATATAACAGTGTCTTGAAAATATATATACCGGAATATTTTGTGTGTCACTTGAAAAATATAAAGTTTAGGTATGTGTTAGATATATGTACATATGTATATTTCCTTACGCAAACAATAGGCTTCTCGCATTTGGAAAATTTCTCCATTTGTTCTTGAAGCTAATATATCAATGAGGCAATGTTCTTCAGTGCCTGCTCCCTAGAAAGACAGAGAAAGAGTCATAAAGGCACTCATATTGAGAACAATAGTGCACCTTAGGTATGATAAGGAAATACAGCATTGCTGGTATTCTGAGAGGTTGCAAAGGGGAAAGGTAGGGTGTTTGGGATAAAATAGGATGGATTCATTGCTGGCTCTGCTTTTTACAAGCTGCTTGACTCTAAGAAGATGATATCTGAAACTCTTCATTTAGAATAAAACAGCATTGGGAATTTCCAAATAATGTGGGAAGAGATACCTAAACAATGCTAATACCACTGACATTTTTTGCAGCTAGAGTGTCAGTTCTTCGGCAAGCTGAAGTTAGAAACTAGGTCTTCTATTTTCCCAAGGATGTTTCAGGAACCTCTTCCTGTATTTCCCTAGACGTGTAATTTTATACCATTTTCCTAAACATTTGGACCGGGTATATTCTATGGTCTCTTACAGACATATACATACATTCTTTGATAGTGATTTTAAAGATAACATATCTTTTTCAGGAAAGCTTCAGAAATCCTTACTATTTTATGGGATATTGATAAAGTATAAACATTTCATCTAAATAGTGGCATATGACTTCCTTCTTATAGTTTTTAGTCACATAATTTTGTGAGACGTAGGAATTGACATATGAAACTTAAAAAAAAGCAATTACTTGAAATCATACGAATTTTACACTATGCCTATTATGATCCACAAATATGATGGCCCCAATACAGGTTCCCTTAATTGTTGCCTCATCTTTTTCCTGTAACACATTGCTCACAGATTGTGGTAATCTGGTCATTGGCAGTCATCATATTGGAATGATTTCAACAGCTCTGCAGGTGTTTAATATCAGCATTTGGAAAGATATAAGAAGCCTTTTGTTCCCTATTCCTCACCAACAAAATCTCTTAACAAATCTGCAGTTAATTTATTTCACAGAAACGACTTTCCTATAAGAAAAAAATTATTCTAACCCTTCAGAAGTTAAATTTTGATACTCTGAGCAATAGTTTTTGTAGAGGGCTAACTTAAGGTCACAAAAATAAAGATGTCATCTATATTTTCTCTCTGACTCAGTACCCCATTTTTACTTGATTAGCCTACATTTTACAAATAATGTAGGAGGTCCATACCACATGACATTTCTCCTTAATGAATGAATAAATATGAGGGAGAGACAAACCTGAGTGGTCCCAGAGGCTTACTGACTTTTTCCTTCTGGTATGACAGCGCAGAACTGGATCAGTTTGTTTGAGTTTGTCCAACAAAGGGAATAGGCTGATCCCAGCCCCTGGGCTTTAGTGGCCCACTCCCCTGACCACAGGCATTTCCATAGTTTCAACTTTGCTCCGATCCTCCCCCACCCCTCCCTGATCACATAGCAACATCACAGGCAAGCCCCTCTTTACGAAACTTCCTCCTGTCCTGTTACAGGTGTTTCTGTATCAGGTATTACCTTCATGGCATGCCAGAGTTCGTGAGCATCGTAAGAGGGTGGCGGGTACATGAGGCCAACCATAACATCTTTGAAGTGATCTGAAAGCTTCTCCTTAAGGTCACCAACTAGGTCCTATGGAGTGAAAGTAAATACTTTCAGTATAGCAGTCGCCAATTTTATAAGAGAAATGGGGTAATTGCATAAAGTCTTCTGGTAAGATTTCCTTTTCCATGTCATGTCACATAATAACAAGTCTGGTTTTGATTCACACATATACACATGGGTTACACAGAATGCTGGACCCGAGGGTTTGGAACTGCCTGGTGTAATCACACCTCTGCCAGAGATGTCATCTATGTGGACATTCAGTCCTGTAAACACAGAAAGGTGTCCCTTCCCCAGTCCTGAGCCACTCTCTGTCGATGTTGTTTTGAAAATGAACAAAAGTTGAAACCTAAAAACATTTTGGTTGGGAGTTAGTTTTCTTTGTGGAAATGATTCTTAATGAAGCATTAGTCCTTAAATAAAATATGCATTTCATTTTATTTCATCTCTGTAGCAATCTCTCTTAGTATGGGGTTATACTATCACTAAAAAGCTTGTGTAAATGAATTAAGTAATGTTACAACTTTTGTTAAATTTAATACATTTATTTAAAATATTGAAAGTTAAAAGTTTAGAAAAACAAGCATGCTGGATTTTTGTCTTGAAATACAGATATTTAAAGTGTGAAATTGTTTTAATTTTGACTTTCATTTTACTACTGTAGAGTGGATATTAAAAACATCTATGTTAAATTTATTTGTATAAGATTACAAAGATATCTGAAAGGTATTCAAAATTTACCAGTTCTTGCAAAAATGTATAGGGTACATAGTTTTACTTTTAAAATATGGAATATTGTAGTTCAGAGGTGGTTCAACAATAGAATCAAGTGAAAGATGCCAATAAGGTATAATAAAGTTTATTAGAATAAAAACAGTTGTGATCTCTGTTTTATTTAATATAACCTGACAACAGCTTTTCTATACTGTGGATTTCCTTTCTTAGCAAATAAAAGCCTTCATCTGTGCATGGTGGTAATTGGTAACACAGATTATCTGTTGAATTTTTGCTTGGGTCAATGTAATTCATTTAATGAGCAATTAATAAATGTTCAGAGTTGGGTCAGGTACTTGGAGTATATATAAGCAGCATAGGATATCCTGTTTGAGGGAGCTTCTATTTTATGCATTTCCCTCATTAAGCACCAGACTGCTTCCATTTCCTTACCAAACAGGTATTGAGGTGCATCAGAAGCCCGGCACTCCTCTAGGTAGTGGCAAAGAATAAGTTGACATGACCACACTTGTGCAGCTTGTATCTCATGCACACAGGAGCTTGATAAATAAGTTGAATGTAAGGGCAGTTACTCTACAGGTGTTTACTCAATACCGTGTCCCAGACATGGTGTAAGCGCTAGCCAAGCAGCAGTCCGTTTTCAAGGACATTCATAACCCACGGTGCCGGAGATAGCCTAAGTGTTAATGCGAGCAGATACACTTCCCAAGGCTTTCAACATCACTGCTCACATTACACGACCCTAAGGCAGTGATGCGAAAGGGTTATGGGAACTCATACGGGAGGTTAAGCGGACCTGTAGGACTAGGGCCGTGGCACATGTTCAGAAAAAGGCCAAGTAGCACAGTGGAGAAGCTGTTCGCCATAGCAACACTACCCGGGCAATTAGTCAAACGTCATTGTAGATGTTTCCGTGGGGGTACTTTTTAGATGAGATTAACATTTACATCAGTAGACTTTGAGAAAAGCAGATTATTCTCCATAATGTGAGCAGCCCTCAAACAGTTGAAACCTTAATAGAAAAACACTCTTCTCTTCAAGCCGGAGAGACAGACGGCTTCACGGAAGGAAGTCTAAGCTTGCCCACTGCCTGCAAGAATCGCGAGACCAGCCCTTCTGCGCGGCAGACGTCTCGCGGGCTCCGCGGGGAGCAGGTGGGCGACACCGTCATAGTCTCGCAGGCTCCCGCGAGTCCCGGGAGGGATTCCCCGGATAGGAACCGCAGCGCCCGCCGGCCGTCTGCGACCCGGGCTGAGGCGGCCGCTTCTGCGGCCTTACAGGCAGTGGGTGCGTGCGTGGCCTTCTGCCGCGTCAGTTTGCCTGGAGAAGCCCGCCTCTGGCCTGCCTGGACGGGCGCGGGCCGCGGGGGCCGGGGCGCTTCCGGTGGCGCCTGCCAGCCTGGGTTCTGTCAGGCACCCACGTATTCCGGCTTCTTGGAGTGACGCATTTTCTCTGCGTGCGTCGGCCAGAGGTGGGATGAGCCATTTCAGCTTTAATATCTACGCCTTTAGTCTTTACTACATGTGCTGTGTCCTGCCTAAGAGAAGCCTCGTGCCCCTGGAACTAGTTCCTTATCTCATTGCCTGTTTTTTTGTCATTGTGAAAGTCTACGATATAATAATTATTTTTCTTAGTGGTCTCTCCCATGTAAAACTAAAATTAAAAAAAAAATGTTTTGAAGGCATTAGGTATTCCTGTAGGGAATTCATCAGAATTGGCAACAGAACTGATGACCGCAACTTATTTAAACATTACCAAGTAACTTTAAGCATCAGTGTTCGCTCCCTCATTGGTGACTCAGTTTTGCCTGGCAGAGGTGGTTTCAGGATTCAGCCAAATAGGTGCTGCACTGCATGTGTCCCACCCATCTTCCCGCTTGAGCTTTGCTCTGGGGCCAGGCCTCCTGAGCTGCTCTCCTGCCAGAACTTTGCAACCCTGGAGCAGCATATGACTGGCAGAAGTCCCTTCAGGACCCTGGGAGGTTCCTCTGGGAGCCTGTCCTGTCACTTAAGGGTAATTCACTTCAAAACTAACAATACAAGTATATCTAGAGAATGCAAACTTTTTGGAAATTTAAAAATATGTTTCTATATGAGTCAAGGGTCAAATGACAAATCAAGAGAAAGGTAGAGAATACTTTTAATTTAATGGAGGTTAAAATTGGTGAGATGCAGTCAAGGCAGTGCTTGAAGATCCATTATTTTTTATTTGGTATTTTCTTAATTGAAGTATAGTTGATACACAATATTATATGGGTTTCAAGAAAATAACACAGTGGTTGAACAGTTACCCACATTATTAAATCCTCACACCACTAGTGTGGTTACCATTTGTCAACACAGGAAGATGTCACAGAATCAATGGCTATATTCTCCATGCTGTAGTACTATCCTGTAACCAACTTTATATTATGATTGACAATATTTGTGCTCCTTTATTCCCTTCGTCCCTACCCACCCACTCTAGCCCCTCCTCCATAGTAACCACCCATCACTTCTCAGTGTCATTGAATCTACTGCTGTTTTGTTCATTCTGTTTTTAGATTCCACAAATAAGTAAAATCATATGGTATTTGTCTTTGCCTGGTTTATTTCACTTAGAATAATACCCTCTAGGTCTATCCATGTTGTTGCAAATGGTGAGATTTCTTTCTTTTTTATGGCCAAATAATATTCCATTGTGAATCACTGATAAAATCAAATATTTAAGGTAGAAGTAAAATCAAGTCTATACAAAATCTTGTAGAACAGAGGATGAAAGAAGACTTCTCAATTTATCTTACATGGCTAGTTTTACCCTAATACCAGAATCAAAAAATAAACTTCACAAGCAAATTGCACATTGATATCCCTTATGAACTCATATGCAAAAGAAAATCTAAATACTTAATAAATCAAATCCATCAATATGTAAAATATGTAAAAAGATGACAAGTAGGATTTATCTCAGAAATGCCATTAATTTACACTTGAAAACAATATAATTCCTTATTTTAGCAGTATAAGGAAAAAAGTTTTATATCAACAAATGTAACAAAAGCATTTGAGAAAGTTTACCACATAAACATGACAAAAGCTATTAGGAAAGGGTGAATGAAAGGAATTTCCCATCAGCTGGTAAGAGGGCATTTATGAAAATTCTGTAGCTGAGATGATACTCAGCAGAAAACCTGAATGCTTATGCCCTAAAATTGGGAACAAAGCAAGGATATCTGCTCTTACTACTTTTATTTAACATTGTGCTATACACCTAAAAAGAGAAGCTAACATGCTAAATTGTCTAGAAAGCATAGGAGCAAATCTGTGAGTCTTGATATAAGCAAAGAATTATTAGTACATAGAAGTACACACTGTAAATGAAAAAATGATGAATCTGACTTTACCAAAATAAAAGCTTCAATTTCTCTAAGGAACTACAGGTAGTCATTTCACATACCTGTCAAAAGACTCATACCCAGAGGGTATAAAAATCTCTCAAGCTCAAGAAGAAGAAGATAAAAATATAGACAAGGGATTTGAGCTGACACTTAGCCAGCAATAATATACAAATGAGAAATAAGCTCATGAAATGATGCATAACATTAGTCATAGAGTAACAGGAATTAAGATCACAATGAGGATAACATTACACATTCCCTTAAGTGGATACAATTATAAGGACTGATAATAACAAGTGTCGACAGGATGTGGGCCATCTGGAGTTGTCATATTATTACAAGTGGGAGTGTAAGATACTACAACCATAATATTTTATAACCTAGAATAATCTTAAGAAATACTTTTGCAGTTTCTAACAAATAGAAACTCATACTTAAAATAATGATTACTCTGAAGTGTTAACTAAAAAATCGAAAATGTATGAGTATAGAGAACGTGAATTTTATAGCAGCTTTATTTATGATGGCCCCAAATTGGAAATGACACAAATGTGCATCACCAGGTGAATGGATAAACAAATAAAGGTATATCCCTATGCTGGAAGACTACTCAGCAATAAAAGGATAATGAATAACTAATACACCCAACAGTATATGAATCTTAGAACACTTTGCTGAGAAAACCCAGACATAAGAAAGCATTTATTACTTGGTTATATAAAATTCTAGAAATGACAAAGGTAATCTATAAATACAAGCAAAAAGAAAGCAGGTCAGCTGTTGCTGTGAACAGGAGGATAACAGAATGGCCTGCTAAGGGGCAAGAACAAAACTTGGGAGATTAGAGATGCTCTGTGTCTTGATTGTGCTTGTGCTTGTATGGGTATATACCTTTGTGAAAACTCAGCAATTTATTTTGCATAAATTGGACCTCAATATCATGGATTTTTAATTTTATTTTAAAATGTTACTTTAGCATGGCTAAAGTGAATATTTTGTAAATCAACTTATTTAACTCTTTCAGATTGATCTTTTACTCTACTTATGGGCCACACTAGTTAATACCTGGTTTCAAGTTAATCCAGTTTAGTAGTTTTTAGCATTTTGTTGCTTTACCCCAACTGAACATCACTGAGATGGAAAAAATGGGGCACACACACTCGAAGCAATGCTATAATCTAGTGTGTTATTAAAATGCCAAAATGAGACTCAAAATTGTAGAAATTCACCAAAAAGAGATAATATCACTAAAATGAGGGTTTATTGAAAGTGTGGATATGAGCCAAGCCTTGAAAGGTGAGGTGGGGTTTGGTTAGGAAAAGGCATAGGAGATTTCAACAGCAGTATGTAAGGACCGAGAAGGCACTGGTCTGGGTGGATTAGAAAGGTTTAATAAGTTAGCTTTGAATAAATGTTGAACTGATTTGAAATGCAAATGTTTTAAAAGAGACTTTGCATGCCGATTAATACAATGTCCCTTCTTGTTCAGAGAGGAAAGGCCCAAATGACAGAAATTCAAGCAGGTCAGTCAGAGGGTGTGTTGAGTATAATAGCCACTAACACTTTGAATGTTTACTATCGGCCCGACAAGATTCTGAGTGTAAAATTAGAATAACTGTAAAAATTTATGACAACAACTCTGTGAATTAGAACTATAATCATCCCACCATATAGATGAGAAAACTGTGGCACAGAGAGCTTAAGTAGCAAATTCCATATACTCAACGCGTGAGTGATGGAGCCTGGATCTGACATCAGACATTCTGACCTACTCGTCTCCTGTTTTATGTGATGTAGGCCATAGAAAGCCTCTAGGGATGTATTAGCAAGGTGGGGAACATAACTTATGGGTGGTGAATGTAGCATTTAAATTACAGTGACAGACATTTAAACCTAGTGACAAGGTACCGAAGGTTTAAATGCAAGCGGAGCAATGCAATTTCATTGCAATAGGATAATGGTACCTGGCAGTTGATGGGAAGGTAGAGACATTAGAATAATCATCTCTTTCATAAGCCTTCCTCTAATGCTAAGTGAGGTTGATTGTTTCTTTGCTGCCACTGCACTATCTTCCCATTGATTGCACTAGATTTTAATGACTATATTATGCACATTTATTCCTCCCCAAAATCTATCAGGACATAGACTTTCTCATAAACTTTCCTAAATTAACCATCTAGCACAGTGCTTAGATACAGAATGTGCGGAGTATATAGTATATGTAATATTTAAATGAATGTAAAGCAAGTGATAGAATGAAAGAATCAGTATGGAGAGAGAAAACATCTAATTTACTGTTTATATGTAAGGGATAGTCACTTTTCAAGCTGAAGATGATTTAGGCATTGTGGAGGCCTTTTGTTTTCTCTTTGGTGACATTTCTTTGATCACTTCCAACCAAACATTTATACCATATCCTCAGCTCCCTTACCTATTCACCTAGTATGAACCTGTGTGCATTCCACTGCAAAGCGTAATGAAAGCCGCTAGGTGGCGCCAGTGTACCTTTGTATCGGGTGTGTGGGCGTGCCTCAGTAAACTGCTTTTATAAAAGATTTGAATGACGTAGCATTTCTATGAAAGAGGCAGTATCAGATATGATCTAGTGTGCGGGTTCTGGCGGTGGAGGGCTTAGGTAGAACCCTGTGCAGGGTACCACCTGAGACTGCAAGCAGGTCCCTTCACCTGTTTGGATCTGCTGCCCAATCTAAAGTGGGCTAGTAACAGCACCTACTTCATACGGTTGATCTAAGTGTAGCAGTACTGAACTCGGGTGACGTTCTTAAACTATTTTTCCGGTATGTATTTTAGGCATTCAAAAATGTCTTTTTTTGTTTTCCAACAATATTGAGTAATTGGCTGCAGATCAAAAACGACTGACGCTAGATGTCTCCCTCCCTCTCTTTCCTTTCACCTCAGATGTTTATTACATTGTATTTCTCACAACTTTCACAATATGGTCAATAAATTCTGTCGTCTCTCACTTAAAAATACGGATGATTTCTTACCACTCGAGGCTACATCATCGTAGCCTGTATTAATGTAATAGCCTCCCAGTGAGTGTCCCTTCTGTCCTTGCACCCCACAGTCTCCTCTCAACACACCTGACAGTGTGATCGGGTAGAAATGCAAATCAGATTAGTCACCCCTCACTTGAAAGGCCCTTTCCCACTCTGAACTCCAGGATAAACTGCAGTGGCTTTAGTGCAGTTGATTTCGGAATAAAGCAAATAAGCCAGGTGTTTTCTTCCATGTAAATGCCAGTCTTTGTGCCCTCAGTCTCCTATTACTCCTCGCTACTGATTTCTCTACTTCACCTGCAGTGGGCATCTTCTTAATCCTGGAATGACAGGCCTGCCCTCATCTCGGGCCTTTGCTTCTGCCCTTCACTCCTTGAATGTTCTTCTTTAGATGGTCACACAGCCCACCCCTCCCTGCCTTCTCAAGGAAACCTGCCCTTGTCACACTACCCGGTCACCATCACTTCTGTATTTTTCACGAGGATTCATCTTTTCTTCCTTAGCACTTACCACCTTCTAACATGACACATTTAATAATGTTTTATCTGTCTTACCTGGGTAGAATGTAAGCTCTGTCATGGCAGGACTTTTGGTCTCTTATCCCTAGCTATTTCACCAGCCCATGGAACTGTGTGTGCCTGCTACATAGTAAGTCTTAGAAAATCAGGATAAAGTAAATGAATGGATGAGGACCAGTTGTAACAATGATTTGTTTGGAGTCATTCTTGGTTATTCAAAGATAACAAAAGGTCCCTATACTCAAAGCAGTTTTATTTAGTGGGGGGAACAGTAACACAGGAATTGCAATTACCTTGCAATGCAAAATGTGCTAAGTGCTATAGTAGTAGAAATAGTATTATACCAGAACATTGGGAAAGATATAATACTTGCAGTTGGGAAGATAAATATTGAATAATATGTTTAAATAGCTCTACTTTGCAAGTTCAAAGAAGAGCCTTCAAATAGATTTTCTAATTAGAGTGTTAAATTCTCACTTGGAGTTATATAAATAACTTTGCAGTTGCAATCTTTGGAATGTGACTTTTCCCAGCCTGATTGCCTCTGCTTTCTGTTTGCTGAAGAATTGTCCTAAAGGGACTCTGTGGGTCTCACAGCTTGGCTTGTGTTAAACTAATGAATCCTTGCTTTTCAGAAGGATCTTTTGTGCTGCTGATAGAATAGCAGATTATCCCTGTTGCAGCTCTTCTGACCACTCCAATTTAAACTAAAGGTAAATGGCACTTTCTTCCTCCTTGTTTCCTCTTCCCTTTAACTAATTATGTGTAATGGGGGCAAGAAGAAGTATGATTAACATTTTGTTTGTCTAAATTGCTTAGGGGAACAGTTTTATATGCTTTTAATTTATATATCCCTTCTATTATCATAAAAATGATGCTTGCTGTTTAAACACTTCAGGATATAGGCCTATATAAAGTATATCTTAGAATTTGTGTTAATTCCACTCACCCCAGTTTTCATTTTGTAAATACTTGGAAAACATTTGTGCAATCTGCTGTGTTACTTTGTAATGGTGGGTGAAAATTCTTTTGAATAGCTTCACTTTACATATGCTTTCACAGTTTATTTAATAATTCAGTTTTCAGTGGAAATTTGAGGTGTTAATTTCTTTCTGGTAATAATGACAATATCTGGCCTTCTGGAGGAACAGTATATTACAACTAAAACCCTCCCCCTCCAAACATCACAATAAAATGTAACAAACATTCTTTTCAAAATGTACTTGATCTCAGGAGAAAGAAGAAACTTTGGGTGTAAATACCAGGGGATAAATGAAAACCAGGGAGTAAGCAAATAAGCTGAAATTGGAGATGACCTTGTGGATGATTGAGAGAGTAGGGGTTGGTTTTGAGAACTATTTGTCTTGGGTTTTAGTGTTCAGTGTGGGACGTTACATAAGGACAGGAGAACATATGGGGCCAGGGTAGCAGAGACAACTAGTCTTAAACATATGAGGTGGTACCCTCAAAGGATTATACCTTCAGTAAAAGTGTAAAATAGGAAAAAAAATATCACAGAGCACTGGAAGATAGGCAGAAAGTTCACTTCTCACTTCCTGGGTTTTCAGTAGAAGAACATTATCCCTGAGAATTCAAAATCATAGATGGGTGTGAATTTCAAATTTACTGTACACTACCCATATGAATGGAGACCTCCAGGAAGAGAAACCATCATGAAACTTGATCCTAAACTGGTAATTCTCCTGGGGCACCAGGAAGAAGCAAATGCAAATCAAATCTAGAGAAATTCTCTGACTCTCAAGAAGAAATTCTCTGATTCTCACTGAAAAAAAGCCCAGTTTCAAAGTTCTCACAATAAAAATATCATGATATGCACTTAAAATCAGTTTTCCAGAAGGATGGACAGTGAACTCTAGAAACAATAGAATTAAAACTAAGAATTTGAGGCAATTAATAATTATCTGAAAGAACATTATGGAAAAAATAAGGCTTGAAAAGAAAGAAAATAAATTCTATAAATTAAAAACTATTAGAATTAAAAAATGCAATATCTATTTTAAAGCGCTAATAAACAGCTAAGTATGGAATTAGTAAGTTGGAAAAAATATCTGAAAAAGTGACAAAAAATTCCAAAGAGACAAGAAATAGATGATACAAAGATAAGGTTAAGAGAGGTTAAGAAACTTGGAAGATTGAATGGCAGGAACAGACTTTTTGAGCAGGATTTACAGCAGGAGAGAATATAGACAATGCCAGAGAGCCACTATTTCATATATTATATAGTAAGTGAATCCTTGGTGTAGACAAAAGTAACCTGTTGACTAACACAATGAAATTGCAGAATACCAGTGAGAAAAGTTTCTTAAGAATAAATAGAGTAACAGTAACCTACCGTGGGGTAAATTGCAGTTATTTCCAGAATGCCCTGCCTTTCCTTAGCCTGTTTACATATCAATAGGTGTTTCTTCATACAGCTTCTGGGACAACAGCTGGAGACAGGCTGTTCTCTCCTCCCCTCTGTTGCCTAATTGGTCAGGCACCTGTCAGTTGCTGGGGATCCACCTGTGGAGTTTCTCCCAGAAGGGGCAGGTGGAGAGGCACGAGTGCGCCAGGTCAGGAGAGATGGGGAGCAAGAGCGGCAGCCAGAGGGGAAGAATGAGCCAGGCCTCATCATGAGCAATAAGCGGGTTTCTCCCAATCTAGCCTTTCCTTAGACTGATTTTGGTCACCGGGAACATCACTTTTCCTCAGAGCCACCCATACAAAGGCAAACTAATGAGAAGAGAAAATCATCAGCAAAGGAAAAAAATTAAAATTATGTCTGCAAAGACCTAAGAAAAATAGCTAAGATTCAGCCTAAAATTCCATAGCCATCTCAACAAATATCCATCAATGATGCAAAAAGAATGAAGATATACTTAAGGAAATGACTGAGGTAATTTAACACTCATTTGTTGTTTGTGGGGGAAAAAAGCTGCTAAGGAATGTCCCTTCGGGTAAATGACATTGATGTCATTGATGGAGTTGGTTATTAGAAGAAAAATGAACAAGGAAATTGAAAAGTATGAATAAAACCAAGGAAGCATTAACTTATAAAACAGCCTAATAATGATTAATGTTGGGGAGTGTAAAACAAGGTAGAATAAAAATATTGGACAGTAAGAATATACTACCTGGAAAATTTCTTTAGCTCTTACATTAATGCCAGTCAAAGAGTGAAGAGATGCTATCATGAAAGTGGGGCAGTAGATGTCACAGAGTCCATTTCAAAGGTGGGCTCATTAAAGAAAACTTGCCAAGAGAGCCAACTTCAACTCAGTCAATAGGTGCCAGCTCTGTGTTTGTGGCCAGGAAGAAATGTGGTTCTGGCCACTGAGTCAGGAACATACAAAGCTAGAACATGGTCATCAGTGATGAACTGGACCAATAGAGGGTTTTGTGGAGGCCAAACACATAGGAAGTCCGTTTGATGCATGTATGCACAGCTGACACCCAGAAAATAAGTATCTTGCTATGGGTCCTCCATCTCCCCTCATGTTCCTTGGTATTTCTTTTCCTCCTTCCCTACGCCAAACTCTGCTGCTGTCAGTAGAGAAACAATTAGGGGTGGGACAAAGCTCTTCCTGTACCACTGTGTACTGAATGCCATTCACTCATGTCTGACAGTGTTAGCGGATTTGAGGGAAAGGACTCAAGTTTTATGGATTTGTTGTATACAACTGCCAAGCCACCATTCTGTGTGGACCCGTGGGTTGAACTGGGGGAAAACCAAAACTGGGCATGGGCAAGGTTTTCAGTGGGAGAAGGAACCTAAAGGAGTGTGATTGGGGGCATTTGGGTAGATTTACTCTACTATTACACTAACTTCTGTTCTTGAGTATAGTTGGTATTTATGTTTGATTTGTTTCTACTGTGAAACCTTATTAAGTTCCAAAGAGGAAACACTTGCTAGGAGAAGAACCACATGTAGGGATGTGCTTCTCCCTATAGCCATGTATGGGAAGGCCCCATTACCCACGTGATCACTACTGATAGAAGTCTCTGTGACAGATGTTAGCTGATTGGAACCTCTGGCAAGAGGAGGCAGTCTTCCAGTTTAACTTGGTGTGTTAAACTTGTTGACTTCCTTAAGTAACTTCCAGGTCCATCATTTTTGAAAAGCAGCTCTTGGCTTGCTGCTGGACTTGTAGAAATAGCCTGGTCCGTGCAGGCTTGCGACTCTTGTGCCCCATTAGCCCCAATTTTGTGAGTTAGCTGGGACTCAGTGACGAACAAGGTGGAGAGAAATAAATCTCAACAAATGGAAGTGGCACACTGAAGAAAACAGCTGGCTCGTACCAGGAGCCTTGTCTTCCTGTAAAAAAATGGCAGCTATTCCTTTTAGGGAAACTTTAACCCCCATTGAGCTGCTTGAAGCAAGCTGCTGAGTCAGTGAGACATCAATCCACTGCCCTAAATGCTTTGACCTGGTTTTCTGACGGTTTGGACAGGCGAAAGCCAGATGGTGTCCAGTGAGCTGCTGTGGATGGTTTCTGTCCCAAGGGAGGAAATCAGGCTGTTATCACAGCTGTGGACTGCACTCCTCTTGATAAACTTTTTATCTTTTTCTCATTCTTGGGCTCTCAGACCTATGTCTTTGGTTTAACACTCAGAAAAGTACAGATTGCTTATGAAAAAGGGGTTTCTCTGGAAAGCAAACTGGCTAATGATGGGACTTGGGTCATTGTTGTCGATGTACACGTTGAGGGCTAGTTCCATGTTGAGACCAGCTGGAATCCAGCTACCAATCAAGCCTACATTACCCAGACTATTTCATTGCTGCCTGGACCACCATCATGCTGGACATTACAACACACACCATCATAGCCTGGACATGTAGTAAAGCGTTCCACATGTCTGAGACCCACATCACCACTGCTTGCCAAGGTGGGGATTCCAGTCAAGTGTAGACTGGATTTGTTTGTGCTGAAGGAAGTTGCAGTTCACAGGGCATGGCTCCTGTGCAGCCCTGGCAGATGCACTTTGTCAGTCCCTGATCCCCTCTTGAGGCAGCTAGAAGCCTTCACAGCCATGGACACTTTTTAGGTCACAATGCTGCTGTTCCTGTTCAATCCATGGATGCTGGACACACAGCTTCTTCGAAGCTGATCTGTGTCGTGCGTTTGGTTTTCCAGACTGCTTGTAGTCTGACCAAAGTACGACTTATTACAAAAGCCCCTCAACAATAGACTAGTAGTTGCAGTATCTGATGGATCTTCATGTTCCCTACCATCCATAGGTTTCTGGTATTGGTGATAGCTGATCACTTGGTAAGATTTCTGTCTCTTTTACCTCCTTCTGGGGTACACAGTTTACTCTGGTGTACAGTAGGGCAGTTTGGTCACTGAATGCAGCTGTCGCTCCTGGATCATGATCATGACAAAGCAGGGGAGATGGCTGCTGTGACACTGGCACAACAAAAGTGTGTACTTGGTTTTCACCTGCACCTCCTAGCACAGAACCCCTAAATTAGTGTCATTTTCTGAGTATTAGGAGTGAGAAGGGCATCTTTTCTTAGTCATATAAGCCCCTTTCAGCCACACCTGAGTTTATTTTTGAGGTGATCTTAGAGGAAAGGTTGCCAGAGGAGCCTGCCATGTGATTGGAGAGTTGGAACCCTCAGCCTCACCCCTGATCTCCAGGGAGAGATGGGCTGGAGACCAACTTACTCACCAGTGACCAGACCAGTGATGTGACCACTCGTGCCCATGTCGTGGAGGTTCTCACAAGAATTCTCACCAGAGGTTTGGAGAGCTTCCAGGTTGGTGACACACCAAGGTGCTGGGAAGGTAAGATGCCCTGAGAGGCCAGGGAAGCTCTGCTCCCCTTACCACGCATCTCTTCTCTTTAGCTGTCCCTAAGATGTGTGCTTTATAATCAATGGGCAATCGTAAGTGCGGTACTTTCCTAGGTTCTGTGAGTCACTTGAGCAAACCCAAGAAGGGGGTCATGGGAACCCTGATTTATAGCTGGTCAGGGAGAAGCAGGGGTGCCAATAGTGGGACTAGCAGTTGGTATCTGAAGTGGGGGCAGCATTACAAGACTGAGTCCTTAACCTGTGGGGTCTGTGGTAACTCTGGGAGTCAGTGACAGAATTACTTAATTTGAGAGAAAGAATTCCACACATTTGGTCTCAGAAGTGTTGAATTGTGTAAGTGTACAGAAACAGGATTTTCCCTTTAGTTACGTAGACACATTTTGAAAATTTAGGATTCTACCCTGACCATTCTGGGGCACAATGATTCTTTCTTTCTCCTAATGTCATCAACCTCAAGGTGTACTGGTTGGTCCTCTCTGGGTGGCAGTCTAATCAAAAGTGGGCACTGGATTTCAAACAGTCCTCGTGCAGCCACCCAGATTGTCTCTGGACTCCTGTGTCCTAGATGCTAAGTATAATGACTACGTGGTTGAGTATATCGCCTGTGTGGGACATAATGACTTTCTCAAAGTTTTATTAAAATGCCTCAGTCCTCCCTATACCTGACCCCTCAAAAAGAAAGCTGTGGGTGTAAGTTGGAAATAATAGGGAAGTGGTGCTGGTACCACTGCCAGCATAATGACAGCTCTCTGGGGGTGGAGCTCCTGGAAAAGGAGCTCCTCATCACTGCACCTGGGCCCTGGAGGCTGTTCAGGACGGCCTCACTCCCTGGCCAAGATTCGTGGGTGATGGCCTTGCCTGGACTTCCTCCCTGTGGGCCACAGTGACGTTCGTGCCTTCAGTGATGCATCCTGCTATGTCTAGATGAAAACTTCAAACCAAGTGGAAAGGTCATTACTAAAACTTAAAGAGAAAGCCACTCAGCTTTTTAAAATAGTCCTGATGATTAATGGGATTTGTTCAGCTCATTGGGTCCAGGTCCCTGTGGGAACCTGGTTGAGATCAATACTGCCAATTGACCCCCTGCTCTTGGAGTCCTTTGGTAATTAAATTCTGTATGAGACAAATTGATGGATTTAGTCTCAGCCTTTGTGGGTCAGAATAATAAGCTTAGGTTCATAGAAAAAATTGTCTATAGTGAAGTTGGGCATAGAAGTGAGGGGTAGTATTGTTGGGAGACGATTTTCTATAGGGCTCATGTTTCTGAATGGTCTGCAGAGGGAGGCACTCACAGTCTTTTGTCCTGGACAGGAGATATTTGTACAATGAATAGCATCATTGGAATATGGAGATAGTGGTAGTGTTTCCCTCTGGAGCAGTGGACCGCCATGCATTCTGCTCTTTATAAGTGATTTGAGTTTCTCATCATGTTGTTTCTCTTTGCCAGTGCAAGCATTGCCAAATGTTCACATCATTATCTGGTCATTTTTGCATTGATCTGTGGGATTGAGGCTCAGGGAACTGGGATACAACTTTTGATGGTCTGGCTGCCTGTTACTGGTAGAGGTAATCTGCCCTCTGCCTCTGATCCAGGAGTCTCCTGTCTTCTATGAACCAACCTGTCTTGGCTGGTTAGCTCATTATCTTATAAAATTTATTAGAGTCAAGTGCCCTTAACAGTTCTTGACCCAGGATTGTACCACATAGTGTGACATCAATCCATGTTTGGAGCAAATATTTTCAGTCACCATACACAAGAAATGATTAATGTACGAATTATATAAATTAGTACAAATCAATCAATAAGTGACAAGTTAATGAAAGAAAAGTATACAAAGAATATAACAAGTTAAAAGAAGAAACCAGAATGTAAAAGAAACATGAAAAGATGCTCAACATTACATTTAATTGGGGAAAAATGCAAGTTAAAACCAAAATAAGAGTCCATTTATATCCCTGAGATTGGTCAAAACCTAAGGAGTTTTTATGAGGATTTAATGGAAATGGGAATTGTTATATATTGCAGGTGCGAGTGTAAATTTATAGAACTGTTTTAGAGAGTGTTCTGAAACCTAATGAGACCTGGATTAAGCAGTATCTAATTTTCTCCCTCTTCCTTCCCTCCCTCCTTCCCTTACTCCCTCACCAGTACAGATTGTATATGTTATTTTAAAGAGAAATCATTGTTCACACTGTAGTAGACATACACAAAAGGCTTTCTAAACTTATGAACCTTTGATTCTCCAGAGAAATCTTTTTGAAAGTATAAATTCATTTTCCTGGTAGTTATGTTCCCACCAAAAGCAGTATATTTAACCCATTATATTTTAAAGATAAGGTAGCTGCTATACCAATTTATATTATTTAATTCATGCTTATAAAATTCATCTGTGATAAGTCATGTGATGAAACTCAGCTTTCAAGGCTAAAACTGCATCTGCCTCTCACTTCTAAACTAGCAGTGAGGGTAGAAGGGAAGCTACACAACCTATTACTAGTATTAGTGACATGATAATTCCACAATTAAAGGAGATACAGTAATTTCCTAGCCATCTCCCTCCTAGGCATGTTGATACTTCAAGATCAATATTTTTAACTGTGAAGCTGAAAGGTGACAGGAAAAACTTGTTATGAGAACACAATGGGCTTGAAGAGTGAATTTGAACTTGACATATATTCTCTGTATGTGCCAACTGTGTGCCACTGCTTGGGCTGCCACAGCAGCCCTCTAGAGACCCGGCACCTTAATGAGCTCATTTTCTCACAGTCTGGTGTCTGGAAGTCTGAGAGGGACGTGGGCAGTGTTGGTTTCTCTGGAGGTCTCTTTTTCTGGCCAGGAGGACCTCTTTCTTTTTATGTCCTCGCATGGCCTTCCCTCTGTGCACACACCTCTGCTTTATAAGGATGCCTGTCCTTCAGGATTACGGCCCCACCCTTATGACCTCATTTAACCTTGATTATCCTGAAGGGCCTATCTCCAAACACACTCAGATGGGATCAGGGCTTCAGCACAGAGATTTTGAGGGGACCCAATCTGTAACATCAACCCTGTACCTGCCACTCTTGTAAGTGCTGGGGACACAGTGAACAAAACAAGATTCCTCCCTTGTGTAGCTTGTGTTCTAGAGGGGGTATCAAACAATAAATAGTAATTCTAATGTGCAAATAAGGAGTGTACTGTGTTAGGAGGAATGTTATGGAGAAAAGCAAAGAGTAGGTGGAGGGTATCTGGAGGGCCTGCAGCTTTGGGGGTGGGTGACAGTTGTCAGTGGGGCAGCAGAACAAGCCCCCGAGTGGCTGCTGCTGAGCAAAGATTTGCAGATATTAGGGCATCAGCAGAGCGGATGTCTGCCCTTAGTATGTCTGGTGTTTTTTTCAGTTGAGAACAACAGGTGTTATTGAGAAGTTTTGGGAGACATGGTTCAGAGTCAGATAACCTTGGTTCAAGTTCTGACTTTGTGTGGTTTTGGGCAAGTCAGCCTCTGTACTCAATTACCTAAACGACACCACAGTTTATGAATTCCAGATGCCAGGATATTAAAGAGCTGATTATCCCTGTTTTAGATGAAAACTGGCAAAACAAATTATGTCAATGCTGAATTTGAACTCCTTCAGGAATCCTTGTCTGATTGCCAGACTTACCAGGGTATGGGAAGTCCCTCTCTCCAGCCCCTGAGGCAGGCATTTCACTGTTCCCTTGGTTTCACTGAACTGTCATGGAAAAGCACTTGCTTTGGTGTGAAAGATCAGGATAGACATCATTCAGTATACTGATAAATATGTCAGTCTGAGGTATTTCAAAGGGTCTTCACTTGAGTCTAGGGATTAGTTTCTGCTTTGGGTGAGGCCAAGCTGTTGATGGAATTCAGCAGCTCTTCACTGATGAAAGGTATCAAGTAATAAGGATTTATGGAGCATGCCTACAATTGCACTTTTCTCAGTAGCTAAGAAAATAACTCTGTCAAATTTTGATTATCCATGTTAATAAAAAATAAAAATATCAATGATTAACATACAGGAAATCTATAGACTCTTGTCATAGAAAGGGAGAAGTAGCAGAAAGATGCACTGTGACCAAGTGGAAGCAGTAATTCTGAAAGTGAGCAGCAGGGGGAGGTCAAAGCCCTAACTGGAGATTAACCTGGGAGCAGCTTGAGCAGGGAATGAGGGAAATGAGAAATTTAAGCAGTGTAGGAACATTGATTTTAACTGTAAGGTGGATGATAAAGGGATGTTTTTTTTTTTAAAGAAAAATGTCAAAAGGTATAATATAATTCCTTGTTCCCTCATTGTATAAATTAAGTACTTCCACTGTGTCAGACCCTGGGAGAGCTCTGGAGGAGTGGCAGCAAGTAACCCAGTCCTGATTTTCCAGGGACCTGCAGATGAGCCAGCAGAGGTAACACTAAACCCCTGCAACCCAGTGTAGCAAGGCCCTTGGTGGTCTTCTGCACAGGGAGCTCGGTGAGCCCAGCAGGAATCACCTGGCCCAGGCAGAGGGCAAGGTGACAGATTGGACAGGCTTTCGGGGAAGCCAAAGTCTGAGTGGAGGGAGGAGGACCTGCAAGTAGCTATGCCTTCACATTGTCATTCAACCTATACTGACGTTTTAACACTGTGTTAGACCTCTGGGCTAAGCTCTAGGGATGAACAGGATGCATGCCGACTTTAAAGGCCTTAGCCTCTGGTAAAGAGACACAGATCTAAAAAAGCTCACCAGTGTGCCAAAAGGTACAGGGGAAATTATGTAAGAGATTTCAGTAGCCTCACAGTCTGTTCCAGTCTAGGGAGCAGTGGTGGAGGACAAAGGTCCAGGGTTTGTGAAGATGAGTAGATGTGCAGGGTGTGGCCTGGGGACTCAGGCCATTAAAGGCCGATGAGCCACCAAGGATGAAGTTGAGGGACCAGTGGGCTTATATGTAGACCTGCAAGCAGCTTAGACTGGCTGTAGTTTAGGTGGGTGACTAGGGGAAGAAAGCCTGAGAGGCACAGGAGGGCTTCCTACATCCTGGGAATGAAGGCATTTGGGCTCACAGTGTGAACAGGATATTCTGTGTGGGAGACATAAGAAAACATCCAGGTTTTAAAGCAAAAATTTAGGTTTGGACTCATCCCAGCTGAGTTTGGGGGATAGCCCAGTGGGAAGAGCCTTGGCGGACAGCTACCCAGTAGGAGCTCCACACTCATCAGGGCTGGATGATGAAGGCATGTGTGGGGTAAATGGAAGTTTTCAACCAGAACTTTTCATGTGGCCCTGATAGTGATAAGTATGTAAGGGTCCATTTGCATATCAATGGGATATTTACCATGCAGAGCTGGTCTGGGGTAAGGGGTGGAGAGTAATGGCCATTCTCTCCTCCCATCTATTCCTGGTAGGTAATTGGTCAGGTGCCAACCAGTCACCAGGGACCCACCTATGGAATTCCTCTGGGAAGGAGCAGGTGCAAGTTGAGCATGAGTCTCAATCAGAGTGAGGGAGCTTGGGGAGCAGAGCCAAGTGAATGTAAGTAGAAAGCCCACCAAGGCCAGAGAAAGGGAGGACTTGGGAGTGTACTGTGAGAGAGACTGAGCTGTGAGAAATAAAAATTCTTTCTCCAACTTCCCTTTCTCTTGTCTTCCTTAGGTTTTACCGGATTCATAGAGAACTTGGCCCAGGCAGGAAACTGCCTTCCCCCAAAGCTACAGCTTGAATCAGAACCATTCATATAAGGGAGGGAGAAACTGAGAAAAAGTGATGGGGAAGACCTGAGACCTCATGGCTTGACAAGGCTGTTTCAGAGGGCAGAGCAGCAGACCCCATTCTCTTCTGGGTGGTGCAGATTATCAGCCAAGCTTTCCAAATAATGTGGACTATCCAGCAAAAGTGAGATTTTAACAAAGGTTGAGGCCTTCTGTGTACAGTGAAAAGCCCTTCAATGGAATATAAATTGTTTAATGGATTTTACATTCCTTGAGTATACCTCTTTTCTTTATCATTTCAGTCTGTTTTGGTGTAATTTTGTGAAGGTTGATAAAGTAATGCTTTAACTCAAATTAACCTAGTGTATAAAAAACAAAGATCTATGTAAACTTTTGGGTTAGAAAAAAAAAATCATTGAAAATTACCTCTCTTACAGAGTATGTATATTAAAACAATACTAGATTACTAATTCTACAACTTTTATAGTTTAACCTTTCTTTCAAAAGAAAACTAGTACTGATGTCTTAGAAACATAAGCTAAGGTTGCAATTTTGCCTGGAAAAAGCATAACTGTTTTCCTTCTGTGGCTTAATTCAACTAATTTCACTACTAGAGGTGACATTTTACATTACTCATTCTAAAACAGAGGTTATTCTTTATTTCATGTCTTAAAGTTGTTCAAAGACTGAGGTTTAGAGATGGAGTAAATTTATATAGACTAGCTCTATGGAGAAAGTTTTATGATGTTGTTTCATCCATAGTACTCAGGGGACAAGCTAACTGCTACTTCAGGCCCTTTTGGCCTGAAGAGTTTTTGTTCTGAATCTGTGGTTTAAATGCATAACAAAAGAAAGGAATCTTTAATGGTGCTTGCTTTGAAATTAGAATGTGATTACTTTAAAGCACTATGGGTAGTTTTATTGCCTTAAACTATTTTTAACTGCCGTTCTTTTTTAATAGTCTCTGTAACTGCATGCCAAGAGGAGAAAAGCTAGTGCAGAATTCACTTGAGTTGAGTTAGGTGAGTGCCTGTGGAGATTGCAAGAAAGATCTTCTGCGTTGATATAGTGATCATTAGTCCTATGCCTTCCCTAAAGCTTGGCACAGGGTGCTTCCGGCACAGCATTTTTAGCCTAATTGGACCAACCAGCAGCATAAGGCTATCAGACTTCCATTTTATGAAGCTGAATGATTTTTGAGAAAGGACTGCAGCAGTCAATGTGGTGTGAACACACCTCACACATAGATGCATTTGCTGCTGTATCTTTGTTTCTTGAAGCATATTTCTGACATGCAGTGACATCTGAAACTTGTATAATCTGTAAGACTGAAAAGAATAGCATCTCTGAGAGTGTTGTTACTCCTCAGGAATTCACACTAGAGAGAGGTGGAGAGGAGGCCTTACCCGGCCGCACATGCCCTCGTATGCCTCTGCAATCATCAGTCTTTGTGCATTACAGCGTTGAGTTAGAATGTTGAGCAGCATGTCTTTGTCACACCCTGGGAAAAAATATTTGAAGATTAGTGAAGTTGCTACTCAGTCATTAGGAATAACCCACTATCGAAGGATCAAAACCAATGTGCAAGCATGAGTACTTTATAGCAGTGAGCAATTTTAACTAAAATTGGAAATCACAGAGCAATACTTGATGAAGACTGGGTTCTTCCAATCTCTGATTTTAGTGTTTTACTACAGATTTTCCCTTAAAAAATCAATTAAAAATATGGGGCAGTGAAGAATATGGTCATTTCCAACCACCTCTCCATCCCCACCAAAACAAGGCTTTATTCACCTTCGAGCTGACTAGTGGTCAAATGGGCACACTGCATCCTAATTTTACAGTTGGAGAAATAAGATTTACAATGAACACACATTAAGACAAAAATCACTGCTGTAGTTCAGTACCTCCAGAAGAAGGATGAATAATAGATATGGAAATTATGAAAATACAAGAGAGGTGCACCTTGCTGAGGGATGGTGTACACCATTCTTAGTTTTCCCTGGAACTTGGTCTTTCCCAAAATAGAAGCTCTGTTTCTGGGCTTTAAGGCCCCCTCTTCCTTGTATATCAGCTCATATAACACCTGAAAGCACAACTGGTTTCAACAAATTTAGCTCTAATTATAGTCTTAGTAGAATGACCACCGAAGGCCTGAACATTCCCCTCAGCTTGATTAAAATTTAGACAGAGGTTTCTTTTGTATTATAAGTCCTTGATCTCCCTTTTCTGAAGTCATTTACTTTAGAACACTCACAATCGTAAATTCTTTCTTTACCCCTTTGAGATGTAAATCTTCCAACCACTTTCCAGTTTTACAACAGAGAAATTTCTTTCTCAAGGACTTGGGAGCTATCCTTTTGAAATTCAGTTGACCCTTGAACAACATGGGGCTTAGGGGCACTGACCCCTGCACAGTCGAAAATCTGTGCAACTTTGACTCCCCCAAAACTATTAATAGGTTACTGTTGACTGGAAGCCCACAGATAACACAGTCAATTAACATATTTTTATATTATATGTATTATACACTGTATTATACAAGAAAGTAAGCTAGAGGGAAGAAAATGTTTTTACAACTAGTCACAAATCTCCAAAAATTTTTCCAATATATGTATTGAAAAAAAATCGTCAGTAAGTGGACCACACATTTCAAACTCGGGTTGTTCAAGGGTCAGCTGTGTAATCATCAGAAAGAGCATCTGTCTCCCACTCTTTGAGGAAGGGTGGGACCTTAATCTCTGTAATGCCAATTAACAAATGCATATGGTCTAATCACAACCCTCCACCATTTCTTCAAGCACTTTTCCCTAGCTTACCCCAGTTTTTGCAAACTCTTGCATTCTCCCACCAAATTGGTTCAGTCACTGGGGAAAACAGTATGGCGGTGCCTCAAAATTTAAATATAGAACTGCCATACAATCCTCTGGGCATTTATCTGAAGAAAACTAAAGCACTAATTCTAAATGATTAATGGCACCCCTATGTTCATTGCTGCACTATTTATAATAACCAAGATAGTGAAACCATCTATTGATAGATGAATGGATAAAGATGTGATACACACACACACACGCACACACACATGCATATATAAAATAGAATATTAGTCATACAAAGAATGAAATCTTGTCATTCAAGACAACATGAATGGACTTAGAGGGTGTTATGCTAAGTGAAATAAGTTAGACAACATATTATTTCATTTTCATGTGGAATCTAAAAAACAAAATAAAACAAAACAGAAATAGACTTATGGATACAGAGAACAGTCTGGTGGTTGCTGAAGAGGAGTGGGAAGGGTAAAATAGGTCAAGTTATAAAATAAAGCATAGCACAGGTGTGGGTAAAACTGAAATCTTTCCAGAATCTCTTGCCTGGCTTTAGTTCATCTCCATATCAATAGGTGTTTCCAAGGGATGGTGGTGGTAGTCAATCTCCATATCAATAGGTAATTACAAGGGTAAGGGAGGGCATATCTGGATGTGGGACAACTCCTTGTAAGATAATAAATGAGTTTTTCCCACTTTATTTCTCCTTTGACTAATTTCCGTTTCAAAGGTATTTTGCCCCAGGATTTTCACCCTGGAGTTACATCTGGCAGTAGCTGGCAGGACCTCTGAAACTCGAAATCTGTCTACGTGGGTGTGACCATTGGGTGGGCTGCCACTAGAGATGGTGGAGAGATGCTAGGAACCCCCCACCCCCGTAGATGGTGGGGAGGCCCTGGTGACTGCAGTGGTAGAGAGTGCAGCTTCACTTGGGAGCCCCCTATCTGTGGGGCTACCAATTGGGGATCCCCTAGTGGGGAATTGGTCTAGGTCAAAGCACCTCCTAGAAGGGTGGGGCCTTCCCCAGAATTGGGGAAGAGTGGAGACACTGGAAGCTGAGAAATTAGCCCTCTGTGAGATAGAAGGCTGCCTAGAGGCCCTGAGTGGTCGTGTAGTAGGTGCGGTTGTGGGATATCTTTTCCTTGATACAGTGGAAAGTATTATCGAGGAGAGAGAGAGAGACTTTGGCGGGAGAGAGGCACACTTCAGCAATGCTTGGAGGAGCTGGGCAATGATCTACAGGATGCCCTTAAGAAAGAGAGACAGATATTGAGAAGACAGGTTGCACTCCTGGAAGATAACATTAGAAGCCAGGGAGAAGACAGGAGAATCTGTGTTGCAGGAGGCCATGGGGGAGGGGGAGGAAAGAACGGTGCTTTCAGCCCTGGAGAAGGTAGAGGAGATATTGGGAGAGGATGAGGGGGTGATCAAAGGACTGATCTGTTGCCGTCGCCACTGTCCGAGGCCCCAGCCTCTCCTGTATTAAAGGCCTGCTTAGTTGAAATTAAGAAAGTAAAAATGCAACAACTGTGGGTTCCTCAGGGGAAGAGCTGCCCCCTCCCCAGGTTGTGGAGCACTCCATGCCCTGCCTCTATACTCAGGATGAGCTAGTGGACATGAGCATCTGGTATTGGCAGAAGCCATCAAAACCTCTGCCTATATGACTCATATGTCTCTGGGATGTGGGGGTGGAAAACATTGTTATGTTGGGTTCTGAAATGCTTAGACTGGCTTCTTTGAAAACTCACCCTTTCCTCTGGCAGTTGTTAAGTGCCTGTCACACCTCAGGGAATCAGGGGTTTCTGGATTGGCTGATAGCAGCCATCAGGGCAGTTTGGCCTAATCAGGGTGATTTACCATAATTATCCACTAGCTAGAAAATGTATGTAGAGCTCCAGCACGTGTTATGGGAGCTGGGCAGGAAAAACATCATCTATAATATGGACCCCCAAGGGCCCCAATGAGGAGTCGTTCACCATAGGAATGAGAAATCTGGTGCTGCATACAGCTCCACATCTCTTTCTGGGTTCCTAGTGACTATTCTTGCCCCCACATAGGGCAACCAATAAGTGAGGCTACTTGTAGTTTAACAGATCTGTGGGAGGTTGATACAATAAGAGCACAGAAGGAAGTACGGACTATGACAGAAAGGAGAGATGCAAAGGGCCCTGTGAAGGTTTCAAAGACCCAGATGTGGGTTTATTTGATAAAGGCCAGGGTAGTGAAAGAAAAACATGATGGGAGCCCAATAGGATCTTGCTGGAACTGTGGCACCAATTAAAGCCAGAGCAGCAGTTCCAGCTGCTGAGGCCCAGAACACGGAAGCTGGAGACAAAGCCGCTGCAAGACTTTCTGGGGGACAGTATTCAGTATTTGCCTGGGCCTTCACCCCTACAGGGTGATGATTGGGCAGAGTTACAGCACGGGACAGTAACATTGTAATAATTTCATATGATTACAGGGAGTAGCTCCACTTATCGTGGGGATCACTTTGTAATATATGTAAATTTTGAATGAGAATAAAAACTCTTTGCCTTTTATTTTAGAGGATTTGAGTTCCATCTCTTTCCTCTATTGCAAAAGTCTTGAATTTTTCCTTGCCTGTTTAATTCTGTGTGGTACAGTTTTACTTTAACAAAAAGAGATGTTTAAGGGAGAAAAATGGATTAAAAATCTAGGATGTTGTAATTCTTTGAGGGAAAACCCCAGGGAAAAGTACCTTTGAAACTGAAATAAGCCAAAGGGAGAAATAAAGTGGGAGAAACCCATTTATTTCTTACAAGCAGTCCAGTTCTGCTCCCCTGTGTCTCTTGCAACCAGGCTGCAGAAAAAAAGGCCCCTTGCAACCCCTCTGGTACAGATAAGCCCTAGCTGGCCCTTGTAATTAGCTATTGATATGGAGATGAACTACTTCTCTTCACACCTTGGAAACACCTATTGATATGGTGATGTACTAAGGCCAGGTGAGAGATTCTGGAAATACTGCAATTTTACCCACAGATGTTAAGCAGATCATCTTTGTAGATTAAAGCCATCCTGGATGTCCCTAGAAAAGCTTTGAGTCAGGTTGAAATATCCAGTGAATGAGGGCATGGGACCAGGATTTACGTAGATGACTATGTCATTGAGAAACAAAATAAAGGGGAGAGAGTTTTATGTAGGTGAGAGAATGATCCAAAAGCTGTAAAATGAAGGGGTGGGGGAGGCAAAAAATCATCTCCAAAGACATAAATTTATGGTTTGTAAGAATGAGGGCAACCTCCAGGAAGAGCTGCAGAGCAACGTGGTGCCCTAGGTATTGAACATTAAGTGGTTCTGTTGGACTCTGCAAACTGCCTGGTGGGCATTCCTCAATGAACATATTTTTAATATTAAATAGAAATTTTTTCACTTATATCCATTGTGATTTTTATCTTCATCACAGACATGTGATTATTATACCTTTTGTTTTGTTATTGTTCAGTTGAGACTATCCAAAGCCTACCTCTCTGAATTACTCTTCATTTTTCAAAGTGTGCATTGAAATTCTTGCTCATTTATCCTTACAGAGATATTTCAGAATAATTTTACATGGATCTTGAAAATATTAAAAGTTTTGAATTAAAATAACTGTACAATTAGGAATCAATTTAGAAAAGTCTTTCTGTCATTAACATGGTGTATTATTGTTTTCTTTTCTAAAATATTTAGTAGAGATTTATAGAGTTTTTGCAAATGACAACAGACATAATGTTAAAATTCATATCTGTATTTCTTTTTTTCTTTCTTAAATATATTTTTTAGTTTATTTTGGTATCATTAATCTACAATTACATGTGCAATATTATGGTGATTGCCCCCTTCATCAGGTCCCCCCACCAACCCCATTACAGTCACTGTCCATCAGCATAGTGAGATGCTATAGAGTCACTATTTGTCTTCTCTGAGTGGTACAGCCCTCCCCATGCCCCCCCAACACTATATCTGCTAATCGTAATGTCCCTTTTTCCCCCTTGTACCTCCCTTCCCACCCACCCTCCGCAGTCCCTTTCCCTTTGGTAACTATTAGTCTGTTCTTGGGTTCTGTGAGTCTGCTGCTGCTTTGTTCCTTCAGTTTTTTCTTTGTTCTTATACTCCACATATGAGTGAAATCATTTGATACTTGTCTTTTTCGGCTTGGCTTATTTCACTGAGCATAATACCCTCTAGCTCCATCCATGTTGTTGCAAATGGTAGGATTTGTTTTCTTCTTATGGCTGAGTAATATTCCATTGTGTTTATGTACCACTTCTTCTTTATCCATTCATCTACTGATGGACACTTAGGTTGCTTCCATTCCTTGGCTATTGTAAATTGTGTTGCAATAAACATGGGGTGCATATGTCTCTTTCAAACTGGGCTGCTGCATTCTTAGGGTAAAATCCTAGGAGTGGAATTCCTGGGTCAAATGGTATTTCTATTTTTGTTTCTGAGGAAACTCCATATTGCTTTCCACAATGGTTGAACTAATTTGCATTCCCACCAGCAGTGTAGAAGGGTTCCTTTTTCTCCTCATCCTCGCCAACATTTGTTGTTGTTTGTGTTTTGGATGTTGGCCATCCTCACTGGTGTGAGGTGATATCTCATTGTGGTTTTAATCTGCATTTCTCTGATGATTAGTGGTGTGTAGCATCTTTTCCTGTGCCCGTTGGCCATCTGAGTTTCTTCTTTGGAGAAGTGTCTATTCATGTCCTCTGCCCATTTCTTAATTGGATTATTTACTTTACGTTTGTTGAGGTTCGTGAGTTCTTTATATATTTTGGATGTCAACCCCTTATGGGATATGTCATTTATGAATATATTCTCCCATACTGTAGGATGTCTTTTTATTCTACTGATGGTGTTCTTTGCTGTACAGAAGCTTTTCAGCTTGATATAGTCCCACTTGTTCATTTTTGCTTTTGTTTCCCTTGCTCGGGGAGATATGTTCATAAAGAAGTCACTCAAGTTTATGTCCAAGAAATTTTTGTCTATGTTTTTTTCTAAGAGTTTTATGGTTTCATGACTTACATTCATGTCTTTGATCCATTTTGAATTTACTTTTGTGTATGGGGTTAGACAATGATCCAGTTTCATTCTCTTACATGTAGCTGTCCAGTTTTGCCAACACCAGCTGCTGAAGAGGATCTCATCTCCCCATTGTATATCCAAAGCTCCTTTATCAAATATTAATTGACTGTATATGTTTGGGTTAATGTTTGGATTTTCTATTCTGTTCCACTGGTCTGTGGGTCTGTTTTTGTGCCAATACCATATTGTCTTGATTACTGTGGCTTTGTAATAGAGCTTGAAGCCAGGGAGCATAATTCCCCGTTTTATTCCTCCTTCTCAGGATTGCTTTGGCTATTCGGGGTCTTTTGTGGTTCCATATGAATTTTAGAATTATTTGTTCGACTTCATTGAAGAAAGCTGTTGGTATTTTGATAGGGATTGCATTGATTCTATAGATTGATTTAGGTAGTATAGCCATTTTGACAATATTTATTCTACCTAGCGAAAAGCATGGGATGAATTTCCATTTGCTATTGTCTTCTTTAATTTTTCTTAGGAGTGTCTTGTAGTTTTCAGAGTATAGGTCTTTCACTTCCTTCGTTAGGTTTATTCCTAGGTATTTTATTCTTTTTGATGCAATTGTGAATGGAATTGTTTTTCTGATTTTCTCTTTCAGTTAGTTCATCATAAGTGTAGAGGAAAGCAACAGATTTCTGTGTGTTAATTTTGTATCCTGCAACTTTGCTGAATTTAGATATTAGTTCTAGTAGTTTTGGAGTGGAGTCTTTAGGGTTTTTTATGTACAATATCATGTCATCTGCAAATAGTGACAATTTGACTTCTTCTTTACCAATCTGGATGCCTTGTGTTTCTTTGTTTTGTCTGATTGCTGTGGCTAGGACCTCCAGTACTATGATGAATAACAGTGGAGGGAGTGGGCATCCCTGTCTTGTTCCCCATCTTAGATGAAAAGCTTTCAGCTTCTCACTGTTAAGTATGATGTTAGATGTGGGTTTGTCATATATAGCCTTTATGATGTTGAGGTACTTGCCCTCTGTACCAATTTTGTTGAGAGTTTTAATCATGAATGGATATTGAATTTAGTCCAGTGCTTTTTCAGCATCTATGGAGATGATCATGTGGTTTTTGTTCTTCTTTTTGTTGATGTGGTGGATGATGTTGGTGGATTTTCAAATGTTGTACCATCCTTGCATCCCTGGGATGAATCCCACTTGATCACAGTGTATGATCCTCTTGATGTATTTTTGAATTTAGTTTACTAATATTTTGTTGAGTATTTTTGCATCTATGTTCATCAGGGATATTGGTCTGTAATTTTCTTTTTTGGTGAGGTCTTTGCCCGGTTTTGGTATTAGAGTGATGCTGGCTTCCTAAAATGAGTTTGGAAGTATTCCCTCCTCTTCTATTTTTTGGAAAACTTTAAGGAGAATGGGTATTATGTTTTCTCTATGTCTGATAAAATTCAGTGGTGAATCAATCAGGTCCCGGAAGTTTTGCTCTTGGGTAGTTTTTTGATTACCAATTCAATTTCGTTGCTGGTAATTGGTCTGTTTAGATATTCTGTTTCTTCTTTGGTCAGTCTTGGAAGGTTGTATTTTTCTAAGAAGTTGTCCATTTCTTCTAGGTTTTCCAGCTTGTTAGCGTATAGATTCTCTTAGTATTCTCTAATAATTCTTTGTATTTCTGTGGTGTCCGTCATGATTTTTCCTTTCTCATTTCTGATTCTGTTTATATGTGTAGATTCTCCTTTTCTCTTAATAAGTCTGGCTAGGGGTTTTTCTATTTTGTTTATTTTTTCAAAGAACCAGCTCTTGGTTTCATTGATTTTTTTCTGTTGTTTTATTCTTCTCAATTTTATTTAACTCTTCTCTGATCTTTATTATGTCCCTCTGTCTGCTGACTTTGGGCCTCATTTGTTCTTCTTTTTCCAATTCCAGTAATTGTGATTTTAGCCTTTTCATTTGGGATTGTTCTTCCTTCTTTAAATAGGCCTGGATTGCAATATACTTTCCTCTTAGAACTGCCTTTGCTGCATCCCACAGAAGTTGGGGCTTTGTGGTGTTTTTGTCATTCGTCTCCATATATTGCTTGATCTCTGTTTTAATTTGGTTGTTGATCTATTGATTATTTAGGAGCATGTTGTTAGCCTCCATGTATTTGTGAGCCTTTTTGTTTTCTTTGTACAATTATTTCTAGTTTTATATGTTTTCGATCTGAAAAGTTGGTTGGTAGAATTTCAATCTTTTTGAATTTACTGAGGTTCTTTTTGTGGCCTAGTTTGTGGTGTATTCTGGAAAATGTTCCATGTGCACTTGAGAAGAATGTGTATCCTGCTGCTTTTGGGTGTAGAGTTCTGTAGATGTCTGTTAGGTTCATCTGTTTTAGTGTGTTGTTCAGTGCCTCTGTGTCTTTACTTATTTTCTGTCTGGTTGATCCATATTTTGGAGTGAGTGGTGTGTTGACGTCTTCTAAAATGAATGCATTGCATTTTATTTCCCCCTTTAATTCTTTTAGTGTTTGTTTCACATATATTGGTGCTCCTGTGTTGGATGCATAGATATTTATAATGGTTATATTCTTTTGTTGGATGGCCCCCTTTATCATTATGTAATGTCCTTCTGTATCTCTTGCTACTTTCTTTGTTTTGAAGTCTATTTTGTCTGATACAAGTACTGTCACACCTGCTTTTTTCTCTTTGTTGTTTGTGCGAAACATCTTTTTCCATCCCTTCACTTTTAGTCTGTGTATATCTTTGGGTTTGGGGTGAGTCTCTTGTAAGCAGCATATAGATGGGTCTTGCTTTTTTATCCATTCTATTACTCTGTGTCTTTTGATTGGTCTATTCAGTCCATTTACATTTAGGGTGATTATTGATAGATATGTACTTATTGCCCTTGCAGGCTTTAGATTCATGGTTACCAAAGGTTCAAGGGTAGCTTCTTTACTATCTAACAGTCTAACTCAACTCTCTTGTTAAGCTATTTTAAACACAGTCTGATGATCTTTATTTCTCTCCCTTCTTATTCTTCCTCCTCCATTCTTTATATACTAGGTGTTTTATTCTTTGCCTTTAGTTAATATTTGGATGGTCTGCTTTCTTTGCTGTGATTTTATTTTCTCTGGTGACATCTATTTAGCCTTAGGTGTGCTTCCATCTAGAGCAGTCCCTTTAAAATATCCTGTAGGGGTGGTTTGTGGGAGTCAAATTTCCTCAACTCTCGCGTGTCTTGGAATTGTTTAATCCCTCCCTCAAATTTATATGATAATCGTGCCGGATACAGTATTCTTGGTTCAAGGCCCTTCTGTTTTATTGCATTACATACATCATGCCATTCTCTTCTGGCCTGTAAGGTGTCTGTTGAGAAGTCTGATGATAGCCTAATGGGTTTTCCTTTGTAGGTGATCTTTTTTGTCTCTCTGGCTGCCTTTAATACTCTTTCCTTGTCTTTGATCTTTGCCATTTTAATTATTATGTGTCTTGGTGTTGTCCTCCTTGGGTCCTTTGTGTTGGGAGATCTGTGGGCTTCCATGGTCTGAAGACTATTTCCTTCCCTAGCTTGGGGAAGTTTTCAGCAATTATTTCTTCAAAGACACTTTCTATCCCTTTTTCTCTCTCTTCTTCCTCTGGTTCTCCTATAATGTGAATATTGGTCCATTTGGATTGGTCACACAGTTCTCTTGATATTCTTTCATTCCTAGAGATCCTTTTATCTCTCTCTGCCTCAGCTTCTCTGTACTCCTGTTCCCTGATTTCTGTTTCATTAACAGTCTCTTGCATCTCATCCAGTCTGCTCTTAAGCCTGTCTATCGATTCTTTCATTTCTTTTATCTCCCTCCAGACTTCATCCCTTAGCTCATGCATATTTCTCTGTAAGTCCACCAGCATGGTTTTGACTTTTATTTTGAATTCTTTTTCAGGAAGATTGGTTAAATCTATCCCACCAGGCCCTCTCTCTGGAGTTGTCTGAGTGATTTTTGACTTGACCAGATTCTTCTGTCTTTTTATGTTGATAGAAGTGGTCGCAGGGAGGTGGCACGTGTGTCAGCTGGGAGAACAAAGTCCTTTCCTCCTTGTTGTTCACCTTGTCCTTCTCCGCAGCCTGCGCCTCTTACCCGCACACCAGGAGGCAGCCTCCGGGATAATCCCCTGAGGTGCTGTGGGCGGGGCAGCCCTCAGGCTAGCCTAGAGCACTACGGGGTGTTGTAGCTATGCCGGGTGTGTTCTTCTGCGAGGACAGCACCCCTTCATGCCCTCCAGACCTTGCTCTGGCTTCTGCTGCCTGTGCTGATTACCTGCACACCAGGAGGCCGTCTCTGGGATAATCCCTGAGCTGCCGTGGGTGGGGCCGCCTCAGGCTAGCCTAGAGCACTTGGGGGGGTTTGCAACTGCTCTGGGTGAGTTCTATTGCAAGGACGGTGCCCCTTCGCGCCTTCAGGACCTTGCTCTGGCTTCCGCTTCCAGTCCTGGTTAGCTGCGCACTGCGAGGAAACTCTGTGTGGTTGCTGTGGGTGGGGCCACAGCTGTGGTAGTTCAGCTGGTCTCTTTGCATCACTGGCCGGGGGGAATGAATGGCAGGCTGCCTATCACTGTGAGGGGCTTGTGGGCTGCTTTACTTGGCAGGAGTTCGGGGGCCTGAAGTTCCTCAAGATTCCTAGACTGCTGGGCTGAGTGTTGTGGCACGATTTTGTTCAGCTGTTGGGCCCTTGTCTCTTTAAGACTTTTAAAAAAGCACTTGCTTTTCTTTTGTCCCAGGGGAGCCGGCTGTGGGGACCCGCTCGTGGTCTCCATCTCGTATCCTGCCCTTCGATTTCTCTAATATCTAGTACACCATGCGATGTGTGTCTGTGCTCCTGGTGCAGATCATCAGGGGTGGTTATTTAGCAGTCCTGTGCTTCCACTCCCTCCCCACTCTGATTCTTTTCCTCCCGCCGGTGAGCTGGGGTGGGGGGAGTGCTTCTGTCCCACCGGGTCATGGCTTTGTATCTTACCCCTTCATGAGATGCTGAGTTCTCGCAGATGTAGATGTAGCCTGCCTGTTGTACTGTATCTTCCGGTCTCTCTTTTAGGAATAGTTGTATTTTTTGTGTTTTCAGAAATATATATTGTTTTGGGAGGAGATTTCCCTGTCCTGCTCATGCCACCACCTTGAGCCCTCCTTCACCAGAAGTATTCTTAAAACAGGGTTTACTTAAGGAAAATTTGTGGATCTTTAACAGCTCTATATCTTATCTTAAAGGTTAAATCTTTTTTACAAGAACTTAATTTTCTTCCTTCTTTCCATATGCCTTTTCTAAATTATAGTTTCATTCATTGAGCATCCATCTATTAAGAACCTTCAGACCAGACTCCATGCTCTGGGAGCTCACAGACCCTTCAGTGAGTGAGATAAAAGGACAACAAGCCCAGTGAAAATAGGCTCAGTGACAGAGTACTGACGTGGAGTGCCTGGGGTTGGTACAGCTGGTGAGCCTGGAGCGCCCAAGGAAGGACTCAGAGAGGAAGACTCATCTTAAGATAATCTTGATAAAGAGAATTTGGATTCACAGGAGACAGGAGAAGAAAATAGCATGCTGGGAAGGGGGGTTATTGGGTCCGTTTCAGAGATGTGGAAAAGCAGGTGCATTTCAGGAAATGGCAGAAAGTGTGATTTGGCTGGAAGTGGAGTAGCAAAAGAAGCAGGTTAGAAAACAAGGACAAAGAAGGGTATCTTATCCTAGATTAAGGTTTTTTTAATTTCAGATTTCATTTAGTAGTTAGTGATAAGACATTTAAGATTTAAAGCAAAAATATGATCAACAAGATCGTATTTACAACTGAGAGGTACATCTGTTCAGTGTTATTGTCTTTTTCTATTATTTTTCTTCTTATTCTAGTTCTTTGCCTAGCTTTTTGTTTTGATCTGTGTTTGGTTTATGTTAGACATCAGCTATTTACACCCCATTACAGTATTAAAACAGTCTTATTACCATAAAAAGTGACAGACTTTTTCAGGCTTACCAAATCCTTGGAGTGCTTCCCGTAGCATCTGAGCATCCATTATGGGGTTGAAATTGGGAGCTGGGAAGATGGTTCCTTGAACCTGGTAGGAAGAGTCAGTGAGAAAGAGATTGCAGTAATTCACATGGGAGATTGCAACACTTTTATTCAGATAAATAAAAAAACTATATTCTATATATTTAAATTACTTTAAGACAAACAAGTCTGTTACACAAATGTGCTCGTTGTATGTTAATTGCAAAGAGCAAATTTTATTGAGTTTTTTTGTTATCCATTGACCTCTATTATATTGGCACCTATGATTCATCTAGGAAATTGAGATAATAGAACCAATAGTAGAAAAATGTAAGAAACAGTTATCTTCTTAATAAACAGTAAACTTTTTCCTAGGGAATGGAGACTATTTTATAGAAACTGAAAAGAGAACTATTGAAGGGTTCCTGTGAATTAAAAGTGATCACCACAGCTTTTTTACACATTAGGGACCCTAAGGTCATATTAGAGAAGATGGAAATATTTGAATTTGGACTATGGGATTCATAAAAATCTAGGTGATGTAGATAGGGCAGAGATTTTTTTTTAGCTGCAGCTTGCAGCTGCAGAGGAAAGCATGAAAATCTGACTGACATTCTGTTTAAATACTCTCCTTTGCCAGTAATCATATGGCAGAACATTTAAGTTAGGCTTTGAATCCACTTGGTTTATTATTTTAGACTGAGCCAACCAGGACTAGTTACTGTTTGATCACACTCAAAACAAGAGAGCTCTCCATCAAAATTTATTCAGAAGGGGAGCTCTCACCCGGTCTGTTGCCAGTGTGCCCAGAAACATTGGGAAAAAATGCCTTCTCACAGCATATGGACCTATCTGGCCCCAGGAATTTAAGCATTCTCCAAGCTCTTCTGCAGCAACACATCTTTGCTGAAGATGACACTTCCCAGTGCCCAGTGTTATATGGCAGAAAATAGATTAGAAGAAGACTGGACCATAATTTCTAGTCAAGGAAATATACATATACTGATACTACCATATTTATAAAAAGATTTTTGGAGGATTAAAATATTGTTCACTTGGGTTAAAACTAAGAATTAAATTCAGTGTGGATTCCATTTGACTGACATTAATAAACATGCAGCTGTGTACTTGAAGTAGACTGGACACCATATGATAATTGTTATATGGACCTATTTGCACACTTAGAGGTACAACCATGTTAGTGGAATGTTCTCCTTAAATTTTTATATGAACAGATATATGGAATTAAAATAAGGAAATAGTCTGTACCTTATATTACTAAAGTACATATGCATTTACAGACCAATATCCAGTTCTGATTACCTCAAGTTTATTGGAGGTAATCTAGAAACTAAATTCTCTTGAGTCAGTCCTCAATTCTGCAACTTATATATTAGGAGTTATATATTAGGAGTTTTCTCTCCTTTATTCATTAACCTGTCCCACTGGGTAAGATTCTATTAGGAAAATACATTGATTATTTTTTTATTTATTAAATGAATTTCAGATATATTCTAATGTAAATTTCCAGACTGAATTTCCTCACCTCAAGCATTTTCTTTTGAATCTTATAATCCCAGAGGAATTTATGCTTTAAACTTTTGAAAAAACAACCATATTTTTAATGTAAATTTTTTTTCCTGCTACTTGTCACTGCCTTGTACTAAATGCTTTTTTGTCTGTGTAGGTCTGTCTCAGTATTTTCATTGGGAAAATTAAAGGTTTTTCGAGGCATGGGAAGGAAGTACTTATTTCACCTATTTTAGGAGAGAGAAGGTGTGTTTGGATGAGTCTTGCATGGACAGTACCATGTATTGCCTTGGTGAAATTAATCTTGCTGAGTGCTGTCAGCCCCAGGGCTGATTTAAGTATAAAAGCGAAAATGTATTTGAAAACAATAAGACATACTGTTAAATATGTGTAGGTTATTTAGGCACTTTTAAACACAGACAGCACAGATGTCTGCCTCAAAACATTTCATTATTGGCCAGATTAGGATCCCCTGGAATTTCTACTGGAGTAAGTGCTATAAACTGAAACTATATATCTTTATGCCAAACAAAAATCTTTGAAATTTATACATAAGGAAAGTTAGAAATGTTTATATATAGTGGTTTATCAGACTATCTGTAGGTAAAAGAAAAAAGTCCATAAAGCTTTTCTTCATAGTCATTGTTAATCTTTGTACAAATTACTAGTGCAATGTATTTTTACAGCATAATGTAAAAAATACTATATTTTTTTGACAGGTCTAATCTTCTTTGCCACCTAAAATTATTAATTTCTTGTCATTGGCCTTAAAATAATACTTAAAATGTTCTGGAAATAAATTCAACCCTTAAAGTAAAACAAAAAGCTTAGTAATTCACAGAACACCATTTTTTCTAGTAAGTATTTGTCATTCATGTCTGTTTATATGGCATATTAAATCATTATATTCATTTCTGTGCCAATTACTATGCTTCAGCTAAGCTCAAGTCAGACATTCTGTGTAAGGCACATACTTAATGTTCCTTTTACTTATTTTGTCATTAGAATACTGGCTTTGTCTTAAAAATGATTGATTTTCCAGCTCTTTTGAGATGTAAGTGATGTATATATAATATTGTGTAAGTTTAAGGTGTACAGTGTGAAGATTTAATACCTGTTTATATTGTGAAAAGCTCAGCACAATAAAGTTAGTTAGCACATGCATCACCTCCTGTATTTTCCTTTTTTTGTCTGTTGAGAATACTTAAGATCTACTCTCTTAGCAACTTTCAAGCATATAGTACAGTATTATTAACTAGAGTCACCAGGCTGCGTATTAGGCCCACAGGACTTATTTACCTTATAACTGGAAGTTTGTACCCTTTGACCAACATCTCCTGATAACCCCCTCCTGCTTCCAGCCACTTTGAACTACCAATCGTAATAATGATTATTTTGTCTGAACTGACTAGTTAGGTCTATTGAAATAGTCAATTGCCAGTTTTAACTTTGTCCCATCTATTAAACAATTCTTTGAAAAAACTAATTGGTTACTTGCTTTGGTCCATAAAACTTTTTTCAAATGACTACACTGTTTCTATAGCATATATTCATCTGTTTTATAGTAATTTGACTTTTCCTTTAGATTTTTTCCCAAAATTTATGCTCAGCCATACTCTGTACATTCTTTAATACCTAACACCAGTCTCTCTAATAAAAGTCAATCTGTACTGAGCAATTATTTCACTAACTCCTTAGCACTTACTGCTTTTCTATTTATATTAGTACATTCTTGCTACTCATTCTTGAAATTGGAAATTTGATTATGTCCTAAATAGTATTTATGTACCAAGTAGTTGTTCTATGATTTCATTTCTTATCCTTCTGATTATATTGTATGTCCCTTGTCTTCAGAAGATAGATCATATTTTACCAGGATTTTCTGTATAGAGAGACTTCTTTTTAAAATGTTCTCATTTACTAGTGTTGTGACTTAAGTTCATAATTTCTGAAAAAAATTCTTTCATGAGATTATTGGCTGAATGACCTGGCTTTATATGTAATTAACATGATTAAACTTATTTTTACAAATGCAGAAAATACATGAATTAACATGAAGATTCTTTTAATAATTATATTTATCAACTTTATTGTTTTGTATTAGGGAAACAGAACAAAGACAAATAAACCAAACATAAAAAACAATTAGCCTGCAGAAGAAGGTGCAGGGAAGGAAGATATTCCCAGCTGAGAGGGTATTTTTCTCAACCACATGTGTGAGCAAATACGTAAATAAGCAGGTAAGAGCTGGGAAATGGGAGTATAGTTAAGCTTGACCGTTGTCTTATGTGAGACGCAAAAGATAGAGGTTAGGGGTGGCAAAGACATAGTGACTAAGGTAAGGTTTTCAAGCAAAAGTGTGAGATAATCTGATTTGAGTTCCAGTAGTAACACTATAGCAATATAAGGGATGAAACAAAGAGGTCTTACCAAGTTTCAGGGTGGCTAATTCAGAACCCACTGAGATATGATACAGCCCTGAATTGAGGCAAATAGCACATTCTCAATCATTACAGATTGCTTGGTTAACTGAATGTAACTTAACTAGTAACTGTGTTTTAAGTTAACTGAGTTTAATCTTTTGAAAGAGTCAAAGACTGTTGTTTCGAGTGTTTTTCAGCATATAAACTTTTAAAAGCAATGTCCTTTCTTATGTAGAAGTTCCTAATTTTTTTCACATCTCAGAACAAATTGCAAATTTTGAATAAGTAGGCACTTTCCAATGTGACATGAAAAATAATGTATATATAGTAAAATTATTTTTCTTGCTTTGAAAATTGACAGATTTAGAAATAATATCATTTGTCTAAAGCAAAATAAATCTAGTGCCTGTCATTTCAGTTTGAACTCCTTCCACAAGGTAACCAAAATATAATCTTTGCTTCCAGTCATTTGTGAATTTAGGTTCTTGCAGAATAAAAAATGCTTCCTTTTTAAACGACAGAATAAACTTCCTCATAAACTCACTATGCAGAAGAGGGTAAGTAATTTGTAGATTTAAAGTTGGTTCTAGAATCACCCCCTGAGTAAATAGTGAATTTCTCTAACAGAAACATTTCAGAGTTATTATCTGGAACAGAGTACAGTCTGACAAAAATCATATATATTTTGCTCATGAAGTTGATAAAATTATTTTCTTTGTTTCATAAAAATAGGTACATCAATAAATGCATTAGTTTTATTTATTCATAGCAAATCCAGGGGCCTAGGTCCATAAACCCATATCCCTCCTAATTCAACGCTCATAGACTACCCACTTTTAGTCCTTTTTCTCATGTGGCTTTTGAGTCACACTTGTGTTGACAACCTGAGACTTAAGACTTTTAGCCTTTGAAATGCTAGCCACTTGAGTTGGTAAATGGGCTGGATGCTTGCTTCAGTATAGGTTTCCAACAATAATTCAGCATCATTGAAATACCTTAGTTTTAGTGTAATTGATATTATTAGATCTCTAGTTAACTTAGGAGCTTTAGAACCCAGAGAGGAAATTCTGCAGAAACCCTGGGATTCTTTTTCCATAAGGCCTTTCTCTTGAGCCAGAATTTACCCTCTGCTGGGGCACTGGGCCTCCGATCTCCATTGGTTCAGACCCAAATACCCCAAACTCCCTTAAAGGTCTTCAATCTTCCTAACGTCCACTGCCTCACAGTTGACAGGATCTGTTCTGAAGTGGCTTCATGGCTTTAAGCACAGGTGACACTACGGGATGGGCTGACAAAGTCCTCTTCTTCGTGCTTCCACAACTGATATGCCCTTCAGTCTTATGCCATCAGGCCTACTGCAGCAGCTGTCCTTTGGTCCCCTTTTAGTTTCTGTTACTGCTGCCTTAGTAGAAACCTGTACTACTTTTCCCTTGGGTTATACTCAATCACGTGCTAAGTAGGTCCAGTTTGTTTTCACTCTAGAATAACCTTCTAAAAGATCAAACACATCACTTGCCTTTCCATTCCTAAAAGCTTCAGTGTCCAAAGCAATGCTTCTCAATATTTATTTTCTGTTCTGGCCCACAAGGTGGATGATTTTCACCTGAAAGGAACATCTCTGGTGACATCTAGGTTTATGAACACATCACAGTCTGCTAGCCTTAATGACAAACCCTTTTTGCCTGCTCAGCAGAATATATTGTAATACAGTTAAGTGGGAAAATCATATTATAGGGCAAAACATGAATTGCATAGAATATAAAAAGACCTTCATCCTTTGGCCCATTAGTATTAATGGCAGTATTTTCGGTGCCTTCTGCAGCTCATTCCCGGGACTGGGATATTGGTGACTTGTGGGATTCAATCCCAATATTCTTCATGATCTGGTCCTTTACTGTCTGTGTGGGTTCATATCTTATTCTCTCTCTCCTTAAACTCTCTTCCTCCACTGTGACACACATAGCCACACAGTCCAGGTAAATGGGACTTCAGTGGCGTTCTTTTACAGGGAGCCCTCCTGATGTCTCTAGTAGCGTTGTCTGCTCTCTGCCTGGTGCCGCCAGTCAGTCATGAGCCAGACTATAGCACATCCTGCAGAGTGTGAGCATGTCAGCAGAAAATGCTTGTTTCTAGTTCTACCAGGTTTCTAAGAATAATGAGTCCTATTAAGTGGGCTCTCTTTGTTTTGTGGAGAATGAACCTTACTGTGAGTAGTTGTGAAAATCTGGAGATGCAACTGTTCTCACAAATAAAGGAAGAATATTTGGATTTTCAGGAAACCATTTGGGAAGAGATATGACAGGTACCAAGAATGGATAGTGAGGTAGAATTACTCTCTGTGATTTCTCCCTGCTATTAACAATTTTTCACTAATATTTGTTAAAGGTATTTTATGTGGACTTATTTTGCAGAAAGTAGGGAAAAGGATGAGTTACTTGGGTTGAGTCTGGGTGAAAAAGAAACAACATGTAGCCATAGAAGTTCATGAGGAAAACATTGTGATGGCATAGATATTAAGAATTTGAAGTCTGAGGGAGAATTTGGCTTCACATCCAGTAATCAGGGTATTTGAGGTAATTTAATGTGTATACCCTCCCCCCCACTGTAGCTTATATGCCTGCCTGCTCCTTCAGACTAGCTCCTCAAAGCCATAGATTGTATAGTATTATTTTTATTGAAGATGCTACATCTTTTATTGAAGTTTTTGTTGATTTAGCCTTTTCAATGTTTTCAGTAGAATATAAGAATTTTGATTACATATATTTCCTCACAAAATTAAGTGGAAATTTGTCTAAATGTGATATAATGATATCAGTTTTAGGTACTGACCCTCAATTTTTAAAATTCACACAATTGGAATTTAGTTTTACTATATAATGTTATGACTAGGCTTAAAATTTATGTGCAAATTTGCAGTTAAATCGCTTACTAGAGAATCCAATAAAAGATAATTATGTCCTAATCATCTGATCTCAGTCAGAAACACCCTTGCCCTCCTCTAATTACCCTTATATTTTAGGGGCCTTGGAAACAATGTCAAGATGTCACTGACCCAAAGAGACTTCAGTTGACACAGATTTTAGGGAGGCGGCTCTTCTTAGCAGGAGATGAAAGTGGAGGATGGAAAATTACACAACTAACAGGGAATGCATCTGCATGAAAACATGTTCAAGGGGAAACAGATTATATGCAAAATAAAGAAAATGTTTTTAGTATGTAATCTATAACTCGAGAATATGATCTTTAATATCCTAAAAGATTTAAACTGTAATTTAACTGAGTAGCACAGCAAATGTTCTCAGTTTTTAACTCCAACTATTTAGTGCACTGATAATATACTTTTAATCGAATTTTGGAATTGACTTTGATATTATCATCAAGAGTGAGACCATTAGCTTGAAAAATATCTGTATATTGATATAACTGTAGGTCACACAGATTGTAGTTTTATAGAATTTAAATATAGGTCTTACCAAATACCAAATGATTTCCCTTATTTGTGGAGTATAACAATGAAGCAAAACTGAAGGAACAAAACAGCAGCAGACTCACAAAATCCAAGAAGGGACTACCGGTTACCAAAGAGGAGGGGTGGGGAGGACAGGTGGGGAGGGAGGGAGAAGGGGATTGAGGGGTATTATGATTAGTACACATGGTGTGGGGTGGATCATGGGGAAAACAGTGTAGCACAGAGAAGACAAGTAGTGACTCTGTGGCATCTTACTACACTGATGGGCAGTGACTGCAATGGGGTATGGGAGGGCACTTGATAATATGGGTGAATGTAGTAACCACATTGTTTTTCATGTGAAACCTTCATAAAAGTGTATAAATGATACCTTAATAAAAAAATTAAATAAATAAATAAATAAATATAGGTCTTACATTGCATAATTAGAAAGCTATTTTGGGCTCACAGGTAAGATAATTTCCTATTTTTATGCAGGTATTTGCTATGTAATTTAAGGTATCTTAAATATTAATTGATCTTAGCTTTACATATATTAGCTGATCATATCTTCTTTTACTAAGTCATCTTTGAAGAATGTTAAACAATTAAAAATATAATAGGTTGTGTTACATATTATCATTAGTTATGTTACTACTGTAGACATATACACAATGATTCAAGGCAGAAGATGGTAAGTTGTATCATAAATATCTAGCAAAATACTACAGAAATTGGAGGGAAGACATAATCTTCAAGTGAAAAACAAGAAAGAGTTCAAGGAAAGGCTTCTTGAAGAGGTTTTATTTGAGGGGGATTCCTATATTTGATTAGATTTCAACAGGTGAAAATGCATTGCTTGGAAATCTCACCATTCTTTGTGAGATTCTGCCTCATGTCCAGAGAGAGTTTATGGTCCAACAGTACTGGTTCCCTTTTCACTGTATCACATTATTTCTAGCCTGATTTTCTCATCACAAATCTAAATAGAACTAAATGCTTGAAACTAAGAGAACAAAAGACCTATGAGATAGAGTCTTACACATCATGGAAAAAATATGTATCTTACTATTATATATATAATGTTATATAGGTATTATATATGTCTCTTATTATATCACTTATATATAATTGTTCTAAGAAAACATTAGATAAAAATAAAGCTATTCCTAATTAGATATAAAAACAAACATACAGATACTAAATATTTCCAACTAGCAGAGTTCCTGTCATTGTTGATTGTTTGCACAAATATTATTCTGTTTGGAAATACAGTTTAGAATGACATAAAATACAGAGAAATAAAGAAAATCACAAACAGTAATTTTAATTCTTGATATTATCTCTTTCTGCAAATAAATAGTGGTGTATACCATAAAGATGTCATGCATTTCAACAGTATTTTCAAAACTGTTTCCTTCTCACTTAAAAGAATAGATATATACATACATACATATATGTACATTTTTTCTTCCTTTCAAGCAAATCTCTAAAAATCTCCCTCCACATCATCTATGGTTCTGAGGGAGAAATCCTCTATAATACAGAATATATTTTATAAGACTTAACACCTTCTTCTGGGTGACTCACTAGCTGGATTCTGAATAATTTAGGTAACAACTCCCCACTCATTAGTGTGCCTTATTAGTATAGGCAGAACACTAGTACCATTCAATTCCCCCACTCTGATAAAGATGTCACATTACAATCACTTCATCCTCAGACTGGTCTAAAGGATTTTTCAGGAACTGAGAGCACAGCATAAATCAAAATGATAAGATGAACCTGCAGAGTTACAATAGTTTCCTTCCCAGAATAGAAATGTGGCTGGATCACTAGGAGACTGATCATTGGGTGATATTCCACATAACCATTTCAGCCAAAGAGAGGGACTTTTATTTCTATTTAATCTTTTTGAAGGTTCAGCCATTTAGTATCCAATGCTAAAAAGGCTAAACATGCATTTTCTTTCTTTTTTCTTTATAGCTTTACAGCAGGCCCCAGCCCTAACACAATGGTAGAACTGCAACTGGGTGAGTCAGTCCCTATTCACAAGAAGCTTAACATTTAACTGGTAAGACAAAGACTGTGATAAGTGATGTGATTTACTCCTGCTAAAAATTGGAAGAATACAACATACATGTATATATTTAATAGTCTGGTGCATTTTTAAAAGTTTTTTTGGGGAGGACACACTATTATACCAATTGTTCAAATACCATTTTAGGGTCAACTATTTCAGACTTGCTTAGAGCTATTTGAATATTTATCAGTAAATGATGTATTTGACATTTCTAATAACCAAAGCAAGGGCTAATGATAGGAAGAATAATATAGCTAGCTAACTTTTTTTTTGGTGAAACATTCACTGTGAATTAGTGAAACTGGGGACAGTTTCTAAAATTAAATTAAAAAATAAAAATTTGCTAGTAAATTGCATAGTGTTTCATTTCCCTGTGTTTCCAGTAAACCAAACTTCACTTAGCTGACAGGTCATAAAAAGCATGGGTTAAAAAACTGTAACTGGGTTGGCTAATCCTATCCCAACTTCTGGAAAAATATTTGGCTTACTGATCCTTGGTCAGCAGTCATCCTGAAAGAAGAATGGTGCTAGTTTCTAATATCAACATTATACCATAGTGGAATTTTTCTCTTATTTATTAGAATTAATTTCAAAGCAATCAACTTTCCTCTATAATAATAATAAAAAATATGAAATTTAAAAATAGTGTCTTTGTTTAAAGTTATTGTAACTCAGACATATCTGATTCAGTAGCTTAGGTACAGAAAGTTGCAGATATTTTATTTGGGGGGATCTGAAAAGGCTAATTCTAATTTATTTTTCTTTTATTCGGATGATAAAAGAGGAAACAGTGGTAAACATCACTCCTCCACATTTTGTTAAAGTAAATGGTCCCCGACCTTTTACCATGTGCAATATCCTTGATTTGGAGGGATACTGCAAATATAATTTGTACACAGAGGGATAGGTGCAGGGAAAGAAAACTGGGATAAGTGGTTTTGTGCAGAATCTCCAAGTTGGTCTAAACTCTAGTCTCAGTCTTTGGGTTTCATTCATACTTGTCAATGGGCTGCTTAATAGTAACTGGCCACATACTTCTTGGTATAGATTCAAAAATCTTTCTTTCTCTAATTGTTCTACATACATAGTTGTATTCCATTCAAACTCCAGACTCAGTTCAAATTCCACCTATTATGTGAAGTCTTTTCAGATTTTATCAAATATTATTATTTATTTTGCATCTCTATTGTACATGGCCTTGCATTTTTTTTTTTGTATTTGTCTTTTCCTCTAAATTTTAAACTTCTGGAGGGCAGGTACATTTCTTTTAATGCTTTTCAACACATGTAGGGTAATGCCTTAGATATAACTGGGCTCTAAGAATGTTTATAAAATATAAAAATACATGTACACCAGAGACACCTTTAGTTTACCCAGCTGTTTTTAAAATTCATTGTTCACATAAGCACGTGTGCTCTCGGCATCATCACCTGCATTTCCTTGGTAATGACCTCGGCAGTCTTGTGAGACTGAGAATATTAATCTCATTTCACAGCTGAGGACAATATGAGGCTGAAGAAGCTTAAAGCCCCGCAGATAGTGTGTCATGAAGCCAGCACTCAAGTCCAAATTTAACTTCAGGGCTGCTGCCCTTTCCATTATAGCTGTAATTGATGTAAAATTAAACAGCATGTACTATTGGGATTTTTTTTTTTATCTTTGCAAGAAAAAAATTTTATTTGCAAATAATCTTACAGGTAAAAACAAAACTCTAAAAGCATACATGGGCTGGCTGAATGTTTCCTAACTGCAAGAAATGGAAACATAGCTTGAAGTGAGTAAGAGAACATGAATTCATCTTTATTCCCTGTGTTCTGCTAGCCTCAGACAAGAAACTTCAGGGAGACAGAGCCACTGGGATAAGGACTTTTGTGAATTTAATTGGAATCTTAAGGGACAGTATGACATCAGCTTATGTCATATGTGGTTTATGCTTGAAAAAAAGAATGTACATATTAAATAATGAAAATTAAGTTTAATGATCTGATGACTACCTCAGCTAATGATATTATGATAGGCTTATATTATTTTTTCAAGTTGATGCAGAAGTGTCTACAAATATTTGTCAATTACTAAACTAGTTGTTATAAATTCCTTACAACTTACAACTTAGTAGATAAATATCAAGGTCAAGGAATTCAAGGAAGAGATAGAGAACTGAATTCAACTACACAGCCTGTTATAATTAAGATAAAAGACAGTAATATGACTTTACTCTTTTAGGAAACAATTTCCTAGGAAGGTGTGATTGAAAATAACTTTATCTTAATAATAGGTACTATTACCTTAATTAGAATAAAATTGATAGCATGGAATGGCTTCTTACTCTTCAAGGCTCCAGATATCTAATTACTAATCTCTGAAACCTGTGAATGTTGTATGGCAAAAGGGACTTTGCACATGTGATGAAGAGTTTTGAGACAGATTATCCTGGATTATTTGGGTAGGCCGTAAATGTAATCCCAGATGTTCTTATAAAAGTTGGGCAGAAGGAGATTTGCCTACAGAAAAAGGCAACATGATGTTGAAAGCAAAACGCTATAGCTCACTTTGAGGATGAAGCAAGGAGACCAGGCCCAAAGGAGTGTGGGCAGCTTCTAGTAATAGAAAATCCAAGGAAACCATTTCTTCCCTGGGGCCTCCAGAAGGATTCAGCTCTACTGACACTTTAACTTTTGCCTAGTTTAGACTTCTGATCTCCAGAACTGTAAGAGAGTAAGTACCTTGGTATGATTTTAAACCACTAACTCTGCAGTATTTTGTTACAGTAGCAATAGAAAATTAATACATTCATCTTGAAATCCTTATCTCCAGGTATCTCCAAACCCAAACCTTTATGTCACAAAATTTCCCAATCCAGTCAAGCCCCTAACCCCCTCATCAAAAGACACAATTTAAACCAAACCCCTAGATCTCACAAATATCCTGCTTTTCCTTCTCTTCTCTGAGATTTAATTAAGACTGTCAAGACAGAGCTGCCCCTCAGATTTGTCTCATCATTTGGGATTTTTGGTATTTTCAGGGAATTAGCATTTGATAGGCTATGAGGAAATTTGAAGTAACACTGTCTGGATAAATAAATGGTATGCTTTGGGATGATTACAGTTCTATGAGTAAATAGAGTATCACCGAGGCACAGGAATAGAATAGGTGTAATGGTGTAAAAGATCATAGAAGAATTTCATGTGATTGACACCAACTAACGAGAGTTATAAAAAGATGATTACCACTTGATAATTCTAAATTAGAAGTTAAAAAATTTAGAGAGGTTAATGTCTGTTCCCAGTTCACATAGTAAGTAATGGTGCCCAGATTCAAAGCCAGATCTGTCTTATTACAAAGCCTATGTTCTTAATTGCTAGACTACATTCCAAACACAGAAGAAATACAAATGGGAATTTTTTATTATTAACTAATTAATATGTACTCAATATAATTGATTTGGCAAATTAAGGAAATTTCCGACAAAAAGGTTAAAAAATTATTCATCATTTCATTGTCTACAAATTATTGTTAAATATTTTAATGGCTATAATAAAAGGAAACATATACCAAGTACTCTCCTTGTGATTTTCCCATCTTTACATATATTTTTCCAGGTGGAATCATATATTACATATTACTTGGTAAATTGTCTTCTTTGCATATTGTACCACACTAGCGAGGAGATATCTTAAAGTCTATCATGCTATTTTCTTATCTTTGAAGGTAAAAATCATCCTGGAGCAGATCTAAAAAATATTACTCAACCTTCCTTATAAATGGTCTAATAATAAGGTGTCATAGAGCTCTTATTTTCATCAATAATACATTATTTAAAGAGACCTGAAGCAACATTTGGAACTAATGAACATACCCACGCTCCAATAAAATAAATGTGAATATATTTTGCAAGCCATGTGAAGTTCTAGAGGTGAACTAGCCACATTTCTTCTTACTATTTGTATAGCTACTTTACTACTTAAATAGCACCTTTATATTCTTTATTTAATTTGAAGTTATTGACAAGGCTGTATCAGGCAAGGTAAGTGTTCTTATTTCTGTTACATATACAAATAATGCCTCAATATTTATACAAGGCCATTGGCTTTATAATTGGCAGCCCAGAGAAACAGTGTTCTGGCTTCAAACCCCATGCTTTTTCATTATGTCTTCTCTCTCAGTGCTCTTCTTTTGTACTCTCTATTGGTTATTATTCTCCTATTTCAAAAAATTAATGCTGCTTTCATACTTATGTCTTTTGTAAATTTTTAAAAAAGTCCTAATGCATATAATGCAATCTAGAGAACATAAAGCATATAATAACTTAATTTTTGTAAATGTTAAATGAAAAACCAATTCAATATAGGCTGTAAGTGATTTTATACTCAAGAAACACTGCAGTCCTGAATTTCCCACCCGAGGTAGAGATTCGATGACATTTAACATGTGAAGAATTGCATTTCATGGATATATTAGAACAATTTCTGTAAAATGATGATAGCTATTTGGTGAATGGTGATTCTAAAATTTCGGCAACTTTTTCTAATTGCTGTTTTTAGAGTGGCTGGTAAGTAGCATTCTCAAAGTACAGTGACCTATTTCACAAATAGAAATAGCTTCCTGGTGATTAAAAATTCTTTAGCCTTCAATAACAGAAATCAATAAGATGTTATATAGTGAATTATATATTCTTGAGATGTTAGTGGGAAAAATAGTCCCTTTTGCCTGCCATTGTGCTTGTTTTAGGACACTGAAACATTAGGACACTAGGAAATTGGATGCTCCAGTCCCAAAAGATTTTACCCTTATAATAATGCTTGGTTTTAGCTAGTTTTACATTTGTTCCCCCTTTCTCTGAGTTAATATTAACTAAAGCAAGAGAATATGATTTTAAAGACAAGACAGTTCTCAGCTAAATAAAATCTTGGCTGGGTAATCCATAAATAAGTTGTTTAACTTTTATGATAAAGAACTTTTCTGTTTTTACTTTAAAGGAAATTTAAACCAGAATTTTAGAATTTCAAAATTAATCTTGATGGACATACAACATATATTACAGAGTCAGAGTAATGGCCAGTTTGTTTAGGGGAATTTTTGTCTTGCACTCTTTTAAATAAATGTCCTGAATAAGATTTCTGTTCTATTCAGTGAGTGAAGATGTACAAACGTCAAGAAAACTGTACTGAAGAAAAAAATATGGTATAATAAAAGTGGAAGGCATTCACTATCAGAAGGTTTCCTTACAGACATTTGTTGTACATTTAGCCTTAATTTGCCCTGGAGATGAAGGAACCACAGGAGCACATTCCATCTTGATTGGTTTTCTATTAGCTTACAGCTTTCTACTTTAATGAAATAATTAATGGCATTGTATCAAATTCAAGATGAGTGAGGTATCTTAGTCAACTTTATTATAGCCAAAATGATTTAAAAATGTTTGAAGTATTTGAAAGTGATTTTTAATTTCTCAAGAATACCTGGTTAGGTAAGGGCATAGGATTTAAATTTTGTTATGCTTTCACTTGCAAAAGTTGATCAGTGTTCTGACAAATAGCAACTGATAAGTGATCTCATTATGAAATACATATTTCAGAAGTCATCGCATTTTTAGGAAGAAAGGATGATTCAAAAAATATTGTTGGTCACCAGAGTATATGGTAAGGTGTTCCTCCTCCCACCCCATACACCTTATAAGAAAGTCTTCAAAGTAATCTGTCAACCATTTGCCAAACCACACAATGATACCAAGATAGATTCAGAAAATGAGATTCATACACTGAATGGGGGAACCAAATCTTATTCTATCTTTTTAAAGTAATACTTAAAACACTTGAAATACTTAAAACACTTAAATGTTATTTTTACACTTTGAGACATTGATAATGTGGCTAAATTTTTCATAACATGTTCAGGTACAATTCCATTTTCTGCTCTAAGTTGCATTTGGAATGTTTTTATATCTCTTCTTAATTAAAAAAAATCTTAATAGCTACAGAGATGGACAGAGTAAGAGTTAAATCAATACTAGTACTTAGATAATTAATAGAAATTGAGGACATATGTTGAAAGGACTAAACTCTATCAACATTCATATGGTGTCTTCATATTAAAGAGAAGATTTCTGCTAAATAAACATGGGGAATTTTATAGGAATCAGTTATTTGTTGCAAATATACATCAGTCTTCTTTCTGAAAGCGGGGAGTTGGTAGAAATACTCATTTGAAAGAAAAATAGTAGGAGAAACAGTGGCAAACAGTCAAGTTGTTTATATACTACTATAATAGGGTTTTAACTTTGGCCATTTATGATTCAGATTTCACTGAGGCTCTATAAAACAGTAGCTGCCAAATGCATCCACATTCCAAAGTGAAGGATAAGCCATCCAGTGGGATCTGCAAGAGAATTCTAGAAACCAGTTTTACAACACTTAGGCATTCACCAACCTGGAGGAATTGAAGAGGCACTATTCAAAATCATGGATTAGATTTATTTGTGTAGAAGTGATGGTATTCTGTGAGACTGATGCCCTGCATGAAGAAATGAGGCAAAGAGTGGTGGTATCATCATCAAGGAGCCCACCTAGAGAACTTGCATGAGTCCATGGAATTTGGGTAGCACAGTGGGCTCACACTGCAGAAGGTCTACAGCTGAGGCCACATGGTCAACTCACTGCTGTAAGTGAGGAGGGGAGGCTCTGCTAGAATGTTTGACTCTAGGAATTTGTTGCACTCCCAGCGTTTGTATGGATATACATGTATGAGTGTTTACCATGGACCAGTTAAGAGCCACAAAGCTGGAAGAGTTAGTCATAAGTGATTTTGGAGTGATTGGGCTCCAAATCTTCCTTCATGAGGGAGCAATAGAACTCTAAGAACTGAGTGATAAATAAACTTCAGGAGAAGATTCTTGACAGTGAGTGGTGTGCTACAAACCTACAGTGGTCTCAGATATATCTTATGGCCAGAAAGCATCAGAGCTATGTGACTGAAATACCTGTTAAATAAGCCCAAAGACCTTCCTGAGTTTTTCTACCACAAACTCACTCTTCCCTTATCCTGGAGGTATTGGAAGCCTCAGTCAGGCCACTCTCAGTGTAAGGGAGTGACCCACAGAAGGATGAAAGCATTAATCTTGCCCTTTTTATTAGTATAGGTTTTTGACTTGAGGCTGGCAGGAACAGGTGAGGGAGGTAAGCTTAAATTAAGAGGAAATGTTCAAAACTTTTACCTTGCACAAACATAGACATTTTTAATTTCTATAAATTTTGTGAGTGGAAGGGACTTATGAATACTAATTACCTAAGAGTAATAGGTCATGAGATTGCTTGTGGTCATGTTTATGTCCACCCTAAATTTATATATGAAACTCTTACCTCCAGTGTGATGGTAGCTGAAGGAGAGGCCTTTGGAAGGTAATTAGGTTTAGATGAGGTCATGAGAATAGGGCTCCACAATGGGATTACTGTCCTTACAATAAGAGGAAGGGACCAGAGCTGAGTCTCTGCCATACGGGGACACAGTGAGAAGGTGGTCTTCTGTAAGCCAGTAAAAGGGCTTTCACCAGACACTGAATCTGCTGGCACCTTGATCTTAGATTTCCCAATTTTTAGAACTGTGAGAAATTAATTGTCTGTTCAAGCCACCCAGTCCGTGCATTTTCTCAGAGCAGCTCGAGCTGACCAAAACAGGACCTCTGGGAAATTAGCCCTATGGAGTTAAATGGGAAGTGTAAAAATAGAATAAAAGCATATATATTTTCATTTCCAATAAATAGGCCAAGTTTAATTTCACTATCTGAAAAAATTATTTTGGTGTTTTCCAAAAATACCTGCTAAGTAAAGTATACATTATATAATAATGCATTGATTTATGTAGTCAGGAATTTAAACTATGTGTTAGAGAGATATTCACTCAAAAAAAACCCTAAAGATTTAAATTGCTCCTTATCTTTTACTGAAATCCTTTGTTCTCCTTCACTTCATTACCCCTGTTTATTGAATTTCTCATTCTGTATTTCATTCCCAAAGAACTATTAACAATAAAAATTGCAACAAACTAATAGTCCTTTTGACTATAAATTATAAAGCCTTCTTTACACTTTTTATTTTACATAGAACTGAATTATTCAATCTTTGATTTGTAATCAAGTAAATATATACCTTCTCTTTTTGTTTGGTCTGCTTATACCCCTGCCTGTGGGCTCTGTATTAAAGAATGACGATATGGTGATGATCTTGATAGGCAGAAAGACAGATATGAGCAGGATGAAAAGAGGGTGGGGCCCACCAAGAACAGGAAAAGAGGGAGTTAATCAGCTAAAGCCAGAGAGCCAGAGATAGCTCAGAGGATCAATTAAATGAAACCACAGAGACCAAGAGTGACTTGAAGGGCATAGACACTCCTCAGATAAAAACATCAGAGTACAGGCACTCCCCAGATAACAAAATTTTCCCCAGATAAAAATGTCAGAGATTAGCCCATGTCTTCAATCTTCCAATCAGATCAAGCCCCCAGGGCAAAAGAATGTCAATCAAGGACTTCTCTGCCCTGCCAAAAAACCCATAAAAGAAACTTCACAGTAAGCAGCATGCCTTTGTCTACCTTGACACTGGCCCACTCCTCCTTTGGAGTGTATTCAAATAAAACTTACATTCTGCTTTGCTGCTGTGTCTCTACCTTTCAATTCTTTGTTTTGGTGGGGAAAAGAACCAAGGATAGAGAACTCAAACCGTAACAATTCCATGCTATACCTTGGTCTTTTAAGGATGCTTCAGGGAGGAATTAAGAATTCTCTCATATTAACTATTCCTACGAACTCCATGAAGTTGTTAATGCTTTATGCCATTGTCTTAAATCTCTCCTATTTGTCTAGCTATCTGCCTACATCTAATGCATCTTTTTTCTCTATTGTTTACCATGTTCCTGATCAGAGGAAGAGGGCATGAAAAGAATCATACATTTTTCAAGTTAGCAAAAAATTGGAGTAAATATCATGTAGCATGTAGCCAAGAAATGTCTAGTAGTTACCTTATCTGGACATTGTAAAAAACAAAGATGGCTGCTAAAAGTCAGGACTTTCTGTCCATTTCCCTTGTTGATAAGCATACATATCTCACTAGAGTAAGGCTGTCATAGTTTCAAATCATCTTTGTTCCTTATTGGACAATGTAGCAATTTACTTAAACTCTTCTGATTCACACTCTCCAGAGTTACAGTCATAGATACTTTGTATGCTGAGTTATGGTGAAAATTAATGGAATATATATTTTAACCAGTAGTAATTATTAATACTATTCCTCCTCTTCCTCTTCCTGATTATCATAATTAGCTGCAACCTGTAACCCCAGTTAGGTTTTTGATTGTTCTTCTGAGAGTTCCTTGGGATACTATCATTTTCAGTAATTATTTTTATATAAAATTAGAAATACTTGAGCTGTAAAGTTAAAACTTTAAGCCTATAGGTATCCACAGATATATTTCTAATATTTTTCCATTTCTTATATATAATATCTTAAGAATAATACTTAAAAATATTATTTATCTAAAATTGCTTACACTGTACAAAATTAAGAAGTTGATCACTCATTCCAGCAGCTTTCAAGACTATATGGACTTTTCTTAAAACCATGTAGGAGAAACAATGTCAGCCATCAACATCATTATGCAAATTTGGCATCTACAATATTCAGTTTCTTCCAGTGCTTAATGAAAATATATAGCATTAAATGCATATGTTTAAACAAAAGAAAATTTTCGGGTAAAAAATTTAAGCTTTAACCATAAGAAATTAGAAAAGTGATAGAAAATTACACTCAAAGCAAGGAGAAAATAGGATGTAATAAATATGAGTAGAAATCAATAGAATCAGAAAGGTAAAAGTAAAATGAGATCATAAGTTTATTTTTTGAACAACAATAAAATTGATATAACTCTAGCCAGACTGACAAAGGAAAACAGAAGATACAAACTCTTCATATGAAAATAGCTGAGCACATCAACACCAAAAGGAATGCTACAGACAATTCTATGCCCATAGATACGACAGTTTAAATTCCTTGAAGACTAAAACTATCAGAACTAGAAAAAGGGAAGTAACACCAGTAGCCTGATATCTACTGAGGAACGTGAATTCATAGTTAAAAATACATCAACAAAGAGAGCTTAGGCACATAGTTTCACTGGAAATTTCCACCAACCATTCAAGGAATAAATATTTACCAGTTTTGAAGAATTTCTTATTCTCCCCATATTGGCCTGTGGATTCAACACAATCCCAGTCAAAATCCTAACAGCATTTTGTGTAGATTTGGACAGTTTGATTCTAAAATACCTGTGGAAATGCAGAGGACCTCGAACAGCTGAAATAATTTTAAAAACAAAACCAGAGGAATAATGCTAATTGTTTTTAAGAATTATTGTGCAGCCATAGTATAATGAGAGTATGATATTGACTAACATTTTTGAAAAAATAGATCAGTGGAATAAAATAGAGAATATAGCTATAGATCTGCATGAATATAGACACACCTTTTGACAAAATTATAAAAACAATTCAATGGAGAAAGAATAGTTTTTCCAAGAAAAGGTGCTATAAAAACTCACCACTTATATGAAAAAAAAAAGTTAAGCTTGACCTATTCCTCATACCTTATACAAAAAAATAACCCAACATTGATTCTAGACCTAAATAGAAATATAAGTATATAAAATATTTGGATGAAAATATAGGAACAAATCTGCATGACTCTGGGTTAGTCAGAATTTTTAGACATAACAGCAAAATATTATCTGTAAAGATGAAATAGATAAATTGGACTTGGTCAAAATTGAAAAATTTGCTCTCTGAAAAACACTGTTAATAGAATGAAAAAATAGGTCACAGAATGGGAGAAAATATTTGTAAATCAGATTTCTCATGAAGAACTTTTATCCAAAATATATAAAGGACAATAACCTTAAAAAACACCAAATTAAAAAAAAAGATAAGCATTATAAGCAGACACATTCCCAATGAAGGTATGGGAATTAGGATATGAAAAATTATCAATATCAATATACATAAAGAAGCTCAAAGTAAAACTACAGTGAGAAACTGATGTAAAACATTGTTGGTTGGAATGCAGAATTATATAGCCACTTTGGGAAAACAGTTGGCAGTTTCTTAAAGAGTACAACATACTCTTACCCATATAATGTGGGAATCCTACTCCTAGATATTTGTCCAAAAGAAATTGAAACTTATCTTCACTCAAAACCCTTTACGCGAGTGTTCATAAAAGCTTTATCTCAATTGCTGAGAGTTAGAAACAACACAATGACCTTTAAACTGAATAGATAAAGAAATTGTGGTACACCCATACAACACACAGCTGTTCAGCTATTGAAAGAACTATTTATTCATGCAACAACTTGGAGAAATATTAAATATATTCTACTAAAGTGAAAGAAGCCATATCCAGAAGGTTTCATAGTCTGTGATACCATTTATATGATAATCTGGAAAAGATGGAATATTGGAATGGAAAACAGATCAGTATTTTCAGGGTTTGAGGGTTGGAGATATGGTTGACCATACAAGGAAATGTGGAGGAATGTTGGGATTAGGGAAGTCTTCGATAAGGAAATGTGCAATAGGATGCAGGACTCAAAACCCTTAAGACTGTGTACCTCAAAGAGCATATTTTATCATGCATAAGTTAAATTACAACAAAGTCAGCTATGATGTAGGGGGAACCCAACAGAGGATGCAGATTGCAACAAACAAATCTGTCTAAATTACAAATGAATTTCCTAACCACAGTAAAGTGGGTTGGGAGAATGGAGATGCCTTAAGTAACTTTGGAAAATACTGTAAAGCTAAAGATGGTAAGTACCCAAACAATTTCCCCTTGTTGGCAGATTTGTTTCTCACAGTTATGACTTAGCTTGTTTTAAACTATGTGCTAGAGTTGACCAAATAAGCACATATATTTTTAGATATTGCTTGTCATTGTTTTTACTATGTGAGAAAGAAGTTATAAATAATAAGGCTAAAATTTTGGTGTTGGATTAGATTGAAGGTATCAATACCAAGATAGATGACAGCAAGATAAATCCAAATATACCTACATAAATATGTACAAAAATAAATATAGATATGTTGCAGGTATATAGGTTAGTATACACATACACACTTATTTCTTTGCTCTGCAGTCAGAAGGAGCATAAAGCAGTGATCTCCCTGTAGCAATGAGCATCCTAGCAACCAGATCTTGATTTTTAAATGTCATTCTTCAGTTAAGGGAATCAGGGCCCCTTGGAGAAGTGGTTAATGCCAGGGCTGGGGCAGGGAAAATGCAATAGACCATTTACTACATTACAGAGTACACTATCCTTACTCTAACAGTTCCTACATAAGATTCTAGATTATGTGGATGTCCTTTTGATTGCTTTCTAAATATACAAAGAGAATGAAGGAAGAAAATGAAAGGAAACAAACCTAGATCATAAAGCTGCACTCCTGCATCTTTCAGGCGAGGGAAGGAAGCATAATGTTTGAGAGGGATACACCACTCAAACAGATACACCTCTGATACACCCACCCCTACCCTGTAACTTGGTTGTTATTGGAAGACAAGTTATATGTAACTCTGTTATTCTGAGAAGGGTATTACTTAATACTTATGATCCCCTGCTAAATAACACTTTCTAAAACCATTTCCATTTCTGAAGCACTCAAAATACTCCAAGTCAATGTTATACATAAGAAAAATACCAAGTCCACTAAGTCATGAAATTAGATGTCATTGACAATCTTGACGTGAAGAAAGTGGCACGTCCACTGCTATTCATAATGTCCAGGATGAAAGAAAGTAAGCTGTAGGGGACTATGATCCCAAAGAGCTTCTGTTGGCCATTAAGTTGAGACAGGTTCAGTGGTGACTTTGGTTGTACAAAAATTTCTCACTTCAAAACCAATAATTCACTGATCACTAAGAGTTCATAAATCCCACCCTTTTTTGCTTTGGAGGGAGTACAGTACTCGTTATGAATATTTACCTCTTATATATGAGCTGTGTGCTTGAGTGAACACCCGGCAGTGAATACAACAGGTGATGAAAGGCACACAGAGGTGTGTGTGTCCCCAGGCTCCAGTGCCTCTATCTTTCAGCACCTTTGTCTGTTTTCTTATTTACCCTTTAAAACAATGACATTGTGAGACTGGCAGCTAAATGGAAGCCTAGGAGAATATCCATTCAACATCTCAAAAGATTTGAGCAAGAAAATTACTACTGTAGTGATGGCATCAACACAAGAACCACCCAACTATAAAGTACAATATGGTTCATATATTTTTAAAACTGTTGCTAATATATGTTACTTAGAACAATGTGTCTGCTGGGGTTCACATGCTTTTTTTAATAACTTGAAAATATATTTCTATAATGCATTCAGTTCTAGCTTATTTAAAAATAAAATAGTAAAAATGTTGCAATTAAAGGATTGAATGATAAAATAAGATGTTGCTTTACTACAAATTATCACAAAATAAAGATGAAAAGCCAATTCAAAGTAGCCTCTCAGTGAAGTTGATTCCCACTTTATCCATAATTGGAGTACATGAAACACATTATCTTATGTATAAATTGCCTGTAATTACTTTTACATTTTGTACATGATACTTGTCACAGTCTGTTAACATTTTTTTCTGGTTCCTTCTAGTATAATTACCAGAATGTCTGAAGGGAATAAATAAAGAGTATAATTTAGAAAGAATATATTCATAAGTACGTATTGATATAAGGTGGGATGCTGACAAAGAAAATACACCTTTAATTGTATTTTCCATTGCTTGGATGAGGAAAACATGTCCACAATTTAAGAAAGTTTATGAACTCTTGGAGACAATTCAAAAGAGGCTGAGGCAGGGAGAGTGACAGAACCAATTTTGACATACTTAAAAAAAATAAGATTTCCTGTAATTCTTTTTTGGTGAATCAGGCTGAGCTATTCCTGTTTACCAGGAATTTCTGTTGATAGAAGAAATATGGTAGATAAAGGTCTGGGTGTTGGTCTGGGAGGTGGTACTACAAAATGAAAATCAGTAAATCATACCCTCCAAATGGTGTCTTTCTATCTGCTTTCTGAATTCCATATAATCTCCCAGAAATATATGACTCATTAAAATAATTATGAGTCTTATTGCTAAATATCATTTCTTAAGACTTTCATCTTGTGATTTAAGAAAAGAAGTACAGATTTTAAAAGTGATTTGTGATAATCTCTGATTTTTTTCTTCCTTTGCTGTTTGATAAATAGGTTGATCACTTAGAAAAAATAAAATAATAGTTTACCATATTTTTTGTTACTTGTGTTTTACAATTCCTAATGTTTAAATTTGAAGAGGGTTCTGGTTTTAACTTAATGCTTATTCAAATGAGTGCATTGTATTAATGTTGATAGAAGTACTATATCAAAATAACTTTCTACCTAATTTTATCACCATCTGGAAACCTCTAGCATTTAAGAGACTCCAGTATATCTAGAGAGGTGTCTTATCTTCCACAGGTCCTGTGATTCCTATACTGTAAGCACTTTGGAAAATGGAAATGACTGTACAAATTTAAGCTTTATTATTGTTCTTGCTATTGTGGTAGATGGTCTAAGAACTTGAAAATAAGGAACAAAAGCCTTTTGATGCTCTTTAATGTTTTTTCCTCCTACTCCATGGTCTAATTCCAGAATGAGGATGGTTCCTATATAGCGATGGGATGGATGCATGTGTCAAAAGGGCAGTTTTTGACAATAATATTCATTGTTGTATCCCCAGTACCTAGAAGTGAGAGCAAAGGTAGGAGCAGGGAGACCAGGTAGGAGGCTGTTGCATAAAGCTGGCCGATGATGGTGGTAGATTGACTGAGGTGGTAGGAGAAGGGTCAAGGCTGGCAGTGAGTACACTGTGAACACAGAGCCAAAGATTTTGTTAATGCATAGTTTGCGAGGTGTAAAAGAAAGGCAGGGGCCAGGGATAACTCCAGTTCTTGAATTTTTACATTTTTTTTCTTGAGCTAATAAGAGGTGGAATTTCCACTCACTGAGTAGACACCTGGTTATATGCATCTGGGATTCAGATATAAATACTGTGTTGAGATATAAATTCAAGGAGGACTTTGTGTATATATTGTAATTAACACCATTATATTGGACACAATAGCCGGAGGAGATGCTGTAAATAGGAATGAGAAAAGTTCCAAGAATTTAGGGCTGGGACACTTCTGGCAAAGGAGGCTCTTGAACACTCACATATGTAGTTAGATGAGGAGTGAGACTGGGGGCCCCTGCTTACCTTCACAGGGCAGCTCAGGTGGAGTGGGTGGGTGAAAATTCAGCGAGAGAGGATTTAGGGAGAATTAGAGGAGAGGAATTAGAAATAATGAATGCAATATACTTTTGAGGACTTTTTCCACAAAAAGAAGAGAATTTGGCATTAACTGATGAGGGACTCCGGTTTATGGAATTTCTTAGCATGGTTGAGTCTGTTTATAAATTAAGTTTAAGCTGAGTTTTTTTTTTTCAATCCAGAATTTCTACAAGGTTTTTAATTGAAAGCACAGAAAATACTTATATACTTAGATTTTCCTTTAAGAGAAGAAAAAAAATGTACTTTAAAAAGGGAAGATTAAGCTGAGTTTAAAAGACTATAATTTTGCCATTCATGAAATTTTTGATGTTGCTCAAATTTATTATGAAATTTGTGAATGATCACACACACATATGTATGTACATATATATGTACAAACTTAACCCTGGTAATAGATGCAAACTTAACCTTATCTCTAGAGGTACGTTGCAGGGCAGGGCTTTGGGGTTACAGCTGGGTCCAAGCACTGGCACTGCTGTTTAATAAAACTGTTGATAATCACTCACATTTTGGGGGGAGGGTATTTGTACTCCTGGTGTTTTTAGTGCTTTACCTGCCAAGTAATTCTCAGGAGACTCTATAATATGAGTCACATGGATCTGTGCGGAGGCTGGCTCTGACTGTATGTTTCCGTTATTCTATAGGCATGGTTTCCCAGCTCTTATATTGAAAGCAATCTATAGCTGTTAAAAGCTATCAGTCCAATACACATTAGTTTAACAGAGGCTGCAGTAAAAGTTGAAGCTTTAGGCAGCATGATTCATAACTTTTGTTGAATCAAAGTGTGTAAAGTTCAGACAATGCAGTCTTGTGATAGTAAAAAGCAATAAAAAATATGAATAACCTTTTATTAATATTTGTTCAGTAAGTCATATTGCAGATAAACAATCAAAGTCAGATTTTTTGGATGGAAGTTTTTCTTGCAGAAATACTTTCAGTAGGAAAAGCCTCTTTAAAAATATTCCTGCCTTACTGACAGCCTCTGCTCCCCGGGGAGGTCTTCTCAGCCAGCAATCACTTCTGGATAGAGTGCCCTGAATTTATTTCTGATTCACTGAGTGCTCTTCCTTCATTACATGTTACTCGCTGCTAAGTACCAATGTGGTTATTCCATCCTAACTGGGCTAAAATGCAGAGTGTCTTGTTGCCTCCACTAGACATTGCCTAAATTGCTGTTGTCTGATTTTGGTCCCCTTGAGCCATTCTGGGTGCAAATTTATGAAAGAGCATCTTTGTAAAGATTCTGCTACTAATTTTATATCTCTTCATTCAGTTCCTGAAGGATCTACTCTTGGCTTTATAACATAAAGTTAGTAATTATGAAGGATAATCATACTTAGGCATTTTTACCTCTTTTGTTGTGGTAGAAATAGTTTTGAAGTTAGACAGGATCCTATAATGCCATTTTCTGTTTTTTTACCCTGTGAAAAGTAACTTCTCTAAGCCTTGGTATATTCATGTGGAAAATGGGGATGGTAATACTTTCCTTGAAGGTTGTGAAGACTAAAAATAAAACATGCAAAATCACTGAGCAGAATATCTTGCGCCTCCAAGAATTTCAAGACCTTTGAATGCTAAATGATATTCTTATAAACAGATTTGCTGTGAGTATTAAATTAGACAAGATATGCAAAGTTCCTGATGTATAATACAAACTAACAGAATCGTCATAATAATTTTTCTTGATGTGTAATATATAATGTTAATTCAGGTATGGAGTATGCTATCAATATGTTATAATGCTTGTAATACTCCTGTGATTAACATTTTTCTGTCAGTCAATAAATAAGGTAAAAATAGGAAACTTGTCAAAAGGACAGGAAGAGGAATAGGATTAAAGTTTGCTTATGGGCAAAAAGGGAGGGTGTAATCAACTAAATGAATCTATAGGAAATAAAATGCTACCATTCAAAAAAGTAGGATCAGTTAATGACAAAACAGGACAAAACCAGCCATTGATTTCACAGAACAATCAAGGCATACACACTGAAGAGGCAGTATATTTTAGTGGATACAATGGCACAACAATGTCTGCTTTGGACCATGGCTTGGACAAGTTGTTTTTAAACACTCTACAGTTCAATTTCCTCTATTCTCAGAGAGACATTATAATAACATCTTCCTTATAAGGTGATTTATATCTGATTAATAAATCAAAACAATTTCAGGCTTACCATATCATTTAATTAAATCTTGCTTTCAGTAGATGGTTTAACAGTCAAACACATAAGTAAAATACATTTATTGCATTAAAAGTAAATTTACCTTGTTAATGTAACTAACCCACTCAAGCTACTTTAATCGTTAGGGGCCATCTTACTTCATAATTGTACAAAGTAATTTAAGGATTACATAGGCTTATTTCTTACAGGAATTTAACTACTTTTTCTATGATTCTTGTCTCTTGTTTGGCTTATATTTACATTTTTTGTACTTGTTACTGACACTAATGAATTAACTTGGTGGCTCTTGAAAACATTCATGCATTTATGTCAAGCATGTAAGTTCAAAAGTCATATATATTGAATCAGAACTGCTGAGTAGAGGGCCTAGGGGTCTATTTTTAGGAAGTAACCAAATCAATAATTATCCACAGTGTAATATGAGAACTTCTGCTTTCTTCCTTAAGGAAGAGCTTGTCTTTTGCTTGAGGATACCAGACCCAATATGGAGATTGAACAGATGAGCTTGACCTCAACTATTCATCTTTTCAATGTCAAATTCTAACTGTTTGGGCTGTATTGCTTAAGATACTAGGTAATTGCTTTAAATATATAACACTGATTATGTAAAACCATTTTATCATCAAAACTTGCTGAGATAATACATACAACCTAACATTTATCTTTGGCATAGCTGATCGAAAATACTTAAATGAATTTCTAGATAAGCTCAAATCCAAGTATTTAATCTCTGATATTCTTTATCTGCTCCAGAAGCATAGCAAATCATTGCATTTCTTTAAAATATTGTCACCATGGTAATATTTAATAATCTCTGATATACAGTTTAAATATTCTCAAAATGTTTCTTTGATAAATTGACCTGTAATTGTTAATATAAAACTATACACATCATACAGAATATAATATTATTTCCAAATAATTGTACTTGAATGACGTGAAAGGGAAAGAACAATAGCTTTTTACAAGTTAAATCATTTGCCATATTGGCCTAAATTACCTAATAACTTTTATTTCTCTGTAGTGAAAGGTAACTGCCACACAATTAAAGCAATAACAATAAATTTCAATGCAAATGAGATCCTGAATTCTCAAGATGAAATTAAAGTTTTTAAGCTAACAGTTACAGAAGGTAGTCATATTTAGATCCTCATTCAATATTTAATTTGAAAAACAAGATAAAATAACATTCTCTAGGAATTTTGTAAATGAGTAAATAACTCTAACCAAATAATTATGTTGTGATTTTTTTGGCATAAAAATTTTTTTTTAATTGCAATAAAAATAAAGATTCCTGGAAGTATTTTTTATAATATAGATTAAAAAAAATCATTAACACACATCACAATTATATATAGTTTTCAAGACCATGTGAAATGGATATCTTTTCAAGCAATGCATATTTAGGTAACCCATTATCTATTCTGCCTCTTCAAAAGTTTATAGGCTGTTAGAGTAACTGGATTGAAATGATTCAAAGAAAAAAATGAAATGACTGAGTTATACATTGCATAAATTCAAGAAATAACTATTAAAAAATAAACTTTTTCTGTGGAGATCATGGACATAATAAAAATTAACAGTCATACTTTTAGTTTCTTAAATAAATATGAAGATAAAAAATCTTATTTTAACTTCAGTTAAGAGTTTTTAATCAATTTACTTATGAAAGGGGTAACTAAATTGCCTCTATGAAATAATATATTCTTAAAAAATTAGCATGAATTTGAGATTTGATAATAGTAACCTTGTTTAATCATTATATTGAGCAGTTACTAACTAAAAATTTAATGAAATAAATTTTCATCACCAATATTTCCTGATGAAAATGTCAAATACCACAAATGAAATTTTATAAATAAGACTCAATCTCAAAACTCTGAAAGTTTTACAGAAGTAGATATTATACTTACATAGTCTCCACAGAACATTTTGACGATATTACTTAACTTCAGAGGATAGCAAAAGATTTTTAGTAAATGATCAGTTGCATAGACTTCTTTTACTAAGTAGCAAGAAAGAATTGAAGTTCACTGTTGAAATTTAAATATGTGTCCTGTTCAATGTAGGGTCAATTCTAGATATAGCATGTCTCAAGATACACTACTTAAACTGAGATATTAGTCATAGGTGAGGCAGAATTATTGCACAAAATAAATAAAACTCCTGGTCCTGTGTTGATTTAAGAAACATAAATTAGCCAACCAATGAAAGAAGTGTAATCTTTTGAAAAACCTGATGACTTATGGAAAGGTAAGTCAGCTAACCACAAAGTTAATGATTTATTTTTTGCTTTATTTTTTTTAACATTCACACTCTTTCAGGCACTCAACTTCCCCTAGCTTCATATTTCAAGTGGCTAGGTTCTATGTACATCTAGACCATTCTTTAAATATTTTTAGCTATCATATTTCAGTTCTTATGTTAAAAGTAATGTATTTAGGACAGAATTGATTATCCAATAATAAAAGCCTTTTGAAAAATCATATATTCACCATCATTTTCAATATTTTCATATATATTTTACTTTAATATTTAACTTTATTACATTTTAAGGATACACATTTAAAAAATATCTTCAGAATTCAATATATTGTTAGGAAATATCTACCCTCATAAATTCATATGTTATTCCAAAATAAATAAAGGTGTTTATATCATTTTACTGCTATTTGACATTTAGTGACAATACAGTGTTCATTTGGCATACAAAAATGTTCTAAGATTTTTGAAGACATATTAAGGATAAATAATTCTTGGTTGAAAGAACAGAAAATTACAATAATAAGTATCAACAAATTAGTATCCGTAAGTCTGGGACTACTTTGCCCAAAATAAATCTGGTTAAAATATGACTAAGAATCACTAAGCAGGATTCAATGTAATAATGTATTATTAGGAGAAAAATATCTGATTTGTGCAGTCTTCAGTTCTTAATGGAATCTGATTAATTTAATAATATACTTGGTACTGTGAAAGACTTACAGAAGCACAATACTTGCTTACAAAGAAGTTACAATCCAGTCAGTCATCTTATGTATGTATGGGCATGTGTGTGTATGTCTGTGTCTGTATTTTTTTTTGAGAGAAAATAAAAGGATAAGAAATAATAGTTAATATCCATAATATATAAAGAACCCTTATAAATCCAGGAGAAAAAATATCCAATAGAAGTATTTATAAAAGACATAAACCAGAAGTTCACACACACACATACACCAAAGTATAAAGAGCCAATGAACATTTGAAACATGTAAGGGTCTTAAAAATCAGGTGAGGCATAACTCCCTTTAAAAACCAGGAAAAGTGAAACTCTAGCCAGCTCTCTCAATGAGCAAAATGAACTCCAGTTTCAAAAGGAACTATAGTTCCAAAAGGAACTATATCAAAGGGTACTTCTATGACCTTGACAGAAAGGGAAGTAAGCCAGTCTGATGACAAGTAAATTGGAATTAAACTGCCTTAAACATGTTCCCAGAAACTAGATACAGTTGTTCTGGTTCTGCTCTCCCTGAAAGTCTATAGAGAAGCTCAGTAGCACCTCCTAAAAGGGTCAGGACTGGAAATCCTATTTTTCATACACTAGCGATTCTACTAGGATAGACCACCAGGATTTTTGGATATGTATTTGCCACAGTTTGCCCAAATTCTAAAGATTATATACATTGGAAACCATGGACTTTAAGATATAAGGGTACTGAAATAAGGGCTGACCAGTGTGAGATGCTAGCAAATTGTTCTTGTAACTCAAAAGTGCTATTTGTATAATGAATTTAAGGTCCTAAAATAAATGAACTCCCATATTTCCCCATGCTCATGGTCTAAAGTTCTGTTGAGGCTGGAGGATCCTATGATAGGATCCAAAGAGATAAAAGGAGTGAGAAAGAGTACAGAAGAAGACTCTCCTTCTACCTCTGTTTGTAATGTGAATTCTCTCTACTCTTGCTGCTTTCTTGGACTAGCTTCCTGCCAACAATTATAAAAATAGTTATAGAGAAAAAATAGGGGATTGGGTAGGAGAAGAAGAGAAAAAAGTAGGCTTAAAATAATTCTTAAAAAGGGACTAATGCAGACCTAAACTGGAATTGAAGTAAATAATTTTTTTTTTTGCTTGTAACTTTTTTTCATTGAAGTATAGTTGATATACAATCTTATACTGGTTTCAAGTATACAACACAGTGGTTCAACAGCTACCCACATTATTAAATCCTCACTCCAACTAGTGCAGGTACTATCTGTCAACATATGAAGATGTTACTGAGTCATTGGCTAAATTCTCCATGCCGTACTACCATCCCTGGGACCTGGGACCAACTTATATTATGATTGATAATTTTTGTGCCTCTTTATCCCCCTTATCTTCCCCATCCAGCTATTCCATACCACTGGCCATGGTAACCACCAGTCCCTTCTCAGTGTCTATGAGTCCACTACTATTTTGCTCATTTTGTTCTGTTTTATTTTTAGATTCCACAAATAAGTGAAATCATATGGTATTTGTCTTTCTCCACCTGGTGTATTCCACTTAGCATAATACCCTCTAGGTCTATCCCTGTTGTCCCAAATGGAAGGATTCTTTCTTTTTAATGTCTGACTAATATTCCATTATATATATGTTCCACATCTTGATGGATACCTTGATGTTTCCCTATCTTGGCTATTGTAAATAATAGGCAATAAACATAGATGTGCATATTTCTTTTTGAATCCGTGATTTTGTTTCCTTCAGGTGAATGCCTAGAAGTAGAATTACTGGGTTGTATGTTATTTCTAGTGTTAGTTTTTCAAGAAACTTCCATATGGCTTCACACAGGGACTGAACAAATTTATATTCCCACCAACAGTGTAGGAAGGATCCTTGTCTCCACACCCCCACCAACTATCGTTATTTACTGTCTTTTGGATAGCGGCCATTATAATTGGTGTGAGGTGATATCTCACTGTGGTTTTGATTTAAATTCTCCTGATGAATAGCAATGTGGACCATCTTTCATGAATCTGTTGGCAATCTTTTTCTTCCTTAGAAAAATGTCTGTTCAGGTCCTCTGTCCATTTATTAATCAGGTCATTTGTTTTTTTGCTTTTGAGACATATGAGCTCTTTATTTTTATTTTTTATTAAGGCATCACTTATACACAATCTTATGCTCAGGTTTTACATGAGAAACATTGTGGTTATTACATTCCCCCCCCTATTATCAAGTCCCCACCACACACACCATTACAGTCACTGTCCATCAGCCTGGTAAGATACTATAGTCACTACTTGTCTTCTCTGTGCTATACTTCCTTCCCCGTGCCCCCCTATATTATGTGCACTAATCATAATACACCATAATCCCCTTATACCTCCCTTCCCATCCACTCTCCCCAACCCCTTTCCCTTTGGTAAGCGCTAGTCCCTTCTTGGAGGCTGTGAGTCTGCTGTTGTTTTGTTCCTTCAGTTTTTGCTTTGTTGTTAGACTTCACAGATAAGTGAAATCATTTGGTACTTGTCTTTCTCTGCCTGGCTTATTTCACTGAGCATACCTCTGGCTTCATCCATGTTACTGCAAATGGTAGGATTTGTTTTCTTCTTATGGCTGAATAATATTCCATTGTGTATATGTACCACCTCTTCTTTATCCATTCATCTACTGATGGACACTTAGGTTGCTTCCATTTCTTGGCTATTGTAAATAGTGCTGCAGTAAACATAAGGGTGCATATGTCTTTTTGAATCTGGGATCCTGTTTTTTTAGGGTAAATTTCTAGGAGTGGAATTCCTGGTTAAAACAGTATTCCTTTTATTAGTTTTTTGAGGAACCTCCATATTGCTTTCCACAAGGGTTGAATTAATTTACATTCCCACCAGCAGTGTAGGAGGGTCCCCCTTTCTCTGCATCCTTGTCAGCGTTTGTTGTTGCTTGTTTTTTGGATGTTGGCCATCCTAACTGGTGTGAGGTGTTATCTCATTGTGGTTTTAATTTGCATTACTCTGATGATTAGCGATGTGGAGCATCTTTTCATGTGTCTGTGGGCCATCTGAATTTCTTCTTTGAAGAAGTGTCTGTTCAGATCCTCTGCTCATTTTTTAATCGGGGTATTTGCTTTTTGGGTGTTGAAGCTTGTAAGCTCTTTAAATAATTTGGATGTCAACCCCTTATCAGATATGTCATTTATGAATATATTCTCCCATACTGTAGGATGCCTTTTTGTTCTACTGATGGTGTCCTTTGCTGTCCAGAAGGTTTTAGTTTGATGTAGTCCCATTTGTTCATTTTGCTTTTGATTCCCTTGCCTGAGGAGATATGTTCATGAAAAAGTTGTTCATGTTTATGTTCAAGAGAGTTTTGCCTATGTCTTCTTCTAAGAGTTTTATGGTTTCATGACTTACATTCAGGTCGTTGTTCCCTTTCGAGTTTACTTTTGTGTGTGGAGTTATATATAATCCGGTTTCATTCTCTTACATGTAGCTCTCCAGTTTTGCCAACACCAGTTGTTGAAGAGGCTGTCATTTCCCCATTGTATGTCCATAGCTCCTTTATCATGTATTGATTGGCCATATATATGTGGGTTTACATCTGGGCTCTGTATTCTATTCCATTGGTCTATGGCTCTGTTCTTCTGCCAGTACCAAATTGTCTTGATTACTGTGGCTTTATAGTAGAGCTTGAAGTTGGGGAGTGTAATCCCCCCTGCATTATTCTTCCTTCTAAGGATTGTTTTGGCTATTTGGGGTCTTTTGTGGTCCCATATGAATTTTAAAGCTATTTGCTCTAGTTTGTTGAAGAACACTCTTGGTATTTTGATAGGGATTGCATTGAATCTGTATATTGCTTTAGGCAGGGTGGCCATTTTGACAATATTAATTCTTCCTACCCAACAGCATGGGATGTATTTCCATTTATTAGGGTCCTCTTTAATTTTTCTCAAGAGTGTCTTGTAGTTTTCAGGGCATATGTCTTTCACTTCCTTGGTTAGGTTTAGTCCTAGGTATATTATTCTTTTTGATGCAATTGTGAATGGAGTTGTTTTTCTGATTTCACTTTCTGCTAGTTCATCTTTAGTATATAGGAATACAACAGATTTCTGTGTATTAATTTTGTATCCTGCAACATTGCTGAATTCAGATATTGATTCTAGTAGTTTTGGAGTGGATTCTTTAGGGTTTTTTCAGTACAATATCATGTCATCCACAAACAGGGACAGTTTGATTTCTTCCTTACCCATCTGGATGCCTTTTATATCTTTGTATTGTCTGATTGCCATGGCTAGGACCTTCAGTGCTATGTTGAATAAGAGTGGGGAGAGTGGGCATTCTTGTCTTGTTCCCAACGTTTGAAGAATAGCTTTCAGATTTTCACTGTTAAGTATCATGTTGGCTGTTGGTTTTTCATATATGGCCTTTAGTATGTTGAGGTACTTGCCCTGTATACCAATTTTGTTGAGAGTTTTTATCATGAGTAGTTGTCGAATTTTGTCGAATGCTTTTTTAGCTTCTATGGAGATGATCCTGTGATTTTTTGTCCTTCTTTTTATTGATGTAGTGGGTGATAAAGATGGATTTTTGAATGTTGTACCATCCTTGCATCTCTGGAATGAATCCCACTTGATCATGATGGATGATCTTTTTGATGTATTTTTGAATTCGGTTGCTAATATTTTGTTGAGTATTTTTGCATCTATGTTCATTGGAATATTGGTCTGTAATTTTCTTTTTTTGTGGGGTTTTTGCCTGGTTTTGGTATTAGAGTGATGCTGGCTTCATAGAATGAGTTTGGAAGTATTCCCTCCTCTTCTATTTTTTCGAAAACTTTAAGAAGAATGGGTATTATGTCTTCTCTATATGTCTGATAAAATTCAGCGGTGAATCCATCTGGCCCGGGGGTTTTGTTCTTGGGTAGTTTTTTGATTACCCATTCAATTTTGTTGCTGGTAATTGGTCTGTTTAGATTTTCTGTTTCTTCCTTGGTCAGTCCTGGAAGGTTGTATTTTTCTAAGAAGTTGTCCATTTCTTCTAGGTTATCCAGTTTGTTAGCATGTCGATTTTCATAGTATTCTCTAATAATTCTTTGTATTTCTGTGGTGTCTATAATGATGTTTCCTTTTTCATTTCTGATTCTATTTATGTGCATAGATTCTCTTTTTCTCTTAATAAGTCTGGCTAGGGGTTTATCTGTTTTATTTTCTCAAGGAACCAGCTCTTGGTTTCATTGATTTTTTTCTGTTGTTTTATTCTTCTCAATTTTATTTATTTCTTCTCTGATCTTTATTATGTCCCTCTGTCTGCTGACTTTGGGCCTCTAGTTTCAATAATTGTGACTTTAGACTATTCATTTGGGATTGTTCTTCCTTCTTTAAATAGGCCTGGATTGTTATATACTCTCCTCTTAGAACAGCATTCGCTGCATCCCATAGAAGTTGTGGCATTGTGCTGTTGTTGTTGTCTCCATATATTGCTTGATCTCTGTTTTAATTTGGTCATTGATCCATTGATTATTTGGGAGCATGTTGTTAAGTCTCCAAGTGTTTGTGAGCCTTTTTGTTTTCTTTGTACAATTTATTTCTAGTTTTATACCTTTGTGATCTGAGAAGTTGGTTGGTACAATTTCAATCTTTTTAAATTTACTGAGGCTCTTTTAGTGGCCTAGGATGTGGTCTATTCTGGAAAATGTTCCATGTGCACTTGAGAAGAATGTGTATCCTGTTGTTTTTGGGTGGAGTGTTCTGTAGATGTCTGTTAGGTCCGTTTGTTCTAATGTGTTGTTCAGTGCCTCTGTGTCCTTACTTATTTTCTGTCTGGTTGATACGTCCTTTGGAGTGTGTGGTGTTTTGAAGTCTCCTAGAATGAATGCATTGCATTCTATTTCCCCCTTTAATTCTGTTAGTATTTGTTGCACATATTTGGTTGCTCCTGTATTGGGTGCATAGATATTTATAATGGTTATATCCTCTTGTTGGACTGACCCCTTTATCATTATATAGTGTCCTTCTTTGTGTGTTGTTACTTTCTATGTTTTGAATCTATTTTATCTGTTACAAGTATTGCCAATCCTGATTTTTTCTCCCTATTGTTTTCATGAAATGTCTTTTTCCATCCTTTCACTTTTAGTCTGTGTTGTCTTTGGGTTTGAAGTGAGTCTCTTATAGACAGCATATAGATGGTTCTTTCTTTTTTATCCATTCTGTAACTATGTCTTTTGATTGGTGCATTCAGTCCATTTTCATTTAGGGTGATTATCGATAGATATGTACTTATTGTCATTGCAGGCTTTGGATTCATGGTTGCCATAAGTTCAAGGGCAGTTTCTTTACTAACAGTCTAACTTAACTCACTTATTATGCTATTCTAAACAGTATCTGAAGAATCTTTTTTTTTCTTCCTCCTCCACTCTTTATATGTTAGGTGTTTGTGTGTATCCCTTGACTGACTTAGTGGGTAGCTGATTTAGTTTTGCATTTTGTTAGTTATTCATTGGTCTACTTCCTTTACTGTGGTTTTATTTTCTCTGGTGACAGCTATTTTGCCTTAGGAGCACTTCCATCTAGAGCTGTCCCTTTGGTTTGTGCATGGTAAATACTCTCAACTTTTGCTTATCTGGAAATTGTTTAATCTCTCCTTCAAATTTAAATGATAATCTATTCGGGCAAGTATTCTTGGTTCGAGGCCCTTCTGTTTCATTGCATTGAATATATCATGCCACTCCCTCTGGCCTCTAAAGTTTCTGCTGAGAAGTCTGATGCGAATATTGTTCTGTTTGGATTGGTCACACAATTCTCTTAATAGTCTTTCGTTCCTTGAGATCCTTTTTTCTCTCTCTCCCTCAGCTTCTTTGTATTCCTGTTCTCTAATTTCTGTTCCATTTATCATCTCCTCTACCTCCCTCATCTAATCTGCTTTTGAATCCCTCCATTGTATGTTTCACTTCGGCTACTGTATTTTTAAGGTGTCTATCTCCCTCTTGAATTCATCCTTTAGCTCTTGAATGTTTTTCTGTAGCTCCATTAGCATGGTTATGACTTTCATTTTGAAATCTTTTTCAGGAATATTGGTGATTTCAGTTTCACTGTGCCCTCTTTCTGGTGTTTGAGGGATTTTGGACTCAACAAGGTTCTTCTACCTTTTCATAATCCTATTGGATAATGAGAAATATTAGGTTTGTGTAGACAGCGTCCTCTAGTGCCCAGAAGCTGTGCTCTTCAGAGCTGTCCTGTACCTGGAACGATAGCAGTGGTTGCAGGAGAGCGGTGCCAGTGCCTACCATAAGAGCAAGTTCTTTCCTGCTTTGTGGCAGCAGTGCCAGCCTTCTCTGTCAGGGCCAGTGAGCTGCATGGAGGGAGCAGCCTCCGTGTTAATCCCCTAAGCTGCCGTAGGCAGAGATGCTCTCTGGCTGGCCTGGAACAATGGCATGGGTCACAGGCAAAACCCTCTCTTGCTTCCAAGCTGCAGTGCCTGCTTCTGCTGTCAGGGCTGGTTAGCTGTGTGCTGGGAGAAGCCTCTGCATTAAGTGGTGTAGTTGCTGTAGGCGTGGCTGCCCTTTGGCTGGTCTGGAACAATGGTGGGGTCAGTGGGTTTGTGCACAGGTGCTGGCATGGAGGAAGAAGTGGCAGGTATCGTGGTGGGTGCTTCAGGGATGCATTGCCAGCCAGGGGGATGGCTGAAGCTCCTAAAGTTCCCAACCTGCTGGGCTGAGTGTGCTGGGATAATTTTATCCACCTGTTCCTTTTCCTGAGTCCTTGCTGGTTTAGCAGTCCTCTCACTGTTGGGGAGTCTTTTAAAGCTCCTGCTTTTCTTTTGCCCCAGGGCAGCTGGTTGTGGGAACCTGTTCACTGCACATGGCTGGAGTCTCAGTCTCCGGCTTTGGTTTTCAATCCCTCCAGTCTCTAGACCACCATGCAATATGGATTTGTGCTCTTGGAGTGGATCTCTAGGCCTGGGTATTTAGCAGTTCTGGGCTTCTACTCCCTTCCCACTCCAATTCCCTTCCTCCTGTGGGTGAGCTGGGATTGGGTACTGCTCAGGTCCCACTGAGTTCCGGCTTTATTACTTTACCCTTTGCCTTGAGATGTTCTCTTTTTCCAGATATAGACTGGCTGGTGCAATCTTATTTCTTGTCACTCTTTTAGGAATAGTTGTATTTGCTGTGTTTTCTTATTATATTTGGTTTTGGGAGGAGATTTCTGCCTCACTTCTCACACTGCCATCTTTTTCCCCATGTGAGTTCTTTATATATGTTGTAAATTAACCCCTTATTGGAAAAATCATTTATGAATATATTCCTCCATGCTTGTAGGTTGCCTTTTTGTTCTTTTGATGGTGCCCTTTGCTGTACGGAAGTATTTTAGTCTGATGTCGTCCCATTTGTTCATTTTTTTATTTTGTTTCCCTTGCCTGGGGAGATGTTTCCAGGAAAAAATTGTTCGTGCTTATATTCAGGACATGTTTTCCTAAGTTTTCTTCTAAGAGTTTTATGGTTTCATGCCTTACATTTAGGTCTTTAATACATTTCAAGTTTGCTTTTGTGTATGGAGTTAGACAGTAATCCAGTGTCATTTTCTTGCCTGTACTGTCCAGTTTTCTCAACACTAGTTATCAAAAAGACTGTCTTTTCCCCATTTTATATTCATGGCTTCTTTATCATATATTAATTGACCGTATGTGCACAGGTTTATATCTGGACTCTCTAATCTGTTCCATTGATCTATGGGTCTGTTCTTGTGTCAGTACTATCCTGTTTTGATTACTATAGCTCTGTAGTATAGCTTGAAGTCAGGGAACATTATACCCCCCAGATTTGTTCTTTCTCAGGATTGCTTTGGCTATTTGGAGTCTTTTGTGGTTCCACAGGAATTTTAGGATTATTTTCTCTATTTCACTGAAAAATGCCAGTCATATTTTGATAAAGATTTCATTGAATCTCTAACTTGCTTTGGGCAAGATGGCCATTTTGACAATATTAATTCTTCCTAAACATGAGTTTGGGAAATATTTCCATTTATTTGTGTTTTCTTTAATTTCTCTCATTAGTGTCTTAAGGTTTTCAGAGTAAGGTCTTTCACATTCTTCATTTAGTTTATTCCTAGGTATTTTATTCTTATTGATGCAACTGTAAATGGAATTGTTTTCCTAATTTCTCTTTCTGCTAGTTCATTATTAATATATAGAAATGGAACAGATTTCTGTGTATTAATTTTGTATCCTGCAACATGGCTGAATCCAGTTTAGTTCTAACGGTTTTTGGTGTAGTCTCTAGGGTTTTCTAACATATAGTTTCATGTCATCTAAAATAGTGACATTTTCACTTCTTGCTTATCACTTTGGATGCCCTTTATCACCTCTTTATCTTGTTTGTTTGCCATGGCTAGGACTCCATTACTATGTTAAATAAAAGTGGTGGGTGTGGACATCCTTTTCTTGTTCCTGATCTTAAAGGAAAAATCTTTCAGCTTTTTGCCTTTAAGTATGTTGTTAGCTGTGGGGTTTTCTGTATTTGGATTTTATTATGTTGAGGTCAAATGCTTTTTCAGCATCTATTGACAGGATCATATGGTTTTTATTCTTCTTTTTGTTAATGTGGTGTATCACATTGATTGATTTATGCATATATGTGCCATGCTTGCATCCCTGGAATAAATCCCAATTGGTCATGATGGATGATGCTTTTGATGTATATTTTAATTTGGTTTGCTAATATTTCATTGATAGTTTTTGCATCTATGTTCATCAGGGATGTTGTTCTATAATTTTAAAAAATATCTTTGTCTGGTTTTGGTATTAGAGTGATGCAAGCCTCATAGAATGAGTTGGAAGTAGTCCTTCCTTTTCTACTTTTTGGAATACTTTAAGAAGTATGGGTATCAGCTCTTCTTTAAATGTTTGGAAAAATTCAGCTGTAAAGCCATCTGGCCTTGGAATTGTGTTGATTGGAAGATTTTTGATTACCAATTCAATTTTGTTACTGGTAATTTATTGGTCTGTTCAGATTTCTGCTTCCTGGGCCAGTCTTGGAAGGTTGTACTTTTTAGGAATTTTTCCATTTCTTCTAGGTTGTCCAGTTTATTGGCATATAATTTTTCATAGAATTCTCTATTACTTGTATTTCTGTGGTGTCACTTGTAACTGTTCCCTTTTTGTTTATTTTTATCTTCTATTTTTTGTTTTCTTGAAAAGTCTGGCTAGAGGTTTATTTTCTTTATCTTCTCAAATAATCAGCTCTTGGTTTCACTGAGTTTTTCTATTGTATGATTTTTCCGTTTCACGTATTTCTGCTCTGATCTTTATTATGTCCCTCCTTCTACTAACTCTGGATTTCACTTGTTGTTTTTCTAGTTTCTTTAGTTTGAGTTTACTGTTCATTTGAGATTGCTCCTGTTTCTTGAGGTGGCCCTATGTAGCCATGTACTTCCCTCCTAGAATGTCTATTGTGGCATCCCATGTATTTTGAACTGTTGTATTTTTGTTTTCCCTTTTCTCCACATATTGCTTGATTTTTTCTTTGATTTGTTCATTGATCCATTGATTATTTAGAATCATGTTGTTTATCCTCCATATGTTTGTATTTTTTCTTTGTGTAATAATATTTTTAGTTTCACACCATTGTCATCTGAAAAGATGCTTGATACAATTTCAATCTTTTTAATTTATTGTGGCTCTTTTTGTATTCTAATATGTGATCTATTCTGGAGTATGTTCCATGTGTACTTGAGAAAAATGTGTATCCTGCTGCTTTTGGGTAGAATGTTTTGTATATATCTGTTAAGTCTATCTGATCTAGTATATTGTTCAGTGCTTCTGTTTCCTTGTTTATTTTCTGTCTGGTTGATCTGTCCATTGATGTAAGTGAGGAGTTCAAATCCCCTAATATGACTGAGTTGCAGCCTATTTCTCCCTTTAGTTCTGTTAGTATTAGTTTTATATATTTAGGTGCTCCTGTGTTGGGTACATAAGTATTTATAATAGTTATATCTTCTTGTTGGACCAATTCCTTAACAGTATGTAATGTCCTTCTTTGTCTCTTGTTACTTTCTTTGTTTTGAAATCTATTTTGTCTGTCCTAAGTAGTGCTACTTGTGCTTTTTTCTCCCCATTATTTGCATGAAATATCTTTTCTCCAACCTTCACTTTCAGTCTACATATATCTAGGTCTGAAGTGAGTCTCTTATAGGCAACATAGATGGCCTTGTTTCTTTATCCATTCTGTCACTCTATGTCTTTTTATTGGTGCATTCAGTCATTTATGTTTAAGGTAATTATTGATAGTTATGTACTTAGCATTGTTTTATTATTGCTTTCTTATTGTTTTGTCATTTCTTTCTTTTCTTCCTCTCTTATACTCTTCTCTTATTTGATTGTTTTCTTTAGTGTTGTGATTGGATTTCTTTTTAATTTTTTGTTTATCTATTTTAGGCTTTTAGCTTGTCATTATGGTAAGATTCATAGTTTCCTAAATATATAACAGTATATATTAAGTTGTTGGTTGCTCCGTTTTGAACACAGTCCAAAAGTATTTCTTTTTTCTTCTTCTTCCTCTACAGTTTATGTATTGGTTGTCATAGTTTTCACTTTTGGTGTATCTCTTAACTGATTTTGTATATAGCTGATTTTACTACTTTTGTTTTTTCTTTTTTTTTAACTTCAAACTTGAGTAGTATTTAATTGGTTTACTACTTCTACTGATGAAAAATACTTAGGCTTAAGAACATTTCCATCCACAAAAGTCCCTTTATCATGTAAGGCCTGTTTAGTGATAATGAGTTCTTTGAACTTTCATGTATTTGGGAAACTTTTAATTTCTCCTTCAATTCTGAATGATAACCTTGCTGGGTAAAGGGTTCTTGGTTGAAGGTCCTTCTGTTTCAATATATTATATATTTCATGCCATTCCCTTCTATCCTGTAAAATTTCTGCTGAGAAGTCTGCTGAAACCCTTAAGAGGTTGCTTTTGTAGGTACTTTTTGGCCTCTTCCTAGCCTCTTTCAATACCCTCACTTTATCCCTAATCTTTGCCATTTTAATTAATATATGTCCTGGTGGTTTTTTTTTCCTGGGGTTCCTTTTTTCAGAGGCCCTCTATGCTTCCAGAAGCCAGGTGTCCATTTCCTTTCCCAGTAGGGAAGTTTTCAGCAATTGTTTCTTCAAAGAGACTTTCTGCCCTTTTATTTCTCTCTTCTCCTTCTGGTTCCCCTATTATGTGAATATTTTTTCACTTGGGGTTGTCACACAGCTCTCTTAGCTTACTCTCATTTCTAGAGATTCTTGTTTCTCTCTGTTTCTGAGCTTCATTGTTTTCTTATTCTCCAATTTCCTTCTCACTGAGTCTCTCCTCTATTTCCAGCAATCTATTATTCATTCCCTCCACTGTATTTTTCATTTCAGTTGCTGTATTCTTCAGCTCTAAATGGCTCTTTTTCAACTCTTCAATCTCTTTGTTGAAGGTCTTCTCTGAGATCTTTCATACTTTTTCTGCAGTTCAGTGAGCATATTTATGACTGTTCAAGAAGTTTGGTGATCTCCATTTTATTATCCCTGTTTCTGGTGTCTTATCCCATTATTTTGTTTGGAACATATTGCCCTACCTCTTCATTTTGTCAAAGTTTCTGTGTTTCTTACTTTGTATTAGATCTGCTATGCCTCCTGGTATAGAGAGTAATGACTTTATGAAGAAGGTGTCTGTCCTGTGATGCCCAGAAGCTCAAGACTGTTTACTCAGCAGTGTCTGGCTTTTTTTGAAGTGGAGTTCCAGTTGCTTTGGGTAGGTTGTGGGTGGGGATGCCTTTCTGCCTGTCTGCTGGCTGTGACTGATCTCTGTCAGCAGAGGCCCTTTGTGAGTGGTGCAGTGGTGCTTCTGCTGGGATTGATGTTGGTGGGACTTCCCTCTGCCTGCCCAGCAGCAATGGCAGTGCAGGGAGCTTGGTGCAGGACAGTGCCACCATCAAGAAGGAAGGAGCATTTGGAAATGGCCCCCATGGATGCCTCCCCAGTTGGACTGTGAGAGGACTGGGAAAACTGGAAAAGTCTCCCTCTGACTGTCAGGCCTCAAAGTCTGATGATTGCTGGGCCAAGAAAGCTGGGCAGATGGGTGGGTTGTGTGCAGGAAAGTGCCCTGGGGCTACTTCCTGTGAGGGAAATGGAGCTTTTGGGGCTGGCTGTCATGAGTGCCCATGCAGTTGGGCTGAGGTTGTGCTGGGGAAGCATTGTCCACATGTCCTTTCTCCTCAGGGGAGTGCTCTGTCTAATTCCTACCCTTCTGGCACACTTCCAGCTGCTGGTAAATCTTTTATACTACTGCCTCTGTGTTGGGTCTCAGCTGAAACCCAGGGAGCATGCCTGTCCTCCACAAGCAGCAGGAGTCTCAACCTCCCAGAGTGCTCCAAGCCCCATTAACCACCAAAGCCCAATGCAGTGTGGACTCATGTTCCCGGAGTAGGACTCCAGGGCCAGGTTTGCAGGGTTCCTTAGTACTTATCCCTTCCCTGCTCCCTTCCTGTCCCTCCTGCTTGTGGGCTGGGATGGGAAGAGGGCTTGGTTCATGGTTCTGCCACTTCACCCTTCTCTGTGTTTTCTTCCCTTCTTCAAGTGTAGATGGTCTGTTTGGGAGTCTGTAGGTCATTTTCAGGGTTAGTTGTATTTGCTTTAGTTTGCTTCTTTAGTCTGTTTGTGGGAGGAAGTTTATGCCTTGCTTTCCACTCCATCTTTTTGAACCAAGTAAAAATTACATTTATCTCTGCACTTTGGACATATTCTGATACTCTAAAGTCCATTTAAGGTTTACTGTGATTGGAAATTTGCACTAACCCTTTCCATTTTGTGGCAAGAGAAGTCATGAATAAAAACAAACCATTTTTAATTATTTTTCAAATATCTCCAAATCCTTATAGAAGAAATTTAATTAAAAGTCAATGAAAAAAGTAAAATACTATAAAATTATTTTCATCACTTTGAAAATTAAATTCTAGCATATTAGTCATGTGTTAATTTGAAACAAATTTCATAGTCCTAGAATAATAATTTTCATATATTTCACAAAGATTAGAAGTCAGAGAATCATTATCATTAAAGGAAAAGAAATATTTATGCTGCTTAATTGATCTCATCTGTGATTAATATTAGAAGCAAAGTACATCAGAAGGTAATATCAGATGTTTCAGGATCATGCTTACCTTTTTAAATACCTTTTCTTTTGTTTTGAAATGAAAACATAGGTTGCATCTTACTTATCCTTGACATGTTTAACCTGGTTCTAGGAATGAGCATGTGTTCTTATGGACAGATATGGCCAAAGTAGCTACTAAACTTGATTTAACTTTTTTTGAAATCAGTAAATAAAACTTATGTTATAATATACAAATATTATGTTTTCAACATATGCATATACTAATTTTGTCCATCAAAATAAGAAATATATCTTTGGTAAAACAAGAAACTCCTTATGATGTGTGACTATGAAGTAATTAAAAAACATACTTGAATATATATCTAAGTTTGTATGATCCTTTACCTTAGGAGATTATACATTAATTATGGTAATGATATCATCGTTTCAGGGATAAAAGATAATATTTTTAGGAATCCAGTGTGCCAGCTTTATTCTAAACAATTTGTATGATTTGACTTATTTCTCAAACAACCCTAGGAAGCAGGCATTATTACAGTGCCCCGTAATATAGATGAGAATTGAGTAGATTTAAAATTAGACTCAGATAATTGAAGGGGCTCACAAGACTCTGCAGAGTGCCCTCATATGAGGCTTTTTATAAAGTTAAGAATACTGTATGGCAGGAGAAAGAGAGTTCAGGCGAGCAATATGGGCCTGCCTTTTAAGGTCCTTCTCATTTGCAGGGATATGATTCATTTCCAGATTAAACTATCATTTGTGCAGTACATCTTGCTTTGGGAGAGCTTGCAAAAAGTTTCTGATGGGTTCTTTTATGTCTCTCTAGTTACGTAGTCAAGACAGGCTGACTAACCAGTAATACATTACCAGGATTATTTTGGGAGTAATTTAGAGGTTTTTGGAAATGCTGCCTTTTGATCCCACCTCTGATTCTATAACAGATTTTGCAAGACAGCACCCCCCTTCAGTTGTCTCAGGCCCATTTCTGGACCATATGGCAATTTCATTGGGTACTACCTAAGAATTGGCAAAAGTCTCTTTTGTTATTATCTGGATTCTCTGATGTCACAATGAACACTGCTCAGTTCTGCCCACTGAGAAGAAAAATCTTTTATGTCTTTAGTTAATGTAATGTCATCAACACGTCAGCAGTTTCTAGGTTACTTTTCTGGGTTGGATGCAGGTTGAGCTGGTCTTCCATCTTTGAGGACCGTCTACAAACCATGCTACTTGTTTGGTGCCCTTTGCTAACCTGCCATAGAGAAGGGCTCATTGTTACATCCTTATATAACTGCACAGGGAGATATAGGGCACATAGAGAGGGCAGCATCCTGTCCTGTGTGATAAATACTTCTGATGGTCCCCTTCTTGCCTGTTTTTGAATGGACTGTTTTCATTTAAATAGGAAATTCTTCTTTCCTTTCCTCTCCATGTAGGATGATGGTACCTTATAACCCACCCTGACGGGTATTTCAAGTCTCAAAATAAACGTTATGTCCTTCGTAATAGAAATAATTTCAGTTAAAGCCCACAATAACAGTAACTAGCTGAGTTGTTTTCAAATGGTGTACCTTGAAGTAGCTTAAGGTTACCTTCCAGTCTAAAAATACCGTAAGTTACCACTGGGTGGCAGGGACGCGCTTTTTCCAAATGCTTCAGTCAGCTTTTAAGGGATCCTTGAGAATCACTTGAGCTAAGGTGAGCAAAGGATAGGAGGGTTGTGGGTTTGACTGTGTGCTATGGTTCTTTGAGGTTGTTGTTTCTCAAAACGCCCTGATCAAATTCAGTTGTTTTTGTCTTGGTAATTTCATAAATAGATGACAATAAGTTTCTCGGGTGTTGTATGTGATTTCTATAGGAACCAAACAACCTAATCAATTTTATACCACTTGCTTTGATTTTGGAGTTGGCAGAAACAATAACATATTTTTGGTTGTCTGAGCGATGCCCTAGTCATCCCTGTCTGAGAAATATCTAGATATTCACTATTTTTTGCTAATCCTTGTACTTTAGGTATAAAAAAATCCCAATTAATTTTTATCTTAGGATTCAGATTGAGATATAAAATTATATGATTAATGTAGTAAATAACTGTACTTTCTAATTGAGTCAAGTCTCATTTTATATCTAATATCCAAAATATATAACTCATACAAGTCAATAGCAAAACGCAAACCAAATGGGCAAAGGAACTGAATAGACATTTTTCCAAAGAAGATATACAGATGGCCAACAGGTACATGAAACAATGCTCAACATCACTAATCATTAGGGAAATGCAGATTAAAACCATATTGAGATATCACCTCACATCTTTTAGAATGGCTAATATCAAAAATGCAAAAGATAACAAGTATTGGTGAGGATGTGGTAAAATAAGGACTCTTATACACTGTTGGTAGGAATGTAAACTGGTGCAGCCACTATGGAAAACAGCATGGAGGTTCCTCAAAAAATTAAATATAGAAATACCATATGACCCAGGAATTGCCCTTCTGGATATTTACCCAAAGAAAACAAAAACAGTATTTTGAAAAAACACATGCACCCCTATGTTCATTGTAGCATTATTTACAACAGTCAAGATACAGAAACAACCTAAGTGTCTCTCATTGGATAAATGGATAAAGAAGATGTCTTATATAAAATAATATATAAAATATTATTCAGCCATGAGAAAGAAGGAAACCTGCCATTTTTGACAACATGGATGGATCTTGAGGGCATTATGCCAAGCGAAAAAAGTCAGAGAAAGACAAATAATGGATATATCACTTATATGTATAATCTAAAGTGGTCAAACTCACGGAAACAGAGAGCGGAATGATAATTACCAGGGCAGGGCATTTGGGGAAATGGGACTGATCAATGAGTACAAACTTCCAGCCTAAGAAGAGTAAATTCCATGGATCTAATGTACAGAAATACAAATCTGTTTATCTCATCAGGTGTGGCAATAACAGAATAATTTAAACATCTTTGTGAAAGCACAGTAAAATGTGTTTTCCAATCTCACATTAATGCAGATTGAATTTCTTCATGAGGAGGAGTGGAGAAGAAAGCATTAGCCAAACTGATCACAAAATTATAGTCTCCCTTGTTGCCCAGTTTGAATATTTAATATCACATTGTGAACAGCTTGTGCCATGGGGTTATTTATTAAGTTTTGTATAATCTACAGTAAATCTTCAGGATTCATCAGTTTTTCTCATAGGCCATTAACCAAGGAATCCGTGGGTATTGATATGCCTGCATCTGAAAGTACTTTTCATTAAAATCAAAATTTCCTTATGCACCTCAGTTTTCCACCTCAGTCTATTCTAATTGTTTTAAATTAGCCACTGGAGTGGGCTTAGATAACTTTTAAAGTTTCCATCCAACATGCTCCATTAAAAGAGAATGAAGAGCAGATTTGCAGGACAACCTTTTCCCAATAATATGGGGAAGATAAGAGTCTTCATTCCAAACATTATATCCATGCCAATAATACATTCTGGCAGGATAACACAACCATACAAAACTTCTGTTAATTAATTTGTTTGTTTAAGCCATGCTCGATTTTACCTGAACGTTTGCTCATCATATCTCCCCGGTTTAATTATACTGTCTGTGATCTCTTCATTTTCAGGCTTTAGTGTGACAGCATGTGGCCACCAGTGTCTAGCAGCCAAGTTTCTCTACCACCCTCAGGCCATTTTACCCATACTAGCATAAATAGCCTTGAGTCCCTTGCTAGGCAGTTGAACCAAGTGGCTCCTGTCACCCAGAGGCATATTCATCCCCTCTGTTCCACATATTTTTAATTGGCATTGACTGGAGGGATTATAAATTCCTTTTTTGTATAATCATATTTTTAAAAATTCATTAAGTCTAGGGTAAATTGAGCAAATCTGTCAATTCCTATCACATCCTGAAGAGTTAGTTGGGGGGGGGCAGTCAGATCACCTAATCTTTATATAGTGAGTCATTAAAATGTTAGTAGTTAAGCCTTCCATCACCTCCTTTTTAGTGTTATTTTTAATCAACCTTATGAATAGTTAACTTTCAGTTTGATTTTTCTGAGTCTTTTTTTTTTTTTTGACCCATTTTATTCTCATTTCCTTTCTCTGGAATAATCCTAATCATTTTTCCACCATTTGCAGGAACAGGGCCAGAGGTCCCCCCAGTTTCCCTCACCTCACCTGTTCCCACAACACGAAAGTCCGATGAGGATTCCCAGCAGCCAGAGATTCTGCTATCACAGCACCAGCCGTATCTTGACCAAAAGTATAGAATTAGGAGAAATTTAAGAATTATTACAGTGGATCAAAATTAATTCCTCATATTCTCTACACTTCAGCCGTCTCAGAAGAAGTATTCTATTTAACATTTAGGGGTGGATTTGAACAGTTCTCCTTTTTGGATTTGTGTTGTTTGCCTTTGCCTTTATAGAGCTTAGCAGACTGGGAGTTTGCCCTTCCATCTACCTTTCTGAAAAAGCTGCTGCGAGTGAAGGTCCTGAGAAAGAGCTAACATGCTCGTCCTTTTGACAGTATCTGATGCAAGAGAAATAGCTGTTTGAAATGAAAACAGGATTTTGACAAGATATATGCACAATCGTATTTACTGTAACATTATTCATAATGGCCAAGCTATGGAAACAACCCAAATACCCATCAATGGATAAATGGGTAAAAAAGATATGGTATATATACACAATTATTCAGCCATGAGAAATTAAGATATCCTGCCATTTACAACATGAATGGACCTTGAGCACATTATGCTGAGTAGTGTATGATGTCATTTATATGAATCTATAAAAGTGTCAAACCTGTCCACAAAACAGAGTGAAATGATGGTCACCTGGGGATGGGGAGTGGAGGCGTAAGACTGATTGTGATTAAGGGAACAGACTTCTAAGAGTAGCAAATGAGCCTCATAGATCTAGATCTAATGCATAGTATAATGAATACAGTGAACAATACTGTACTATAATGATATATATAATAAATATCACCTCAGTAGGAATCATATTATAGTATATAAATGTATCAACATGCTATGTACCTTAAAATTACAATTGTAAAGTCAAATTTATCAAATGAGATAAATAAATAATAAAGGCATAGTCATTCATGAAGAAATTTTATTTATTTCCTTTGCATAAAATTTGGCTTTTATTAAAACTAAGATAATATCCAAGTTATGCAAGATGAACAAGTTGTAGAGATCCCATGTACATCATGCCTATAATTAACAATACAGTATTGTACACTTAAAATTTGTTAAGAGGGTAATTTCTTGTTAAATGTTCTGACCACAATGATGTATGCATTACACATCCATTTGCATAATAGCAAAATCAAAAGATCTTTTCATATTGATTATCCAAACAATAAAATATGCAAGTAGAACGATAAAAAGGATATATAAGTTACAAAAATAAAAAAGAATTGAAACTACCATATGTGTAGAACAGTTTGTAATATTGAATGAAGAGAACAAAATGTCAAAGATTAAGTTAATACTTTATGATTTTAGCAGAAAGCACAATACGGGGGGAATTACAAAAATCAAAATAATTAAAGACCATTTAATGGATATTGATTTACATATAATGGTTTCTATTACCTTTAATATCACAGTTAAACACTGTTTTTAGCAACCAATCTAATATAAAGACAGTTTTGGAATCTGTCTAGGCAAAGTCACCTTCACTTCTGTATTTAAAAGTACTTTAATTACAAATCATATCATTGGAAAACATGCTATTTAAGTGCACTGTAAAAAGGTAAGATCACTACATGCAGAATTGCATCAACTTCACAAAAATGAAACATATTCTATAATAAAATAAAGATTTTTTAATATTTTACCATTGGATTCAATTTAATTAAATTGTGTATATGTATTTTGCTTTTTCTCCTTACATGACTAACAATATAATGTTGTAATGTTAAGAGTGAAAATCACTATATTGTCAAATTTAAAAGAAAATACCATATTTGAAGTAAAAATAATGCCTTTCTTTCTGAAGCTGAAAAAATGTAGCAATAAATCTCTAAATATTTAGTTATTTGCCAATCTGACAAATATCTACAGTTTTATTACAGCCGATAAAGAATTTCTGCCCAAATAAAAAAAAAAGCAAAATCACCCTCCTAACTTCTGCTGGAAGGAGAGGCCACGGAGGACACTTCTGCAGGGCTTTTGCATAATGAGTCTCTGCAGGTTTTCTTAGTGATTTTTTTTCCTCTGATGAGTTCATACTTCTCACATGAGCAAGAGATGAGAAAAACAGTAAAAGAAAATATACAGAAGACAACATTTTAGACAAATCTATTAGGGAACAATATGCATTGGATTTTCTCCTTCCTATTCAGCATCCTTCTGTTCCTGCCATACACACAACACACATACACAACACAAACAACACACACACACACACAAATATCAAATACAACACAAACAATACAACATACACATGCACACACAACTTACAGCAACCAGGCTCTTTCTTATCAGTGGGTTCAGGTGGAAAAAAGAAAATATTTGTTCCTGTAAATCTGAACTTTAGCTTAAATTAGTTTAAAATCATTACCCTTGTCTATTTGTTTATGCTATTAAATGCCAATGGCTTCCTTTAAATCTTTGTCAGAGGTCATAGTATCCAATCTTAGTTTCCAATTGTAGGAACAGATTAATTAAGTATATTAATTAATTAACAATATATGATGGTTAAGAGGCCTACATATACCATAATACAGTTTCCAGTTTGGTGAATTTCTAAAGCCAGAAGAAATTTGCATCATTCTCATTTAAAGTTATGTTGCAAACAAATATCTTCTGGATTTTTGAAAAACTCAGTTCACCTGTGGGGTTTTTAAAAATTAAATATGGCACAGCATATTAAGTATATCAACCAGTTTCATCAATTTTACAAATACCATGATGAGAATGAGAAACTTCTCAATTTGCTTTCACATGTTAAATGTGTTTTTCATTTTATTTATATTTCAATGTGTTATATACAACTGCAGCTGTTTTTAACTGAAATGCCTTTTCCCTTTATACTTTTAAAATTACTTCTGTAGTACTCATGTTTACAGAATTCTGTTTTGAGAGCTATTTGCCTCTGGAACATAATGAAGAAACAGAAACAGTCCTTTTTTTCTCTTAACTTTTATTGTCTCTCTGGTTTTGAATTTCATTTAAGACAATAAATAATGTATACAATAGAACGTTCTTTTGTAAATTCACAGAGTTGTGGAACTATCAACAGAACTCAGTTTAGAATATTTCCATCACTACAAGGATTCCTACCTGCTCCATTGTAATCAAAGCCTCTACCCCTCTCCTCCTTCCTTTCATCCCTGCTGTAGTCCCAGGCAAAACCTAATCCTTCTGTTTCTGTATACATAGAATCAGACTACATATAGTTATAGTTTAAATCTTTATTAGGATCAGTCACGGTATACGGTCTTAGTATCCAGAATCATATAATATATACTTGTTTGAATCTGGCTTCTTCACTTAACATAATATTTTTGAGGGTCACCATGTGGCAGCATGTATCAATAGTTTATTCCTTTTCATGCCAAATAGTATTCCAATGAAGGGACATACCACAATTTTTCTATTTACCAGTTGGTGGATTGTTTTCACTTTGTTTAATGTGAATAACAGTGATATGATCATCCATATATATATGTGTATATATGTGCATGTGTGTGTGTATATATGTATATATGTGTGTGTGTGTGTGTGTATAGATATATTTCATTTTGGGGGGAAATACCTTGGTGTAGAATTGCTTAGTTGTAAGAGAAGCTTATATTTAATATTTTAAGAAACTGCTGAACTGTTTCCACAGTGGTGATATCATTTTATATCACCATCAGCAATATACAGGAGTTCTAATTTACTCACATGCCCCCAACACTTGCTATTTTCCCTTTTTAAAGAAAATTTTAGTTGGTGTGAAATGGAATCTCACCATAGTTTTAATTTGCATTTTCCTAATGAATAATAATGATGAGTATCTTTTCACATGTGTATTGGCCACTTATATACTTCTTTGGTGAAATGACTGTTTAAATCTTTTTCCCATTTGTAAAATGGGTTGTTTTCTTTTTATTATTGAGTTCTCAGTGTCCTCTATATGTTCTACATACAAGTCATTTATAGGAAATTTAATTTTCAAGTATTTTCTCTGTAAGTCTCTGTGGCTTTTCATTTTCTTAATAGCAGAATTTGAAGGTCAAGTGTTTATAATTTTGAAAATTTAATTCATCATATCACCTTTATTATTATTATTATTGTTATTATTATTATGGTGTCCTTTCTTAGAACTCATTACCTAACTGAGGTTTTAAAGATTTTCTTATGTTTTCCCTGAGATTGTACAATTTTATCTTTTGCCTTTAGGTCAGCAGTCCCCTGTGAGTTATTTTTAAGGAAATGTGTATTTTACATAGTTGTGTCTAAAAGCATCTTTGTGGATATGGTTTTCTAACTGTCCTAGCAGTATTCATTGAAAGGACTATTTTTTTCATTGAATCCCTTTGTTTCTTTGTTGGAAATCAGTTGACCTGAACATAAATATTTTGATTGGCAATTTTATTCATATATCTAAATGTTTATGTTGGTGGTAACACAAACTGTTTTAATTACTGTAGCTTCATAATACATTTTAAAACCAGGAAGTATAAGTCCTTTATCTTCATATTTTCTTTAAAAATTGTTGTGGCTATTCTGCATTCTTTTCACTTCAACATAAATTTTAGGATTACCATGCCAATTTCTGTAAAACTTCTGTTGGGATTTTTATGAAAATAGTCATTCCTAACAATTGAATCTTCCAATCCATGACCATGGGCTGGATCTCAATTTATTTAGATCTTCAGTGTCTTTCAACAATGTCTTTCAGTTAATAGCATACAAGTCTTGCACTTTTTTGCTAAATTTATTCCAAGTTTTTACTCTTTTGATGCCAATGTGACTTGACTTCTGAGTGCTATTCTGGTGTTGTTCATTACTAGTCTATACAAATTTTGTACATTGTTCTTATAGCCTGTGAATTTGCTGAACTTGTTTATGAGCTATAGAAGTGGTTTTGTGGGTTTCTTAGGACTTTCTACATATACAGTCACATCATCTGTGAATAAAGACAGCTTTATTTTTTCCTTTCCAATATTTAGTGTCTTTTTCTTCCCTATTGTGCAGGAGAGCCCCCAGTTTGATGTTGAGTAGGAGTAAAAGAATAAGGGAATATTTTTCTCTTATTCTCAATTTCCAGGGAAAGCATTCACTCTTTCATCATTAAGGATGATTTTAGCTGTAGTTTTTCTATAGTTTCCCATTATTAGGTTGAAAAGGTTACCTTTTATTCCTACTTTGTTGACAGTTTTTATTACAAATAAATGTTGGATATTGTCAGATGATTTTTCCATTTCTACTGAGATAATGTAGTTCTGTCCTTTATTCTACCATTAAGGTTTATTTCATTAATTAATGTTCTGATGATAAGCCAATCTTGAATTATTGAGATAAATTCTACTTGGTCATAGTATATAGTCCTTTTTATATGTTGCTGGATTTGTTTTGCTGATATTTTGTTAAGAAATTTAGCTTCTATATTCATGAATGATACTGACCTATAATTTTCTTACAATATCTTTGTCCAACTTTGGAATTACCATATCATAAAATAAGTTGAGAAGTGTTTTCTTCCTCTCTGTTTTCTGAAAGATTTTATGAGACACTGATGACATTATTTCTTTAAATATTTGATAGAATGGCTTCTCTTCTAATTCCTCTCAAATATTAATGCTCCCCAGGGGTCTGCTCCAATTCTGTTCTTGTATTATTTTAAATCCTCTTCTTCAATAATCCACACTCATGCTATCACTTTGCAGCTTGTAGCTGAGGACTTCCAAATTTGTTTCATCCCAATTCAAACTTCCCTCTGGAATTGTATCATTCTCTTCCTTACTGCCCACTGGTGATGTGCACCTAAATGTTCACTGGCAATTCAAATACCCAAATTGTCCTATCTGTGTTAATGGATTAAAAGCCACCTATTTGTACTCAGAGCCATAGACTTGCCCACATTTACTTTTTACTTCCACATATTCAGTGAGCATCAAATCTTATAACACTATTTCCAAAATAACCTCTTGACCTTTTCTTCTATTATTCTCATCAGAACAGTCATTATTTCTCATTTGCATTGAACTATTTACCAACTGCTGTCTTTGATCTTGGCTTTGGATCACTTCCAAAAACTCTGCCTAATATTAATAATGTGCTTTTCTCCATTAAGAATGCATCCTCCCCCTAATTATTTCCTGAAATGGTGGTGTAAAATTTAAGGCTTTTCATCCAAAGCCTTAGATCCACAAGGAAATTTCTTAGGTCTGTAGTAATGTCAGAAACATAAACTGTAAATAACCTTATTAAAACAATTTTCCTTATTTTGTTAATTTGAATGTCTGCTCATACCATTTCCCTAAAATCTAATATAAATCTGCAAATACAGTTTTACAGGAAAAATTGAAAATACAAATACAAATAGATGGATAGATAGAGAGGTAGAAAGATGATAACACTTGTTTGGGGTAGAGACACATGACAAATGAGAAAAGAAATTATTTTCAGACTCCTAACCCTCAGAAAGTTAAATGCAATACATTTGCTTGATGAATGGATATTGTCATTAAAATCATAAAATGCAATTACAGAGACACTTTCAGCCATCTGTATGTACAATGCCAGTGGCACTGAGATGCCCACAATTATATATTTAAACTTACTGCGGTTAATAAAAGTGCCTGTTAAAAAATCAGTTAACTTTAAAAATGAAACAACAGCTAATACCAATTACTGGTTGTCAAGGTAACAGCTGAATACTAACAGGTGGTTATTTTGCTCCTTGGCTTATGCAATCTGCTTCCTAGATGGGTCTAGGGTATAAAGTCAAACCCCTGTGAGATTACAAGTCTTAGGTCTTCCTTTGGCATTTACGCACGACCGTCAAAGTTTTATTGCAATGCTATTAATTATGCTTGGTTATCTCCCTGTCTAGTTTTAAAGCAAATAATTACAGAGGATTTATATCCTGAAACTTTCTTGTATTGCTAGTTAGAAAATTATGCTTTCCAATAGTGTAAGATTTTTCTTTTCAGAAGTCACTTTATGTGAAATTAAAAAGGTTTTGCACATCCATTTCACTTTCATATAAATGACATATAAAATAAAAAGAACAAAGCCAATGTTACCTATGAGACCTTGTAAGAATCACCTTATGGTAATTTTTCTGACTTAAGGTTTTTTTAAACTTTAAAAGTATATTTATGAAAGAATTTTTGTGCAATCTACTTTCCATGGCCTAGTGTTATTTCTTCTGTAGAGTTTTACATTTTAGTTGTGTAAATACTGCATACTTTGTAGGACCTGAATATCAAAAAGTAATATTGACGTCCAAAGTTTCTCATATTAACTACAAGTTTAATATATTATTGTCTTGTCAATGGGTTTCAGCTCCGGGCAAGTTCGCTATGGATTCAATGCGACCAAAGAAATTGACAGCAGTACATTCTTTGGGGTGAAAGGGTTTATTACCCGGCTTGTTCTCCCGGCTGTAGGTTAAGCACCAGCATCTGGGCCTCCACGCGGAGCACTGGGCCGAGCTCTCTATATAGCACAGTAATAGCTTATTGCCTAAACGTGTGCAAGCGGTAGCCTAGCAACAGGCCCGTTACATCATCAAGTGGATTAAATTCAGTGAGGATCCTGGCCATAGGTACCCCAACTTCCCCACAATTATATAACTGGCTTTTAAAACCTGGTGTTTAAAAATCTTTAGTAGGTGGAAAATATATTTATTCATAACAATCTCTACTATGTCTATGATTTGCTTATGATCAGTTATAAAAGAATCAGTACAATCATAAAAGTTTGTATAATTACAATATTAGAAATTATCTAGATCTGTGGTTCTTGAAATGTGGCCCCTAGTAAGTAACATCAGCATCACCAGGGAACATGTCAGAAATGCAGCTTTTCAGGCCCCAATCTGGTAATGTGGACTCTTTTGAGTAGGGCCCAAAGAAAATACTAAACTTTACTCTAAGATGATATCTTCTTGTCATTTTCTGATAATAAGTTTTGTTCTCTTTATTAAAATGATGATGATGGTAAATCTCTTTTTAAGGTCCATTTTTAGCAGAATTGAAAATTGGGAACTGTATTTTTATTGTAATCTTTTTTGAAATATAGTTTTTATCCAATATTTTATTTGTTTCAGATGAACAACTTAGTGATGCATCAATTATGTATGTTATGTGGAATCTGAAAAACAAAACAAATGAACAAACAAATCAGAAATGGACTCATAAACACAGAGAATGGAGGATTGATTACCATGGCAGGATTGGGGAGAGGCAGGGAGGGCCGGTGAAATTGGTGAAGGAGATGTAAAGGTACAAACTTCAAATTATAAAATAATTCAGTCACAGGGATGGAGGTACATCATAGAGAATATAGCTAATACTAGTCTAAAATCTTTGGTGACAGATGGTAACTATGGATATCTGTGTTCATTCTTAATATTTCTTTTTGCTGGGGGGAGGGATGGCTACTGGGTTTGTGGTAAGTAAAGCACTAGGTAATGTCAATTCTCTTTATTCATGATGCTTAACTAGCCCAGCAAAATTAAGAGAATTGTGTAAGTCAAATAACTAAATATATGTAGACCTGGGCAAAATGCCATATCTCTGTACCTTGGAATCAGTGCTGTTTTATGATATTATACTCTCTCACCAGAACCATGAATAACAGGATCAAATTTAGAGGCATGTGGATTGACAGTTATAGAAACATAAATGTCAGGATCTGTGGTGAAGTAGAAAGGGCAAATAATACATAAAGTGAGCAACAGCAGAATTTGGTCGGAAAAAGTTGCATAGGGTTAGCTAGGCCTCATGGCTCACCCAGGGCTGTACCAGGGAATTTCCCCAGGAGAGAGGAGCCTGCGGGGAGGCCCTAGCAGGCCTGTGCCTTCACCTGGGCTTTGCCGTCGTCCTTCAGGTACACACTCCCCTGCTCTGCACATTGTGGAGACAGAGCTCGTGGAGGGGGTTTTGCTTTGTTCTGTTTTTTGTTTCCTTTATATGGTACATTTGATCATAGTTCATGAAAACTAACCACACTGCGGATTCATTTAAAGTCTGATTTCCAGTCACAGGATGAAGAAAGGGAAGATGGACACAAATAATGTTGGCTTGTGTTGTAACTTAACTCAAATGAGTTTTTATGCATAAGCAGAGTTTTTATTAATGAGGACTGATTTATTTTGATGTAGTAAAAGTTATATAAGGATGAGAAGAAGTAATAGTAGTAAATAAAGTGAGGAACACAAAGTGACATCACTTCTTAGTAGCTTTTGCTGCTACGCTTCATGTGTAGCTGGATTTCTTTCCCTTCATCCACGAAGGAGGTGTTTTCTCCATGGTTTAAAAAATGTGATGTCTGATATAAAGGTATTGGAAAGTGATCAAAATAGGATAAAACAGACTTAAGTTGCAGCCAACTCATACTTGGGTAAGACTTAGAAAATCATCTTACTTACAAAAATGACTACTGATGAAAAAGATTTACAACATGGGTATAATTTCTTAATGCAGAACAAGACGGTGCCTAGTACAATGTTATGTAAAACAGGCTAGCTAATTATTGCCGGCTAATCCCCCATATTGATGTGATAGAGTTATTCTAAACCAAAGTATACTCAAAAGTTCAGCCTTTTGTTTTTTTTTTTTGGGGGGGGGAGAACTCACATATTGCAGAAAATAAAAAAAATTAGTTGAACAGTTGTAATAATCTGTGTACTTATGGCTTTTTGTAGGCTTTGTTTTGCTTGCTTCAGTATATCTACTGAAGGGAGACCAGTAGTGACATCAGACACCTAAGATGCATCTTTTCCTAAAATCATTATTTGGCCCTTTTGCAAGAATGATCTGAATGCAAGAACTCTGGAAATGTTTCTTAGACAAAAATTTGTCTACCACTGATTCAGGAAATTTTACAGATATCAGATCATTCCTATGTTTTAACCATTGTCTCTCCCAAATACTTCCATTAAAAATTCAGTTTGGTTACTATAGTAAGACTGTTCTTAACAGGTTACCTTTCTTTTCCAATAATCAAGGGCAGTGCAAGAGCACTGTGATCCCAAGTGTAGAAAAGGCAGGGGAGTTCACTGAAGAACTGCTGTTTGCTATTCTACAGCCCACAAAGATGTGCTATTGCCTCCTGCATCTTTCCTGGGTTTCTGTGGGATTTGCTGTCAACACCATGCCTTGTGAGGTGTAAATCCACTGAAATCAGGCTTTGCCCTTCCCACTCAGGAAGTGCTTTCACTGAGGTCATCAATTATCTCTACACAAATCCAACCATTACACTTTGATCCTCTTTGTAGATCTATCCACAGCATTTAAGAAAAAAAAAACCCTGATCAGTTATTTCATAAACTTCATTTGACTTCCAGGATGTCACTCTCCTAATTTTACTCCTACTCACTGACTGCTTTTTTCTCATTTCCCAGCCCTCTTGCAGCTGTTCAAAGTCTCAATCCTTGAATGTCTACTCAATACTTATGCCCTTGCTAAACTCATCAAGCCTTATGCTTTTAAATAGGATCTATATTCTGAGGATCCTCCAATTTGTATCTTCAGTCTTGGTCTCATGCTAGAAATTCGGCCCAGTAATCTCACCTGCCTATACTTCATCAAGGGCTAACAGGATCTAACTAGTGTATCAAAAAAATGCAGCTCCCCTTTAAAATCAACTCCTTCAATTTTCCCATATCAATTATTGAAAATCAAATCCTTTCAGCTACTCAAGCCAAACTATGCAGCTATCTTTGACTTATCTTTTTTTCCTCACATTCTACATTTAATTTCTCAGGAAATCAAGCTGGCTCTACCTTCAAAGTCTGAGAATCTCCTACCCCATTCACTGCCATTTCCTGGCTTATCCATAAGGACTGTATTTAATTTTAACCCCCTAAGTGCTCTTCTGGCTGCTCCCTTAACCCCTTTGGTCTATCATCAATCCAATAATCAGAGACTTCAGTTAGAACCTAAGTCAGACCCTATCACTTTTTTCACCAAAACCTCCCATTGTCTTCTGATTCCTCCTAGAATCTTAGCCTTGCCTGCAAGTTCCCGGATATTTACTGCTTGCATCCCCTGTCTCATTATCTGCTCCTTTCCCCTGTATCCCTCAGTGCATACACACTGGACTCTTATCTTCTTGAACATGCCAGGGACAGTGTTAGTGTAGAGACTTTGGCTTTACTCTTTCCTAAACCTGAAACACATTGCTCCTAAACTCTTCATGGCATGCTCCCTCTCTTCCTCTAAGGGTTTGCCCCAAATTCATTTTCTCAGTGACCTTTCCCTTCCACGACGTAATAAGACTACCCTATTTAAAACGGGAACTTCCCCCAACCATGGCACTCCCTATTTCTCTTTCCTGCTTTATTTTTTCTCTGTGGCACACCCACCATCTAACATACTTTATATTTTAAATTAATTTTTTGTCACTCTTCCTCTTCCACTCTTCCAGAATTTAACCTAGTGGCAGTAGTGATTTTTGTCAGTTCTGTTCCCAGCTGTAACATTAACACCCAAGTTAGTGCCTGGCACACAGGAAGTAACCAATAAACATTGTTTGGTCTCTGCTGGTTCCCTCACTCTCTTTTTCTCCCTCCCTCCCCTCTCTGTCCCTCTCTTTCTCTTTCTCTGTCCCCACTCACCCCTTTCCCTTTTGCTTCTCTGTCGGAGAGAACTTCCACACTTGGGGAACCAGAATGCTTCCATGTGCCACCCAGCCAGGCCCCATGCTCCACGAGGATAGAAGCTCCTTTCTTTGGTACCTTGCCTATGTATCTCTTCAGCTGGCTGTTAGTTTGTATCCTTTACAGTATCCTTTATTAAAATGGTAAATGTAAATAAATGAATAAACACTTTTTGAATTATTGAATAAATTAAAAGAAATGTTTTCCTAAATGTATTCTCCAGGCAGTTTGCCTTACAAAGAACAGGGAAGGGAAAGTCCTGCTGCAGCTGGACTCAAAGGGTTAGTCAGCTCTCTCAGCACCACCCCTCCCTTCTCTGTCACCATCTTTCTTTCTTCCTTAAGGGTTCCTGTAACATCGCAACAAGGTTAAACACATATTAATATATCTTTTGAGGAATCCTTCCAGTTTGTAACAGTGTATCATTTGTCTCTAACTGCTTTTAATCAAGATTACACTGTAGTGATTCTCGCTCTAAGGAGTCCTGCTGTGTTTTGACTTAAAGAGGCTGCCACAGATAGTGACAGAATTATGTCCCCAGGGTCTCAAACATCATCAGCCTCTCAGATACCTGTGAGCGAGAATTCCTGAAGCCCCACCCTCATTTACCACCATTGTTTTAGATTTATAAGTAGTGTCAACTCTTCAAGATGAACCACTTTTAGCAGGTGTCCGGATTTAGAGCTTAAATTGTACTTAATTTTCAATTGATTGTTTATGGACTGGTCTTGAAAACATAATGACCAGCTTCTGATGGAGTCTGCAGAAGGATTCTTATAGTAGTCAGCCTGGGCTGCCATCACAAAATGCCTGACTAGGTAACTTCAACAGCTGGCATTTATTTTCTCACAGTTCTGGAAAATATAAGTCCCAGGTCAATGAATGGGCACGTTTCTTTTAAGGCCACTCTCCTGGCTTACGCAGGCCACCCTCTCATGGTGTCCTCAGGAGGTCTTTCCTCTGTGCACACACCTATGGTGTCTCCTTATGTATCCTGATATTTTCCTCTGATAAGGATGCCAGTGGATCAGGGCCCATCTAATGGCCTCATTTAATTTAATCAAATCCCCGTCTCCAAATACAGCTGCATCCTGAGGTCCTAGGGGTTAGGGCTTCAACATATGAAGTTTGGGGTGAAGGAAACAGTTCAGTCCATAACTGTCTTAAGGAAGATTTTCTTATAATTTTTACACTTTCTTACTTAAAATGATAGACACATGCTTACATCAGCCAGAGACAGATCCACAACATTCATGAGGAGATTGCATTAGTTACATGAGAAGCAGCCTAAGTTCCCCTTTTGTTTGTAGGTAATTGAAAAGATTCTAATTGGATCCCCTGAGACATTCCACATACACTTTCTCAAAACGGAGACTTGGCATCACAGCCAGAATTCAGTCATGCAAAAAAAAAGGATTTTTTAAAATATTCATTCGTTCTAAAATACCTGTTAATTTATATGAAAATATCTATTGAGTGCCTGTTACTGTTCAGGATTTTGCTAGGAATTATGAAACAAATGAAAGTCTAGTGAGCAAAAATTATAATAATGAAATGTACCCAGTACCTCAGCTACTGAGAGGTGGTCACTCTACCTGATGGGTTTGTCTTTGCCTGGGGCCTCGGCCACTGGAAAACCTAACAGTGTGATATATGAGAGGGGTTTCGTGCCACACGGTGTCTGTTCTACCTTTGGAGGGGCTGGAGAGAATAACCATCAGCTACGCAGGCAGTCTGTAACAGAGTGCCAATAAGATTTCTAGACGCCAAGGCTCAGGTGAGAACTTCCTGGCTTGCATACTCCATGTGTTTTGTCAAATGTCAAGGCCAGAAAAGTAAGGCTGCCCATGACTCGAGAGAAATAACTGGAAACCACCCATTTGGATCTTTCCTGTGCTCTGCCCTCTGTACGTTTTCCCTTGGCTGGTTTCAGTGTGTGTCTTTTAGCTCTAATAAACCATAACAGTATAACAGCTTTCAGTGAACTCTGAGTCCTCCTGGCAAATGGTCACATCTGAGAGTAGTCTTGTGAACTATGCTCTCTAACTTCAAAAGCATAAGTAAGAATAATCTAATAAATATAATAATATTTGATAATATTATGAATGTAATAATGGAACAATATATTAACAACATGTCAATATATAATATAGTTATATATTGTAATAATAAGTAATTAGAGGAATGTAAATGGTATTTACAAAAAAACATAATCCAGGAGGTACGCACAGGGTGAAGATATGCTATCTACCTACCTAATGGAGTCAAGGTAGTTTCCAACAAGAGATGAGAGCTAATTAGGAGCTTGTTTGGTGAACAGTGGAAGGTCACCTCAAGTACATGGCTAGTTTGCTAATGAGAATGGTGAGAAACAGTGTGTGTTGAAGAATGGATAGTAATGTGTTACACATGGTAATGATCTGCCCACCTTTAGATTGATATTATATAACCACAAGTGGTCATATGTCTTCAGTCCAGTGATAATGATTTTGGACAACTGGCCTCCAGAACTATAATAGAATAAGCCTGTATTGTTTTAAGCCATCAAGTCTATTTAAGTTCTTATAAGATATGATAAACAATCATGGGAATCTAAACAGATTTCAAGAAAATTTATATAGGATTCCTCTTAATTCTTTGTCCGAAGACTAAGACCTTGCCACACAGTCAAGCAAAGAAAAACTGCCAGCAAGTTATAAGCTGAAAAATTCCTAGAGATCAGATAGGGACAGGAGACCATCAATTTCCAACCTGTCAGAGTAGAGAGATCTGGGTGAATACTGGGGTTATTTAGGAGAGACTCCCAATAAACTATCCCTGGGAGTGGTAAAATACAGGATATTTAGTTGGTATTAATTTCAGGTAAGCAACATTTTAAAATATAAGTATGCCTCAAATACTGCAATTGAAGTTTCACTTGAATGCCCCATTTTTTTATTTATAGTGTTTCATGGGACAGAAGTATCTTGGAAACAATTATTTGTTCTTTATCTGACTTTCAAATTTAACTTGTCTTCCTATATTTTCATCTGGCCACTGTTTAAACAAAGCTCAAGAACAAGGCAGAAACAAGCAGTCTAACTACTTTCCAGATCAAAGCCCAAAACTCCATGAAGAAAGAAAATACAGATGCTCAACAATATAATAAATGCAATGCCAGCATCTAATGAAACCCAATTTCACTGGGGTCATATAACCCCAATCTCCCCAAAAAGGATAGTACAGACAGAAAATGGATAGAAACCAGTTAACTGACCAAAAATGTTAGAAATACTGGAAATAGTAGAAAAGTCCCTTAAAACATTTATTGCAAAAATACTCAGGAAATTGGAAGTCATGAGGATAAAGAAAAAATATACAAAGCACATATACAGAAACAGACAAATGAACTTGAAAATTATAATATGAAATAAGAAGTTCACTGGTTGAGATTAAAAGCAAGTTAAACACTGCAGAAAGATCAGTGGATATAAGGATATACTAATATCAACTATACAAACTGAAGCACACAACAGAAAAACAGTGGCTGACAGAGTGTGAGGAGTTTATGGGGTAATGTTAATCTGTGTAGATGTATAACTGAAGTTCCAGAAAAGAGAAGAAAGAAGGTGAGGACTAGAAAAAAAATATTTGAAGAAAAGTGGCCAAAATTTTTCCATGTAAGGTGAAAATCATAAACCCACAGATTGAAAAGGTTCAACAACCTCCAAGGAAAATAAATACAAAGAAAACATCAAGTCATCATAATGTAATTGTTGTGTCCATACATGTACATTATATAAAAACATATTGTAATATGTAATATTTACTGCATATGTTTAAATGCTTTAGACCTATGGCAGTTTTGAAAAAAAAGTGAAAAAATCTAGAAGTCTATATATCAACAAGTACAAATTAATTTTTAAAATTATGTATGGAGGAAATGTCTCCCTTCTGATGAAAGCATATCATGGCTCAGTGTGCTGCTCTCCTTTTGTTTATTTTAAAATAGGTGTTGAGGAACAGAACAAGAATGTTGTTTCCAGTTTGCAGAGTCAGTCCCTAGCACTGGCACATCATCGACTTGTAATATCATATATTTAGTTGTGACTAAAGAGTAAGGGTTATTAAACACAAACATAAGTTTGGGAAATATTCAGGATTCAGAACAATTCAGGAGCAACATAGAGATTTGGGGGCAGCATGTATAGGCATACGTATTGTTTGTTATCAAGACTGTTGTCACGTTATTGATGTATACATTTAATTTCAATTAAATTAATAAACAAATCTTTTAGCTTATTAAGGTAAAATTGATGTATAAATTTATAAGATGTTTAAAGTGTACATTATCGTGATTTGGCCAATGGAGGCATTCTGGCATTCTCCCCATACAGTTAGTTATCACATCCATCACCTCACATGTGTATCTTTGTGTGTGAGTGTGAGGACATTTAAGATCTACTCTCAGCAAATTTCAATCATACTATACAGTGTTATCAACTACAGTTACCATGTTACACATTAGATCTTCAGCCCTTTTTCATCTTGTAGCTGAAAGTTGGCACTCTTTTTACCAATTCCTCTTTATTTCCCCTACTCCCAGGCCCTCGCAATCACTTTTCTCTGTTTCAATGAGTTTGACTTACTCCTTTATTCACTCATTCATTAACTTGGATTCCACATAGTAGTGGTACCAGGCAGTATTTGTCTTTCTCGGTCTGGCTTATTTCATTTAGCATCAGGCCCTTGAGGTCCATTCATGTTATCCCAAGTGGTGGGATGTCCTTCTTTCTCATGGCTGAATCATGTTCCATTTTTTATATGTAACACATTTTCTTTATGCATTCATCTGTTGACAGATACTTAGATTGTTTCCATATCTTGGCTCTTTTCAATAATGCTGCAATGAACATATAGGAAAGTGGATATCTCTTTGAGATCCTGTTTTCAGGCTGTCCTTTGGGTAAATACCCAGAAGTGGGATTACTGGGTCATATGGTATTTCTATTTTAAAGTTTTAAGGAACCTGCATACCCTTTTCCACATCGCTACGCCAATTTCCATTCCCATTAACAATGTATAAGGGCTCCCTTTCCTCCACACCGTCACGGGCACCTGTTATCCTCCACTCTGGGTTTATAACACTATATCCGCTCTTCACTCATTCCAGAGCAGACTTGTCCTTGGCCCAAACTCTAGTTCTCAGAGCCACCCAATTTGGCCCCGCCCTGTTAAGGCTGAGTTCGTGATGAGAAGACGACTTTCAGGAGAAACTCAACATTTGAAGAAGAGTAAAAATTGGAAACAGAGCAGATTCTCTTGAATTACAAATTTCACTTGTTGACAGTTTGTGGGAAGCACAATAAGTCTTTAAAGCTGTGGCTTTCAAACCAGTGTGCATCAGAATCAGCTGGAGTGCGGGTTAAAACAGTGATTGCTGTGTTCTCTCCCCAGAACTTCTGATGCAGTAGATCTGGGGTAGAACTAGAAAACTGGCATCACTAACAATTTCCTAGGTGGAAGTTTCCCTGCTGGTCTAATGACCATTTGGGGGGAACCATTGATTTAAGGTGATATTTACCTGTTTGTAATTTGTGTGCCTCTGACACATCTTTCAACAGAATTGAAATGTACCCTGAACTGGAAATAAATGCATTAGTTTGCTTTTGTTTGGTTGCTGTTCTAGTTCTGTATTTTGTTATGAAATTAGTTTCCAATAGAGCTAGAAGTTACTGGGGAAATAGTCCTGACTATACGTTCAGATTAATAAAGCTATTAATATAGCCCCAGTTTACCCATTTTAGACTGCTTAATGTGTTGACACCACGGACTTTGTTTTAAAGACATAATATTACACTAAGATAAACTTACATTACAGTAGATAGAGCCTCCAAAAGTCAGTCAAATTATAGTGACTAATAATAAGAACATGACCAGGCATATATATCTCATCATATTAAAATAAAGACATGAGAAAGTAATAATTCTATTGAGGAGTAGAAGACAAAAACATCAAATTTCTTTCAACAATTTATATAAGCTTGAGGTTAGTTACAGGACTATGTCTATATACAAGGTAAAGTCAAATGTTAAGAAGTTAATAGGAAAGCTTTACTTAAAAATGTTCCTGAAATTGGAAAATAATCGAGGTCTGGCTTATTGGGAGGGAAACTTTCATTATGAAAATTTCCTTTGAGAAACTGCACCTGAAAATCTCTCCGGGACCTTGGTGCTTTGCCATACTTTTTCAACTGTTCTGTTCTTGCATTTATTATATTAAAAAATTAATTAATTATAAGAAAAAAACAATAAATAAAGTTATATACAAATGCTATTTGAAAAAACCTTTCAGGAGTGTGTTCTATGGAATCTTTCAATTACGGGACCTGTTGCAGTCTGTGAAGGTGGTATAGTTTATAATTTAAGTAGTGCTGAAGGCTCTGTTTGAGAAAATAAAAGTGAATTTTTGGATATTATATTTTAAAAATAATTTGGATATAATATTTAGGCTTTTTCTTTTTTGGTCAAGCTGTATTAAATAAATAAATCTTTATATACTTTTGTCCAAAATTACATTGTAAAATTGGAATTTAAATTTCTTAGGAACAGTACAAAAACATTTTCTTATATGAGAATTCTGTTAATAAATTCCATTTCAAGCATTCTTTGCTCACGAGATCCAAAAATATGTGGATAGGAAAACAATTTGGGGGAAATTATTTTTAAAATATTGTGATAAATTTCACCCTCAACAAAATCCATAAACTCTATTGTCCCCCTACTAAGAGAGTAAGTTTCAATCAGATTACTAAAGCCAAACTGCTCTCATTATTTTTAACTGAAATAAAAGCTCAAAGTTAATCTCTGAAGTTAATGCTTTAATAAAGGAATTTTCCCCTGACCCTTGAGCATGGGCAAGGCTCTGCTTTATTTGGAATTGCTCACTATGTGGTATAACCTGTGAGGTGTGAAAGTCTGCAGAGAGCAAGCAGTCAGGGTCCAGGAAAGGAAAATAGACCAACCACCGCTGGGGAATAATCCAGAAACAGCAGAAAAGAGCCTGGTGGAGAATTTTTCACTTTAATAATCTAAGACCCAGCTCTACCTTATAAACTCAGCCAATGGTGAAACTCAGTTGATGCTCCCAGCCTATCTTGGACCCTGAGGCCATTCTGGTGTTTGTGTTAACAATCCCATACCAGCTCTTTTTCTAAGTCCCGTCCAGAACTGAGCTCCTGTGCCTTTGGTGAGAGTCCCCTTCTCTTGTCTGTCAGTAATTCCATTAACCCTCACTATTTGTGCTTCAAGTTGTTATCTTTTCTTTGTTGTTTATACCTTAAAAATAAGCTCCCAAATTAAGACCACTTTTGTAAGATATCACTAATCCCTTATAAACATTACCTCTTAATATTTGACTGGGTTCCTGAGTTGATTTGGTGTAATCTTTGTGTTACAGATTTGATGCCAGCTCAGAGCCTCGCTTGTCCTGTGCAGGCCCTATGCCCTGTGGCTCTTCCCCAACCCCAGCCAGTTAGGGTTTTCATTTGCTTCGGAAGAAAGAAAGCAAAGGAATGCAGAAACAAAATCTGAATAATTCTTGACTTTCATATATAATACATACAACCAAATCTGAGGGAAATGTGTGATGTACTCCATCATGGAGGATCTGAGTGTCTTGATGAGAGTGAAATTTCCTGATCATGAGGTGTTAGAGAAACCATCATTTATAGTTGATGAGGTAATTCATTATTAAAATGCTTATTTTTCCTGAAAACATAATTTTGATCAGTGTGTGAATGGATTTGAAAAGTAAATATTTATTCTCACATCTAATTCCCCAGATTGTGATTATTCTGCTTGCACTGCAAAGATGATAACTTCTAATGCATATATGATTATTTTTTCATGGGCACAAAATTGTTAAAGAACACTTATCGTCTTTTGATAATGAGACTTCATCTTCATTTTAAACCCAAATGTTCTCATAAGTGTAAAAAAATTAATCTCAGTGTAATTTGAAGATAATCTCATCTTCTCTAGAGACTTTACCTAAAATTTGGAAGTCAGGAAAGGCTTTCTAAGTGCAATGACAGTGGAACGAGGCATCTTGTCCATGGAGTCATTGATGGCTGATGTCAATGGATGACACCATCATTGATGGTGTCAATGAATGACACCAAAATCTCTTGACTCATTCCTGTACGTGGTTGTTGTTCATCTTTGTCTTAGGTTTTTGGCTCAAACAGGTTATGGTGAAAGTCTGTTGTTCCCAAACGCATGATGGCCTTTGCTGTTTTGGCCTCAATCACTTAGCTTGGAAATTCTCTGAGGCATTTTTGATACCTCAGTATGGATATAAAATAGATTTTTTTCCCCTTATAGTATGACGGTCATGAGAAAGGCTTGGATCTTCCCATCTCACTAGGCTTTATGAGAGGGTCCATGTCCTCTATTTTGTTGCTTATTCTCACCCTTGTCCACACTCCCAGGCATGATGCAAGGGAATAAGTGTGCTTCCCAGGGTCTGCCAGCATCCCACACTTAGTGTTCACATGCTGAGGAAATCTCTCTCTCATCAGGGCCTACACGATGGAGTACATCACACATTTCCCTCAAATTTGGTTGTATGTATTAATCATATTTGGTTTCCACATTCATTTGTGTTCTTTCTCCTGAAGCAAATGAAAACCCATACTGGCTGGACTGGGGACTGCCCAGGACAAACCTAGACGAATCTTTCCCAGAGCGCAGCACGATCACACTGCTGTAATTCAGTACTGAGGAGATGTCAGCAGGTTGGCAGGATGTTTCTGCCAAGGTGTGATGGTAATATACCCCAAGCACTGTGCTGGGCACTGCACTGGAGCTTTACAAAGATAGAGACCCTGCTCCTAGACAGCTTAGCTTTTCATGGTACAGTATCTTGCATGGGCCAAGACTATTTCAAAAACCTATAAAACTGATTTAAATATTTAGCCATTCTGGAAAAATTAACACAACCTGATTAAATTCACTGAGGATGGGGTTATGAACCAGAATGCCAGTAGATCAACATCCTAAGAATCGACAGTTGATCATCATTGTCATAATGTACATCCTTTTGTTGGGAATCTTTGGTCAGGCAATCACATTAAACACACGATTTGGAGCAGTAATTAGAATGAGAGGAGTCACATGGTCTTGGAGGATATTTTATGAAATTTAAGTGAAATTTGGGATAATTCTTCCTACATAGTAACTGTGTGCTTTGGATCATAGCACACTTTCTTTTACACATCACTGCCTTATACAGCTAGAAATTCCATCTCCACCTTCACTTAAACAAAACAAACATAGAAATTTACTAAAAATATACTCATACCACTCCAGAGAGGAAGCACTACAATTAAATTGATACTATTCTGTTTTAACAGTATTAAGTTGATCTTTTAAAGCTTGTGTATATTTCCTCTGTACCACTTGTATTTGGATCTTTCTCGAGTCTCATCACCAACTCATACACAAATCATTTCTCAGGATGAGTTACTTTTATAAATGAGTAACATTGTCCATTGACTGTCAACTAAGAAGATCATTTTTTTTCTGCTTTATTTACTGCTTTATCAATGATTTTTAGAGTAGCACTTGATATGTAGTAAGAGTTCAACGTATGTTAACAGAGTGAACACACCTGGACATGTTCACTTGTGCTATTTTCAGAGAGTAATTTTGTCCCCAGATTCTGGGAGGAGCTTGCTGGTTATCTCTGCATGTGGTCACATGGCATTTTACCTAGCATTTTCCATAGCAACACCTCTACAAAGCTCTCAAAACTAGGTCAGAAACAGTATTTGTCTGTTTGGCCTTGTCTATGTGTAAGTTAGTGTAAGTTTCTTCCTTCAGTTTCTGGCAAAAGAGGAATGAAGATGGTTGTGGTCCTAATTATCTACTCTACTTATGACCAGTATAACCTGCATACGCTACAAACTACACATTTCAGATACGTTGTTACCTCTGTTGTTTACCTAGTCATCAAAGCCAGAAACCAGTGTGGTATACAATACATTCAACAAATCATCAAAATGTAAAGATTCTTCCCCCTTTATTATTTGTCACATAGTTTATGGCCTTGACATCACTTATTTGATCTATTAAAACAACCCCCCAATTATCACTGCATTCATTAAATTCCTTTTTTTTGACTAACTTATTTCCTCCATTTTCATATGAATGTCAGAGATTTCTTTCCAAAGATTTTTCTACAAAATAATACATTTTGAAAATAAGTAATGTTATTTTAATAATGTTATTTAGCTGATGTTCTGTGCTAATGTGTTTTTTTCCTGTGGGGTCGAATAAGCATCACCAATATTTTGAAAATAAACAGGAGATTTTGAAAATAAATAGGAGATTTAACCTATCATTGAGAAATAAGAAATATGAATCTATATCATTATGAAAGTATTTTAGGTTTCAAAAGTTATTCTTTTGTATACTATCCATAAAATGTAACTATCTTTAAATTCTAGTGAAAGTCATCATCATTAAATAAAACATTAAGTGTGCTCTCTGGCTAATATGAATTTCATGTCATAATATTAATTCCCATTATATTTTGTCATTGTTTATCTGATAGTCTTTTCATCTGTAGTAAATTATCTCTATATTTATTTGTAATAAGATTATACCAATTAATATGATTGTCTTAGAAGTATATGGTGAAGCTTCTATTCTATAATTCTTAAAGTCCTTTATGTCTGAATAATGCAACATTGAATTAGCAATTTTAAATACCTCATTGTCAGCTTCACATTGTATTTCAAAGCAATTTAGATAATTGAGTACATAAAATTAAATTATTAAAGAAAATGAAGAACTGTATAATGACATGTCCTATGTGAATAAGAATTTCATACTCCTGCAGTATATCAATGAGTATAAATAATATTCTGGTAACATGCTTACATTGATAATGTAGAGAAATTTATTTTAGTAATTTAAGGATTTATGTAGAATAATTTTAAAAACAAGCACATTTTTATTTTTACCTTAATTTTAAACTTGATTACTTGGTTTTGAAGTGACTATGCAATTCCATAGTAAAACAGAATTTTTGAGAACATATTCGGTTTGTCATTATCCCAGTTAGTTTAGAAGTGAGGAAAAAGGTCATCCTCCTATAATAACTAAGACATACATGCAGGAATCTATTCTTTCAGGCTTGCAATGTGTTTCACCTGAATAACTGAAAATTCCAGGTTGTCACTGATGTCTTTTTTTGGTAGGGGAAAATTTTAATTTTAATTATTTCAAACTCACAGAAACGCTTTAAGAATAGTAGAAAGAATTCCCACACAACATTTGCTCAGATTGACTGTTAACATGTTCTCCCATTTGCTTTAGTAATTGCTCACTTTTGCTCATTCTCAATTCCTGCTTTGTTTTTTCCCTCATGTTTTCTCACCCTGGTTCTCTCCATCTTTTGCTCTCTATACACACGCACACAAACACACACAGTTGTGTAATTTGAGACTAGAGAATAGATAAATTGAGTGTAAACAAACTGAATCATTTGAGAGTGAATCGCAGGGAGCTGGTATGCAATTTTACCCCTAAATATTTACTTGAATATTACCTAAGGAGAATGAAATTTTTCTTTGAAAACTATAGTATAGTTATCTCAATAAGGGCATTTAATATTATATAACACTATGTAATCTGCAGCCTGTATAAAATTTTGCCAATCGTGGCTGTTTTTGTTCCTGGCTCAGAATCTAATCAAATATGCATTGCTTAAAATTATAATGTCTTATTACTCTCCTCTAACCTAAAAAAGTTCTTAAGATTTTATGACTTTGACATTTTGAAGATATAGGCTGATTATTTTATAAGTACTCTTAATTGTGTATTTACCTGAGGGTTTGTTATTGTTTTGGGGAAGCTGTGTCTGGGGAGTTCTCTCCCTGTGCACCATGTGAAACCTCAACCTGGATGGGGGAGACTTCTTAACTCTGAACAAGAAAGAATTCTCAAGCAGGTCAGATGAGTGTAGGTAAGGAAGGAATTCATTAAAGCAAAAGTGGCAGGGAATGGCAGCTGCCATGCAGACAGCAGAGAACAGGAAAGTGCAGAGGGAGAAGGAAAATTTTTGGCCAAGGGCAGATTCCTTTGCCAACTCCTGAAGCCACGGTCACCTGGCATCCTGTGTTGGCTTGGATCTGCACAGCATGGGGACCAGCCCCTTATCACCCCAGGATTTGGGTGAGCCGTGGAGCACAAGATGGTGTGAGATTATGTTCCGAGAACTTGCCCAAGAAGGGAGATTTTCAGGCAGGCTACTGCACCTACAGTTCCCTCTGGGTCACCCAGGTGACAGAAACGTGCAGGCCCAAATCTGAGCTCTCAACAGCACCTCCCTACTTATCAGGAGTAAAGCAGAGACAGAGTGAAGATTTGGAAATAGAACGAAATAGCAAAGAGAAAAAACACAATAATTTGAGCAGTGAGAAATCTTTATTTAAAAGTATGCACTTAGAGAAAGGAAAGTGTGGGCATCCTCAGAGAGAAAGCGCTCTGAAAGGCTAGGGATTCTGTCTTTTTAAGGCTTCCAACAATGGGGCAAAAGGCAGAGGGGGTGTTGTTGAGCATAGGCTTGATTTGTGGTCTCAAGATGCTTATCTCTGGTGAGAGACACCGTGTTTCCTCTCCTCTATTATCAGCCCTCCAGCTAATTCTGCTAAATAAACTTAACACAAGGGATTTATTGATCCTGTTCTTTTCCAGCATAGTGGGTACCTTCAAGCAGTGGGGACATATCATTTAGGCCTACTTGCTCTGTCCTTAGGTAGGCTGTTGGCTAATTAGTTAAGAGTATGTTAGGACTCTTACATCTCAATTCTCTGCTTTTAGAATGGAATCTTGGCCTTAGGGTGGCTGTCCCTCTTGTTTTTACTATGCTATCTGTATCTCAGCATTTTTAGGAAAATTAATCATGATGCTTGTCTCCTGTCTCTGCCCTCCAATATTATGATTATACCAAAGTTAAACATTTTGCCAGGAGTGCAAAATACTGTGACACTGTTTCCTTCACAATACACGTTATCAAGAGGTGAATGGTTTCAGTTTGTCTCATTACTTGTGATGTTAAATTTGATCACCCAGTGGTTTTTGCCAGATTTCCTTAATGCCAAGTTATTTTTCCCTTTGTAATCAATAAGTAATTTGTGGGGGTATGAATCTAAAATTGTGTAAATAGTCTATTCCTCATCAATCATTTATCCCCTAGGTTTAGCCTCCATTGATGAGTCTCCCCTGAAACAATCATCAGTGTGGCAAAATGTCATTTTCTGACCACATCACTCCTTCTCCATTCATCAGTTGGCATTGCACGCTGGAAGGAAGGGCTCTCTTCTCTATCCCACTTTTTATTTTTTCATTTACTTATATCAGTATGGACTCATGGATTATTTTATTCACATATTATTTAGTTAAATGCCCCAATTTTCTGAGTTGAAAGCTGATTCTTGTATCCTTTGGCCAATGCTCCATCATTTTTTGATAACACCTTTACTTTAATCCACAGTGTTTAAGACTCATCTTGTGCTTGCTTTCCTTAGACCTGTAATCAGCCACTTCTCCAAAGATCCTTGGTTCTTTTGTGTGGAAAATGGCATTTAGGAGCCAAGTTCATACCTATGACCACTAGAATATCCTTGCTTCTAGGCCTTCTTAGTAGACAGGGTTAGGAAACTACCTATGTATGTATCTATCTATCATCCATCCATCTATCTATCATCTATAATTCTCTTTATACAAACACACTCACATATATGCAAACTTTGATATACAAACAGAACATTGATCTATCTATCTACCTATCTATCTATTCACCTGTTGACCATCTATTAAAAAATGAGTTCCCTCTGTTACTTTCAATTCCACTCCAACATCTCATGGCTGATACATTTCCACTTTTTTGTATGTGTAACTCCTTTCTCTAGAAGTGAGCAATCTGCCTCCATCATTCCAATATATTTATTCATTTTATTAATCCTATAGAAATGCAGAGAAAGTAGTTCAGAAATGTTATCCCACACTGTAAAAAAGATACTTATTAACTAGAGGTCAGTATTTTTCAGTTTTGTTTTGACTATGGACAGTTTACGTTACTTGAGTTATTTCTTTTTTTCCCCTTATAGAGTAGTTATTGTGTATTTATTTTAAATGCTGTTTGGTTTCATTTGTTTCTGTCATCACCTTTCTTTGTAATGAAAAATTAGTATACTGTTCCAGTTACTATTGCTGAGTTTAAAAACAATGCCAAAATCATAGTGGCATGCATTCCACTTTATTATGTTTATTCATCTTATAGTTCAAGAATTCAGACAGGAAACAGTGGTGATTCCATGATGTCTGTATCCTCAGCTGGAAAACCTTGAATTCTGGGGTGACTTACTGATAATCTGCAGGTACCTTCACATACATGTTTTGTGGATGACTGTGTGTTGATGGGGACCTTAACTGGAGCTGTTGGCCAATCTGCCTTCTTCATGTTGTCCAGTCTCCCTTAAAGCACAGAGCCCTAAAGCAGTCAGACTTTCTGGTTGGTGGTTTACACACCACTATCAAGTGCTCCACCTTGCAAAAATAAGTCTACTTCATCTTTTATGACTGAGCCTCCAAAGTCACACAGCATCACTTTTGCCATTTTCCACCAGTTACAAGTAAGTTATAAACCTGCCCAGATTCAAGAAGAGGGAAATTATACACCTCCTTGGATGACAGAATGACACATTTCAAGAACATATTTGATGGATAATATGATTGCACCTGCCTTGGAAAATAAATATACACAGCCTAGACAGTTCACATTCTTACCACGTGTAAAATGTACTTTCTTCCTTCCAACAACACACATGGCCATTGCCTTAGGCACAGCTCTTTGAATTCTCATTTTTTTTAAGTCTGAAGACTTGTGAACTGAAGAGACATGTTATCTGCCCATACCCAACACACAACGGAAAGATAAGACATAGAATAAATTTTATATACTTGTTCAAAAATTGGGGAAATAGGATATACAAAACAGGTATTGGTCCATAGCAATTCTGAAATAAGTCAGGGACTAGTGTTCAGCTCCCTGATTAGGGCTCCATCCTGCCTGAGAGTGATTTTCACATCTCCTGGCTCTGCATACTGAAATTCTGACTACTTTCTTACTCATCCTTTCTCTCTGTAACAAATGGCAGCTGAGTTACTTTCTCAGCCTACGACTTGCTAGTAAAAAATCAAAACAGAATAAACGCCCAGAGATCCACAGGTATTTTTTATTTTGTACTGTTTCTGTCCATGTAACTATAATCTGATAACATTTCCTTTAAAACATAGTGGTATTAACTGTTGAACCACTGTGTTGTATATTTGAAACCAATATAAGATTGTATATCAATGATACTTTAATAAAAAAAAGAAACATTATGGGATTAAAAATTTATGGATACCAATTTATTCATCCATGAATTTAGACAAAAAGTATGCTCACAATCTCTGAGATATATCCTTCTCTTTACTGGGTTTCCTGTGAGTATACTGTGGAAAGGCACCTTTAAATTTATTTAAAGCTCCATTATTTAATGGAGCAAATCTCGAAGTATTCCTTTAAGACTCTAAACAACCTTTTGTCACTTTGAAATGGATTATAAAGTGATGCCTTAGATCTTTCTGAGTTCTTAACAAGAATTTTACAGTCCCACCCTGAATCTGCTCTTTGCTCAAAAGCCATTTCTTAATCCAAGAATCCTTTGCTGTCTGCAAAGACTGCATATCCTTTGTTTCCTCAGAATTCCAATAAAAAACTAGCCATTATTTCATTTAGCTATTTTGTGTTTCATTATAAACAGAAAAAAGTAATAAAACAGACAGTACCCTCAATATTTTGCCTGGAAATCTCCTTAACTAAATCATCAAGTTCATTAGCACATTTTCTATTTCCTACATTACTATGGCAAATAGCTTTTCTAAACTTTGTGTCACCAGTTAACAGGTATATCCTTTCTTCCAGCTTCCAATAACATTTTGATCACTTCCCCCTGAGCCCTTTCTGGTGTCCTTGTCCCAGTGCGTAGGTTTTTTTGCCAACACTCTTCATGCGGTCCTTCCAGCCTTCCAAACAGTCTTCAGCTCACCCTTCTTCCCCACCCCGCACTCAAAGCCTAGGCGCTGCTTTTAGTCACTTTATGTAGTGCTGAGCAACCTGGTATCAAATCGTGGTCAGCTGAGGTTTGATCAGAGAAGGGAGACCATTGTGAATAATGTGCAATGAAGGATTCATTACAGCAGGTAGACCTTATGCAGTTGTTGAAGCTGGTGGATGACCCCATGCCAGGCTATTTTCTATGTATCTAATGTTTGAGTCTGATGTTATAGGTAAGTTTGCTAGTTGTTGAAAAGGAACAGTGGGTGTGAAAAATAACAATGACAGACTAGAGTTCATGTCTGAACAAGCTAGAATTCATGAGGACAGGTGGAACCAGAAGGACAAGCTAGAACATGCTTTTCTCTCATCTCCTCCGGGCTTGATGCCGTGAGTGGGCTTTGGGAGTGACTGGCCTCCTTTACCTTGGAACTTCACAAATCAGAAAAGTTGTATCAGGGTATCAAGCAGGAGCTGCAGGTGTTAGGGTGGAGTACCTCTCCATCCCAACACAGGAACCCTGCTTAGCAACAAGTTGACAGGTGACCACAGTGCCTGGAGTCCTGCAGTCCAGTGACCTGTAGAACATAAACAAACCTACCACTTCACTTTGACCTTCCAAATCTAGTACAGATTTCTTATGGCTGAATTTTAATCTTGAACCACAGAAAAGAGAGAATCCTGGGAAATGTACCAGCTTATGTGTTTTATATATATATATATATATACACACACACATGTACACATATACATGTATACTTTGTACTTTTTTCTTCTTTATTTAAATTTTACTTTGAAAATTACATCATTATAGTTCATATTAGGTTTCTCAGTTACTTTTTTATAACAACTGAATATTATTCCTTTGTTTGGTATGTTGGTTACCCAGCCAGTTCCAGTTCGTTATATATGGTTTGAAGTTGATTCAGTTTTCAATTACAAAAAATGGCAATATGTATTAACATATTTTTGTAAATAGATGGAGCACTAACTTCAGACATCAAGCTTTTCTGCGGTAATTTCCATTCTTCTATAAAAGTTTGGTTATGTGGATGTAAAGGTTGATTTAACATGTTAACCTGACTGGGCCACAGGGCTCCCAGACATCTGGTCAACCACTCCTCTGGGTGTGTCCATGAAGGAGTTTCTGAATGAGATTAACATTGGATTTAATAGACTGAGTAAAGCAGATGTCCTCCCTAAGGTGAGTGAGCCTCATCTTATTAGTTGACACTGAAGACCTGAATACAACAAAAAGATTGAGTAACAGGCACTCATGCAGCCTGGCTGTTCAAGCTGGGACATTGGGTCCTTTCTGGCCTTTAGACTTTGACAGAAACATCAGCTCTTTAGTTTTAAGCCTGTCAGGTTTCAGACTAGAACATACATCATTGGCTGTCCTAGTTCCCAGGCTTTCATACTTGGGCTGAAACTATGTATCAGCTTTCCTGGTCTCCAGCTCACCAACTATGGATTTGGGGACTTCTCAGTCTCCGTAACTGGGTTAGCCAATTCCTTAGAGTCAATCAATCTCTGTCTCTCTCTCTCTCTCCATGTATGTATGGAGAATATGTGTACATATATACTTTCATGCATATATACTTCCAGTAGGTTCTGTTTCTCTGGAGAACCCTGAGTGACACAGTAGTATAGGAGTGTATGCAGTTCTTGATAACAATTAACAGAAAACAGACAGATTGGAGTTCATCATGAATGAACCTACTGATATGAAAAGAAGTCTTCAAGCCATTTCAGGAATTAATATAGGATAATGAATGATTTAGCCTGGAAGGAGTGGGCCATCAAATGATAGATTTAAATATTAAGGGAGATGTCATAATGAAAAGGACCTGTTATTTGACCTGGTAGATTGTCTGGTTTTGAAAGAAAGGGTGTAACTGTCCAAACTGTGCTAACATAGGATATAATAGTACAGGTTACAGGGAGGCAGGAACCCATTCCTGTTTTACTACAGAAAAATGGCTCCTTGATGTTGCAAGTGCTTAAGTCAGAAAGAAATGGAATGTAACTACGTGGGGAAAAATATTTTCCCAGCCCGGGGCAAAATACCTTTGAAACCGAAATCAGTCAAAGGGAAAAATAAAGTGGGAAAAATCCATTTATTGCTAACAAGCAGTCATCCACTTCTACTCTCCTGTGTCTCTTGCAATCTGGCTGCAAAAAGGGACACCTGCCAACATCTACGGTCCAGATATACCCTTGCTCCCCCTTGTAATTACCTACTGATGTGGAGAAGGACTTCTCTCCACCCATTGGAAACACCTATTGATATGGAGGTGCATTAAGGCCAGGTGAGAAATTCTGGAAATACTGCAATTTTACCCACATGGAAATACTCAGAAATGTTTTTTAAAAAAATGTTTTAAAATGTCTTCTGTTTATTTTTTCAGCTATGTAATTTAGTGAATCTCTATTCAAAGTGGTTAGAGGATCGGGTGGTTTATATATTTGACTTGCTTTTTTGTTCAGACTATCCTCAAGTATAAATGAACTTTTAAGTTTCTTCTAGATTTATCGATATTTGTTTCCTGGATAATAGTAATTTGCACTCATATATTATTTTGATTCTTTTATATTTGTGGAACAATGTAGAAAATCAAATATATTTACCATATGTTTTTTATTTTAATAAAAACTAGAGAAGAGAGAAAACAATTTCACCTGGTAACAAGCAGGTTACTTACATAGACTAAAGGCAATGGTGAGCATTATAAATTATTTATGATCTCAACTACTATTCTAAGTTCTAGACTTAGATTAGCACCTGCAAATATACTTGAAAGGAGGCAACAACAAATGTAGCACTCTGTAAAGTACAAATAATATTTCATGTAACTGGACAAAACTTTAAATTTTCAACTGAAAAAAAATATGAAATTATTTTTATTCCTGTTTGGGACAAACTATGGGCCCTTCCTTTGATTCTTCCAATTTCCTCTTAATTTTAAAATGTAATTGAACTTTTAGAGTTAGAAGGAATTCTAAAAATTACCCAGATTACATGGACTGTTTTCTTTTGTAGGTGAGAAAACAGGGAATTTGTGACTTGCAAGAGTTTGCAAAATTATTCCTAAGCAGTCTGTTTTCTTGTTACTACTCTTCTCTGACTCCCCAAAGTGAAATACTCTCACTATAGGTGGTATCCCTTGTATCAGCTCATGTATCACTTACCTTCCATCAAACTGTGCCTTTACTTAGGTCCACATACCTGGGTTCCTGTTCATGCACCCGCATGAGACACAATTCACTCTATCATTTCCTACTTGAGAACCAAATCACTAACAGATTTCAGCAATATTGAGTTGTACTTGTTTAAATTTAATTCAATTTTGAAAAATAAATGCATTTTTCAAAATTGACTAAAGACCATTTTAACTTCAGGTTTCAAGATAGCTTGTGCATAATACACCTGTTTTTTTTTAAATATTACAAAACTTACCCTTATGACTCAGGATTCTTACTTCCCTCTGAGCTAATCACTACCACAGCCTTGCCTAAGTGCTGATACGTTACTAATCTGGAGATAAGATGTACCCAACAATGTTTGTGCTAGAGAGATTTTCCTCTCATGAGTTTGACATTTTTTCCTCTCTTGCTACTTCTAATGCTGTAACTCATATTTAAATTTCTTTTCTTAACATTAGCACAGATTATGTGCTTCAGCAATCTTTCAGCTGTTAAAAATGAAAAAAGAAATCCATTTATGCTGTTAAATGCAAAACTGACAGAGTAATCTTAGCTGTTTAATGAAATTGTTGCCAGACTGTGAATCCTTATGGAGATATACAAGTGAAGACAAAATATTTCAACATTTGTCATAAATGTTTGCTAATGAAGGCAGCCTTTAAAATGTGAATAATTTCAACTCCCTCTCATTCTTCAAAATACATATTCTGCTAAAGAAAAACACAGTAGTGCTCATATTCCAACATATTTTTTAATAGAATATGCATAGAAAGTTACTTATGTTGCCAACATTGAAAAATACTCCTTCTGAGGTGTTCTATAATCCTGTTTGCCACAAATTTGTTTGAACACATTCAAAATTTCATACTATAATTTTTTTCCCCAAGGCAGATAAAAGCTTTTAGCAGCAGAATTAGAATTATTATGACTATATCTTATCAGTGTAGCAATACACAAAAGAAATGTTTTCCTTCCAAGGGTGTGTCCTTCAGTACTTCCCAGGACTCTAATTTTTCTCCAATAAAGAACATTTTTACCATCCTTTGGTGGCTCCCATGAATTCATATGAAACCAATTGTTCAAGTGTTTTTAAATGCATTTTCATATCTCTGTGATACATTATTTGTTATTTCTCTTTGACATTAAGCTGTTTTGTGTCAAAAGCTAGGACCTGAATGATTTATTATATTTTATGATAGAGAATTTACTGCCTATGACATAATTTCACAGTAAATTGTGTCTAATTTTTAAAGATCCCATACCACTGTCATTCTCATGGTTACTGCCATTCCTAATCATTCCTTATATTGTACTTAAAAGAGTGTTTAAACCTGACATGTTTTAAGGTTCTTTTCATAATCTATGAAATCTAGAATATTATGTCCACTTGAAAAAACCTTAGGAGCATGACTGTGGTTTCGTAAATAAGTTTCATTGGTCAGTTAAGTTTGATTCAGCAGGGACATGATTGAAGTAATCAGATGGATTTGATGGATACTTTATATAGCAGAATTAAGAAATTTTGAAAGCAAAGAGATCATACGTTTGTCTGTTGCTGCGCACACAACCAGTTGCATCAGAATATTGCCTTACAGCATCAGATGGGAAGAGGCAATTAGTAAACATAACAATTTATATTTTATAGTGAGGTAGGAGTGGTGGTCAGATAATTAATACCATGCTTAACACCTGCTTTTGCTTACAAAAATTCCTGGTGCAGAACTTCCTGTCTGCTTAAAAAACTGGATCAAATATATGAAACATCTGTTTGCAGGCATTAGTACACAGGAAATACAAGGCTGCAAACCTTGAAAGAAGGGGTGTATATGAAATGAGACCAAAATTCAGCTATGCTTCTTCACTCCATGTGCTTACAGACCACAGTAAAAGAAGGGAGAAAAGCGGAGCTAGTCAACCTCTCAGGATGCGAGGAGAAGGGTAGGGGGTGTGGGATACCGTGGTAGCTGAAGTCTGCAGGACAGAATGCCATAATGGAGGTAACTACCAAGTGAAAAAAGCTCAATAAACCAGCAGAAGAATCCTCCTGAGTCTGGCTATTTTCTCATCTATACCTAAACAATGTGTGACTCTAGGAATCCAAGCAAAACAATTCTTAGAGCTGTAAACTGAGTAAGTCCCACTGCTCACACAGAGCTGGGAATTACTTACATTCCCCTCAGCCAAGTAGGAGTCTGAATTAAACATGCAAAGTCAAACATCCAGTACAAAATTACTAAACATGAGGAAATTACCAAATGTGACCTATAACCAAGGAAGAAAATCAGTTTACAAAAAGACCTAGAAATAATAGAGATTATGGGATTTTTCAAATAAGACTTTAAATCAGTTATTATAAATGCAACAAATGTGCTCAAAGATGTAGAGGAAAAAAGAAAATCATTTGGAAAAAGGCATGGGATACATAGAAAAGAAAAAAAAACAAATTTTCCAAATGAAAAATGTAATAGCTGATATGTAAAATTCACTGGGTAAGCATAAAATAATGTGGGACACTGGAGGGAAAGAAAAAGTGGAGGGGTACCAGAGAACTTAAAGACATAGGAATATTCAGGTCAAAGGATACAGATATAAAAAGGACTAAAAGAAAATGAGCAGAGTCTTAGTTACCTTTGGAGCATTATCATGTAGGCTAGCATATGTGAAATTACAGTTCTAGAAGGAGAGAGAGAGAGTTAACGGCGGAAAACGATTTGAAGGAATTATGTTCCTAAATTAGATAGGCACCATTAATCCACAAATGAAAACCAAACTCCATGCATCTCATGTGGGCAATCATAGCAATGGCCATAGCAAGGCACTTTTAAATAAATTTTCTGAAATCCAGGGATAATGAAAAATTTTAATTTTATTTTAAAAGCAGCCATAGGGAAAACAAAGCAGTATAGGTAGGGAAACAGTTAAGAATGTAGGCAGACTTCTCATCAGAAACAATGAAACCCAAATGATAGTGGAAGACGTGCTGCAAGAAAAAACCAAGATGTGCCAAATTATAATTTCTATACAGTATACATATCACTTAAAAATGAATGTAGAATAAGTACATTTAGACAAATAAAAGCTGAGAGAATTAATTGCCATAGTTAAAAGTGCAGGCATACCTCAGAGTTACTGCAGGTTCACTTCCAGACCACTGTGAGAAAGGAAATACAGCAATAAAGCAAATAAGTGAATTTTGTGGCTTCCCAGTGCATAAAAGAGTTATGTTTATACTCCACTGTAGTCTATTAAGTGTGCAATAGCATTTTGTCTAAAACTCAATGTATATACCTTGATTAAAAAACACGTTATTGCTAAAAAATACTAATCATTACAGGAGCATTTAGTGAGTCATTCACTAATCAGAGATCAGTTGATTGTGATTAATAATAATAATAATGAGAAGTTTTGAAATATTACAGGAATTACCAAAATGTGACAGAGAGACATGGGGTGAACAAGTGCTGTCAGAAAAATGGTGCCAACAGACTTGCTTAATGCAGGGTTGCCACAACCTTCAATTTGTTAAAAAAACAGTATCTGGGAAGTACAATAAAATGAAGCATGGCTGTGAGACTTTGCAGAGTATATTCTTCAAGACAACTAAACACAGAAAACTGGAATGACTACTTTCATATCAGCTAAAGAGGACTTTAGGTCAAGGTTCATTATCATAGATAAAGACATTCTTTAATAATGAAATAGTAAGTTCATTAAGGAAACATAATAATCCTAAAAATGAATGTGCCTAATTATAGAATAACACATGAAGTAAAACTAATGGAATTAAAAGACATATTTACAATGACAGCTAAAGATTTCAACATTCTTCTCAGTAATTCTCTCTAGTAACTGGTCTGAAATCCTTTAGAATAAAGAAAATTTAAACAATCCATCAACTTAAACAACTACACTGAACAACAGCAGAACACCCATGTTTTATAAATGGAATATTCACCAAGCTAGACCATATGCTGGGCTACAAAAGAAGTCTCAACAAATTTCATATAACTCAATTCATACAGAGTATGTTTTGTAACCAAAATGGATTTAAATAAATGATGAGGGTTATTTGGAAAATTATGAAAATTTGGAAACTAAGCAACATGAATCGAGTAAGTATCAATAAAATTAAGAAAATATCACAAGGAAATTCTAAATAAGTATTTAATAATAAACAAACGAAAAATATATTAATTCCTGGGATAAGCTAGGATAGTATTTAGAAAGAGCATGACGGTTTTAAATGCTTACATTGGAAAACAGGAAATTTCTGAAATTAAGTATCTAAGCACCCACCTTAGAAAGATAGTAAAAGAATAAACTGAAACCAAAGTAAGTAAAGAACAAAATAATTAAGATAAGGGAGGATAGCTCTGAAATTGAAATAACACAACAAAATGGAGAAAACCAAAGCTAAAATAAGGTTCTTTGACAAGGTTGATAATATTGATAAACTTAGATAAAATGATGCAAAAATAAAAAAGACAAGTATTCAAATGAAATGTGGACATTAGACATATCCACAGCCACAGAAAGTCTTTAAGAACATATAATGAAAAAAATATATAATAAATGCATCAATTTGGAAAGATTATCATGTCCTTGGAAATCATGTTACCAAAACTGAAACAGGAATAAGTAAAAACTCAGAACAGTCATATATTTACTAAAGAAGTTGAATATGCAATTAAAAACTTTCTCATAAAGAACATTCCAGGCCCAGATGGACTTCATGTTGAAGTTTATCCAAAATTAAGGAAAGAAAATATTAACACTTACACAATTTTTCAGAAAATTAAGACAGAATAATTCCCAACTAATTTTATCAAACTAGAATTTCCTTGACAGCAAATCAAAAACAGGACTTTAGAGAGAAATAAAACTTCAGAACAATATCCCTAATAATCACTGATGCAAAATATTCCTTTAAAGATATTAGGAAACCAAATATAGCAATATGTATAAAGAATAATGTACCTTGACCATGTGGGGTTTATCTCAGGAATGCGTGGCAGATTTAGCATTGTAAAATAAATCAATGTAACTGTAACTCAATATAAATTTTAAAAACAGATGCAAAAACACTTATCTTCTCAATATATGCAGAAAAAATTATTGCTATGATTCAGCATCAGCTCATGATAAAAACTCTTAAAAAACTAATATAAAAGGCAATTTCTTCAATCCAATAAAGGGCAAGGTGATTCCATTCTAAAAGATGAAAAACTGAGTGTCTTTGCCTTACTATCAGGAGCAAAACTGATGTGTGCTGTCACCACTTATTTGCACTTTCACAGGGGATGTCCTACTCAGCACATTAAAGCAAGGAAAGGAGAAGTAAAGGCATAAATATTGAAGTGAAGTAGTGAAACTGTTTCTGTTCTCAGGAGGTATTACTGAGTGTGTAGAAGATACTAAAGAATCTACAGAAAAGCTAGAAGAACTTACAAGTAAACTTCTTGAGGCAATAAATGCTTAGTATTAAAAATATATGTGTCTATACACTAGCAGTGAGCAATTAGAATTTTAATTCTTTAACAGAGGCCAACTAAACTAGTATCAAAAAAACATGAAATACTCAGAGATAAATTTAGAAAATATGTACAAGGCCTGTATGCTGAAAACTACAAATTGTTGCAAAGAAAACTGACATCTCAAATAAATTTTAAAACATGCCAGGTACATGGATTGGAAGACTCAATTATTTTTAGATGTCAGCTCTTCTCAAATTGATGTATAGAATCAATGCAATTACTTTGAAAATCTCAGCAGGCTTTTGTTTTGGGGATAAAATCAAATTGACAAATTCATCTCAATATTTAAAAGAAAATGTAAAGGAAGAATATACAACTTTTGAAAAAAATGAATTGGGAGTTTTTATTTTCTTTGACATTAAACCATAGTATATAGAGTTATAGTAGTCAAGACTGTGTGGCATTAGCATAAAGATAGACATACAGGGAAATAATGCAGGATATAGTACAGAAATGGACCCACATATATGGTCAATTGCGTTTTAACAAAGACATTGTGGTAAGTTAATACACAGAGGATGGTTTTTAACTTCAAAAACGATGCTGGATAAGCTGATACCTATTTTTAAAAAAGAACCTCTATCTAATTTTCTCATGTCATACACACATAGAAAGATAACTTGAAATGGGTCAGAAATCTAAATGTGAAAGCTAAAAGTATAACCCTTCCAAAAGGAAATAAAGAAAAGCATCTTTGTGATCTTGGGTTGGACACAGATTTCTCAGAGAAGACATAAACATCATAAACTATAAATACATATATATATATATGTGTGCATGTGGTATGTATATACACAATTTTATACTTACATACACATATACATGCCCAAATTGTTTTTCATCAAAATTGTACCTTTCTTATCCTCAGAAGACATTGTTAAGAAAGTGAAGAGAAGCCACATAATGGGAGGAATATTGTCGAACATATATCAGAAAAATAAGTTGTATATTGAACATATAAAAATGTTAATACTATGTAATAAAACAAAAAACAATAGAAATACAAAAAAATGCAATAATGCAAAAATAATACAAATTAAAAATATGCAAAATATTTGTACAAATATTTCACAACTAGAGATACACAAAAGGCTAATAAACATGTCAAAAGATGCTGAACGACTTTATTTACCTGGGAAATATAAAATAAAACCGATGAGTCCGTCTACACACCATAAGACAGGTAAAATAAGAAAGATACTGGAAAGTGCTAGTGAAAGTACAGAGTACTGGAACTCACACACTGCTGGTTGGAATGTAAAATAGTACAACTATTTTAGAAAACAATTGCCTAAAATTTTAATGTCCTGAGGAAGTCAAATATAACACCATGGGACTCAGCAATTCCATGCCCCAGGAGATATGAAAGCATCCATTCAAAGACTTGTACACAAATATTCATAGCAATTTTTTACTGATGTTCCTAAACTAGAAACAACTAAATGTCCCCCAACAGGTGAGTGATAAGCCCCAGTATATCCAGAGAGTGGAATACTGTTTAACATTTAAAAGGAGTAAGCTACTGGTAAAAGAAGTAACAAAGACTGAATATGAAAACATGATTTTGAGCAGAAGGCTAAATAAAAGAATAAATAATTTATGATTTCACTTCAGTGATATTCTGGGAAAGGTGTAAGTAATCCGCAGTGATAGGAGGCACTGTTGTGCCTCGGCTCTGAGTGGGTGGGGATGATAGTTAAAAGCCTTCCTTTAGTTAAAAGCATGAGGACATTGTTCCATATCTTGATCGTGGTTACTTTCTGAAATCTGTTAAAACTCATTAAACTGTTTCTTTTAAAATGGGGAATTTTATTTATGTAAGTTGTACCTAAAAAAAAAAAAAGGACTTCAAATGTCACACCTCGAGTGGTCTTTCTTTCATTTCTCTTGTTCTGCTTCCTGAGACTGCTTGCATAAAGTTGTTCCTTTCCATCATTAGGACAAAAGTCAAAAGTACCAGACGTCCTTAGAACTATAGTCATTGTGTTGTGGGGGGTGTTCTGCCGGCTTCAAGCTGTGTTGATTCACTTGGGCTCATCAGGAGTCCTGTGGGATGCATAACAGAGGTACTCTGATTTCACAGATGAGGAGATTCAGGCTCCGAAATATTACACAACTTGTCTAAAGTAAAGCAGCTAGTAAGTGAAGTAGGAAGGTTTTAAATTCAAACAGTTTGCTTTTAGAGGCTGGGCTCTTTATAATAAACATATAAGTAGGTTTTTAAGGTTTGTGGTAAAGACAATAGAAGAAGCAAATTATGCAAATCTTAATTTCCAACATAATCTCCAGAATCAAAATTCTTATAAAACAGAAGCTGCAAAAAAAAAAAATCGTAATTTCAAAATTGTTGACATTTTATAAATATATGTTGACAACTATTTAGTTCTTAAAGCAATTCTTCATCTTTGACCAGTGGTGAATTAACTGTGATTCCTGGGGCATGGTGGTGGGTAACATCTGTCAGTTACCATTGTGTGCTTGACCTGTAGGGCCATGGCTTCAGTTACAGCCCACCTGCTACCCACCAGGTTCCCTTTGGTTTTCTATCTCTGCTATTGTTCCTTGAAGTTGGCCTCCAGATCTGCCTTTTGGTCAGAGAGAACCACCTCTTGACCCATGGCTTTTCAGCAAGCTCCTCCATCTCTGAAATGGACCAACAGTCAAGCATGTCTAATATTTCTGTTGTAGCTTATCCTTTCCAAAGCATTCCCATGCAAGAATGGCAATGATGGTGGTGGTGATGGTTATAGGGTTGGGAGGCACGGGGCTTCTAGGTGCTCAAGGACAGTTACACAACAGCCCCTACTCGCTGAGTGTGGTCCACCTTGACACACATGTCTTGTTTATGCTGCTTCATGGTTTCCATAAGACACTTATGTTCCCATGTTGTCAGACATGCATATATAGTCTTCAACCTCTACTGAAGACATGTTTAAATTTTTCCCATGGGAATATGAATTTCAGGCAAATTAGAGGATATGGTGAGACTAGTGTTCACATGACTCCAAATACTTTGTGATAGTTAAGAAGCTTGTCTTTCACAAGCCACACAGAGGATTTCCTAGCTAGTAGAGGTTCCTATATCTTGAACTGTATTTCGCTTTGTGTTCAGTAAAAATATGGAGTATGAATGATATATTATTTCCCCCATTTTTAAATGCAGTTTCTAGAAGTTTGGGGACTTATAAATTGCAAAAGTTTTTTTTATTAAAGTATCATCGATATACAGTCTTATGTTGGTTTACAATATGCAACACAGTGGTTCAACAGTTACCATATTATTAAATCCTCACCCTTTCTAGTAGTTGCTATCCATCAACATAGTAAGATGTTACAGAATCATTAACTGTACTAATGTCACCGTGATGAACTTATATTGTGATTGTGAATTATTGTGCCCCTTTATCCCCCCTCCCCCACTCCTCCACCCCATCACATCCCCTCCCCTTTGGTAACCACTAGTCCCTTCTTGGTGTCTATGAGTCTACTGTAAATAGAAAAATTTTATGTAGGTGGTGGTGTATGCCAAACTTACAGGAGATTTTAGTCCTGCAAGAGCATGATGGTAGCAGTGGTGAAAGGCTTTGGTGTACGAGCACTTGCTTGTGAGACTTCTACATACCCACAGCATTCTGGAGAACACCTTTGAGAAACTGCTGATGATTCATTGCTTTTCAGTCTGGGAGAAACAAGAAAAACTGATTTTTTAAATTTACTTAGTGTTTCTACAATGGTGAATATTCCAAAGCCATTGTTTATACCCTCCACTGTCCTCTTTTTGTTTTTTAGACAATGTTAAAAGATCTGTTGAAATTTATGTTTTACATCCAGTGATCAGCTTATACAGTCACTGGATTTTAAGTCTCGATAGATGTATTGATGAAGAGAGAAGAAAATTCCCTTTATAAGTTTCATATATCTATATGTGTACATATTTATGCCACTTATTTTTATTATTGGACTGAGAGTAAAATGATTTTGTATATCACAGTCATGAAATAAAGTGAGGAATTGAAATTATGTGAAATTCATGCCAAATTTTTCAAGGAGAGACTGCAGGCTTCTTTTGTAACTTGGAGGAAGGTCTATATCTCTTACAGTGAAATAGTGGAAACAGCTTAGCAACAAATAGGAGACTCAATAGTTAAGTAGAAGAGCTCTGGAGAAGCTTAAAGGCTCAGCCAAGACAGATCCAGCTGAGAAAACCTGAGACCCCAAAATAATAATACAGAGACATCTGCATGCCCCTGAGGATACTGACTTTTACACTGGAGGCCTTATGTTCTGAGGATGGGAGATACATCTTAGGATGATTCAGGGACCTGTCTCTTCAGTGAAGTTTGTAGGGGTTCAGGGGTTAGTAGGATACTAAGATATCTTATAAAAAGAAGAAGAAATTGCTCTACCTTGTATTCCCTGCCACAAAACAATAACTAAAAAGGAAGCATGGTGCCTGCTATGCTTCTCTGTGTGCTGGAGGCAAGACTTCACGCCTGTGAATACTGCTATAGCCCGGATGCCAGAGGGCATGGACATCTGACGCTGCTGTGTGGAGTCTAGGATAGAAAAGGGCTCTCCAAACATCCAGGCTTTGCTGCAAGCAGGGTTGCCTGTAGGCTGGATGTGCTCTGGCTGAAGAAATTGTGTATGTGAAGCTAATACAGGGAATTTTCTTAAGCTGTAGGGAAACTGATTTTTGTTAGGTAAATCTGGCATCTTCTTCCTGGCAGATGCTACAGACCTATAGATTGATCCCTAAGTCATCTGGTGGATGGAGAGGAAACAGTGTTCAACTAGTCCTGGAGCAACTTCATGAGGGATGCTGACACTGAAGGTTCAGCCATGAGGGACTCAGTTGTTTGCAGTTGGAAAATTGGCACGATGCAGCGATATAGTCTCAGGCCACCTAGTACCCACATCGCTCCCTGGTGAAGGCCAGAAATGCACTACCATGGCTGTCAGCACCACTGGCCCCCATATTGGTGACTGTAATTGCATTTTGAATGCGTTCACTTCCAACAGATCTATGAAAAGTACAATACTATTCAAACTTCCATTTTGGGGATTGCTTCTTAGTGACCCTTGGTTTGAAGATATTGTAGAATTTATTAGTTACCTGATTTCTTAACTTGCTGACATATGGAGACAGTTGATGATCATCAACCAATGCCTGACCTAACATTATGGATAATTAGGGCCTGTGTCTTCTCAAGTTCAACATCTATGCTATTCAGCCTTTTTGCTTCTGGTATGAAAGTTTATATCATTAGATAGAGAAATTGTGCAAATATAAAACATTAATGGGTCCTAGGGATTATCATTGTCTCTCCAGCAAGGTAATTCAGGGCAGACAATAACTGATGGATCTTTCGGAGCCCTTTTTTTCCAGTGAATCCTTACTTCTTGATCCCAGTACTTCTGCAACCTCAGTAAATTCACGTAACACTATAAAATATACATAGTGTTATTTTTATTTATGCTTTATGAAAAATATGCTGACTTTATGATGTAAAACTACTCATGAGGTAAAAATTCAAAAAACTTAGAGTGCTGAGATGATGTGCTGGTTTGGCCTCCCAGTTTGTGGACACAAAAGTTAATCTCCAATTACAATTATTAGAAACATCGTGAATGAATAAAATATATAAATAAAAGGATAGTTAAGCTACATGCAGCACATTTTAAGGATGACTTCAAGTTTATTTGTAATCACAATGAAATGCCTACAGCAAGTTTAGAGAGCAGTTGTATCATCCAAGAAGCAGCACAAACTCTAACTACCCTGTGTGGAGGGAGGTTCCGTATCAGCAGGACCATTACAAAGAACCAACTGCAAGTTAATGAATGCAAATGACATTAGTCCTACTGCAAGAATACTTAGAGATACAATGTAATAAAAATTTTGTGCTCATTATTTGATGTGCATATATATTCCGAAAGAAGAAAACTATTAATTATGTGTCTTTATAGAACAGAGATGTTAAAGTATTTCAATTAATTCAGTTTTGCCAATGACTATCTATGAAAGAACATTTTACATCCACATAGCATGATTAATGCAGGTGTAATGAGAACTAGGTTAATTAATAAATATCTGACAGTTTTTCTCAAATTGGTATCAGTCACATGCTTTAATGATGCATTAATTATCATTAAGTAATTACAAAAAGTTATTGAAGAACATATGACAGACTCTTGCCCCAATTTATTCCATAAGTATCAGCACTAGTTGAGTAAGGCAATTAATAATGAATATTGAGTTTTTAAAATGTTTAACACAAAATCTTTATTATTATAGATTTAATTTTTATATTTTCAGATTTCAGAGGAGGAATTTTTTTTCAGTCCAGTGAAATATTAGTTTAACTAGCATATAATTAATGTTCTGTGAGCTGAATGGTGAACATCATTTTCAGAATGCAGCCCAGAATTTCTAATTCTTTTCCCTAAATCTGAATTAAGTAATACCTTAGGGAACCATGGATACAAATAAATTTAAAACATTCAAATAAATTTAAAACATACACTAAGGCATGTGCCCCAGCAATAAAGTCACTGCATGTGTGATTTTGATTGGAGGAGGCGTGTGAATGCGCCACAGTGACCTGCCCCTTCACGTGCCGTCTCCACTTCCAGCCAGTTGTTTCTCATTGTACAATGCCAGTTGTGCCGCGGCACTGCCGTGGGCTCCACTTTCCATTCTGTGCCTTTTTAAGAAGGTCACACAGTCAGAATGAATCTGACATTTGTGAAGAATAAAAATAACAGTGATAACTGTTCATACTTATGCGAACTTCCTTTTTATCTCTGAGTGATACTCCGTTGTCTGGATATACCACCATTTGTTACCCTTTCACCTATGAAGAGGTCTTGGTTGCTTCCGCTTTCTGACAATCATGAATAAAGCTGCTGTAAATATGGGTGTGCAGGTTTTTGTGTGGACATAAGTTTTCCATCTGTCTGGGTAAATACTTAGGGAGTACTGGCTAGATTATATGGTAAGACAATGTTTAACTTTTGGGGACACTCAAACTATTTTCCCAGGCGACTCATTCTGCATCCCCACCAGCAGTGTATTGCCATCTGTGTATCTTCTTTGGTTAGGTAGCAGTTCAGATCTCATGCCCATTTTTTAATTGTGTTGTTTGTTTTCTTATTGTTGAATCTTAATTCTTTTTAGTATTTTGGATACAAATCCTTTATCAAACATATGTTTTGCAAATACATTCTGCAAGTCTGTGACTTGTTTGTCATTGTCTTAAAACTTTTAAGTAATTAAATATGATTAAAATTATAATACACTGCATTTATTTCTTTTTACTCTGCACAATCTATATACTCACACACATTTGGCTGCAATTGGCGATTCTGAGTCTGCTTTTAAAAAACGTGTATTTAGAGTTTTGTACTTCCTCTTCTGCCCTCTCCCCTCCCTTGAGACTAGAAACTGAAGGGTCAATGCCTTTGCTTTTTCAGGCTGCTTGGTGATGCTATGGCTACCATTTATTGTCTGCTATATCACAGGTATTGTATCAGTATGGATTCACACTTAGTTATTTAATCTTTACAGTGACCTTGAGAATTATGAGATATCTATGTTTTGCAAAACTGTAAAGTAGGTTCTGAAATTTTAACTTCTTTGCCCAGAATTTAAAAATTGGTAATTGATATATTTGGGTTTTTAGCCTACTCTGTGTGTCTTCAAAGCCCCCTCCCTTTTTTTCACTATACTAGAATGATTCTGACAATTTTTTTCCAATATTTATTTCAATAACCATTTTTGAGGGAAAGGACAGTGATGAACCAGTATACAAGAAGTTTTTGTCATCAGTTATCAGCTCCAAAAAATCCCTGCTTATTTATCTAATGTCCTGTCTATTTAAATCACGTTTCCTGCTATCATCTAGAGGTCATAAGGATTAAATGTGTGTGTGAAGTGGCGGCACACTGTTGTCTCATGGTGAGAACCCTACACATTGTAGATATTCTAGGGACTCATGACATTATTGACATTATTATTGCTTCTATTCTTATTTTAAATTACTATTATTTGTTTTTGTTTCTTGCAGAATATGAGACCTTGCACAACCAATTACCTTGTGAGCAGCTATGGTTCCTCAGAAGAAAAATGGGAATAATACAGATTTCCTCACAGGGCTGTTGTAATGTTTAAAATGGATAATACGTGTAAATGGCTCCATGGAATGACAGACACAAGGTCTCTGCCCAGTGAAGGTAATTTATCCCATCTTCTCTCTCCCTTGAAGGATATTTACCTGAAGCTTTTCACCTGCTGCCAGTGTGTTTATGATCTGATTACTGATATTCATCTCCCTCTTTCTGAAACATGAGGTTTTTTTTTAAATACATCTCAAGCTGGTAAATGGTCCCTCTCTGGATTATGTACAGGGGCCAGAGTAAATTCTTGCATAAAACAACAACAACAACAACAACAACAACAACAATAATAATAATAATAATAATAAAATGTTTTCATAAGTATAAACTTGGAAGACAACATTCCAGCAGTTTTCTGTACCTATTTTGGTGAACATCAAACAGAAGCAACCAAAAAAACAGTCAACAAAATAACAAAGACCTAAATGGAAAGAAAAAGACTTGTTCACGTTAGGTACAACATGCTCCTGTACTGCTGAAGTGTAGCTTACAGACAGAAATGGAAACCTCTTCTGCAGATAACTCTCTCTGCGTTATTCGTAAGTAACGATTTATTCATTCAAATCGTCCCAGGCTCACTCTGACTCCACAGCTTGTGGACTTGCATCATTTCCAGGACTTGATAATCAACAGTAAAGTGTTCTAACATTCCAGGATGGTTTTCGTCTCTTTAAAGTGACTCCCATTTCTTTCTTTTCTCTTTGCTGTGCCACTCTGTGCTGACATGCGAGGTCACTGGGCTCACTTTCATTATCTTTCATCTTCACTCAAGGATCAAGGCTGTAAAAAAGATAAGTGAGAAGAAAAAGAGGAAATTGAACTCTTTAGTCTTGTGTAAGATGTTGGAAAAGAATTCTCTGTTGTTTAGAGGCAGACTAAAGACTTTTCAGATAAGATGGTCCATCAAATTTTATGCTGAATTGTTAATATATGTTTACCTAGGGTCTAGGTACTAGATGGTCACTGTTGCATACATTCACTGCAGTTCAAACCATTTAATCAAATCATTTATTCAGGGAGCACCTATTAGAACCTGCTGCGTGCCAATATTTGAACCCAGGTAGTGTAATTTCAGAGCTCACTTTCTTAGCCCTAATGTTTATGCCTTTGTGATGTAGCTGTGTCTTTCCAGAACATATGTCAGTGGCTCACATTGTTGGGCTCACTTGACTCATCTCACATGATGCATAACAACTGAACTCATAGAAAGCAATCTGAAATGCCTAATTACACTGGAGAGAGAGGTGTTTTGATGACTATTCAGCTTATTACATTAAATAATTCAAGTACTAAAGTGGATATTTGATCTCAACTTTCTAGTTGATTATTTAACATCCTGCATGTAGGCAGAAAATTCCAATCAGTTTCTTCCCTTCAGTTATGTGAACTCAGCCTCTATAAATAACATAGCTGATTATTTTAGTTGACTTGGATAAAGAAATCTTTGTGCTTATGAGGTGCCTCCAAATATTTTGGTTCCTACAATACTAAATATAATTTATTTGCCACTAACTCGTAAGAAGACTCTGGCAAGAACAAAAGGAAATAATGTGTATGGATTTGCATTTGAAACCCTCAGCAATATATATTGTTATTATAGATATTGTGCTATTATTACCTTAAAAAGTAACCACTAATCACCCAGATGGTAATAAAAATTTCAAAAGTACTTTTCACTAGGTTAATATTGCTCAATGAAACTCAAGGTCAAGGGATTTCTCTTAATGGAAAACAATATTCTGTTAAGAATCATTCACGGGCTTTGCTGTACTTTCTGATAATACAAAATCTCCTCTGGCTTGCTCTTTTTACTATCCAGAAAAGAAAGTTTTATATTTTCTGCCACCAAGGGTGCTCGAGTATAAAATACATCATTTTCACATGTACTTTATTGGTGTTCCAATGCAGAATTAATTTATAAGAGCTTTAGCTGAATTTAAAGAAATGACTAGCAGATGTTTCAACCAGGATGAAATCAGAACCAAAGTATAAAATCCCTTTTGGCCTTTGTCACATTTTCTCCTCTAGCTGTGCTTATTTCCCATGGGATCAACCCCTCAAAGCCAGTGGTCTCCCCATTTTCTGGCCTAACTTCCCTCTGCTGATTTAAAACTCCGATCAGTGTGCTGCCGCAGAAGGGAGTCGTGGAGGTTTGACAGTCTGGTCTGCTCGTGGGTCAGGTTAGGTATTGCCTACCTGCCGAATATACTCCGGAGCCTTTTCTTCTCACCAGAGCCAAGCTTTAAAGTTATCCAAGATAATCAACCTAGAAATGCATTTTATTTATTTATTTTTTTAATAAGTTTATTTTGATATCATTAATCTACAATTAAATGAGTAATATTATGGTGATTACACTACCCCCTTCATCAGGTCCCCCCCCCCCCAACCCCATTACAGTCACTGGGCAGAGGAGCTGAACAGACACTTCTCCAAAGAAGAAATTCAGATGGCCAACAGACACATGAAAAGATGCTCCACATCACTAATCATCAGAGAAATGCAGATTAAAACCACAATGAGATACCACCACACCAGTGAGGATGGCCAACATCCAAAACACAAACAACAACAAATGTTGGTGAGGATGTGGAGAAAAGGGAACCCTCCTACACTGCTGGTGGGACTGCAAATTAGTTCAACCATTGTGGAAAACAGTATGGAGGTTCCTCAAAAACTCAAAATAGAAATACCATTTGACCCAGGAATTCCACTCCTAGGAATTTACCCTAAGAATGCAGCAGCCCAATTTGAAAAGACAGATGCACCCCTATGTTTATTGCAGCACTATTTACAATAGCCAAGAAATGGAAGCAACCTAAGTGTCCATCAGTAGATGAATGGATAAAGAAGAGGTGGTACATATACACAATGGAATATTATTCAGCCATAAGTAGAAACACATTTTAAATGTCCAAACAATAATGATTGACTCCCAAGACAAACTTTTGTTAGTAATGATTTTCTAAGTTTATGGCCAAGACAATTAACCTTAGACAAACATGAATTCTTAAAAATTTAGTAAAAATGCCAACTGGGTTTCAATGTGACGTTCTAAAGTTTATTTCGGGGTGTGGAGTTAGCTGTCGGCAGCAGGTGCTACCATCACTTCCTCAGCTGCTGTCTTGCTGCTTCAGGGAACATTTTTAGAGCAAAAACATTTGACTTTAGAAAAGTCTGTTTTTTTCAACCATCATTTTCCCATAAGGTTCATGTGAAAACTGAGCAGAAACTCTAAGGTAGTTTGTCTCTTTTAAAAATAAAAAAATTCAATGGATAATAAATATTATTTATATACTACTTATATAATCCTTGTATGATTGAGATACTCAATTTTAATGCTAAAAAACAAGTTTCAAAATTAGGCCTCACTTTGTACAAATTACTTTTTCAATTATTCATCATTTCAAGATGAAGAGCAAGACGGTATACAGTAGCAGTTCTAAGCTGCCCATTTTTTTGTCTTCTGGGGAAAAGTTAATTTGGGGTTTGACTGTATCTTCATCAATTAAATGTTAACTTCTTCCAATTTTAATTTTTTATTTGTCTGTAAAAATATGCAAAATTTCTTCCAAAGCTGAAGTTTTCCCAAAATCCTACTGAATTTTCTAGATACTGTTCTGATTATTTCCTTCCCTTCATTATGAAATTTCTCAAAGTGATGGCCCGCCCACACTTTTTTCTTTTACCTTTACTCACTTATCTTATATTTACTTCTGACATCTTAGATTTAAAAAAAATCTTTACTGTGCTCCCCAAACTGAACTTTTAAAGGCTGTAAATACTTTTCTAGTCCTTAGATCCTTTTTCCAGTCTTAATATTTAAAAATATCTCTTCATTCATTGTACCAATGCCTCTTTATGGACAGTTTCTTCCCTGTTGCTGTTACTGAAATGGTGCATATTTGATTCCTCCTTATAAAGATTTTCCTGTATTTTTCTCTGCTTCTCTTCCTTCTTTCACCCTGTATGCAGTCACTCTGTAAGTGCTGTCATCTCTCTTCCTCTCCCCTCCTCTCCTGTCCTTTGTCGCTGGGAAGATCTCACCCTGCCTCAGGATTTGAACCATCAGTTTTCTGTAGATATCTTCTCAGGACACACCTCTAGCTGTGAATCCTAATTTCCAGTCCCCCATTTGTAAAGGCCAGCTGATTTTTTCAATATGAATTTACTCCACACACAGCTTTCCCTCTTCCAATGTTTCATATAATGTGGCCAAGTTACTGTTCTTTAAAGCATAATGAGAATCTTACAGTTTGGCTTTAAAAGGTAGAAATATATATTTTTAAATATATTGGGTTTTTTTTGGATTTGTCTAACAAAATGGACATTTATTCAAAATTAACTATTTTCCAAATACTTAAAAGAATCAGAAAGTCCCCCTTTTTACTTTTTAGTATCATAATTTCCACTCAAGAATATTTCAGTCCTTTGGAGAAAAATTTCCTCTGAAATACTACACAAACTTTAAAAGTTTGCATTTGACTATTTTTTGTTTATTCCAAGAAATATTTTAAGAGCCCTAGTAAAGTATTTTGTCATCATAGTACTTTTAGGGAAACAGAAAGATGGATTAAATCTTTACTTAGTAATATTAAATGTGGAGAAATAAATTAAAATGCTCCATTATGGCCCATATGCCTAGTATAACATTCATCTAGGAGACTTATTTAAACATTATTCCAGAATTACTGAAAAGACAACTGATACTGTCCCCTGTAATGTATCTGTGGCTGCTTAAGACACTGTCCCATTTTTTATATTACTAACATTTATAATAGATGTCTATGGCTGTTTATATCCAACTTCCAAAAATTAATGTTTTGGGGGTTCAAGGTCAAGGGAGAAATGATTCAGCATGCTCTTAGTACAAGTGGTGGTTGGTCAAAATTGGAAGCATTACACATATTGTTATCTTTGCAGTGGTGCTTTCTTCTCCCAGCAAATTATAACTTTATTCCATATTTATAAGCCATTTAATATGGGCCTCTCACAATTATATATATTTTTATAATTGGAAATAACACTGAATTCTGGGTCCCACATCAGAGTTAGAAAATAATTCTCATGTAACACTATGACTTCTGTTTGTATCTTCCTGTTTCCTTCCCCATTTCCATGTGTAGTTAGAATTATTAGAAAATATTCTTATTAAATTGATTCAGAGAAGGAAGTTATCCAGTGCAAGTGTTGCTTCTACAGTTAATGTTTCACCAGGATTCTGAAATGTTTCTTTCTACATGGTAGCTTATATTTTTGTATGCGAGGTCATAAGGTCTTATAGCCAAAGACTATACTCTCCTTTTCTTTTGTATACCTCAGCATTCCCTGGGCAAAAGCAGTGCATTTCTCATAATTACTGGATAAATGTTACCCAATGAACAAGTTTGAAATTTAAATACAATACTCTCCTATTATTTATCCTTTTTTTATTTCCAGGTGATGGCAGTAAAGGACCTTTGCTCCAGTAGCAAGAATAAAAGGACAAAGCCTCAACACTTATGCTTCCTCCACACGAGAAGTAACTAGCCCCTTACTTGCCAGATGACACTCACACCCCTATTTGCACATAAGCATGTGCCACAGTCATACCAAAGATATATACAAAAGAATAGAAAATTATTAAACTGACAACTTATTTGTTAATCTTAATAAATAGCAAGTTATTTGTGTTTCATTCAATTCATCATGTTTCTAGTGTTTGACATGTTTTAGCATAAGATACAATTCATTTATATAACTTGATGAGCTAGTAGAAATATTTACACTCCACCTAAGGCATTCTAAAGTGCACCTGTATGAAAATAATTAATGATATGTTCAGAGGTAGGTGAGACCTCAATAAAGCTGTTTAGTTCAAATTTGTCACATAAGACAGATGGCACCAGAGCTATGTCATGTCAGTGATAGTTTTCAAATGAAAACCATTACATTATGCCTTGAGAATGCCAAGTGGAATTGCAATAGATAGGGCTGTAAAGAAGGAACAAATGGTAGAGAAGATTCTTAAAATAGAAAAGTAGACTCATAAACCCTGTAGAAAATGAATACATTGAGGTGGCTTTAATTGATGATAAACATTCTGAGCTTTTCTAACCAAGGAGGCAGTAGCTCTGAATTTGTGCATTCCCTAGTAAGTGTATGTACAATAATGATCTTATTTATAAGAATGAAAAAGAATAAATCTATTACTTACTGATATTGACTAATATAATTTCAACTTTTCTATGTTGTGTAAATGCAAGATCCTTTAGGTTGTTTTAATATAATTCAGTGTTCCCTACAGAAATGAAATGCTGGAAGGCCCTATTATAACTGCTCAGAGTTTTACTGTCATCAGACCCTCTATACATGGCCTTACTTGTCATACTCATCAATTTCATCATTCTAAGTTGTAGCCAAAATGCCGACAACTCAGAAACACTCAGTGAGTGGCTCAGAACCATACTGCCATAGAAGCTCTGGGAATAAACTCAAGGCCTTTTATGTTGCTTGCATCATACTATTTTCTTTGTGATCAAACCAACACAGAAAACCTGGTGCTTTGCTTATTGTAGCCAGATTCTCCTCTCAAATGAGGGCTATGTTTATATGAGGGAGAATATTCCAGCCACTCATGGCCTCACTACCTGAATCCTTGGGTTACAGACGTTTCACTAATGGGATAGAACTCTCCTTTCCACCAAGTTATTCTTATTCTGGTCCTTTAAGCATTTAGAATGTGATTGCTTCTGCCCTGGATCCTCTCAGGAAAACCTTGTAATTTCTTATAACACACAAGCACTGCACCTACTCACCCTAAAGTGCATGTCTGTCTGCTATATTGATCACCTCATCTCTAGCATTATGTACCTTACTTATATAAGGATGGGGTTTTAAACACTTTTTCCATATGAGTGAGTGCCTTAAATAAGGAACAATGTAAAAAACTCAAAAATAAACTATATTTTATAGGACTTCCATAAAGAATATTTTTAAAATAAGCATATGTGTTATATATACATGTGTATGTGTATATGTGTATATATTGACCTTCCAAGATGATTTCTTAAGTTTTAAATACTATCAAAACAATAGATTACATTAGTAATGCAAGAAAAAGCCTTTACAGCCTGTGTAAAATACGGTCATTGAATCATACAACTGGAAAAGTAAACTGAAAAAAATGAATGTACAATGAGAACAACAACAAAAAGGTGATAATATGGGGTAAGATAACAGTAATTAGCCTAATGTTAAATAAAGTAGCATACAATTCCTTGCTTGCTAAGAACTATAGAAACATTCTTAGGAAACTTTAAAGACATTGTATTTATCCAATGTCGCTAAAGTTTCACTAGCTCTTCAATTGGAATGTGAATGTGTTATATTTTTAATGAGGTAGTTAAAAAAATAAGCATCATTATTGAATTATATGTAACTTAAAAGAAAGGAATCATTTCCTTTCCTCTACATGTTTCCCTCCAAAGGCAAACAAATGGAGAACTGTAGATTCATAGTTTGCTGAAAAGCTTAGAGCAAGCTGTATGATTAGAATAATTTAATGATTTCAACATCAGGCCACACTCTGGGTTTGCAAAATTTTCTTTGATTTTTCCTAATTGGATGTTTTAAATTTTTTCTATGCTAATTCTAGTAATAGAACATAGGATTTTGTGTAAGGTAGAAACCATGTAGATATCATTATATCTAGCAGATAACAGATAATTTGCTTATTCTATAAATGGGAACATTCAGCACAGACAGCTATAATTTACCTAAGATCTCACAACTAGTTGGTGGCTGGAACCCAAGTATCTTGTACTTCTGGATCAGACCTCTACATTATCGTATGTCATCATACGGCCTACTCTGCTTGTGAGGGTAAAAAGTATAGAATAGAAAGTTTAGCATAAAACAACACTATTTAGGAACAAAATCTGTTAAAACAAACCCAAAAGGAAAAAAACTTTTGATAACCTTTTAGATGTTTTACACATTCTATTTGTTTCTCACATTTATGGAAAAGGCAATGAGATCTAATTGAACCCAACTTAAGTTGACTGCTCCCGAAAATGACTAAGCATGGCAAAGTGATGAAGACACACCCTTCCGGGAGATGCAAGGCTGCCCTAACTGCAGACTTTGGCATGAGGAACTGCACGGCTCTGCCGCGCCTGTCAGAATGCACAGCTGTCAGCTGCTCCCTGGTCTCCCTCTCACAGGCTTGGACTTTCATGATCTCATGGCTTTCCCACCCTGTACTGGCTTTGTTCCTGCTTTCTCTCATCCAGGCATTTTACTTAAAACATTTGCACATTTAATATCATTTTGGGAACATCTTCTCAGAGGGCTCAGACTAACAGTGCCTTAGAGTTAGGTAGAAAGATAGACATGAGCAGCCAGGAAGGGGAAGGAGAAGATAATGCTAGAGGAAAAAACGACCAGTTAGGGGGTCCCACTTGAAGAAAACAAAGGCTTTGCAGGGAGATAACTTACTTGTTTATTGGGACCAGGCTCAACGAGTTGCAACCAAATCACAATGCAGGTGCAATAACACAAAACTAAGCACTGCCCAAACCGCACTTCATCATAATCTCATTAAAATAAAAAAGCAATTTTTGTTCTTCCATTCCAGGGTTTTCTGTGTGCATTTTGGGAAAAGACATGAGCATCATGAGGAATGGGTGTCTAATATCAAATGACCTCACCCTGTCAATCAAACAGGTGCCTCCCTGCTAGGACGTGATAAACAGACCCTCCCCTAGAAGTTTGAGGTCTTTGTCTACCTTGACTCCGGCCTGCTCCTCCCTTGGGGTATATTCAAATAAAACTTTCACTCTGCTTTGCTGATGTGTCTCTGCCTTTCAATTATTTGTTTTGGCGGGGACAAGAACTGAGAAAAATAAACTCTGCCTGTAATGTAGGAGGTTACAGATTTAGATTTCAGAAGACTTTCCTATAATATTCCAAGACCAGCATTGTCTAATGTGTAGCTAGTTGTAATTAATTAATTAGGCAGGGATATCTTACAAGTTGCATTGGGAATATGTGTGATATGTGAATATGTCAAACATTTGGTGATATGTGTTTTATTATGGTGTTTTCTAATTACTTAAACTTAACCTGTCATAAATTATCACTTCCTTTAAATATTATCACTTCATTAGTGCCTAAACACAGGACAATTTTTTTTATGCAGCTTATCATTGCTTTGGGACAAAGGGGTTCCCTGCCCAGGACAAGGTTCCTATGAAATTGGTAAGACAATAAAGACAAGGGAAGAAGTTGGGGCATCAGAAGTGGTTCATCCCACATTTATTCTCACAGCAGTAGGTCTCAATGAAATCCTGGCTCTGGCACTACATCTTCCTGCTCCCAGTATGGGCTTAATCCTTCCTAGCACTGAGGGTCCACAGCTTCCCTCCACCAGACACCAGTCTCTCCTAGCTCTCCCTCCAGGCTTTCCTTCTCCACTCTCCAAGTTCCCAGATCCCACACTCAGAGGGCTCTCTCCCCTGCCTCTCTCCACTGTCTACTTCCCTGCTGCTCACACCAGGAGGAACTCTGTGGGTGGGTCTCTCGTGACTTTCAGGAGCCTGACCAGTTCCATAACGAAGGTCAATCCTATTGAACAAGGGACTAATCAAATGTTCACCTGTAGTAAGTGCCACTCTGGTTGTATGCCTTACTTCTCTCCGAAGATTTAAAATAGCTGTAGAAGCAGACCTATATTCAGTAAAAATGCATTGAACTGCAGAGCCTGACATCCAATGGGAATAACAGTTTCTTCTCTGAAATGACATAAATAATAGGCAGCTGTGCACAGTAGAAATTGTCATTGGCCTCTAAGTGAAAGATGGATGCTCATCTGCAGAAATCTTTTATGGAATTTTCCAGAAAGTCAGCTTTAACAACATTCTACTGAATGTTGATGCAGTCTAGTCATAGTTTGGATTTTTCCCTCCCCTCCAAAAGACTCTTTAGTTGTGAAGACAGAAGACACTAAAGTACCAAAAAAACTTAAAAATAGACGCATATACATAAAATTACCCCATAATAAAAGAACTGTGAGTGCTTTCTTCCTCAGTTTAATTTGTGCTGCTTAAATAATAGTAATAAAAATCTACATATGAAATGAGTTCCTCTTCAAGCCAAAACATTTGTCTTTTAATTTCTCAGAAAACTTACTGAGAAGCTGGCTCTTAGGTAAATTTTGCACAAATAAACACAAGCGCACACACACAAATGGTAGGCAAATAAAATAAGGAATTTTGCTCCCCATTTGTTTAACACCACTGAGTATTGCTCACCTGGGGAGTGGTGGCCACAGCTGTTACAATATTGGAGATGTTGCCCAACATCAAATATTAACTGAACTTTCAATCTAGAGAGCCAATACTGCAGTGCTCTGTCATTTTTGCCAACTGAATAATAAAATCCCAGAGCCCTGTAGACAATTCAATAGGACCTGACTTGTTTCTTTCTCTGCTCCGAATCCCACTGGACTGTGTTTCAATCTGTCAAGCCCTGTATCACTCTCATACAACATTCCTTTACGGCTTGTTTCTTGAATTCGACTTTTGTCCTCTGGGGATCTGAGTGAAACTGCCAGAAGTCATTTCACTTGTCACTTCTAACAGCCATCAGGAAGATGGAACTACATTTATCTGTGCTGGGTTTGAGTTTTTCCTGGACAAAGCACAAGGCATTGAAAGATACTTTCGGTTTACGAGTATATTGACCAGAACCATTTCGACAATTTGTGGTCACAGCCTGCGACACACTCACTTTCTTGAAATGATCCAGGGATTTTTTTTTTCACCACTTGCCATCCACATGAAGAAATTAAAATTAGTAAAATAAAATCAAGAAATGATGGAGAGAATTGAATCTTTTTTTGTAGTGGCTCTTATTACAGATCAACTTAAATCTTCCTATTTTCATTTCAGTTCTCATCCTTCAGATTCTCATTCCTAATTGGAATTTTGTGATACTTTAAAATAATTGAACCCCCAAATTCATAATTTACAATATTAGCTACTATTTACTGAGTGCTTACTATACACCAGGCACTGTTCTTACTGCTTTATGGGTCATGATTTATTTAGTCCCCAGAAAGGCAACATTATTCCTATCCCCATTTTACATATTCAAAAACAGCAACCACCAGAAAAAAATGACCCATCTGCATATATTGATATCCTCATATCAGTTCTAAGCCTTTTTAGCCAGGAATTGAGTAGTGTAAAGAATATATTTTAACTGAGGGAAACAAGAACTAAATAATCTCACAATGATGGCATAAGATCAGCTGCTTAAATAAAGTGGCTCTGCTCCTTGGAAAGGCTAGTTTAATAGTTGTTCAGCCTGTAAAACCACTGGAATCAATATTTAAGCCATACCTGCCATTTTACTGATATACACATATGTAAAAAAAATACATCTCCAGTGGCATTGTCGCTTTTCACCTCATTTCCAAAGTGTTGCTTTGCCAGGAGAGAGTAACTTAAAACAAAGAAGTTGACACAGGTTGCAGACATGTGTCATTTTGTCTGCCTCTTGTCTGAGGCAAAGCAGTCCCATGGTGACTTTATATAAAAAGACAGCCATATACAAAAGTGTTATCTGATGGTCTTTGTTTCTGCATGAGAGTCACCTTCTGGCAGGAACCACTTGGAGACCTGGAACTTGTTAGAAGGGTAAGGAAAATTTAAAAGGCCCTTTGATTCTTCCTGCATGTGGGGTTCATTTTGGAGGTTATCTTTTTAGAAATAAGATACTATCAGACATGCAACAGAATACCTTAAGGGATGTTGAAAGAAGTAGAGGCCCAATGTGCTTGGAGTATTGTTTTGTGTTTATTTGGTTTTATTTATTAGAAATGCTCTGTTTCTGTATTTTGTAAAAGTAAAATAATTAAAATTTGATTTATACCTTCAATTACATGAGTTTATAAAGATTATGTTTTTTCATAGGATACATAGGAAATAAGTTGGTATAATTAAGCTTTTGAGGGAGCAAAGAAAATAACAAAAACCATGGCCATATTCTTCCAAAGAAGTAAAGGGAGCAATGAGCCCCTTCAGGATGAACAATAATTTCACATATTGTGCTTTTGATACAATAATGCCTTTCTGACTTGGACTTCGATGACTTAGAATAGGTAATCTTGCTTTTCCAAGTATTTTTAAAACACACACTATAACTCCCAGGTAATAGGCAATACTTTACTAAATATCTGCAGAGTGGGGGACAGGTCCCATCGTCCCTGCCTGCAGAGGATCCAAGCCTTGGTGTGACTGCATCTCCTTGAATGGAGCAGAGCCCATGACCACCTCAAAGATAATGGACACCTCTCCCGTGGTGACTTTGTTACATAAGATCCCATGTAAGCCTACCGTACGTGAGACACTCTCGCACTGGCTTGAAGAGGCGAGCAGCCATGCTGTGTCTGCTGTGTGGAAAGCCACATGACAGGGAGTCTCTAGCTAAGAGCCAGTAAGAAGTGGAGGCCCTCACTGTTACAATTATGAGGAAATGAGTTTTACCAACACATAATGAGCTTAGAAATGATTCCTCCCCAGTTGAGACTCCAGATGAAAATGCAGGCTGAGGGACGCCTTGCAGCCTCATGAGACCCAGAGCATGTGGTCTAGTTGAGCTGCTCCTGGGAGCCTGGCAGCAGCTGTTAGATAATAAATGGACATTGTTTTCAGCCACTGAATTTGTGGTAATTTGTAGGAAAATAATGTGTGCTTTAGAAAACCTTTATGTGAACATGAGTTGTGAAATTATATTTGGCATCGAATATATGTATATGTGTGTAGATTTGCATTTCACCCAAATGAGTCTTCCTTTCTTTTCGTGTTAAGACAGAGTAAGGAAAGACAGAACCATATATTATTATTATTGTTATTGTTATTGAGGTATATAAAATGCACAAATGTTAATGTACAGTTTTATGAATATTGATATGTGTATACACTCATGTAAACATCACCTAGATCAAGATATAAAACATTCCCACCCCTTCACCTATCTCAGCCATCCTCCCAACTCCCTCACCTATTGTAACCTCTAATCTGTTCTCTGTGTCTAAGTGTTTATTACTTTTTTGGGTGTTTATTTTCTTTGTTTTTAAGATTCCATATATAAGTGAAATCATATGATATTTGTCTTTCTCTAAATTATTTCACTTAGCATAATACCCTCTAGGTCATCCATGTTGTCAAAAAATGGTAAGACTTCATTCTTTTTTATGTTCCATATCTTGGCTATTGTAAATAATGCTGCAATAAACCTAGGGATGCATATAGCTTTTAAAATTAGTGATATTTTTTCTTCATGTAAATTCCCAGTTGTGGAATTGCTAGGCTATGTGGTACTTCTATTTCTAGTTTTAGGGAAACCTCCACACTGCTTTCCACAGTGGCTGCGTCAGTATAGAGTCCCAGCAACAAGGTTCCCTTTTCTCCTTATGCTCACCAACACTTGTTGTTCTTGTCTTGTTGGTATTAGCCATTCTGACTGGGGTGAGATGGTATTGTAGTTTCATCTTGCATTTCCCTGAGGTCTATGATTTGGAACATATTTTCTGCTGATTATCTGTACGTCTTCTTTGGAAAAATATCTGTTCATGTCCTCTGCCCATTTTTTAATCAGATTATTTCATTGTTTTTGGTGTGGAGTTGTGTGAGTTTTTTATGTAGTTTGGACATTAGCCCTTTATTGGATATATTATTTGGGGAAAGGCAGAAACATTTTCATCAAATGCTCTGATAAAACCAATAGTGGTAGAAGAGGGATCTCTAATTAGCATTTGGGGTAACCCTGATTTCTGTTGACCTCTGCCTTAGTGTTTTCATGAGTGTACTGATTGGAGAGCCACGTGTGCACATCCACCCATCACCACTGCTGATGACTTAACACCCGGTTGTGTATAATGAAGCCAAGTAAACACAGAGGGTCAGTTACTTCGATAAAAGCCATAGAACTTTCATGAATGCACAAATAAAAAGAAAGAAATATTTCTGTATCATTCCAGAAAGCAAATACAACCAAAACAACAGCTGGGAAGCCTAATAGTGTGAGTGGGCAGAGGGATCCCATGTTGATAGCAGCTGCTAGGAGGTCCTGTGCAGGCATGACGCTTTCAGGAAACAGGAAAGAATCAGGACTTCCAATAGGAAATGCATTAGATTACCTGACAAAACCCACTGCCCTGTGGGAATATATTAGATAGGAACTCAGTGAACAAGAGTAATTATGAGATACAGACACAGTAATGTCCATGTTTCTCAGGAGCAGCATAATTTTGGGGTGGAATGATTCCCATCATGCGTTCACACGGTCATGGAAGAAGATGGGGGTTTGTTTCTGGAGAAGGAGAAGAAAGAAAGGTTGTTCCCAGAATCTTTTTTCTTTTTTCTTTTTTTTTTTGGTATCATTAATCTACAATTACGTAAGGAACATTATGGTTACTAGACTCCCCATTATCAAGTCCCCCCACCAACCCCATTACAGTCACTGTCCATCAGCGTAGTGAGATGCTATAAAGTCACTACTTGTCTTCTCTGTGTTGTACTGCCTTTCCCATGCCCCCCTCCCCACATATACGTGCTAATCGTAATGACCCTTTTCCCCCCTTATCCCTCCCTTCCTACCCATCCTCCCCAGTCCCTTTCCCTTTGGTAACTGTTAGTCCACTCTTGGGTTCTGTGAGTCTGCTCAAACACAGTGCTTTTTAACACATTTCACATTTGTTTCTGTGGCTCATGTTTTTGTTTTTAAAATTCTGCTAAATGTGTACATGTCAAGTTTCTATTGAACTTCATTATTACTGCTTGGCAATAATATTTATTCTCATATGTATGATCATTTTAACTTTATGTATGATTTAATATATCCACAGAAATATTTATAATGAATGTTTATTGTGAAAGAAGCAACCTGACAAAACATTCTTGAGATCACCACTAATTATAAAACTACAAGGACCACCCCCACTGCCACACTGTTCGAGTTTCTCAGTGATCCTGCCCTCTTCACAGAGAAAACTGCCATCCTGTATATTTTGCTTGTCTCTCCTTTGTTTTTTTAAAATAGTTTTTTGCTTTCTTCACAGTCTGTTGTTTTATTTTCGTGGTTTTTAGCTTTGTGAAAATAAACACACTGTAATTTTTTGAGACTTGCTTTTTTGAGAATACCTGAGATTAGCATTTAATTTCTATTCATGTCTTCAACTCTTGCTTTGAAGTGTTTTTAAATTTGCAGATGAATAATATTTAAATTTTTTTGTTTATTACTTCCATCTTAATTGTGCCAAATATATCTTATTCATTTTTTGACATTTGTTTCACCTTGCTCTATGACCCTGTACATGTCCAGCCTTTATAAATGTTCTCTTGAGAACAATGTTTAGTTTCAAATTATTTGGTGTGGGGATCTATATATCACCTCAAGCCATATACTTGTTATTTTTTAATTTATTTTAACAAGCACTAACTAAGAAATTTGTCTTGAATTCTCTGTTGTGCTGTTAGATCTGTTTGTTTCTCCCTTGACTTACCATTTTTTTCTCTTTGTAGACTGTGATGTCATGTAGCATATACACATTTACAACTGTTGCATTGTCTGAGTGAAAGCTTCCATCATTCCCCAGGAGAGGTTTTCAATGTATTCTGAAATGTCTTTTTCTGTCCTTTACTTTCAAATTTTCTTTATGATTAGGTCTTAGGTTTATCTCTTGAAAATAATATATAGCTGTATTGTTCTTCTTATCAGTCCTGACAGTTTCTTTAAATTGTTGGGTCTTTGCGACTTATCTTTAAACTCTTATTTTGTACTTTATAAATGTCCTAAATTTTTTGTTCTCTTTTTACGTTTGTGAAGGACAGAATTGATTTTCTTTTGTTTTATTATCCCTCCTTTTTACTACTTTTATTGTTTACCTTTGAAATTGTATTCCATGTGTGTAATACTAACCTTAAAAAGTTTAAAGTTAACTACTGTAACATTCCCCCACAACTCCATAACACCTAGAGTTTCAAGTCTAATAAACTTTCAAACTGATATTCTATTACTGTCCAGTATTTTCATTTTGTATTCTTAATACCGTGTGTTGGGCAGCCCTTTCTGACCCTGGTGTTGTTCCCACGAGTATGTTATGTCACATGCAAAGAGGGGCTTTGCAGATTTCACTCATGTTACTAATCATCTGACCCTGAAATAGGGATATTAGGCTGGATTCTCCAGGCGAGCCTAATCTAATCATGTGATTCCTAAAAGAAGTGATCTTTCTCTGCCTAGCAGAAGGAAAAGCCAGACGGATGAGTTGAGAAGAATGGGTTTGCTCATGGTGGCTTGAAGGAGGTGACAATGTGGAAAACATGAGAAAGAAAGGAATTTTGCCAACAGTCTTAAAGAGCTTGCAAGCAGAATTGTACCCAGAGCCTCCAGGTAAGAGTCCTGTCTAGGTAACACCTTGATTTCATTCTTGTTAGGCTTAGAGCAAGCTGCCCAGCTGAGACATGCATTGCCTGGACTTCTGACCCAAGGAAAGGTGACATGACAAAGGTGAGCCATGTAAAGCTGCTAAGTTTGTGGCAGTTTGTTGAAGCAGCAAGAGAACATGAATACAAAGTGCATGAAGTGCAGTCTATCTTCATTATCTGAAGATTTTGTATTTGCAAATTCACCTACTTCCTAAACAGATTTGTAAACCCGCATCAATATTTGTGGTACCTTTGTGGCCATTCATGGAAATGCACAAAGAAGGGAAGAATTTGAGTGGCTAAATGAGAATCTTACCAGTGGAGGTCAAACAAGGCTACACCTGGTCTTCTAGCTGAGCTCCCATATTTAGTGCCATGTGTTTCACATTTCTGTGCTTTTTTTTGGTGATTTTGCTGTTTGAAATGATTCCAGGCATGGTGCTGAGATGTTCTCTAGTGTTCCTGAGTGCAAGCAGGCTGTGATGTGATGTGCCTCACAGAGAAAATACATGTCAAATAAGCTTCACTTAGGCATGAGTTACAGTGCTGGAGGCGAGGAAGCCAATGTAATGATTAGGCGTGATACATGTGGAAAAGGGAAGGGGAAATTCTCTGATCCAGACGTGCGGTTACTCCAGAGAGTCACATCTACAGTGTGTAATGAAGCTGTGGGAAAGCGGCTAAACCTGTAAATTCAAGAAATGGCTGCTAACAAAAAAGTGCAGTGAGTGGTTTGTGGTGTGGCTGAAGCCAAACAAATTTATAGCCATATGATCCAGGGACAGGAAAATGCTAGACCTTTCTCAGCCAGTGCTGGTGGACTCACATTTCAAAAGATGATATGACATGAAAAATGCTGCGTGTGCAGGTGAGGCAAGTTCTGAAGACCTGGAAGCTGAGGCAAAGGAAGACTTCTAAAAATACCTGTTAACAGTCATACAGGGAAAGTGTTCTGTGGTGGAATAGGTTCCAACACTGGTGAGACCCACTAGTTTTATAAGCACAATGGCAGTATTAATTCGACTCCATCCCTATTTCTAACATTTTGAGGGTAGAGTCAGAAATGACCTTTCATAAAGACTTGGGCTCTAAACACTGGGGAGAAAGAGATGCTTCTCCTTTCAACTCCTTTTTAAAGCCAAGTCACCAGCCCTTTAAGTCCAGGGCCTTTGGGCACCTGGCTCATCCTCTCTCTCTCCTATGTACGTATATGTATGTGCCGTTTTCTTAGTTTGCGTTTTCCTCCATGTCTCTTAACTACTGCTTGTTTCTCATGTCTGTGTGCTTCATTTAAAGGGATTTCTTCAGATTTATCTTTAGATCGCTGGCTCTCTTTTTGCTGTGTTTAGCTTGTTTTTCAGTCAATCTATTGCTTTTTTTTATGTCAGTGATGATACTTTTTATTTCTGGAAGTGCAATCTGGTTCTTTTCACAGAAGCCAAGTCATTTTTATATTTACTTCTTGCTTTCTTATTTTCCTGATTTCATTTCTTTCTCTAAACATTTCAGAGTAGGCAAAGTAAAACCTGTATAAGATAGGTTTAGTAGCAGAAGTTTCTGAAGAGAGTTTAATCCACATTTCTTTTTGTTCTGAATCTGGTGTTTGTTTCCTGGTCAGTTTGATAATGTTTTAATTATGAGCTCATATTTAGGTTAATTCAATTTGTGGCAGATATGAGGTCCTAAATTTGGGATGTTTTTTTCTAAGATGTTTTGCACTTGTTACTGTGTGAGCTATAATGATACCAACCCCGAACTACTTTTGACCTTTTAATGATCCTGGCTTCATGCAGGAATTTTGCATACATACCCAAGTCCTTGTCCACACATCCTAGGCAAATGTGGCCATTTTCTCCATTGCAATCTTAATTTTTGCTTATTTATAGGTCACAATTCCTTATCTGCTTTGTGTAATGACTTTTAAAATAGATTTTCCTTACTTTGTACTGAAATAGTAAAGCATTAAAAAGTACATTTGCTTTTAAAATTAAATAAAACTATTAAAATAAAACAACATTTTAATTTATTCTGCATCTTGTAATTAGTAGATATTTCAAAATATTGATTGTGTTACACTATTAGAAGAGAGGAAAGTAATAACTACCAGTCACCTAAAATTCCTTGGCACATTACTAAGTACTGCATAAAGCATCCAAAATTTTGCTTGAAATGTACATACATATTATACTGAAACAGTGTGTGTATGTGCATATGTGTGTTTGTATATATATATATTTAAAACAAAGTTTGAATGTTCAACTTGTTGAATTTTACATATATTCATGTGCGTGTAACCATGAAGGACATAAAACAATTTCTACATCTTAGAAGGCTTCCTTGTTTCCCCTATCAGTCAGTAACTGCACTGGGAACCACTATTTTGATCTTTCTGCAGAGCTCAGCCTTGCAGGTCCTTGAACACTTAAGTGGCATTTTTAAGTATATACCCTTTGGGGATGTCACCAGGATGGCAAAATAAGAGGCTCTTGAATTTCGCTCCTCCCATGGATGCACTGAAGGACAGCTACACACACACAATTCCCTTTGAAAGGAATCCAGAAATCAGTTGAGTGACTCTTGTATTAGGCATCTTAAGAAAATACCCATATCAAAATGAGTGGGGAAGGTTGAGACACACTCTTATCTTAACTGGCCCCCAGCACAACACCATACAACCAACAGGCATTCCCCCAACCCCCAGCTTCTCCCCAAGGAGTAGAGTTTGGATTCTTATGACACCCCAACTTCTAAGGATGCCACCTGAGGGATGCCTCCAAATTATCTAGCTCTGAAAACCAATGGGACTTGCATCCACATCCTACAGGACTAAAGCAAACAAAGGAGCAGTTATTAAATGGGAAAGTACTCCCCAAGTCTCCTAGGCTCAGCTGAGGAAGGAGCAGGCAAAATGGTCCATCTCTGAGTTGTTCCTTGGAAGGCATTTGCATACTTTACCAACTGCTGCCCCAGAAGGGCTTGTGGGCACTTCCCCATCTTCTCTCTGTGGTTCACTGCAACAATAAATCAGGGCACCAGCTTCACCCTGGAAGGAGCTCGTCTCAGCTTTGGTGATTGCCACCTAAGGGACAAGTCCCCAAATCACCTATCTCAGATAACCAATAGGGCTTGCATTTGGGAGTCCCACAGAAGGACAAAAACAAAGAAGCAGCTGTTAAAAGGGCATCTGAACACTAGCTGCTCCTGTCCTCTGGGTTCAGCATTGAGGGAGCAGATGAGAAGACCTATCTCCCAGTTTCTTCAAGGAAGAGATTTGACTGCCTAATTTCTCAGTTGCTGCCTGAGGTTTCAGCTTCTAATCAACCTGCTTATAGGAACTGGCTGGGCTCTTCCAGGAGCCTAATAGAGCTGGTGGGCACGTACCCTGCTGCCTCCATCTGGAGATTTTTTTCAAAAACCTCCCAACAAACAAAAGTCCAACCAGATGGCTTCACTGGTGAATTCTACAAAACATTTAAAGAAGACTTAATCCCAGTCATTCTTAAACCTCTCAAAAAACTTCAGAGGAAGCAACTCTTCAAACTCATTTTACAGGCCATCATTACCCTGTTTCCAAAAGCCAGACAAAAAGACTACAAGAAAATAAAATTACAGGTCAATATCCCTGAGGAATGTAGATGTAAAATTCCTGAATAAAATATTAACAAACTGAATTCAACAATATATGAAAAGGATCATGCACTATGATCGAGTGGGATTTATCCCAGTGATGGTTCAACATATGCAAATTAATGTGATATACCACATAAACAAAATGAAAAACAAAAAAGGATCATCTTAACAGATGCAGAAAATGCATTTGGCAAAATTCAACACCCTTTCATGATAAAAACTCTAAACAAATTAGGTGTAGAAAGAATGTACCTCAACATAATAAAAGCCATATGTAACAAGCCCACAGCTAACATCATACTCATTGATGAAAGTCTGAAAGCTTTTCCTCTAAGATCAGGAACAAGACCAGTATGTTCACTCTTGCCTATTTTATTCAACATAGCAATTGAAGTCCTAGCCAGAGGAATTAGACAAGATAAAGAAATAAAATGCATCAAAATCAGAAAGGAAGGCATATATGGCCTCTGTTTGAAATAACATGATTTAGAAAATCCTGAACACTCCACCAAGTAACTGGTAAACTAATGAATGAATTCAGTAAAGTTGTAGGATACAGAATATACAAAACTTGAGTCATGTTCTATACATTAACAATGAACATTGGAAAGAGAAAGTAAGAGAACAATCCCATTTATCCTGTTTACAATTGCATCGAAAAGAATAAAATACCTAGGAATCAATTTAACCAAGGATGTGAAAGATCTCTATGCTGAAAACTAAAAACATTAAATAAGAGAAAAATAAATGGAAAGATATTCTATGTTAATGGGTTGGAAGAATTAATATTTTAAAATGTTATACTACCCAAAGTGATGTACAGATTCAGTGTAATCCCAATCAAAATATCAAGGGATTTTTCAAAAAAATAAAATGAACAATGCTAAAATGTGTATGGAACCACAAAAGACCCTGAATACAAAAATGTCCTGAGAAAGAACAAAGCTGGAGACACCCCATTTCCTGATTCCAAACTAAATTACAAAGGTATGGTAATCATAACAGTGCTGTATTTGCATAAAAACAGACACAGATCAGTGGTGTAAAATAGAAAACCTAGGAATAAACCTAGGTATATATGATCAACTAATTTTTGACAAATGTGCCATGAATATATAATGGCAAATGGACAGCCTGTTCAATAAATGGTGTTGGGAGAACTGGACAGCTACATGCCAGAGATTGAAACTGGATCGCTGTCTTATACCATACAGAAAAACAACTCAAAATGAATTAGACTTGAGCATAAGACATAAAACTATAAAACTCTTCCAAGAAAACAGGAATAAGCTCCTTGATACTGATCTTAGCAATGAGTTTTTGGATTTGACACCAAAAGCAAAGGCAACAAAAGCAAAAATAAACAAGTGAGACTACATCAAAATAAGGGCTCTGCACAGCAAAGGAAAAAAATGAAAAGGCAACCTATGTAATAGGATAAAATATCATAAACCACATATCTTATAATGAGTTATATGCAAAATATATAAGGAACTCATACAACATAATAGCAAAAACTTACATAACCTGATTTTAAAAATAGCAAATGATTTGAATATTTTTCCCAAAGAAGACATACAAATGGTCAACAGAACAGGTATATGAAAAGATGCTCAACATAACTAATCATCAGGGAAATGCAAACCAAAATGACAGTGAGATATCACCTCACACTTACGATGTCTATTATCAAGAAGACAAGAGATAACAAGTGTTGGGGAGCATGTGGAGAAAAGGGGGCCCTCATGCCTGATTCGTGGTGATGTGAACTCGTGCAGCCGCTGTGGAAAACACTATGGGAGCTCCTCAAAAAATTGAAAATAGAATTACCATCTGACCTAAAAATCTCAATTCTGGTTATATAGTCAAAGGAAATGAAATCACTGTCTCAAAAAGATATCTGCACCCCCATATTCATTGAAGCATTAGTCACAATAGCTAAGCTATAGAAATAGTCTGAGTGTCTATCTACAAATGAATGTGAAAAGAAACAACCTAGAAGTGCATGAATAATATATATGGATTTTCATATATGGAATATTATTATGGAATAAATAGAATATCATCAACCCCTAAAAAGGAAGGCAATCCTGCCAATTGCAATGATATGGATAAACTTGGAGGGAATTATGCTGAATGAAGTAATCCAGACAGGGAAAGGAAAGTACTGCATGTTATCACAAATATGGAAACTAAAAAAGAAAAAAAAAATCAAACTCAGAAACAAAGAGAAGAATGGTGGTTTTCAGGGGCTGGAGGGTGGAGGAAACAAGGAGAGGGTAAAAATCTACAAACTTTACTAATAAGATGAATAAGTTCTAAGGATCTAATATATAACATGGTGATTATAGTTAATTCTCTAAGAGAGTGGAACTCAAATATTCTTATCAAAAGAAAACAAGGTAAATATGTGAGGTGATGGGTGTATTAACCTTATTGTGGGGATCCTTTCACAGTGTATACAAGTGTGAAATCCTCACATGTACACTTTAAATATATTACCATTTTATTTGTCAATTATACCTCAGTAGAGCTGAATAAATAAGTATATACTATTTGGGGTCTGGGTTTTTCTGTGTCAATACCATGTACATGAAATTCAGAATGTAATGGCAGACTTCATTTCAGTAGTTTGTTCTTCATCCCTGTGTTGTTTGTATTTTGTGACTGCACATACATTTTGCTTGTAGTTTTTAGCTGCTGTGTAGGACCTTGCTATCATTCTTATGCAGATATTTTGGTTTCAATGTATATAATTAATGGTGGGAACATATTTAAGAGGGTACTCACTTGGTGATAAGGTATACATTATATCCAGCTTTATTGAAATCTCTAAAGCAGAGTTTTAAAATGGTTGTATTAACCTATATTGCATGAGAAATTTAGTTGCTCCACATCCTTTTCAGAGGTTTTTCTCCGTATGGGTGAGAATGTAGTAGAAATGCTTGTGGTTTAATACGTCTTTCCTGAATACTAGCAATGGCTTCACTTTCTTACTGCACATTTAGATGAACTCTTCTGTGAAGTGCTTATTCAAATGTCTTGCTCACCTTCTTAAACTGAGTTGCTTGTCTTTTAAAAATTGATTTGTAGGGTTTCCTTGTATAATGTGGAAATAGTCTTTGTCAGATTCTGTTTGAAAGAGAAGGAAACTTAGTGAAGGAAAGAAGCTATAAGTTGGATGGGAAAAGGTTTCACTTGGTGGTCTACATCAATGCAGACTCCAGGCCAGAGTGAGTAGGCAGAACTTCCCTTGGTTCCTGTTCCCTCTTTCTTCCTGTCAGTCTCATCTCCAGCAGCTTCTGACACCGGAAACATGTGTACTGTGGAGGGGATTGGGTAAATGGAATCCCAGAATATGAAGGGTGAGCTAATACAATATCTGTGTTAAAATGGCCACAGCTTTACATAGCGCGTGGACAGTGCCCCAGTTATTTTCCATCTGTGAGAAATACTTCCAAATGCCTAACAGAGCAAAAGGTTTTCTATGATCATGTTAAATTTAGGAGAGTCCTAAAAACCCTTGCCCCTAATGAATGAGAATTCAATTGGTATAGGTTTTCAACCTGATAATTAAAAGAGTTCTAAAAGTAGAGGCTAATTGAATTCCAATCTACTTCTCTTTCTGCATCAACAGCATGATTTTAGATACATTTTAAAAATAGCTATAATATGCTCAAATATTTCATTATAGCATGACGTTAATGATCTTTTAAGTAGGTTAATTGTGGATTCCATTGCAGACCTCCTCTGGAGATACTTTTGTTCAGTGCTTACAGCTGGTAGAATAGATTTAGTTCAAAGTCCATCCTGGTATTTTAGAGATTTTTGACTTTTTAAAATCCACAGGAAATAGAAATAAAACTTTGTGTACAAGTATAGACTTCTTAAAAGTACAAGAAAATTTTATGTCTCTCTATTACTTGGGAAGTTATTTTTGGGTTTTTGTGTATTTTGCATTAGGTAAAGCACATAACATTTCCCTATGTTCTGTACCTAAATATGTATTGATAACTTTAACAATTTATTCCATAAATAATGCCACATAAAACTTTAGGGGGTTCACAGGCCTGAGAACACCATCTGTGAGGTCTCTATGGGCCCATATGGGTCCATTAACTAAAAAGCCCTGAGCTGGAGGATGAGGGGCTCCCTAGTATGGGGCCCAAAACAAGGACCTCATGTGAATGTCCACTTCTCTTGAATGTTTCACTGGAAGATGGTTTTGAGGACAAAACGAAAAGGAGGAATGGTGCTGTGAGAAAGGGAGATAGGAAACTATATATGGGGAATGGTAACTTTTCAAAGGCCCTATTTTGTGTCAGTGTGGAAACCATATAAATTTAATGACTGGAAATCAAAACCTGATGAAGTTCTTCAAAACCACAGTCTCCTATGTTTACTGCTTTATCAGCTTTACGAGCTTAAACCAGTGCTATTATCTCACATGTTTCAGAAATGTACCATTAAGACTTTTCCCTCATTGTTTTGAGAAGGAAAATATGAACCAAGTGTCTAGGTCAATAAAGAAAAGAAATGTTTCTTTCTATCAGGGATTAGCAAAGAAGCATGGAAATGTCTAGAGAAAATCTACTCTCATAGGTTACTGCTGGATAAAAATACAAGATTATATAATCTAGATATATGTTTGAACTTTTAAACTTTTCCTCACAATAAAATCTATATTCCGGAGGCCTTCTGAGATTTGATAGTTTACTCTTGTTTGTTTTTTGATATATGAAATGCTTTTAGCAATGAAAACTATCAAATAAAATTCAAATTAGCAAATTCTTTTATCATATTAAATATATTTTTTCTTAAAGCTTTTTAACCTGCATGTTATTGATGCATAAAGTGCATACATCTTACTGTCTCTCTCTTTGTCTCTCTCTTATGTATATAAGTGTGTGTATATATGCAAACTTTGGGACTATGAAACCTGGACAAATAGAAGTTTCTAATGGCTTAAATATAAATGAGTTAGATATATGGGAATTAAATTTCAGTTACAGACATTCCTTGAAGATATTGTGAATTCAGTTCCAGGCTACTATGATAAAGTGAATGCTGCAATAAAGTGAGTCAAATACCGAGGATGAGGAGGTTTTCGTTTCCCAGTGCATAAAATAGTTATATACACTGTACTGTAGTCTAGTAAGTGTAAAATAGCATTATGCCTAAAAAACAATGTGCATACCTTAATTAAAGCACATTTTATTGCTAAAAAATAGTAACCATAAAAACTCTCAATCTGCATTGAGTTGAATGATGTTTCTCCCAAATTCATTTCTACCAAGAACCTGTGAATGTGATCTTAATTGGACATATGTTCTTTGCAGATTTTATCAAGTTAAGATGAGGTCATATTGGATTATGGTGGGACTAGTCCAATGACTGATGTCCTGTAAGAAAGGGAATATTTCAACACAGAAACAGATAGAGAAGATGGCTATGGATAGAAAGAGGCAGACACTGGAGTTAAGCTGCTCTAGCCAGAGACCCCAAGGTTGTCAGCAACCACCAGGAGCTCAAAGACGTAAGGAAGGATTATTTTCTGGAGCCTTCAGAGGGAACATGGCCCTGCCAACACCTTGACTTTGGACTTCCAACCTCAAGAGCCATGAGGGAATACATTTGTCTTTTTATGCCACCCACTCTGTGATAACTTGTTGTGACAGTCTTAGGAAACGAATGCAGGGTCTCATTGCTCCTAGATGAAGTTCCCAAATCCTTAACATGACCTGAAAGGCATTTTGGGATCAGGTCCTTCCTTGGACTTCTTGCCTCACTTTTTGTAGGAAGTTAATCAAACAATGTTATCATTACAGGTTTTGCTGTAATATAAAATCATACAGGTTCCAATTTATATGTAAAATCCCCTTTTTGAAGTTTAGAAAATATTTTCTTAGAAAATAGTCTACAGCCAAATCTCTCAATGCAAATATGGTTAGCACAGAAATGGTTTTACAGCTGGATGTTAAGTCCTGATATCGAGTGATGATTTATGGACAGCCATGCGTGCATTCTTGCTGGGTCATTTTATGTTTGTAATGACTAGTGTGAGTAGAAATGAAAAACATAGCAGTAATCCATCCATCTGCAAAAGTTTATTGTATCACAATAGTGTGACTAATATCAGATGGGTTTATTATAATTACACATTTTATGATGTTGTTTATGATGGACTATTTGGCTGGCCAGAATCCTAAATTTTGGCAAATAACCTTCAATATCCAGAGAAAAATAACACTGAAACAGGCTTTGGCTCTGAGGTCATAATTCCACCTCCTTGTCTTTCTAACTTGGTAAATAATGGCATCCTTCTGAGTCTTATCTTCTTCATTAGTAAAATCAAGATAATTAACTCACAGTATTATAGGGGATAGTATATAATGTATAACATTATATCCTAGCATAAACTCAATGTAGTCAACATTTCTCTTGGTAGTGGTGGTAAATTCCATCTTTTTAACTGTGAAAAAATAGTAAGAAAATAATGATAGAGTGTGCCAGTTAGCCAATGCCACAAAAATTTCATAGCAAACCAATCCAAAACTCAGTGGCTTCAAACAACAATCATTGTTGTTATAGATCTGAGAGTTTCCTGGGGTTTTGATGACCTAGTTTGGGCTACCCAGGGAGATTCAGCTATGCTCTACATGTCTCATGTCCTCAGGTGACCAACGAGATTGTTCAGCTAATAATGATAGAAGTTGCACAAGGGATGGGAGCCATATTGAACAAGAGTTTTTCAAATTCCTACTTGCATTACATCTGCTAACATTCTACTGGCTAAGCCAAGTCCCATGGCCAAATCAACGTGTGGGGACATATACCCCTACCCGGGGTAGGGTGGGCAGTGGGAGGATTTCACACTGCAATAGAGAGTTAGAAATTGGAGGCATTAATTCAATTTGCCACAGAGTCACTGGTTTCAAATTGCTTATAATCTAATTGAATAAGGACAAGAGAAACATTTTTAATAACCAAAAAACATTAGGTGGAAAATGTAAGGATCTCATTAATTGAGGTTTGGCACAAACACACAAATCTATGGGTATAATGGGAAGTCCTGGCCATGTTCAGCTACAGCCCTGCTCTGCCAAAACCACCCCCGTCTCACACAGCATGACCTTTCCCCTGTCCTACTGGGAGTGGGGACAGTGCATCCTAGCTCAGCCTGTGGGTTCCCAGCACAGGGAAGGGCACAGCTAGCAGCCTCGCCTGCTGTGAGCCTCAGCCTGCTGGCAGGACTGCCCCGACCTCTAATAAAAGTGTGTGTAACTCAAATCAAAAAGGAGTCTGCAGCTCCCTCGCTAAAATATAACTCCAGACCCACAGGCAAATAATGAGCCAGTTATCTCAGACATCTCAAAAAAAAAATGTGTTCCTAAGGCAGAAAGCCTAATTACATAACATTTTCCCAATTTTGATCATCTTGAAGTTAACAAGAAAGATGAAAGATTCTACTGTCTGACAATGTACCACCTGAGGCTCACTACCATTATTAAATAGGCTTCAGCTGTCTGTATTCAAAATTTCTGGGTGGCCTGCCATGGTGGTGTCAGGCATAGAAATAATTAATCACTGAGGCTGTGAAAACATGCAGAAATGTGATTAAATGTAAGCCAGAATGGATGGATCAAAATCTGCAGTTTCCAAATGGATGCTACTGTAAGAACAAAGTGTGCGTTGAAGAACTAGATAAGCAAAGGGCAGGACTACTTTGCAAAGGAAGAGGCATCACGTTTTGCTTGTGGTGAGGATAGGGGTGGGAGAGTGCCAAAGTCATGAGGTTTGGAATCAGATGGCCCAAGTTTGGTTCATGGCCCTACCCGTTAATCATGCAACGGTTATGACTTCATGGGATTTTCTTTAGCCTTTCTGATTCCATTTCCATGGTTGTAAAATAGGTATTGTTATCTATTAGGAGGCTGCTAAGAAAATCAGTTGAAGTAATGTTTGTGAAAGGGTTACACTAAGTGTAAAGTATTAGCTAAGTCACCAATCTGCTATTTCAAGTTAACAGACTGATATCTTGCCAAATTCTGTCAGTTAAGTTCACAGAAAGAGCAAAACAAGATAAAGGAAGGAGGGACTCTGTTACAAGTATCTTATGGGTCATGTTAAAGTTTTTGTACTTCATCTAGAAGCTAGAATCCCTTTATTCCTGGTTTAATTTTTATTCCTTGACCATAGAGTATATTGCTAATGACAAAGAGTGGCTCCCTATACCTGGCTCATGTTTCAGGACCATTAAGGTTATTTAGAATGAATATTGTCAAGTCTGTACATTCCCCATTGGTGGTAATTTGTTTGAAGATTTTCAGCTTTTGCATTTTCTGAGATAATATTAGCCTCAACCAGAGGAAAGACCTGCTGAGGTAGATTGTGACAGTTAATTTTATGTGTCAACTTGACTGGTCTAAGGGGTGCCCAGACAGCTTGAAGAACATGACCTCTGAACACATTTGTCTGGGTATTTCTGGAAGAGATTAGTATTTGCATAGGTAGACTGAGTAAAGAAGACTGCCCTCATCCATGCACGTGGGCATCACCCAATCCAGTGACAGCCTGAGTAGAACAAAAGGTGGAAGGCAGAGGGCAGATTTGCTTTCTGAGCTGGACATGAACCTTCTCTTGCTCTGGGACACTGAGGTTTCTGGTTATCATCCGTCAGACTTGCAGGGAATTACATCACCAACTTTCCTGGTTACCCAGCTTGCAGATGGCAGATTGTGGGACTTCTCACCTTAAACATCACATAAGCCAAATCCTATAATAAATCTCCTCATGTATAAGGCATTTGGTTCTGTTTCCCTGGAGGACCTGACTAGTACATGGACGTAACTGAGAAACAACTCAAACACTGACATGTTGTTACTATAAATGTGGCTCAAAGTTAATCTATTTCTAGTTTCTTTTTTCATCACGTCTGCTTTGTGACCAATGGCAAACACTGGATGCAAAAGTCACTTTCAAACTGAAGCAATGACCTATATACATTATCTTTAGAAATAGGAGAAATGGTTTTTACATGTAAGCATTCTGTGAGTATAAGTACAAAAATATGATATAAAGCAGGGAACTTGGGGAAGCTTGAAGGTTAAGTCTTGATTCTTAAGAAACTCCGGAGTCAATTACTTGGTAAAAATAAACTGTAAAGTAAGTAAATGTGTTTCATATTTGTCAGAGGTCAAAGCTTATTTTTGGCATGAAAATAAGTACACACAAATATCTCGTCTTGGTCAGATCCAAAGTCATCACTTCTTGGGCGAGTATCTTTTCAAATGTGATGACGATGAAGCCTGCTGGTACATCACCAAAAAAATAGCAGATGTTTTTCAACTGAGCAAAAAGAAGCAGGAAGGAAAGGCAGAGTTGCAGGGTGAAATCATGTAAGAGTTTTGTTTGATGTTCCTGGAAAGTAACTGAATTTGTGAATCCTGGGCAAACAGCTCATTGAAAAGCAAATGATACGCTGATGTGTCGACATTTGAGCTTGCCTTCTTAGAAAGGAAGAAAGGGAGAATCTTTAATTTGGAAATCGTTTTCCGTCCTTTGTGACTTCTCACACAGGGATCTCCATTTCATATAAATCAGTAAGAAGAGGGTCTGAAATGAATTCTAGTATACTTAGCATAATCTTAAAAAGGGATATTTGAATATATTAAGTAGAAGACAGAATATCAAAGGGGAAGAGCACTTATTTCTTAGAATTACTCATAATTTAGTGTGTTTTAAAATGTGACAGACAGATTCGACCTAAGTGTCTCAGTTAAGCAGATATGTTTGTGTTGTCACGATGACTGCAACCTAAGTAAGACATCCTTAGAAACAAGGCTTTTATGTGGATGGTGATGAGACCCTCCGGCAGGACAGCCTGGAACATCTGCCTGGTTCCAGCAACAGTCAGTAGTTAAGGGTTAGGCGTTCGTGCGTAATGCATGCCTTTGATTCACCTGTGCATTACCAATGACTAGTCTTTTCCCCTTGTGCATCATCCCACACAATGTATGATGCAATTCTCTAAACATGCCTTGAGAAGTGGCAGTTCTGGGTGGGTTTTTATTTCAGTGTAGTTTTCATTGAAATATTCAGCAATTGCTCCTCCCCAGAAATGCTCATTATTATGTTCTCTACTGGAGGTATGCCATCAAGGTGAGAATGCAGTGTGAACACTAGCACACGTGGTGGGAGGCAGGCTGGCAGGGGCACATAGAGGACAGCAGCTACCCATAGGGAAGGTTACACGTTTGGACCGTGCACACTAACGCAGCTCGCTGTGTGCAAAGACTCTGTTGTGCATTCACCATCCCTTACATTAGATCAGATCACCTTAGTGTGTTGGAGACCAAAGCTCCCAACATGGATTTCCTTCTTTTGCTAACAATTCTGCACAGATGAAAAATTTTGAAAAGATCCTCTAAGGATGAGATACATGTAAAATGGACATCAGATAGCCTTCAAAAAGGGGAGTCAACTGCCTGTAACCTGAGAAGAATATGAAAGGAGATGATATAAGTTCCCATACTTTACTGTGGTGCTAGAGCTTATGGTTTAGATAAATACGTAAGTGACTCAACATCATCTGTTACTTTAATTAATTAATTAATTTGCATATAGGTGACAGCACTAGAAACAAGTGGTTTGGTATTGCCGGAGTGTGGATTTTGAGGCATGAATTGAGGCATGAGGCTGAGGAGGAGGGCAGGCACCAAATAACACGAGGCCTTATGTTTTACAGGGAGTAGCTTGAAGTTTCTTCTGTGTCGATGTGAGTGGAGTGGTCAGTGAAGAATCTTAGGTATAGTATCACGTTAAGGTTTCTGTCTTAGGAAGACCCCTCTGTGTTCAGAATGGAGGACAGGATACGTGGGTGTGTGAGGCAGGGAGTTGGAACAGGTGCAAAAATAGAACTGTTTTTTGGTTAGTATAAGAATCTTGGAAAGAGACAATGCAAAACTTACAGAAACCGAACACCCCATTTCCATTTATTGGTTTCCCAATTCTTTCTGCTTTTCTTGTAATAACTGAAGTGAGTCCTCAGGGGTTCTCTACACATTTGAAAACAGTCCCCTGATGGTATTACTCACATTAGGAAAGAAATGGTAACCCATTTTAAGGTCTTTTCTGAGGTTTTAATTAATTTGGGCAGGTTGTTTACTGAATGCCATTTTGGACCAGGTCCAAACCTTTGTCCCACAAATATAACAGTGAGCAAGATTACCATGGTCTCTGCAGCCACCGAATACGTGACCGAGGGGCTGGTGCACAGAGAAGAATTCATGAAGTAGAGGGCATACTGCAGTAGATGTCATGGGCCGCACATGGGGATCTGAGCATTGGTATGGTTGGGGAGGATGTACATCTCATCCCAATTAAAGGTGTCAGGAAAGGATTCTGGAGGAATTGCAATCTAAAAAGGAGTAGGGGTCAGGCAGCGGCAGTGGGGACAGGAGAAAAAGTTCTGGCAGAGGAAAGAGCAGGACCAAGAGAGCTTGACTCAGCTAGGAACCTGAAGTTGTCCAGACTGGTGGGACAGGCCCAGAAGAGGTTCACCGTACCGTGTGCCTACTGTCATCCCAACAAGAACTCAGATTCCGTTCAGGTAGGAAGCTGTGTGATAGTGGTATCTGTCCTCTTTAAGAGTCAGGGTATGTGTCAGTTAGGGAGTGCAGCCAAGGCCTTCTCTGCAGCCAGAATGCAACGACCTTTGGTGTGCAGTTCCTGCTCCTGGCAGGAAGGCTGCTGGGGTGGGGAGGTGGGGAGGAAATGGGGAGGAATATCTTAGCTGCAGGAACCTAGAGCGCCCAGGACATGTGTGCACACCTGCCATCCTGCAGACTTCTCTTCTTTAAGCAAGCACTAGGCTGCTCCCTCTGAGAGCTTTGCTTTATGAGAATCAGGTTCCCAAACTGCAGGACCCAGGACAAGGGCTCAAATTTTTGAGTGCTTAGCATGCAGTGTCTTCACTCTGTGTAATGCACCTCTTTATGTTCAAGATAGAAGTCTCCATTAAGATTCCACGCATTCTGTTCTTCCTTTTCTTTTCCGTGGCAGAGCTGCCCTGTCTGCTATTTCTCAGAGGGTCTGAAAGGGAAGTTTAATTTCCAAATAGTCAAAGACACTCTTGGGGGTGTCATTCACTGCACTGCTGAGCTTGGGACCAGCGCAGATTGACTCCCAAGCACGTATGCTAGTCTGTCTTTGTAGCCCCTTGGAGCCTCACCTCTCGGTGTGATGCAGAGGCTGACGCGTTCCCAGCCACTCATTTAGTGCTGTTTAGTCCCTCTCCTCTTCTGCTACAGATGCTCCTCCATCTAGGGCTGCCTGAAGTGTGGCTCTGGCCCTTGATGACTGCAGTCTTCTTTACAAATGCCAAACCTCCTAAAATGTATATGGGATGGTCTCCAGATAGGCACCACTCCTGTGCCCTGAATAATAACATATTTTAATTTAAGTGTAACCTATGAGTGTTTGCTGCACCTAGTCAGAAAGTGCAAAGTGCAAAATTAAACTGGGAAGAAATGATATACCAATAAAATCTTCAGTTTTAGAAAAATAAGGCACATACCTCTTTTAACAAGAGAGTTGAAACACTTCTTAAATAAAACACACAATCTCAGTGTATATCAATAATACCTTAATAAAAAAAAACGCACAACCTCAGTCTTCGTAAAGGCACAAGGGATATCCTAGAATCTGTGGCATTCGTTACTTTAAAAAGAGAAGACAGTTTCTTGACTTCGGAAAGGGAGGACTATGTATGCATGAGACCCAAATCTAATGAGCACATTGACAAGTGGCCTTCCTGAGGGGGACGGTGCATAGCTGGGCATAGCTGCCAGGACATTGCTGTGCTGTTCACTGCTCATAAGCTGGTTTAGCTGTTGATCGGTAGCTTTTCCTCCTATGTCTTCCTGGTCCCCTGTAGGGCAGCTACTGAGGATGCAGCGATTGAGGGGAAAGATCGAATATCCCATATATGTGCCTAGTGAGGAATTGCTCTCCAAAGGAAGGCATCCGCTCATTAACAGGTTGGGCAGAAGATAAATGGCCAATGATAGTAATGGTCATATGCATATACAAACAGACATATAGCACATAAGAGCCAGGTAGGATGCCACATCTCCTCTCCAAATGCGTATGAGAGGTAGTAGATACTCTGAGTGTAGCCATCTTAAGCTCAGGAGGAGATGAATCCATACAGCTCCCCCAGTCAGATTTCTACAAAGAAAAACACACTCCACGTCTATAGAAAAGCTGCTACCCGGGTCTGTTTTCATCCACATTTGTTAAACTGTAAGCTATGGCAGTTCTTGCCAAAGGCTTTTATTAGGAATCTACGAGAGAGCTCAGGAGGGCTGTTTGACTTCTACATGATGGTCTATTTGACTCTTCAGATTTTCCTTTGGTGGTAAATTTTGCTCCTGCTGACAGCAAGAATAATTGCGGTACACAAAATTTAACTCTATTTTCTTGCTCAATTTTTACAGTGTAAGCAATCTTGAATAAGGAAGTTTTTCAGATCAAATCCTGCTCTGGGCAGAGAAAAGCAAATTCTGATGTCCAACCCCACAGTGGCTGTTGTGTCATTATGGAAAGGGAGCTCACTTTGAATTGATTTCGGTATTTCGGATACCAGCAAAGTATACACTATTTTCTTTTACAAAACTTTACATGCTAATTGTTTATTAAATAATAAAGTACACCTGCATGAGGTAGAGTTTTCATATATTAAAGTATTCTCAGCTGTTTAGGCATTTGTATCTTGTCTTGCACTATGTACAGACTATTGTGTTTACTTCATTCTTCCACCGTTTGGCATTTCATTTAAGAATAATAGCTTTGTGGCCAAGGAAATTACTTTATCATTAATGTATTCCATTATCTAATTTCACTGATATGGCCTGTCTCACCTGCTTGGGCTCTATCAAATAATAAATAAAATGTACAAATCTTAGTGTGTGGCTTGATGAACTTTGACATGTGTGCACACTCATGTGACTATTGGCCAGATTAAGATGAATCTTTAAATACATGCAGTATGATTCTGAGTCTCCAACACACGCATTCTCCTGGGATAGCCTCCCACATAATTTCCAGGGACTGGAGAAATGCATGCACACTGAGGATTTACTCCACTTCTTTTTTCATGTGTTGTTCCTGTTGGGAGACTGCAGTTTTCCAGGCTCCTCTTGTCCTGATCTCTGACAGGAGGCTACAGGGCCCCAGTCCTCTCCAGTTAACTTCTCTGGGGTCACCGATCTTCATTTATACCTTGCTGCTCAGTAGGGGAAAAGGCTTTCTTATTTTATTTTTTTCAGAGGTAGAAACTTCTGAGGACAGCAGAGAAGACCAATTGTCTGATGCAAAGTTATTTTCCAAAGCAGGGATTAACCTGCATTATTTACTGCTGTAGCTAAAAAAAAGAAACTCTACTTTCCAATGCCATACTTTATCCTGAGTGGATCTCAGGTAAGAATCTTGTCAGGATGGAGGGACTCTGTAGCTGGTGAAATCCCTCACCTCTCACATCCTGTATAGGACCAATAATGTCCAAGAATAACTGGCAGAGTAAATACCCACTACCTGTTCTCTCTGGTCCAACAGTAATACCCAAAATAGTGTGTTTGCTTAGATCTGACTACTCATTCTTAACCCTGACTAATTTGTTCCAATAATGATCATGATAATTTATTTGTTTTAAAGATAAATCCTGATTATCATTAATTTCACTAGTGTATTTTTTGAATAAATAATTGAATTGAGACTTTATTGATTTCTTCAAGTTCACCCCCCCAAAAAATAGAAGACAAACGGAAGTATTTCTCTTACTACCACTCTTAGTAACTGTATTTTAAGTTCAAACTTTGAATATTGTTCTTGATTGCCTACTATTAATTTTAACTTTGTGACAAAAGTTACAATATCTAAAACATATTAAATTTTATTATTAAAACCTACATGACAGATTGAGTAAAAATAACCTATTTTAGATAATAGTTCAGTGAAACAGAAAACTGTTTAGAAATAGCCACAAAATAAATGTTGGTGTCAACTCAAGTTCCAAATGGTGGTGGTCTTTGCAAGATGCAGCTTAGAAACACCGCCCTGATTCTTCACACCTCCCTAAGTCCACATCCTCTGAATATGAGTTTGCAGTTCTTCCCACCAGTGTGTGAAGTATAATTGTCCACGCCCTTGAATCTGATTTGACACTGACTCCCTTTTGTTGATAGAATGTGGCAGAATGGACACTGCCTGTTCTGAGCTTCATACCTTTGTGCTTTGACTCTTTTTCCTGGGAACTTTGCTAACCACCGCATGAGTAAGCTCTGCATAACATTACTCATGTGGTACCATCACCACGATCACCCCAGCTACCAGCTAGCCAATCAACAGACATGTGAGTGTGACTTTTCATGACCAGCCAGTCCCCAGCCACCTGCCAGTTGCCCAGAGGGACATGCCAGATCCTAGCTGAGGTTAGCAGAGTTAACCCAGATTAGCATGACCATGTGATGCCTAAACATGTGAGCAATAATAAATAAACATTGTTTTGAGTCACTATTTGTTGGGCAGTCTGCAAACAGCAATAGGTAACTGATGCAGAAACTGGTTCCTAAAGCAGGAAATCGCAGTAACAAAAATCTTGGACAGGGAAGATGGCCGAGGGGAAAAAAATGGAGAGGAAAATTTTAGCAAGTCTGGACCATGGGAAAGAAATTGCTCTTGGAAGCCAGGAAAATGATAACCCATCTTATATATACAAAATAATTGTCAAAACGAATTGCATAAAGTAACTAGGGAGATGGAAAACAAACCTCATGTATTCTGGATTTGGCTGAAAAATCTCAAGAATGTTGAAAGTGCCAGCTGGCTGATCCTAGCTAGGATGATAAGCCATGGGAGAAAGAAAAGACTGGTAAGACGCTAAAAAGAACTGGTAAGTTTACAATTTAGAGGATTTAGAAGGGACCAAGCAGGATCTGGCATTGATTGGAAAATAAAACTTTCTCATATCAGGTCTTCTTTGTAAGTAAATGATTTCAGAGTAAAATCTGAGTGCTGTGGACAAAGATCAAATTAGGAAGTGTTTGTTGAGACTTTATAAAGAATTAACTTGTTGCCTATAGACTGTCACAGCTGGAAGAAGAGAAAAAGGGCAATTAAGACCCTCAGGGTGCGACCCCCTGAAGTGCCTGCTCTCTGCTCCTGAGGGAACAGTATGCAAGCAGGAGCCAGAGAAGCACATCTTGAAGTCACATGGCTTTTGGTGAGTGGTGTAGATTGACATCAGGTCCTTAAGAAGCCTATGGAGACGTTAAGGAGGTTGTATTTGCAGAAGTGCCGCAACCTGGACTAAAAGGGACTGAGATGGTTCAAAGTACAACGAGGCTGCCTGCAGGTCCCCAGATTTTGATAGGCAGAAAGAAGGCAGAGAATTCTACTTCTAATATAGACTATTTTCTCTAAGAAGCCAAAGAGTATAATGAAAAATAAATGAGTAGCTCAAAAGGAAGGTCTCAGACCGTGGAACCGAGAGCACTGGGGGACAGTGATCTGAGCCCCTGTCCCTGTGGAAAGGGAGTGGCACCAACTGCAGAACAGGTATGCCTCCAGAGTAAGGGGACCCAGAGGAATTTCAGAGCTGCTGTGGACAGGTGGGGACTGTCTGTGTTGCATTTCACTGTTCTCCCTCAGATGTCTGTTGTGACTCTCCTGGGCCTGTCTCACCAGGCAGTGGCAGATTGTAAGGATTTCTAGCTCAAAAGTCTGTGGATCTCGAGGAGTGTGTCTAAGGGGCCACCTTTGGATATGATGTTGATAATGAGCTCCTGGATTTAGAAACCATTGGTGACTGTGGGATGGAGGAAAAACATTTTGCATGTGGGAGGGACAGGACAAGACCAGAGGGAGATCAGAGGGAGGACTGCAGTCAATTGTTTATAAAAACAGCCCAGTTCTTTCTCCACCTTATATCCACAGCCATGAGGCATTTTAGCCAACATGGGACAGAGTCTGACCGATGAATTGCTTTTGCCAATAGTGGGAGAAGGGAGAGCCTGTCGGTCCTGGGCCTACACCCAAGGACCAAGAAGCGCAGTTCTCCCATTGGCCCTCTACTCTCTGAATACCTAATACATAGACTGAAGATTGGACACCACTATGCTCATGTGTAGAAAATAATGGCTGTGCCCAAAGTTCCACTTTCAATTTGCACTGTACTCTCAAAGGCTCATCTAGGCTTGAGAGGATGCAAAACTAGAACAGAAGCTCAAAGTGGTGGGAGAACAGAGCTGGATATTTAAGTTTGATCATATTATCATTATTAGACTCCTGTTAGTGATGGAATAGGAAAATTTATAAAAGTATTTTTTCCTTTTAAAGTTTATGTTCAAGTTTAACCAGAGGATATGGAAAGTGGTGAGATAATTAAGAAAGACTGTGGGCTTTGGCTTCTAACAGGTCCAGGTTTAACTCTAACTTTCCTTTCATTATTCATGCTATGTAATCTTGGATTATTTAAACTCTATGAACGTCAGTGTTCTTCTATGCATAATGATATGCATGGGATTTTGATTTCTAATTCACATTATTGTCTTGTGAAAAATTTAGAAGACCACCTAGAATTGTTCATTGCACAAAATGTTATCTCCACTTCTTATCCGTTTATTTTTTAAATGATGGCATAAAATAAAGCATTCACCTCTTTGGAAGTTCATTTTGCTTCTGGGAGAGATTAGGCCTGTTATTTAAGGTCAGTTGCCCGTCTGGGCAGCAGACAGAGGCTTACTGAGAAGCAGCGGGCTGTGTACTTGCTCTCTGCTCACCCTCATCAAAAAATGATCATTACACTAAGGCACATGGAGCCACAAAACATATTTTAAATTATTATGATACTTCTGGATCAGACACAAATTGACATCAGTCCTAAAACAAGGCTGTCATTTGAAAATTGTAGAACAGATAGAAAATGGTGACACTGAGACATATGGTCAATAAACCAAAGAGATATGCTTGCAAAATAAGGAAAATACATTATTAGTATTTGGAAAGAAATTTCCTTACCAATTTCTGCCTTTCAAAAGCTGAAGAGAGCATTTACATTCTGCCCATCATCACTATCTGATACTCAAGAAAAGTGTTACAAGTACGTTAACTGGAAGGTAAAACAAAAGATGAGAATTCAGTCATCAAAAGGGATGGCTAAAATGAGAAACGGGAAAAAAAATGAAAGTCCTGTGGAATGTATCTAGCATTTGTGGATTTTGCAACTCAAATCCATTTTGGTGGCTTACAGGGCATATGATTATCTAGGAAGCTTTCGTTCATGAATGAATGTGCTCTCAAATATAACCCCACATGTAAAGAAAAATGAAAAAAATCCTCCTTTGAAAAGATAGCCCTCTGTAAAGGAATATATGACCTCTTAAAAGTAAAGAAGGCATAAGAAATATCAGTGTCTTTATTTCTAAATTCCCTTTATACTGCACAGGGTGGCACTGTGTAAACAGCTGCTTACTGCTCATTCTGGTTCAGTTAGACCTGCATCTTATAGGCATGTGTCTATGTCCCACACATTTAGTGCAAACTGAGGGTGAAGTCTACAGATGTAGTCTACCTCCAAGGACACCTTCAGTGTTCACAGTGTGAGTCAGCTTTGAGATAGGCTTGGTAGCATCTCCTAAACAATGGAGCACCACTGCCTTCATGCTGGTGAATGTGTCTCACACAACATGTGGCTGAGCCCTCAGATTCCATTTCAAGAAGCCTTTTCTTCTGGGTCAATTTCCATTTGTCCTCTTTATCTTACACAAGTCTCATCATCCTCAGTCCTGTTAAATCTTACCAGAGTCTCAAGAAAGGGTCTGCAATGGGCTCGCTAAGGATATATGTGACAGCTGAGACTCCCAGCGACAACTGCCTGACTTCAAAGACAGTTATTTTTCTCTAGCCATGCTGCCTCTCTGCCTGATGGTAACCTCAGCAAGAATTTATTTCATCGTATTCTCATTACTAGAGTATTTGCATATTAGACCTGAGGAATGCAGCCATGGGAAGAATTAGGTATTTCAGTGAGAGAACATCAGGCCCCTAACTTGTTCCTTATTATCTTATTTTTGAGCCTACCTAACACTGCAGTGCCTTCATGCCCTGCCAATAAAAGTTGCTGTATGTTCAGCTGGTAAACTAAACTATAATTTTCTGCCATCATATGAAATAGGGAATGTACTCATGTTTTGATAGATACTAAATATTTCATATGGTGTTTCAAAAAATCTGTTGTTGCAGAGAAAAGTGTGGTATTAAATTTAATTCCATGCAGTTCAGTTAAATTCAGAATATCTTTACTGAGTGCTTGAAATCAACCAGACTCAGTTCTAGCTACATGACTAGGACACTGTACATTGGTTACATTCACTGCTTCTTACAGGTAAGCACACCTTAGTTTGACACTAACTGCTAAAATTGACTTCATCAGTACTGCATTTGAGCACTTAGCATGATCATTTAGAATCATTAGCATGGTTCTAGGCTTTTATAAATGATGTATAGGGTAGGTTAAATCAAACACACACATACACACCTTTTATTATTCACTGTGATTTAAGGTTTCTAATTCCTCCATTCCTTTGAAGCAAAAGCTTATTTCTTGGGAAGACATGGTCCAGGAGGACACATGGTCTGGTCCTCACATTCCCTTCCAGAACTTTTTGTCTTGCAGAGTGGATACGTAATACACTGTGGTCCCCATAGCCTTTGGTCCCTTTGACATTAAGTGTGAGTAAATATTTGTTACAGATTTTTTTCTTTAGGCAGAATGTTGAAGAGCCCTGGATGTTGTGTGAGATGTGTGTGGACAGTGGGTTTTTGCTTACTTTCTATGTAACCTGTGGTAAATTACTTAAACTGTGTCGGAGCTTTATTCCATCTTAGTAAAGGGGCCTATGAAACCTGCCTTCAAAGGTGTCGGACAAGCATTTCTGTCCATGACACACTAGTGACACATCGCAGCTACCTAGTAAGTGTTCAGTGAAAGAATATGTGTCATAAGACAGCTTCCCAATGAGATGCTTGTAGAATTTGAGAGGCAAAAAGATTTAAATGCACAGGGAGTACAGGAGAAATAGGCAGAAAGTGTTATTTCCCTTTTCTTGGGTATAAAACCAAAAAATCAAAACAGATGGAAAATTTGGAAGATTTGAGACCCTTGGTAATGAACCTACAGAGCCCCTAGGGCTCCAGAAAAGAGAAGGTCTGTTATCGTTAGAAATGAAAGTGGCTTTTCTTTTCCAGAAGAGAGAAGGCAAACTTGTTACTCTTACTGTTTCGTTTCTGAAGTGAAAATCCATAAGAACTTCCTGTAAGTATGAATAGGTATTTTATTTATGGTGTCTTTTTTGAGATTTGTCTGCTATGATTTGTCATATCATAGTCTTCCCAGCTAAGCCTTCAAACAGTGAAGTGAGAGATTAGTAAGCAGTAAGATCTAGTTGAAGAAATGGTGCTAGTGGGGCTGCAGTGAGGGACGTTCTGGGTCTCTAGGGGTGTGTTAGGGGTGAATGGCCATACCTACTACTATGAAGTGTTGGAATGCATCCATAAGATGATTCACACTTAGAATTTATATAACTGCAAAAGAAAGTTGGCCCAGAACAAAAAACATGCTCAATTTAGATTAAAAATCATATCTAAAATGACTTCCCCTCCTTTGCCTTTCCATAGTAGTGATCATTTCATGACAGCCTTATTTTGTTTAGTTTTGAATTATATTTAGGTGTGCATATAATTTTTTGAGTGTATAAATAAAAGTAAATTAAGACCATTTCTGCACCTAAAACACTGGTTTGTGCAAAGAAGATGCTCATTGTTCGTTCATTGCTATTTTATATAATTAATGCAACTGTAGAGTCCAAAATACTGAGAGATGATATTTTCCTCACTTGCATTGATCATAAAATGTTTGAAGACCTCTATAGTCTAAACCTATGGCTTTGTGTCTTGATATTTAAATATTTGGAATAGTTTTATAGTTTTATAGCTCCGAAATAGTTTCATAAAGTCAAAGGCCACTGGATTAAATAAATCTGGATTCACGTTAGTCTATTGGCTTTTTTCTTTCATTTCATTTTTGTGAGTATGGATTTGAATGAGCGTGTAAGGACCATTTACCTATTATTTTTATTGATGGCTTGCTTTTAGAAATGAATTAGCTTTACAGAGGGGGTACTTCTATTTAAGAAGTCTAAATATTTAAGTTGTTGGATTATCTGTTCTTTTCTTATGTACTTTGGCTTGAACCAACTAAATCTGTAGAGCTAGTGGAGCTCCCTCTGCAGAATGTGATAGAGGAGAGTCTGAAAATCCTCTTATTTAAAATCCATTTCTTTCCTTTGTGTGGAAGGAAGCTTTTACCTCAAGTGGGTGGAGAGAATTATTCTCAAGTGTGAGAAGGACATTTCAGAACAAACCAGATCCTACATTTTATTGTCAAATTATCTCTTGTTCTTTCAAACCCCAAATTACTTCACTTTCTTTTATTTGAGCAAAGAATATGGCTTTACGTGATAGTCTGATGACAAATTTTTTCCCCAGTAGCTGTGATATAGAGACAACTCATTTTGTAGTGTTGTGTATTTGTTTTGAAGGCAACTTCTTGCCTTAAAATTCTTCTTAAATTAAAAACCTCTTACTCTGGGACAAGCACATTAGGCTATTATTGATTGAAGTTTATATCTCCCCCAAAGACACATGGGATGTAATATACAACATGGTAACTATAATTAATAAAACTGCATTGTTTATCTGAAAGTCACTGAGAGATAGATCTTAAAAGTTCTCATCACAAGAAAAAGTATTTTGTAACTGTGTAGTGATGGATGTTAACTAAACTTATTGTGGTGATCATTTTGCAATATATAAATATATCAAATCATTATGTTGTTCACCTGAAACTAATATAATGCTTTATGTCCAAAAAAAGAGAAAAAAAAACCTGAAGACAAATGGAATGAGAAAAAGTAAGGAAAAGAGGGTTTGACCACAAGAGTGGAGTACTGAGGTAGGTCATGAGAGAATACAGGCTCAGTTAAGAATTTAGAAGTTTTCAGTTCCCTGCGTCCTAAAGTATTTTTATATTCAATTCACTAGTTTCACTAAATACACTGCCTTCCCTTTCCGCTTCTTCCTCTGCCTCTCAAAAATGTTCAACTGCCACATAGCTGTTGTCTGTGTGGATGGATGAAGATTATAACATCAGTGGTTTGAAATTCAATGTAAAAAATAATGAATCCTAGATGTAACAACTTACCATGCTACTACTACTAATACAGTATAATATAATGTATTTATATATTATATAATACATAATGTATTAATATAATAAAATAATATATTATTATACAACATATGCAATATATCCCAGTATTACTGGATCATTGTTTAATCTCTTGATTCATAAGAAATTAAGACAAAAAAAAGTTAAAAGATTTTCTTAGAAACTCACTGAATGAGCAATGATTGGGTGTGGAATTGTAATTAAACACATAGACTTAACTCTAAAGACTTAGTTCTTAAGTCAGACTCTTGGGTTTTTTACTATGTCTTTGTCTTTCCCTGGAAAGACACCAGCTGGTTAAGGCAGCTCAGATATCCCACAGATCTAACATCGCCAACTCACCCAGATGAATTCACCTAAGGTGTGCTTTCAGCTGTCTTCCTGTTTAGATGCTTGATTTGTATTCCTTGCCGTGTTCATCCCCTGAGGGAACTTCCAGTTCCTGGTTCTGCCTGCAGGGGGCTTGTAAGTACCCACTCCATGCTAACAAGTAAAAACCTGAACATACTGAAAGATCAACTCTTCTTGGATTCATAAGAATGTGGGAGGATATAGAGCAAACTGCTGCCCCAAGACTGGAGAGGCTGACAGGTGAATACAGGGAGTCAAGGCTGCACAGAGCAGAGCCTGAGCAGCAGTTAAGCCAGAAGAACCAGTGCCAGGTAGGGAAAGCTGAATGGTAACTAATGGGTTACTGGGGCTCGGCGTAGACAAGTCTGAGAGTTAAGACTTCAGGGGGACCCTGTCATAGGATGTTGACTCCATATTGTGGGACACACCACCAGGGGTTCAACTAGATTCCCACCGTAAATATCAGAGAAAAGTCCTCCTCTGGCTGCCATGGGGGAGGGGAAAGGGACTGCTCTGAAATACCCAAGAGCACTCTGTCCCTCTTTAAAGGCCTACCCATGGAGGAAGCTAGCTAACTAGAGCCTCGCCTGCTTGGGTGTCACCGGACCTGGGGAAGGACCCCCACTTCCAGCCCCACTAGCCATCCTGTCCCATTTAACATGGGAGAAAATCTGAGAACACTTGTGAAGATCACAATCCAGAGGCACAGGCTCACCTGCAGACAGACCTAATCCCAGGAATATAGGACACATCCTCTCCCTCCACTCCGCACCACTTCACTACAGGCCTATTTACAGCAGTTTCTTTTACCTAATACATCATGTCTGGCTATTGAGAAAAGAAATTACGAGGTATACCAAAAGGCAGAAAACACTGTTTGAAGACACAGAGTAAGCATTGGAACCAGAAATGACAGGGATATTGGAATTATCAGACTGGAATTTAAAATGACTATGATTGTCCCAAGGGCTTTCATGGATAAAGCAGACAGCAAGCGAGAAGAGATGGGTGAGGTAAGCAGAGATATGGATATCCTAAGAAAGAACAAAAAGAAGAAATACTAGAGGCATACAGCACTGCAACAGAAATGAGGAATGCTATTGGTGGGCTTATTAGCAGACCAGACATGGCTGAGAAAAGAATTTCTGAGCCAGAAGGTATCTCAGTACAATCCTCAAAAACTGCAAAGCAAAGAGAACAAAGACTGAAAAATAAAAAAAGAACAAAATATCTAATATCTCTGGGACAACTACAAAAGGTATAACATACACAAAATGAGGTATCAGAAGGAGAAGAAAGAGCCAGAAGAAATATTTAAAACAAAACTGACTGAAAATTTCCCCAGGTTAATGTCAGATAGCAAACCACAGGTCCAGGAAGCTCACAGAACACCAAGGAGGATATACACACAAAAAGCCCTACACACAAGCATATCATTTCAAGCCACAGAAAACCGAGGATAAAGAAAGAAAAATCCTGAAAGAAGCTAGAGGAATTGTACAACAAAAAAGATGAAAATACACCTGCCTTCTCAGAAGCCATGCAAACAAAAATAAAGTGAAATAAAGGGTTGAAAGGAAAAATAAATATCAGTGTAGAATTCTGTATCCTGTTAAACTGTCTTTCATTATTGAAGGAAATACATAGACTTTCTCAGAAAAAAAAAAGAGGGACTTTGTTGTCTTGCCGAAAATGTTAAAAGCAGTCCTTTAGAGAGAAATGAAACAACATACATATGAAACTCACCTTCATAGGAAAGGTTAAGCATAAGTGAGGATAAAATAAAAACTTTTATTTCTATTATCCTTAACTGATCTAAAAGATAACAGTTTGTTCAAAATAATATCAACAATATATTTGACTATGCTTATGTATATATTATATATATATGCTTATGTATGCTTATATAGAATAAAATGAGTGACAGCAGTGATACAAGGTGAGAGGGAGGAATTAGGGTCATTTTGTTATTGTAAATTGATCACACCACCTGTGAAGAGATACAGTGTTACTTGAAATTGAACTTGAATTAGCTATAAATGTATATTACAAACTCCAGAGCACCACTAAAAAAAAAATATGATCTACATGTTAAGAGAGTGTAACCCACATGCTCAGTTAAAACCACAGAAGTTCAGAAAAAGAGTGGAAGATAAAAAATAGGAACACAGATAAGGACAACAGGTAGAGAAAATAATAGTATGGTAGGTGTGAATTCAACTATATCAATAATCACTTTGAATGTCAAGGGTCTAAATGCACCAATTAAAAAACAGATTGTCAGAGTGGATTAAAAAACACAACCCAGTTACATACTGTCTATCGGAAACCCACTTTGATGTAAAAACGCATATTGATTACAAGTTAAATGGGTGGAGAAAAATACACCATGCTAACATTAGCTGTATTATTGAGAAATGGCAAGCCTAAAACAAAATTAAAGAGGGGGACTGGGATTCGGATTTAAAGAAGTTTCCAGTTCATATTGGGAGAGAAAATACAAGTTTATGGAATGTTATTCCAAAATTTAAAATTGTGAGATAGTGAGACTTATATGTAGCATAAAGAAGTACTTAAGGAATGTAAATGAGGGGAATTACAACCATCAGATTTGTTTTGAGAGGGAGAGTTTAATGTAGGTCTGCAGTGAATAAAATATAGGGCTTGGTTTGGCAGAGAAGAGGAGAGAGCATGACATACCAGAGGATTGTCATAATGGAAAATTACATTGACTCTCATGAGAACAGATTTTTTGAATTAATGAAGAGCCACTACTGGTTTTTGAAGAGCTATGTGACATTTTCAACATGTTTTCCAGGAAAAATAATTCCATGGGGTATACAAGATAGGTTGTGGAGAATCTTGGTAAGGAAGGAGGTGCAAGTGGAAAGAACAATTTGAAAGTTGTTGTAGCAGGAGGCATGCAAGCTTGGTGGCAAGCACAACCCCAGACTGTGGGTAAAAAAGAAGAGAAACCAGAGGACAATCTCCAGCAATTTACCTGTTCTGATCATCTGAAACTTTCCAAGTTTCCCATAGATTTCAGTGTCAGGTCTCAGTAAAATTGTCAAAGACTATTGTCGCATAGGAATGATATAAAAAGTCAGTTCTTTAAAAATATACAGTTCAACATATTCCCAAGGGAGATAATCTTGTAATTACCGCTTTGCACTCTATCCACTGGGCAAAAGTAACATGTGATGGGATTGACAGTTGCCCGCCAGAACTAATTATTTTCAATGGACTTGTCATGGCATGATAGTACCTCAGAGATCAATTTTACTTCACAAGATAAAGCTGCTATGTGTCTATGTTTGATGGGGAAGCTTTGGTTACATAGATTTACAGGTAACAATTTTAGACGAAAATAATCAAACCTCCCAAACTGATCCTCACCTGAATGTTGTTGCCCCTAGAAGGGGCATATGCAATCCCCAAGCTTTGTTAAACAGTATGAAATGCTCAAGGCAAATAAGTTAAAGGAAGGACTTAATTCAACATTTATAAAGTGATCAAGGTCATGGAAGCAGGATTTGTCTCTGAAATTAGAATCCATAAATGAAGTCAGAGGTGAGCTGACAAGCCCCCCCTTTTTCTGATTTCTGAAACCTTTTTGACAATAGTCGTATACTTCTTTGTTAACATTTTTCTTGAATAGCACTCGTCACTTGTGCTCTTTCTCAACGACAATCTTCTCTGAGTACCACTCGTTTTCCAGGGGAGATATGATATGCAGGCATAAAGAGGCAGGAGATTTCAGCTTGTGATCCACACAGAGATTCAAATATGCCTGAACGCAACAAGGTGTGCGAGGACAGCTGATTTAGAGCCCCCGAGGGCCCCCCTCGAGCTGAAACCTGCCTGTTCAGATTTCCTAACATAATGAGAAAAAGGATCTGGATGCTTCTTAGGCTAAAAAAAACCCTCCCCATTCATTCCTTCTTCCCTTGGTTTCGAGTGGGACCCCATCATCAGTGGGCTGTTCTGTTGTCCTTCCCTTACCATGGAACCCACCAGGAGAGCTTTGTAAGTGTCGCGCTGGCTGCTCCTGGCTTTCGTGAGTCCTTTTGTGTATTAGTTTATCTGCTGCTGCTGAGCTCATTGGTTTGAGTAGAAATACTTCCAGGGGAATGAGTTCAGCTCCCTTGGGGTTTTAAGGCAGGAAACAGCTCATGATCACTCATCCACAGAATTCCCCCTTGAGCTTCTGAATCCGAAAATCCCTACTTCTGCTCTTGTCTCATCAAACCTGCCCGTGGGGGGTGGCAGTTCACTCTTCTGTCCTTCGCTCTTGCAGAAGCACCTGTGGCTTCTGTACTCAAGCCAGGTGTCACGCCGGCTCCACCACGGATCACCGGACTGCACAGCCTGTGAGAGCTCTTACCCCAACAAGGCCGTGACTGGGCAGAGAAGACGGTCACAGACAAGTAGCTGCAGTTCTCTGTGTTTTGCATGGTCATAATGTACGCAAGAGACAGAAGAATTTTCGAGAAGTTAGGCTGTTGCTGCTCCAAAAATTTCTCTGAGACCTCCTTAAATTGCATACTCTGTTTTCAAAGGCAGACAAGTGTATGTTTTAGAAACATGTCTATCAAAATGCATTTAATGTTTATATTTGCTGCTGCTTAGAGATTACACTCCACTTATCTAGAGAATTGCCGTAAGTGAAATGGCTTAGTCTCCACAGTGAAGAATAAATGAAGCATTTCTATAAACAGATGACTATCAATTTAAACAAATATGCTAAATATATATAAGGAAAATAAGGAGAACAAGTGAGGGGAATCTCCATTTCTGTGCATCTGTTGGTCTGCAACCTCCTTGGGATCTTCCTGGGGTGTGATCTGAAACTGGCCCCTGTATGTGGAGGGCAAGGAGAGACCGAAGGAAGAGACAGGCCACCCCAGTTTGGGAAGTGGCCAGTTTAATGAGCAAGGGAACTTAAACAGAGGCTTGTCTTGGGTGGCCACAGGTTAAATCCATCTCCACACTGCCCATCAAGTCTTAAAAGTGTATCTAGAGGACACAGCTGGATTCAGTCAAAGGTCCCCTGCAGCTCTTCTCAACACCACATCACTATATCCAGGCTGTGTCCTCGGGCTACTTGTGGGAGCAGAGAAGGCAGGCAGGATGCACATTCCCAGGATGGGGAGCATGAGGAGCCTCCGACTCCCCAGGTTTAGCTTGTACATCCTGAGGACTTCCCACACCATCTTACTAGAGTCTAGCAGAACAAACATTGTAGAAATTTTTCATGTCTGTGGTTTGTTGGAACATAGCTTAGGAGCACTTTCTAAGGCCCCTCTGCTCCCATCTGTTCTTGGACATGATAGGGAGAAAACCCTTTTCTCACTTCTTTTAACTGGTCATCTGCCTCTGAAAGAAAGAGCTGCCTCTGGAACCCTAGAATGCATTGCCTGGGGTAATGATCAGCTACCACGTCTCTAGACAGTGCACTTCAGGTAGTCTGGACAATGTATCAAGCAATACAATAATATACCGAAGTCACTATGTAAATAGCCAAGATTAGACAGCAAAGATGAAGATTTGACTCAAGCATCCGTGATTACTCGTACAAGAAACCTACGAGAAACCTGACCCCTATCCCTTCACTCTGATGTTTCTAAAAGGTACTGCATTTTATTGAAACATGAAAAGATATTGGAAGTTATCAGCGTGTTAAAAAAGATGGAAATCTAAGAGATTTTTGTGATGGTTTTGGTCTTTGAACCCATCTCCATCTATACGCAAAACTTTTCAGACAGTTCTCTGTGGGATTATTGAAGACATACACAGGGATATAAAGAGTTGATTCAACTCTTCGTAAGCACATTTTGCACATTCAGTTAATGGTTATTTTCCTCAAGTGCTTAGGATTGCTTAACTAATTAGTTGATGTAAAATGTTAAACATATCTATACTCTTCAGTTATCTGAAAGCATCGTCTTGTCACTGACTATGTCCCCAAAACAAGACTTTAGAAATTACATGTCTGCTGTGGTTTACTAAATCACATGGCAATAGTAAATCCAATTAAAAATGGCTCAAGAAAAGGCAGTTTATATTTAAGGTAGGCACTTTTGGAGTTGCTAAGGATTAACTGATGTGACAGGAAAATGCAAGCATTGCATTCATTGGGTGGCAATTTGGAAGATTATATTTTCTCCCTAATAGGTAATTGAACTTCTCTGGAGAGAAGGCCGCATTTTCTGACATATGCCCATTTTGTGGGAAGAAGACTCACCATAAATGAGGTCTGATCAGTGACACTTACCATAACTCCATCAGGAGAAAAGGGACTCGTCATAAGAATGGCATTTTTACCAATGATTTCTCAGTCCAGACTTTGGTTGTTTTTACCTTAAAGATATCATTAAAATATTAATACGTTGAGCAATGGTATTTCTCATCTCCAAGTGAGTTTTCATAATTGGCCGTGTTGTTTTTAACTCACAAGAATATTGCATTTGGGTTTTCCCCTTATGTCGGGTTAGGGAACAGTGAGCCCGCCTTATTAACCCAGGGGTGTAAAAAAGTATTGTATTGCTGGATATACTTTATGCACATATAAGGACAAGTAAATAAGTTCATTGTATGTTAATATTAATATTTCTTTAGCTCAGATGAAACATGTAGTTGTCCTTGTTTGAAGGTGATATACACATGTTGTGATTGTAGATATACCTGATGTTGCAATTCCGCTTCATTTCAAGGTATAGTGAGTAAGAACCATCCTTCCAAGCTGATAAGCCTAAGAAAAAACAAAAGCTGATAGTTTTGTTAATTTTTTCAGGCCATTTATATGCTTTCCATTTTTGATAAGGAAATTTTGCATTGAATCCTTGTTTCAAATAATTTAATGATGTTTTTAATCTCAATAGTTAACTGCCTGAAAACAAAAGTAGTTTATTTGTATTAGGTTAATTCTTTAGTTTCAAACTTGATATTCATTTAAAGACTGAGATTAAAGGCACTGAGTCAGATATCAATTTGTCCTCAATATCTGAGATTAACTAGTACACTGTAAAAGTCATTACAATAAATCTAACACAAATGGAGGATTTGGACAGACAGGTCTCCAAAGAAGAAATTCAGATGGCTAACAGACACATGAAAAGAAGTTCCACATCACTAATCATCAGGGAAATGCAAATTAAAACCACAGTGAGATATCACCTCACACCAGTTGGGATGGCCAGCATCCAAAACACAGGAATACAAATGCTGGCAAAGATAAAGAGAAGGGGGAACCCTCCTACACTCTTAGTGGGAATATAAATTAGTTCAGCCACTGTGGAAAGCAATATGGAGGTTCCTCAGAAAACTAAAAATAGAAATACCATTTGACCCAGAAATTCCACTCCTAGGAATTTACCCGAAGAAAACAACATCCTTGATTCAAAAAGACATATGCACTCCTATGTTTATAACAGTACTATTTACAATAGCCAAGACATGGAAGCAACCTAAGTGTCCATCAGTAGATTATATTTTCTCCCTAATAGGTAATTGAATGTATAAAGAAGATGTGGTACTTATACACAACGGAATATCATTCAGCCATGAGAAGAAAACAAATCTTACCATTTGCAACAACATGAATGGAGCTGGAGGGTATTATGCTCAGTGAAATAAGCCAGACAGAGAAAGACAAGTACCAAATGATTTCACTTATTTGTGGAGTACAACAACAAAGCCAAACTGAAGGAAGAAAACAGCAGCAGACTCACAGACTCCAAGAAGGGACTAGTGGTTACCAAAGGGAAAGGGTTGGGGAGGGTGGTTGTGGAGGGAGGGAGAAGAGGACTAAGGGGCATTATAATTAGCACACACAATATAGGTAGGTCACGGGGAAGACAGTATAGCACAGAGAAGACAGGTAAAGACTCTGTAGTATCTTACTATGTGGTTCGACAGTGATTGCGATGGGGTGTGAGGGAGGACTTGATAATATGGATGAATGTTGAAAACACAATGTTGCTCATGTGAAACCTTCATAAGATTGTATATCAATGATACCTTAATAAAAAAACATTTTGAACACACTTTTCACTGGTCTCACATACAAAAATTAAGTTAGCATAGTGGCTAAGTGATGATTGTTAGAACAGATGAATGGACCAAATGTTGATTCATTTATAACATAATTTTTATGGGTTGAATTGTGTCCTTCTAAAATATATATTGAAGCCCTAACCTCCAGGATCTCAGAATGCGACCTTATTTGTAAGTAGGTGTGATTAGTTAAGATGCAGTCCCACTGGCAGAAGTTGAGCACTAGTCCAACACCATAAATCCCCATAAGTACAGGGGAATATACACAGACACATATGGAGAGTGCCATGCCGGGGCAAATCTGCAGATTGAGCATTACCATGTGTTAAGATCTGTTGATTTAACCACTGGGTACCTTTCCATTCTTAATGTCCTGCCACTTTTCCTTCAGTCATTCTGTTTTATTATACTTGTCCTGCTATCTTTAAATATATGAAATGTGGTCTACTTCAGCACTTCTGCTGATACTTTTAAATCATTTCTCTGTAGGAATATCTGCCCTGTAGGGATACCTAACCATTCTCATTAACACAGCACTTCTCATATCTCACTACCGATTATTCATTTATTGTTTGTCTTCACAGCTCTCCATGAGGACAGGGATTTGCTTTTAGTATAGCATTTCTGGAGCTTAGGGCAGTGCCTGGTGTTTAGTTGCTTCTCATTAATTATTCAAGGGAGAAAAAACATCCATGAATAGATCAGTTGCCTAAGGATTTGTCACCTGAAATACAGCAGGTTGACCTGATAAGAAGTCAGTATGAAATACGAAGTGTGCAATATGAGGCATTATGGAAGATGGAAACAAAATATATTCATTTTCACTATTCAGCTGGGGTATAGAGCATGTGACCTGATTCTGTCCATGAGACAAAATTTAGAGAAATTTCCTAGGTTTTTTTTCTCAACTGATTAAAAAATTAAATCAACTATTCTAAGAATATGTGATTTACTGTACCTTTTACTGGCCTCTTTTTTCTGATTTGAATATTGCTGCAGGAGCTCTCACCTTGGAAGCATGATGGAAATGTCAAGAGAATTGCAGTCCTGACGTTGCTTAAGTTGCTCCCAAAACTTTCCACCAAAAGACTTCTGGTTACATGAGAAAAGTAATCTCATATTTGTTTAAGCCACCGTGATCTAGTTTTTGGTTACTAACCATCAAATTCAATCCTAGATGACAAAGCAAAATCAATGTTTTTCCTCAGCCTTCCTCCACTGAGCTACTGAACATGTCTGCAGAAAAATAAATTCGCATACTTACATTTTTTCACTTTCATTTTGCAAAGTCTCTTGTTAAATTCATGAATTATCTCCACGTCTCTACATCCAATGGGCAGTTTTCAAAATTTATCTCAATAGGCATCTCAGCAACATTTAGCAACATTATTTCTTTCTTGATGAAATACATATCCAATTGACTTTTTCACATTTTAGCTTCTAATTAACTGGATAGTCTCAGTAGTACCCTTTGTTGCATTCACTTACAAACGTCTCAGTATTTGAATGCCTCAGGACTCAGCCTTCTGGTATCTTCTTTGTTATCTACGGACTCTCCCTTGGTGTTCTATAGTCCATTCTCTGGGCAGAACCCAGAGACAAACCAGATTAAAAAATATATCAGATTATTCCCTTTTTTGGTCAAAGCCTCTAGTGAGAATTTACCGTGATCAATTTACCATGAGAGCCAAACACCTTCACATGGCACACCTGCCCCTTCGTCCTAATTACTTCTCTGGTTATTTTTAGTGCCTGGAACATATCGCTCAGTCAAGAACACCGACTAAATGAAATAGGTAAGGTGCTTTATTGTCCTACTTAATGAAATAGTATGCGGGGGCTACATGCACAGGCTAAAGAACAACAGTTGGGCAGGACTGAAGCTGATATTTGACTGCCTCCAAATCCAGCACTCTTCATGTTAATTCCCACGTGCTGCTCCGCAGAATGTGTTGGGGAGGCCATGGAGAGGGAGCAGAATGAAAACAGCTACATAAACTTCAGGAAAACAAAGAAGGTGATATATGTAGTCCTTTTGAAATAATCCAAATGGTAATATCCTCATTTGGTCTTAGCTTGAAAATCCAGTATGACTTTTACAAACCAATTTCCTGCACTACACTGGCAATCAAATACTTAGCTATGGCATGCTGTGAATCCAAATTGCACATCTGAACTAAAATGTATGCATTTTAACATGATTCCCCCCTCACAAGTCTCTCTTCAGAATCAGAGTGAACGAGGATTTCACTGAGCAGAGAGCCTGCCTGAAAGTGATGTGTTGGAATCTTTTTTTTTTTCTTGTTTAAAGTGGGTTTTGCATGGCTTAAATTGCCCTCTGTTGTATAATGGAAGTACTATAAAGTCACATCCATACAATATAGATAATATTCAGGCTTATTACTTTTTAAGAAAAAGAGAGTCTGCAGTTTCAGTCAGTCCAGCAATCACATCTGCAAACCATCACCCAAGAAATCTGTTTCTCTGTATGTCCCTACTGAAAGTGTGGAGATTACTAGGTTTTATTGACTCTCAGAGCCATCTTGTTGGAATTATAGTTTATCCACAAAGCCCTACAATTGGCAGGTAGACAAGCTGAAGAGCACAATTAGATATCAATGGTTATGATTTCTGAACCATTTGTGTACTCTCAGAGTAACTATTGCTGTTATGCCATGAATACCAGCAATTTATTTGCAGTACATAATGACAAAAAGATGTTGTGAGACCATAAGGAAAGCATCAAACTAATTCCAGCCTACTCCATTTGTTCCTCATGCATAAATGTGCTCAGTGTGGTGACACATCTAAGGTTATTCCAAAAATGCCAATGGACTTTTAAATAGAATGAATAAAGCAAATTAGAGTTCACATGAAGAAAGTAGATAATACTAAAATATAAGCTTTCTAGAATTTACTAACATAAGATTTAAGAATGAAGCAAAAAATCAACCAATCCATATATACACTTTTAATGAAAAAATAGTCTGCTGGTTCAGCTCATAATGATTGATTAATTTTGTTCTAAGTTGTTCCAGACCATGTCAATTGTGGGATAAGTTTATGTATATTTTCACATTTCTATGAAAACCTAATTTGAGATCTGTTCTCATATCTTAAGAATTCCCCAGTTTGCACTGAAGTGACATCTTACAAACATTATGCTGCCTGAGAATTTTGTGATAATTAAAATATTTGTGGCATATGATAAAATTTAGTTTAATAGAAGAATTGGATGCTTTTTAGGTAATTTTATCATTTCATAATTAAATATATAGCCATGTTTATCTTCTCTTATAAAATGATTCAGCAGTTTGTATTATTCTAATTCCTCATTACTAAAGTTGTTTTTCCACTGGAATATAAAAGATGGAGTCTAAGGAGGGTGGGGGTCTTTTACCATAACCGGGGAGATGTGTTACAAGCTTGCGACAACAACCTGGACCATATATTTCATGCATTCAATGGTCATTTGGCCAAAACCCTCTAATCCTTTGTCTTACTTTTCTGCTTCATTTTCCAGGAAAAAATGGCAACCTAGGATCAGTCCTGAGTAACTACCTTTCTGCACACTTATGTTGCCTTGCCCAAGATCTGGTATAATAAATTCACATATCCACAGGTAATTATGAAATCGTTTTCCTCTTCAGTGTGCTCAAAGCAGAACTCATCTTCTTCCCTGCAAATTATTATTTTTTTATATTTCGTATTATAGTCACCAAATACAGTAACCTGAGGGTCATAGTATATTATTTACTGCTCTTTATTCCTATCTTCCAATTGCTTTCCAAAAGCAAAAATTATGTCCTCTTACATCTAGAATATTGCCTTTCTTGTTCAGTATTTATGCATTTCATGTAAGTTCATGCCTTATCATTGTGATTTACATTAATATGAAATGACATTAAAATTAGTTTTCTTGCCTCTAGTTGTTTTGCTCTCTGTTCATTTCTAGGAGGTAAATTTGGTCATGCTTCTACCCTACTTAAAACTCTTAACCCCCAAATCCAAATCCATGTCAATGAAACTAATGCCCATTAATGAGTCCAGACTCCTTTCTTGCTACGACTCTCTCTTACTTCATGTTTCAGCAGCCCTGAACCTGTTTCTCATGTATCCATCACTTTGCATCCTCTGCTCACTAAAGCACTGTCCTTTCCTTTTCCCATCCTGATTTGTAGGATGAATGCTATTCAAAATTTAGTTCAGATACCATGTTCTCTTGGAATCTTTCCCTAGTACCACTTTTCCTTTATCACTCGGCTTCTTCTCGGCCCTAAGCACCACGTATATACTTTTAACCCTGTATAGTAACTGTGTGTCTTTGTCTATCTTTCCTATCAAAGTACTAATTCTTTAAGACATAGTTATTTTTTATGTCTTCACATCTGCTGCCTGACCTGTATTTAGTGTGTAACAAATGGGCACTTAATTAGTGTTTAATACTCTTGAACTTTTTTGAGTAATAAATGTTAACAAAACAAGCATTGTGTTAGGCTAGATCCTTCAGGTCTTAAAGAGATGAGGAAGATGTGGAGTGATGTACTCTGTGCCTTCAAGAATTATCCAGTCTAAGAGAGTTGGGGAATGGGTACAGATTATTTTAATACCATGCAGAATAAATATGCTACTACAACATTTCAAAATGTTGGGGAAGTTCAGTGTAAGAGCAGATAATCTCCATTTTGAGGAGAATAAAATAGTTTCATGGAGAAATGACAAATGAGGTATGACTCCAAGTGGAAGGGGAATCTTACGGATTGGTGTTGAGGGGTAGGGAGGCACATTTTCCAAGGTGATAAGGCAGGAAAGAGCAGGTAAGTGGTAGACTGTCCAGCGTAGAATAGGATTTCATATATAGTATAAGATGATATTTGAAAGAGGTTTAAAATGTACTGTAGAGAATTTTAATGGATAAACTTGCATGTCCAGATGGGCTATTCTTTATTCAGAGAGTATTAATGAATCTTGGGAGCTTTTTAAGCAGTGGCTATAAAATAACACTAAATTTCTTTTTTTTAAAGATTTCATCATTGAGCAGTAATGGAGAGTTATGATGGGCCACAGTGATAAAGTTGTAAGAATATTTGACAGAGAAATGGGTCATGCATGAAGAAAATTAAAGGCAGAAAGGTAAGTGGTCTTTTTGACTGGCAGAAGTGCACAATGGAGCCAAGCAAATGACAGCAAAGAGATCTGACAGTGAGCTTTTGGATCTCAGTCATTCGAACTGAGCTCCGATAAAATGCCAGCACCTTGGAGGAACTGGCCAGTGTCTCAAGATGAAGCTTCTGGCATGGTCAATAAAGTAGCTTCCCAGCTACTAGAAACAGTTCTAAGGAAACAAAGATTAAGAGGCCAGACCTAGTAATGGACAACAAATAAAAACAGGAGGAGGAATGGGGCTAATATCAGATATTTGTCTAGGGATTTTTGACTCCCTTATTGTTGAACAAAGAAACTCAAACAAACTCTAGTAAATTTTATAGACTATAGCTAGTTCCCACTGTAAAGGAGCCCAGGCTCTTACTACAGGTTTTGGAATGTCTTCCACTATGAATAAAGATGTGTTCTCCAATTCTGCTGTTAACTGATCCGAGTCATTTGATAAACACAACCAAACCTATAATATGGGGGATATTTTCAAAAAAACATATACAAAGGGCTTGTATCCAGTATATATTAAGAACTTTCAATACTCAGTTATACACCAATAAAAAGAAAAAAACGAGCAAAAATCTTGAATGGACATTTCACCAAAAGGATGGCAAAAAAGCACATGAAAGTATGCTCAACATCATTAGTCATTAGGGAAATTAATGTGAAAGCCATGATGAACTACCAATACACACTTATTAGAGTGGTTGAAATAAAAAAATAATACTGTTAATACCAAAGTGCTAATGAGAATGCAGAGCACCGGGCACTCTTAACAGTGGCTGGTGAGAATGCAAAATATATCTATTTTGTCTGGAAAATGGTTTGGCATTTTCTCATAAGGTAAAAACTATATTGTCATACGACTCAGCAATCTAACTCCTGGGTATTTACCCCAGAGGAATAACAACTTACATTCACCAAGTTCTATAGATAAATGTTTATAGTGGTCCAAAATGAAAATGGTCCAAATTCTCCAACGAATAAATGGATAAGAAAACTATGGTGTAGCCACCTAATAAAATACTATTCAGAAATGCAAACAAATAAAAAGATGAACGAATATTGATACACTCACAACGTGAATTTGAATCTCAAAGGCATTACTTTTGAGTGAAGGAAGCTGGTCTCAAAGGTTACATTCAATATGGTTTCATTTGTATGACATTCTCAGAAAGACAATGGACATAAGATGATGGTAAAAGACTCAGTGGTAGTGGGGAGTAGGGACACAGGAAGGCATGGCTATAAAAATCAAGCCAGAGGGAGATTTTTGGTAACAGATTTGGTTTGTATCCTGATTGATGTGGGGATAAAAAAAATTCATAGATCTATATACTAATGGAAGAAAAAAAGACAGTGTTACTCTATGACATATAAAAACTAAAATTTTAGAAGTACATGTGAAATTTTAAGGTGATTTTTCAAGCATTCATGTTATAAAATATTGAAGTTATTAGTGATGCTACATTTTCATGTTAAACAATGGCTAGGGAATTCATTATCTAAGTCACCTCTGCATATCAGATACATGTAAATTTCTCTGTATCATTTATCAATTTAATGTACAAATTTAGTATAAAAAACTAGTAGAATTTGTAGGGTTTTTAAATCCAGGTCTTTAATAAATATATTAATATTGTATAGCATATCTTTTGTATAATTCAGTAAAATATTTCACTGTTTATGAGGTTTGATGTTAGTATTTAATCTAGTGGTCTAAGTAAAATGATCTTTGTTTTTGGTGGGTAAGTTTATGGTCTAGACTTCTCACACTTCCTTGGTTTGTAAGAAATTCCCTAGGGATATAAATATTAGAACATCAACTTTGTGGCTTTTAGTTTGTTATTTTAGCTATAGATAACTTACATAGAGTAAATTTAGATTAAATTAGAATATATTTTACAACCTGGTAGATAGGGAATGATTTTGCAGTGGTACAAATAATTGCCTCCTAATGGGTACTGTTAGGTTAAATATAAATAAATGCCTCATTCACATTCCACAATTTCCAAAATCCAGAATTACCTCAATGCTCTCAAGTAGTTAATACATGAGTCACCATAAAATATATGTCATTAGTATTCCCACTATTTTGTCTATGGTAAACAAAATTTCTTCTCTATTCTGAAAATTCATGAAACAGGAAGAAAAGGAGGAGATAATAATTCATGTATAGTCATCCAGGAGAAGAGTAAGAAATGATTCTCAGGTTTTCTTACAAAATTAAATATTTTATTGATAATAAGAAATAAAAAATATAAATGAGAACAGGAATACATTTGCAACAGGACCCATAAAGGAAGAAGAAATGAAACAAAAGTAAGAACCTGCCTAATCAATACTCTTGTTTATCCAGCATCACTGGTTCCATGGTTCTATAGAGTGGACCCAAATGAAGAACTGTGGATAATGATGCCAATGTCACCAAACAATCAATTATGGATACCTGAAGAACTCAGTACAGTTTCCTAGACCCAAAGAACAGCTTTTAAAAGCTTCTGAAACATTTGGATTATAGGTACCTTTTTTCTTTACAAACATTTTTTACTAATGTGGTGTAGTAATAAACAGTATAAAATAGGTTCTGTTATCACACTGTTCATGGTTCAGTGTGGGGAGCCGTTGGCCAATTTAGGATTATGCACCCAGATATCAGCAGTTTGATCTTTGCAGTTAGGGTTTTTTTCTGTGTTCCTGTTTCCCAACACAAACTGTTTTGCCAAGATGGCACTCGCCAGATAGGCGTGGGGCGGTGCCTGAGCGTGCTTTCAAAAAGAAACAAGTTTGCTACTTGTGTTCCGGGTATCTCCCTATTGGTGGTGTAAGTCTTCCGTAAACGTGATCAGCTCGTGGACACCGTTTACTTGCATTGTGTGCCTCCCTGCGAGGAGAGCTTTTGTGACTGCTTGACCTTTATGCTGATTGGCCCATGAATGTTATATATACTCTGCTGCTTCCGCAAATAAACAAGACTTGATCAGAGTCCTGTCTTGTCACCATTTCTCGCGTCCCTTGACCCCCCCTCTCCCTCTCTCCAGGTTCACGTTGCAGACCTGCAGGCCGGGTCAGTTCAAATAGTAACTGCACCAACTATTAGGATAATAACCTTGTTCAAGAGATTTAGCATCACCGTACCTCAATTTTCTCTTCCACAAACTAAGGATCATAACACTGTTTTGCTCATGGGGTTCTGGTGATGAGAAAATGAGATAATCCATATAAATGACCAATATCTAGGGCATAAATATCAATATATATACCGGCAGGCTACAAGATTCTATGAAATATATTTACATATATAAGATAAGACAGGAACTAAGTGAAGATAGGAACTCTGGTGAAAAAATCTTTTTGAAACATTCACTTTAAGTTATATTTTAGTGATCAAAAATCAAGTTCATTCCATTTCTGATCAGGTTGTCAAAAATTCACTTCTACCTTAATGTGGGAATGAGATGGATACACAAAATGTTATAGTTTATTTTCTAAAATCAATCATGAGCTAGTGTCAGAAGGAAATCAAAATGAACTTGATTCCAGGAAGTAACAAGCCTTTCCTTAAAGAGAAGAGCTCCACAATTGCTGTTTTCTTGAACAGAACAACAGCAGAAGGATAACTTTATTATAGATGGAAATATAGAAACAAGTTAACTTTAACATACTTTTAGTGTCATGTGTGGGCTAGCAGGACTGATCACAGAGTCCAGTGGAGCGCCAGCAGTAGAGCATATCTTTGCCTACTAGTACTCAGACCACCTGCCTTCTGCTGGGAGCTGATGGCAGTATTCCAAAGTCTGCAGCAGAGGCAGGAGAATCACAGAAAGTTTTCTGAGGTTAGTGGTGGAGTACCTAGCAGCCTACCAAAATATTGAGGAGGGCAGAAGATCTGAGAGAAGTCTTTCTTAGGTACCCATGCTTTCATCAGGGACAAAGTCTAGAAGTTACAGAGGACCCCAGAAATCCAGAAATCTGGGCACAGGATGTTGAAGTGAAGGTTCCCTGAATCCCGAAACACTAGCAGAGGTGCTCTAAAGAGTGGAGAATGGGGAGGAGGAAGAGGAGGAGAAAGGGGAGGAGGGACATTTAGAGAGCAAGAGAGAGAGATCCCAACAGATCCCCAAATTTAAAAAACCGGTGACTTGGCTTTAAACGTGAGAGCACCTCATTCTCACCAATGCTCAGAGCCTAAGCCCTGATGAAAGATCAGTTCTGACTCCACCCTCAAAATATTAGAAATGAGTGATTGAGTCTAACATTTCAATAAATCCCTGCCCTGTTAAATTACCAGTTAGATTGGCTCAGTCCCCACATCAGCAATATATCAGTAGAATGAATGTGCATTTTTCTGGATTTAAATATTATTTACTTAAGGCTCTGTTTTTCTATTATACTTAGGGTCCAACATAAAACCAAAAATTACAAGACACGTGGATAAGCAAAGAAATGTGACCCATATTCAAGAAAGGAAGCAAGCCCAAATATTTCCTGGATATTGGTATTACCTGACAGGATTTAAAAATAACTATAATAATTATGTTAAGAGAAATATGTAAAAATGTATGACCAGATAGGTGAATTTCAATACATATATGAAAATGCTGGAAATAAAAAGTGAAATATCAGAAATGAACATTTGTTGGGTGTTATTATTTGACACTGTCAAGTAATAATACACATTATCTATAATAATATCACACAATACATGTTATAGTCATAAAGGAGGAGAAAATAAAGAAGAGCTATAATGCCAGAGTCCTGCTTCAGCGGGTCCAGGGGTCCCCAAAGGATGAACGGCATCGGCGAGTGAGTGAGAACACAGACACTAGCAGAGATGCTAAGCTGGCCGTTTATTGACAGAAACTTCAAGCATTTTATGGGATTGGTTACATAAAGTCATCATAAAATCATCATAAAGCATGCCTCATTAGGTTATTTTATGGCATAATCTACTTCTCGGAATGTTCCCCTGCTTTTCCAATTGTGAAAGGTCATCATGGTCTTTTCCTCAGGATTTTTCTGTTGCTCTTTTACTTTTAGATTTCAATCTCAGGTTAAATTTCTATAAGGCAACACAATGTCTTCTAAATGTGCCTTAAAACTTGTTTACTCTAGGAAAGGTCATCTTAGAATTGGTCTCTTACCTAGACTTTCTGTGGGGGCATGTTTTTTCTATAGTTCCCTGAAACCATTTACAGTAGAATGAGCAGTTCTCATTCTGTTGATCTTGGCTATAACACCTACCGTAATCCCTATAGTAGTGGTTCATAAGCTGACTCCACCAGGATATTTGGTCTCTCAAAACAAGGCTCCCATCTGCTCTCTTGACCATACCTCATGATAGTCAGCTCTTATTTCTTCTCGGGGCCAAGTTGGCCTGCGGGTTGTATCCTGATTTCACCTGAACCTGTCTTTGTTTCCCAACCCAGGGACAATAACCCACTGGCCTGGGGGAATGTGTAGGGTTTTATTTTCTCTTTAGATGAGGGGACTATCTTGACACATGCTGGGTTCTTATGATTGCCCTACAGTTCCTAACAGTCCTTTCCCCAGGGCTTTCCTTCATTGGCTCATTCTGAAGCCCTTCCTTAGGAATGGCCCCCGGGGGCATTTTCTGATTCATGGGGGCTGTTTGGACTGGGGAAATGGTCAAATTAAGCAATAGAAGAGATATCAGTAGCCTCCCCTTTGGAGGTCCGCTGTGCCCTATCCATCCGTTAGCCTCCTGGGTTGTGCCATCAGGCAGGCGGGGTAGGTTGGCCCCCGGCACTATAATGCTTGAGAATTTTCCAGAATTAAAGATATCAAACCATTGGTTCTAGAAACTTAGCAAACCCCAGTGAGGATAAACTAAAAACAACACAAAACTGGGGCACAGCAGAGTTAAACAGTGAAAAACTAACAGAAAATAATGCTACCAACCAGTTTTCTCAGGTTATCGTTTTGTTTCTTGTACACTTTGCTATCCACCTTTCAGCATTCTTAGGTTTTAATTCTGTGTCTTATAAACATCAAATGCCCATATTTTATTTTCAATATCAGAAATAAGAGGTTGGCAAATTACAGCCTGTGGGCCACACCTGGCCCACCACCTATTTTTTTATGGCCTGTGAGCCTTGAGGGGCTTTTACATTTTTAAGTGGCTGAAAATATCAAAAGAATCATGTTTTATGACACTTAAAATGATATGAAACTCAAATTTTAGTGTCCATGGTTATTGGACCGTAGCCATATTCATCCATTAGTGTCTTGTCAATGGCTGCTTTGCAATAAATACTACAGCAGAGAAGTTAAGTAGCATGAAAGAGAATGGATGTGTGGGGCCCTCTCATTGCTTCATCTGCTGCCTGTCGCTTTTAATTGTTGTAGCACAGTTGTAACTTGGCAGTATTTCAAATGACACTTGTTGCTATAACACATTTTATTTATTTTTTATACCAGTACATACTCATAAAGTCAAAACAAAAGAAACAGCGGACTTTGAATGTTGCATTCCTAAGGCACAATGGAGTGTGGATTACTTTGTACCAAATTAGGTAGAAAATCACTGTTCATTATGCAATGGCAGTGACGCTATATTTATGTTTCAAGAATGCACTTTGACATTAGATTAAGCACTCTTTTCAATATTTCCTATTCATAGACAATCAATGTTCAGGGACATTAGAAAATCTAAAACAGTATAGCTCATCACAGCAGAATTTCTTCACAAAAATAAACAAAATGTGGCTACAACCAAAATAAATTTCCAATTGTTTCATTTATTAGCCAAGCAAGAAAAGCCATTTACCAGTATTGAACTAGTGAAATCATGTTTGACTGCAGAAGCTGAAGAAAAGTGTTTAGAGAGAACAAATTTGTTTAAGATAATTAGCCTTCAGCAGGAACAGTCACATGAAGAGCTGAGGAATTAGAAGCAGCGTCAGTAATAAATTTGCCTTATTTTTTACAAAGCAAATGACTTTGAGTTGTTTTCTTTGCTCTTGATGAGTTGCTAGATGTTACTGATACACCTAAGCTTTTGTTTATTTGATAAGGCAATGCCAAGTTTTAAATGACTGAAGAATTAACCTCTAAGAATGGGGTCCATGGGCCAAGGAGGGGTAAGGATACTTTTTAAACAATTGAGAAAACAAATTCAGTACAAACTTAAGTGGAATCTGCTGGGCACAACTGATCGTGGTAAAAATATACATGGAGCAGTAAAGGGCTTATCTGGACAAATTTATAGAACTTATGAAAATGTAAGGTCTTTAAAGCCTATGGTCTTCCATTTTATTGTTCATGCAGGTGCTGTGAAGAAAATCCTTGAATCTGTTGTGTTTTATTGAGTCAGTAGTGTCAGCAGTGAATTTCATTCTCTCTCATGGACCCAGTCATCCTTAACTATGTGAAATTTTGTCTGAACAGGAGCTGACTTGCCCTTCCACACAACAGTTCAGTGACTTGGCGGTGGCGAAGTTTCATTATGATATTCTGAGCTCAGAGTCAATACTGAAACTTTCCTACAAGGGATTGGCTGCTCACTGTTATCAGACACTAAAAATCTTTGAATTACGTTTTGTTGTAGACTTGATAATGTTTCATACTGGATTTAGCCTAAAATTACAAGAGTATTTAAATGTGAAACTTACATTTTGGTAAATCACTTCAATGACAACTAACATTGTTTGAATACAAGTAATGTGAAACTACTTCACATGTTATCAAGTCCAAGCCCATTCCACTCACCACATGACATGGAGAGTCCAGAGACAAGGTGTTGGGACAAGAAAAGTGACTCTATTCAGGAAGCCAGTAGATGGAGAATATGGTTGATTCATGTCCTAAAGAACCATCTTAAATCAGGGTTGACTTCAAAATTCTTTTATATTAGGCAACAGGGAACAGGAGGTTTGAGGTCAGGGGGTGGTGGTCAATTTTAGACCTCTAGATGTCAGCAAGCGTCTGAGGAGGGCAGCAAATCCTTGATTTTGGTCAGTTGACTACAGGAATTTTGTTGACATGGGTCTGGCCATGATGTTCCCCAAAGTCCCTGACTGTCCAGTTGTCATTTCTGCTCATGCTCCTTTATCTCCACGGGGGAGGTGAGTTTCTGGTAAGGGGCTGATGGCACCAATCTCAAGTAATGAGCAAGATTTTATTTGATGATTAACAAGCCCCTGTGCAGGGCTGCAGGGCCGAGCAGAAGCTCTTTGGCCAAAAGACGAAGGAGCAAAGGAGGCTGATGCCATGTGAAGTCAGAAATACCGGATAATCATAATAGTCCTTAATCTCCTTCTCCCTCCTTCTCCACCACCCTCCCCATCCCCTTTCCGTTTGGTAACCGCTAGTCCCTTCTTGGAGTCTGTGAGTCTGCTGCTTTTTTGTTCTTTCAGTTTTGCTTTGTTGTTATACTCCACGAAAAAGTGAAATCATTTGGTACTTGTCTTTCTCTGCCTGACTTATTTCACTGAGCATAATACCCTCCAGCTCCATCCATGTTGTTGCAAATGGTAGGATCTGTTTTCTTCTTATGGCTGAATAATATTCCATTGTGTACATGTATCACCTCTTCTTTATCCATTCATCTACTGATGGACACTTAGATTGCTTCCATGTCTTGGCTATTGTAAATAGTGCTGCCGTAAATATAGGGGTGCATATGTCTTTTTGAATATGGGATCTTGTTTTCTTCAGGTAAATTCCTAGGAGTGGAATTCCTGGGTCAAATGGTATTTCTATTTTTAGTTTTCTGCGGAACCTCCATATTGGTTTCCACAGTGATTGAATTAATTTACATTCCCACCAGCAGTGTAGGAGTGTTCCCCTTTCTCTGTATCCTTGCCAACATTTGTTGTTTCCTGTCTTTTGGATATTGGCCATCCTAACTGGTGTGAGGTGATATCTCATTGTGGTTTTAATTTGCATTTCCCTGATGATTAGTGATGTGGAACATCTTTTCATGTGCCTGTTGGCCATCTGAATTTCTTCTTTGAAGAAATGTCTGTTCAGATCCTCTGCCTGTTTTTTAATTGAATTATTTGCTTTTTGGGTGTTGAGGTGTGTGAGCTCTTTGTATATTTTGGATGTTAACCCCTTATTTGATGTCATTTATGAATATATTCTCCCATACTGTAGGATGCCGTTTTGTTCTACTGATGGTGTCCTTTGCTGTACAGAAGCTTTTTAGTTTGATGTAGTCCCATTTGTTCATTTTTGCTTTTGTTTCCCTTGTCTGAGGTGATGTGTTCAAGGAAAAAGTTTCTCATATTTATATTTAAGAGATTTTTGCCTATGTTTTCTTCTAAGAGTTTTATGGTTTCATGACTTACATTCAGGTCTTTGATCCACTTTGAGTTTACTTTTGTGTATGGAGATAGACAATAATCCAGTTTCATTCTCTTACATGTAGCTGTCCAGTTTTGCCAACACCAGTTGTTGAGGAGGCTGTCATTTCCTCATTGTATATCTACGGATCCTTTATCATATATTAATTGGCCATATATGTGTGGGTTTATATCTGGATTCTATTCTATTTCATTGATCTATGAGTCTGTTCTTGTGTCAGTACCAAATTGTCTTGAGTACTGTGGCTCTGTAGTAGAGCTTGAAGTTGGGGGCGTAATCCCCCTAGCTTTATTCATCCTTCTCAGGATTGCTTTGACTATTCGGGGTCTTTTGTGGTTCCATATGAATTTTAGAACTATTTGCTCTAGTTCATTGAAGAATGCTGTTGGTATTTTGATAGGGAGAGCATTGAATCTGTGGATTGCTTTAGGCAGGATGGCCACTTTGAAAATACTAATTCTTCCTATCCATAAGTTTGGGATGTTTTTCTATTGGTGTCTTCTTTAATTTCTTTCATGAGTGTGTTTTAATTTTCAGGGTATAGGTGTTTCACCTCCTTGGTTAGGTTTATTCCTAGGTATTTTATTCTTTTTGATGCAATTGTGAATGGAATTGTTTTCCTGATATCTCTTTCTGCTAGTTCATTGTTAGTATATAGGAATGCAACAGATTTCTATGAATTAATTTTGTATGCTGCAGCTTTGCTGAATTGAGTTAATAGTTCTAGTAGTGTTGGGGTGGATTCTTTAGGGTGTTTTTTATGTACAATATCATGTCGTCTGCAAACAGTGACAGTTTAATTTCTTCCTTACCAATCTGGCTGCCTTTTTTTTCTTTGTGTTGTCTGAATGCCGTGGCTATGACCTTTTATGCTGAATAAAAGTGAGGAGAGTGGGCATTCTTGTCTTGTTTCTGATCTTAGAGGAAAAGCTTTCAGCTTTTTGCTGTTAAGTATGATGTTGGCTGTGGGTTTGTCATATATGGCCTTTATTATGTTGTGGTACTTGCCCTCTATATCCATTTTGTTGAGAGTTTTTATCATGAATGGATATTGGATATTGAATTTTGTCAAATGCTTTTTCAGCATCTATTGAGATGATCATGTGATTTTTGTCCTTCTTTTTGTTGATATGGTGTATGATGTTGATGGATTTTTGAATATTGTACCATCCTTCTTTCTCTGGAATAAATCCCACTTGATCATGACATATGATCTTTTTGATGTATTTTTGAATTCTGTTTGCTAATATTTTGTTGAGTATTTTTGCATGTATGTTCATCAGGGATATTGGTCTGTAATTTTCTTTTTTTGTGGTGTTTTTGCCTGGTTTTGGTATTAGAATGATGCTGGCTTCATAGAATGAGTTTGGAAGTATTCCCTCTTCTACTCTTTGGAAAACTTTAAGGAGGATGGGTATTAGGTCTTTACTAAAGGTTTGAAAAAATTCAGTGGTGAAGCCATCAGGTCCAGGAGTTTTGTTCTTATGATTACCAACTCAATTTCATTGCTGGTAATTGTTCCGTTCAGATTTTCTGTTTCTTCCTCAGTCAGCCTTGGAAAGTTGTATTTTTCTAGAAAGTTGTCTATTTCTTCTAGGTTTTCCAATTTGTTAACAATTTTTTGTAGTATTCTCTAATAATGCTTTGTATTTCTGTGGTGTCCGTGGTGATTTTTCCTTTCTCATTTCTGATTCTGTTTATGTCTGTAGACTCTCTTTTTTTCTTCATAAGTCTGTCTAAGAATTTATCTATTTTTTTATTTTCTCAAAGAACCAGCTCTTGGTTTCATTAATTCTTTCTATTGTTTTATTCTTCTCAATTTTATTTATTTCTTTTCTGATCTTTTCTATGTCCCTCCTTTTACTGACTTTGGGCCTCATTTGTTCTTTTTCTAGTTTCATTAATTGTGAGTTTAGACTGCTCATTTGGGATTGCTCTTCTTTTTTGAGATACGCTTGTATTGGTATATACTTTCCTCTTAGAACTGTTTTTGCTGTGTCCCACAGAAGTGGGGTGTTGAGCTGTTGTTTTCATTTGTCTCCATATATTGATCTCTGTTTTAATTTGGTCATTGATCCATTGGTTATTTAGGAGCATGTTGTTAAGCCTCCATGTGTTTGTGGGATTTTTGTTTTCTTTGCACAATTTATATCTAGTTTCATACTTTTGTGATTTGAGAAGTTGGTTGGTACAATTTCAACCTTCTTGAATTTACTGAGGCTCTTTTTATGGCATAGTATGTGATATATTCTGGAAAATGTTTCTTTCATGTGTACTTGAGAAGAATGTGTATCCTATTGCTTTTGGGTGGAGTGTTCTGTAGGTGTCTGTGATGTCCATCTGTTCTAATGTGTTGTTTGGTGCCTCTGTCTCCTTACTTATTTTCTGTCTGGTTGATATGTCCTTTGGAGTGAGTGGTGTGTTGAAGTCTCTTAAAATGAATGCATTGCATTCTATTTCCTCCTTTAATTCTTTTAGTATTTGTTTCACATATTTGGGTGCTCCTATGTTGGGTGCATAGATATTTATAATGGTTATATCTTCTTTTTGGACTGACCCCTTTATCATTATAGGCACTTTCTTTGTCTCATTACTTTCTTTGTTTTGAAGTCTATTTTATCTGACACAAGCACTGCAACTCCTGCTTTTTTCTCCCTATCAGTTGCATGAAATATCTTTTTCCATCCCTTCACTTTTAGTCTGTGTGTGTCTTTGTTTTTGAAGTGAGTCTTTTGTAGGCAGCATATAGATGGATCATGCTTTTTTATCCATTCTGTAACTTTATGTATTTTGATTGGTGCATTCAGTCCATTTACATTTAGGGTGATTACCGATAGATATATATTTATTGCCATTGCAGGCTTTAGATTTATGGTTACCAAAAGTTCAGGGGCAGCTTCTTTAGAAAATAATGGTCTAACTTAACTTACTTATTATGCTATTATAAACACAGTCTAATGTTTTTTTCTCCCTTCTTTTTCTTCTCCTCCACTCTTTATATGTTAGCTGTCTATTCTGTATTCTTTGTGTATCCCTTGATTGACTTTGAGGGTAGCTGATTTAATTTTCCATTTGCTTAGTAATTAATTGGTCTACTTCCTTTACTGTGGTTTTATTTTCTCTGGTGACAGCTATTTAGCCTTAGGAGCACTTCCATTTAGAGCTGTCCCTTTGAAATACACCTTAGAGACAGTTTCTGGGAGGTAAATTCCCTCAACTTTTGCTTATCTGGGAATTGTTTAATTCCTGCTTCAAATTTAAATGATAATTTTGATGAGTAGAGTATTCTTGGTTGGCAGCCCTTCTGTTTCATTGCATTAAATATATCATGCAACTCCCTTCTGGACAGTAAAGTTTCTGCTGAGAATTCTGATGGTAGCCTGATGTGTTTTCCTTTGTATGTGATCTTTTTTCTCTCTCTGGCTGCTTTTAATACTCTGTCTTTGTCCTTGATCTTTGCCATTTTAATTATTATATGTTTTGGTGTTGTCTTCCTTGGATCCCTTGTGTTGGCAGATCTGTGCACTTCCATGCCTTGGAGACTATTTACTTCCCCAGAATGGGGAATTTTTCAACAATTATTTCCTCAAAGACACTTTCTATCCCTTTTTTTCTCTCTTCTTATTCTGGTACCCATATAATGCAAATATTTTTCCATTTGGATTGTTTACAGAGTTGTCATTATTTCATTCCTAGAGATCCTTTTTTCTCTCCCTTCCTTAGCTTCTTGGTATTCCTGTTCTCTCATTTCTGTTCCATTTACCATCTCCTCTACCTCTTTTACTCTGCTTTTAAATCCCTCCATTGTATGTTTCATTTCAACTACTGTATTTTTCAAAGTCTATCTCTTTCTTGAAGTAATCCCTGAGATCTTGAATATTTTTCTGTATCTCTAGAAACATGATTTATGATTTTTATTTGGAAATCTTTATCAAGAAGATTGGTGATTTCAATTTCACCAAGCCCTCTTTCTGGTGTTTGAGGAATTTTGGGTTGAACAAAGTCCTTTTGATGTTTCACTCATGAAAAATTTGGAATGATAACTTTGTGTAGGTGATGCCCTCTAATGTCCAGGAGCTCTACTCTTTGGAGCTGCCCAGTCCCTGGAGTGATGGTGGGTTCCCAAGTGGCACCAGTGCATGCTGGGAGGACAGAGCTCTTTCCTGCTTTCTTTCCGTAGTGCCTGCCTCCACTGTCAGGGCCAGTGGGCCAAGTGCACAGGAAGCAGCCTCTGCATTATGTCCTGTTGGTACCGTAGGCAGGGCTGCCCTCTGGCTGGCCTGGCACAATAGTAGTGGCAGCAGGTTTGCAAGTCAGTCCTGGCTGGGAGGAAGGAGTGGCAGGTTGCATACCAAGGTGGGGGCCTCAGCATTACCAGACACAGGGATGGAGCACCTGAATCTCCTGGAAGTTTCCAACTTTCTGGACTGAGTGTGCCAGGATGATTTTGTCCACCCATCCTTTCTCCTGAGACGCAAGCTCTGTGTAATCCTTGCCTCTTTAGCAGCCTTCTCACTGTTTGGAATTCTTTCAAAGTGCTCACCTTTCTTTCATCCCAGAGTGGCCCGGTTGTGGGTACCTGTTCTACAAGCAGCTGGAAACTCAGTCGCTCTGAATATTCTGCCTGTCCCTGCTTTCCACCCCCTCTAATCTCCAGAGCACCATGTCATGTGGGTTTGTGCCTCCAGAGTATATCTACAGGGCTGGGTATTTAGCAGTCCTGGCCTTCTACTCCCTCCCTACTCCGTTTCTCTTCCTCCCACCAGTGAGCTAGGGTGGGGGAGGGCTTGGGTTCTGCTGCCCCACAGCTTTGCTACTTACTCTTTCCCATGAGGTCTTCTCTTTTCCCCAGATGTAAGCCATCTGTTGCAGTCTTCTTTCTGGTTACTCCTTCAGGATTAGTTGTATTTGCTGTGTTTTCATATTATATATGCTTTTGGGAGGAGATTTCTGCCTCATTTCTCACACCACTATTTTTTCCCCCACTCTGCAATGAATTTTGATGGCAGGCAATGCTATCATCAAATCCAAGTAGGTGAAATGTCTACCCTCCAAAATTCCATTCTTCTCATAATACACTTGAATTACACAAAAAATACTTCATTATTATATTTAATTACATCAATTAAAAATTTGTGGACAATTATTTTATTTTTAATAATATAAGTATCTATCTATATAATAATGATATAAAATAATAATACATAAATGGTAACCAATTCTGTCTCTTTGTCCACAAAGCAAAAAATATTTACTATCTGGCCCTTCATAAAGCAAGTTTGCTAAGCTCTGTACTTAAAGGCAGGATGTTCACGGTTTCAAAAGTGATGCAAAAAGATGGGACCTATCTCAACATGTGGAAAAATTTAGGTAAATTTTGTTGCTGTTTAGTCTAACAATCTTTAAAGAAATCCAAAGTTCTCATAAATATGTAATCATAATGAGAGTTCCCACTGATTTACTGACTCTCAATACTCATACTTTACAAGCAGTGACTCATTTTTCTATAGCGTCGCCTGCTCCTCAATTTATCAATGACAGCTAATATAAAAAGAACCCAGATACTAGTACTCCGCAATGTCAATTTTACTTCCACTAAAAGAACTTGAGCCATGTAAAGGTGAAATATGCTTGGTTTCCTTCTTCCCTTAGCTAGAATGCCAGTCTGGAAAAGTAAGCCCCTTACCTTCCTCATCCAACCCTATATTTTCAGTGCCTAGGGCTCCCTGAACAGAGTAGCCCTGTGAGTTTGTGGAGCAAATGGACAAACAAAAGATTACATACAGATTTTTAAATAGAAAATCTATATGCTACTTTATTATAAAACTGCCCTCTAGCTTTCTAACGCAGGTTGTTCCCTGACAATTTCTTGGCATTTTTACTGGGTTTTTGGACTATTTACTTAAATGCATATAAATAAGCACTTTGAGTAATTCTCCACAATGACTCTTTCCCAAGCCTTCAGGTGATTTTCTTCTTTGGCTGTGTTCCCTCCTCCTCCCTCTCCTGCTCTTTGCTGGTTTCCATCTCCTTCTCTCCTAGAGCAGATCCTGAGTTTACCCTCTGTAAGGGGAAAAGGATAAACTAATGCCCGGCAAGTGAGGTGAAACTGCTATGGTAAAAATCTAAACCATGGTGGTTAAATACTTTGCTGATAGAGATTTTAAATTAAAGGACTAAGGTTTAAAGTGGAACTAAGTACTGCCAACACATAGTCTCTTCCTCAAAGCCATATGAAGATAGTATGTCTTAGCAGAAGAATAGTGGTCTAAATAGAGACAAAAATGTGATAAGAAAACATTGAATTGGTCAGTATTCAGCACTGTCTAAAGGATAGTAATGTGGGAGTACCCTAGTGCCTAAATGAGTACATTTTATTCTGGGAGGGAAAGAACCTGGAAGCAATATCCATGGTTTTCTTTGCTCAACTCATGTGCTAAGTAAACACTTTGTGAGTCTTTTGGTTTGGGGGTACCTTGACATTAAGAAGTGAGGTCACCAAAGACAGACTTGATTTTGCTCATCAAAAAGTGATGGAGCTTCATTTTATGATTAATTATTTGGCATTCTTTTTTCCACCATATTTATTATGTTGACTCTCTAAGACTAAATAAATATCTTGACCTACACAGTCAAGTCATATCGTGGTTAGAAAACCACCAAGAAAATGTCATCCTGGAGCCTGTCACTAACCTCCCATGAGCTACTTTAGAAAATCAGTCAGCTAGTGCCATACGGCAGTACTTACAGGAGCTATCATAGAAACACATATGCATAAAAGGATTCCTAATATGTATTGTGGGATTGATGGTAATTCCTGGATATCAATGTTATCATGGTTACTTACATATCAGTGGTGAAACACACCTGTAATGCAGAAAATCTCTGTGTATTTGGAAATAATAAAACTGCATAGATTAATTTACTTCAGGGATAAGTCATTTAAAACAAACTTTCACCAGCTGTTATGCATCTAAATACAAACTCTAAAGAAAGGTTATTTATACAAAATGCAAAGCCAGCTACATGTGATTTATTTATTTTTTTCCTTCAAAGTATCAGGTGCTTGTTATTTTCCTGTCTTATCTCAAATACACATCAGCTTAGGCAACTTCTCTTTCTTGATGAGGCGAATAGTGTTTTATGACAGATTCAGCATATAAATCAGGATGTGGATAAAATAATGAAGCATGAAAACTAGTTGTTTCTGTTGTCAGACTCCACAGTTAAAGATATTTCACCATTAAATTAAGCGCATCTGTGTTCCTCGAGGGGTTCACAGTAAGGAGACTCGATGTTAAAACCAATTATATTTAAATTAATGGATAAAGAAGAATTCATCCTAAATATTTGTACATATTTGACTGTATATTTAAATATTTCTCCAAGACATATTTAAGAACAGAAAGAATGATGCCAGATAATTAGCACCCTTTAATTTTCATTACTTGAGAAAGATCTACATGATCTACATGTCTTTTTTTTTTCAGTGTTTTGTTTTGGTTTTTGGTTTGTGGTCTGTTTAGGAGAGCAGCTGGTGTCTCAGATTTATTTATGTTACATTGTTCTTGAAAAAAGTAAGATCAAATTTGATTTTCACTTGTGTATTAATTTCCATCTTACTAAGATTTTCATTTATTTTTGGAATTATATTATTGCTTTGCTGGATTTTATACTCTGAGGAAAAGATATTCTGCAAAATCTCACTAAATCAGTGACCTTCATATTATGTTGCAATTCTTATATAAACCTTCCCCAATGCTGTCCTGTACTAGTCATTTAATATATGCTAGTCACTTGAGAGGAGAGAAATTTTGGACTCAAGTCTTACACATCTGGTTGATTAGTTCTTGCAGTCTCATCTTACATTCTTACTCCTTTCCAATATGCTTTTAATTCCTGGCCTTCGTGCTGTGATAAGAGCTTTCTTTATCTGCAGTGGCATTCACGTCCATTTTTTCTTTGCTCCCACTACAGAGTTCCTTCAAATATATTTTAACTCTTAGTCTTTTTAAAGTACTTTTAAAAGGTAACATGTATTCTAATGTACATGCTTCTGACATTAACAATAATTTATTGCATAGTAGAAGAATTTGATGTAAAATAAAAAGGTTTCTGAGTGGCAAGGAAAATAATGGCCATTGCCCTCAGCTTTACATGGAAACACGTAGGTTCTTAGATCATGCGTATGTGGAAAGGGAGAGAATTAAATGCACTAATTAAAACTGCTGTCTCTTTTCAACTGTGAGATGACTTCACCATTCTCATATGTTGGGAGGTCTTTTAATGGCCATAGACATTTTTGTTCCCAAGCTAAGGAGAAATTGATTTGGGTTTAAGGGGTATATTTACATAGTTTTCAGTAACGCATGTGTTTCAGTCTGAGTCCTATCAGGAGACAGAATCCACACTGTAGCTTAAAGGTGGAAATTTAATGTAAAGAAATATTAAGCTATAAAATAGAGTAATGTGAAGATATTAACAGAAATCCAACTGTATCCCCAGGTTGAGGTTGGGTTCCCATGGAAGGATAGACTTGAAGTAGAGCCCCCCTCCTCAAGCTGGATTTGGATTTTTGGAGAAAGTATAATTGCAGCTCATAGATGGTGGAGACTTTCTTTGGGTTGCTCCAGCCAGAGCCAGCTCACAGTCACCAGGCAGGCGGGAGGGAAGGTTCAGGTCCCAGGCCTGTGTCAGCTGCTGGGCTTGTTCAGGGGTCCAGGCTGTTTCAGAGACCTGGAGCATGTGGTGCTTTTGATGGAAAGGCTGTGGAATATCAGTCACCAAGCCTGAGCATGCAGGAAAGAGGAGAAAAAGCATAGCAGCTGTAGTAGGGAAATTCACCCTGATTTCAGGGTCTCATTCACACTCTATGTGACAAGCTTAACTCTGCCAGCTAGAAAAAAGCCGTATCTACGTGGTCTAGATCCATTTTCATAGGACAGGCAGTGGAGGGGATTTTGGACATGTCTGTGACCTCAAAAACCATTCCTGACTTCCCAATGTGAGAGTGGCTTCTGGGATACTCCTAGTTGCCCCTTGAAGGTCCACTGAATGTTCCAAGCCAGAGGTCGCCTTGTGATTCACATGTGTCCTACGGTACATGGTACCAGATATATGTGTGCAGCAGAGGAAAACCATGACTGGAAACCTACAGACCTGGAGGCAAATCAAACCTATTCTATTTGTTAGTTGTATAAACTTGTAAGGTTAGGGTTAATTTCTCATAAATGTATGTTTATTTTTGAAGGGGTGGAATCACAAATTTTTCAGAATTCTTTTGTTGAATGTGACTGGAAAAGAAAGGATTATTGAGGTGTCAGTTGGTTAATCGTTAAATATGTTCAATATTTTTTTCAGAATTGTTTACATTTATGATGTTTTCCAGTTTTTTTAAATAAGTAAATAAGTGTGATCTCTCCCTCTACAACTATTCAAAAAAATATATACCTAGTATTTATAATTTTTACATTCATTTTTTAAAAACAGTCTCCAAACATTATAAAAATGTCAGGTCCCCCAAATCCTGGATCCATCCCTGCAAAACACCTGACAAAATAATAAAGATGATGATATTTTGACAAAAACAAAGCATAGAGACCTTGAAGAGAGAACCTTTAAAAGAAAACTTCCTTGCAAACTTTGAATTATGAAATACAGGGCTCTGCTCACAGCCTATCAGGGTTATTGCTAGTGAAGATGAAGTGACAGATATTTATGTGAGTCTTCTACCTAGAATCCACATGTATTGTATGGATTTGTTCCTTAACAGTTTTGCATATCTTTTGTGCTTAAAAAATTTTTTTTTACTTAGATTCTAAACAGTGGAACCAACGATGTAGGTTTTCTAAAGGATACACTGAGGGTGGATATTTGCTTTGGCTCATATAGGTCACTCTGAAGGCTTATGCTCTTTAGGGAGACTTCCCAAGGAAAATTTTAAAAAGGAGATTCAGCTAGGGGGTGATAATCAATTTTTAAAATCTAAATTCAATTTTAAGTATTTAAAATCTAAAATACAAAGGGAACACAGCTTCACTTACTACCCAAGAGTGGAACGAATACAATAAAATAAACAAGATACATGTGGACAACAGAAGAAGAGGTGAAAATTAAGGAAAAAAATTTTTTTAAGCATGTTTAGAAGACACTCAGAAAGGAAAAGCAGAAATGTTAACAACCAAGGAGGAGGAGATGGATAAAGAAAACAAGTCTAACTTAAATCTGCCCCTGATATGTCTTTGTTACAGGACCACAGGACCCTGTTTCCTGGGAGGAAAGGAAGAAAACACACTCAATTACATTATGTTTTGCTTTATTATAGGCCAAGAGATGGGCTGCAGAATGATAAAAAGTGAAATATCATTAACTAACTAAAAGTTTCACTCCATTTAAAAGGACTTGCTAAGAAAATGAACACAAAATGTACTGCACAGTTTAGGAGATAGTGCAGCCTGTTTCAGAGAATACAAATATCTCACTGATGTGGTAGGCAGACTAATGCCCCCCTCCAAAGGCATCCATGCCCCAAACTCCAGAACCTGTGAATATGTTGAGGAACATGCAAAGAGGCATTGGATGGCTAATGGGGTTAATTCTGTTAAGCCACTGACATGAAATGAGGGTATCCTGGATTGTCCAGGTAGACCCAATAATCATGAGGATCCTTATAAATAGAAGTGGGAAGCAGAAGAAGGAGTCCCAGAGAAATATATATGACATGGGCTTGCCCTGATGGCTGGAGGGAGGTGGAGGGAAGGGCCACCATGCGCCTAAGAATGCAGCCTCCAAAGCTGGGACAGGTGGAATGTTCCGTATTCTACTACAGAGCCTCCAGAAGTAACACACCGTGCTGTGAGTCCAGCGAGACCCACAGCACACTTGGGCCTCCAGAACTGGGAGATAACAAACGTGTACTAGGCCACTAAGTCTGTGGTCCTTGTGATGCTTTGTAGGTGCACTTATATTCATTACATGATTTTAATCGACTAAAGGAATCAGCTAGTGAATTTTGCAACAGTTTATTCCCCTTTCCTTTCATATTTCCACAGAGCAGCCTAGTAATACATGCTTGCTTCATGAACAGGTGGATTAAAGTACCACTTCCTTGTACTAATTAGTGAGCTAAACACACAATTCTTCAATTCCAGTCTTTCTTCTCACCAAAACAAAGGAAGGGGATCGGATGTCCCTAGAGATCCGGCTCAACTAGACCTGGCATCACTTTCTTTTATGATTCAGAATGAGAGAAAGTGGATCAGAATATTAAAATCGCTTTTGTATGTACTTCATTGTTCCCAAAGCTCTCTAAGATGATACATCCATAAATTAAAGTTTTTCCTTTATGTTTTTTTGTAATATAAAAGAATGAGCTGAGACACACAACAAAATAGATTTAAAACTTTATCACTGATTATAAATACAGGTATTTGAAACATAACCCTAAAACACGAAGATTTTAAAATGCACTTATTCAGTAAACTGAAATGCACAAAGGCTCTGTATCTTGCTGTGTTTATTGTTTTTGTTAAAGAATGACTGTCTTCTATAGTCTAGTGTCTGAAGGAATCATTGAAAAGACCTTTCATAACTGACTCTCCCTTTCTCCAGCCACTGTGGCATTTTTACAGTAATAATTTTGAATTAATTCATTCCCGGGATTGTAAATAGAAATGTTACTCTTTATCTCTGGAGAAAATATTGTCCAATATAGATATGCCAATGTGAATTTTTTTCATCATTATCTCCAGTGCATTTCACAACTATGCTCCATGTTTATCCTGATATTTGGCTTCCTGGAGTACAGTCGGAGACTAGCTTAATCTAATTTTAATGTAAACTTCTCTCACACTGTCGTGAAATGTCCACACTCTCTTTTTACACATCTTTTGGTCTTATATGACACAAACCAAGTATATAAAAGAGCATAGCACAGTTCCGTTGGCATTCATGGGTGGGGATAATTTTAGAAAATTTTATGTGCCAAACCCAAAGCAGAGCATGAAGCAGAACAAGATGACTTAAAGATCACGGCCTTCTCAAAGGCCATCAAGCAGGAAGGCTAGAAAGAATGAGAGCTGCCAATTTAAGCCAGTCTACTTTAATGCTTGAGTGCTGTGAAATTTAATTTTTGAATAATTCGATGGTGCTGTTTTCCATTTGCTTGTATTAAATCACTTAATGGCTGAAAATTTTAGGAGTTCAGGGCTGGCTGCCTTAAAGGAAAATCAACACTTGTTTGCTGAGTTATTTTTACTGAAGATCAGAAAGGGGATGCCATTAGTGATAATAATAGTAACAGCAATGATGACTAATACTGGCCACCGTCTGGCACTGTCCTAAGTGCCAAGTCATTTAACCATTCAGTATCCACTAGCAAAAAGAGGGGGGAGTGCATCTAGAAATACACCAGTAATATTCTCTTAGCCACTCATACCTGAAACATAATCTTGGGTGTTTAGCAATGAAAAGGAAATAAAAGTCCAAATATATCTATTAAAAATTAGTGGTCTGATTGAAATGTCTTCATTGCAAATGTTTCCATAAAAGGGAGATAACGGAAGGTACAGAGCTCTCGGCGACTCCTTTGACATCTGCTCAGCGGAACTGACTGGCGCTTCCCTATTTACATGAGATTGATGTGTGGTAGAAAGCAAATGAACCTAAAAGACATGTTACCTTTCAGGCTGTGCAGTTCATGTCTATTGTTTTAATACTAGGCAGAAATAACCACTTAATTAAAATGTAAGCAGACTTTCAGATTATATCATGCTTCTATATAGAGGGTATGTCTTGTATTATTTTTTATCATTATCGTAACTTTTTATTTTGAAATAATTCCAAAGAGAAAAGTTCCCCAAACACTGCCAATAATTCTTGTACATCTTCGCCGAGCTTCTCAGAATGTTAACATTTTAAATAACCATAGCTGATCAAAACAAGGAAATTAACTTGAAAAAAATAATATTAACTAATCTTCATATCTTACTTAAATTTTACCAATTGTCCCACAGATATTCTTTTGCTGGTCCAGTAACCATGCTCTCATTTATTTGTCATGTCTCCTTAGCATGCTCCAGGCTGGGACTGGTCCTCAATCCGTGTTTTTCATGACTTGATCCTTTAGAAGAGCTGTTCGCACTTTGGGTTCATTTGGTGCTTCTTCTGGATGAAATCTAGATTACGAATTTTGGCAAGAATACCACAAAGGTGATCAGGAAAAACATGATATGCCTCATTATAAGTGACATGAACTCTGATCACTTTGTGAAGGGGACACTTGACAGGTATTTCAACTATAAAGTTACCAATTTGTGCCTTTAAAATAAAATGTCAAGGAAGTGAAATTATCCTGTTTACTTTCTAATTTTAGTCTCTTTTTATGATCCCTGCTTGCAATAATTGTTCCTGTGCTGTCTGTCAGATGTTGACTTCCTGTGTTCATCATGCATTCTAGAATTATTATTTAGAACTTTACAGTAAGGAAGTGCTATGCCTTTGTGCCTATTTCTTTGTGGCTTTACTAATTCTGCTCACTGACAGATTTTTTTTCCTATGGGTTATAAGTCAATAGTATTATCTCTAAATTTGCTCAAATTGTCCCCAACATGGAGCTCCTTCACCATGCTGGCCTGCAGTCTTTGATAAGACTCCTTTTTTCCAAACATTACTTTGTGGTACCATGAGATGTTCCAAGATCACCGTGGTCTTTCTAACCTCTCGTCCTGGTGTGGCCATTTTTCTAAATCGTAGTACCTTTTATTGAAGAATTGTAATTAGAAACCAAAATATGATGCTTGGTGTGTTCATTGCTATTTGTCATTATTGTTTCTAGATCTCTCAGTTGATGGAGAGGCAAAGGAGGGCTATACTACACACATCTGTGTCTATGTCATTATCTGTCTACTTGCATATGTACACTTTGAAAACGACCCATTTGTACTATCTTCAAGCCCATTCCAACACCATGGGTTAACTCTAAGAAGTTGTAGCTTCTTTCTCTGAAAGTGAAAAATCTGCTGTTAGTATCCACGATATAGTTATTTGCTCAATCCTATAATATACATAAAGTCCTAGAATTTAGTCTCAGAACTCCTAAACCATATCTCTGTGAAAAATGAATTTCCGAATTAGAATATATAATCTGTGCGTAATGTGTATGTGTGTCTTTACCTTACAGTGTGCAGTTAAAAGGCTGTTTTTCTGTTACTTGGATTTGGCCTTTCCTTCTTCATCACCATCATTTGATTATTTTACTGACTTATAATACACTTAAATTCAATTGCTGTGTGGATACCATTTTTGGGTTCTTCTGTACTGTGACTAATTTTAGTACATTTTCAGATATATGGAACATTACCATGGTTTGAAAAGTTACAACAATTTAAAAAGTTATAATCAGAGAACCGTCACTCCCCAATCCCATTCATTCTATGCTCATTCCTACATTCTTTCCGCCCAGCTCACACCTGCCACTAATAGGTAAGTAATCTAATTAATCTATTTTTATCATTCTTGTTATCCTTTTTATTTCTTATAGGGATTTCACACACCATAGATCATCTTGTACATCACTTTTGTCCCCTAAAATATGTATTGTAGAACTGATTTCATATCTTTACATAGATATCTTTTGTATTTTTTTAGAGACTCCAAATTTCCCTTTGGGTAGTTCTACTATATATCATTCAATCCTGCCTTTACATATGGACATCTTGTTTGTTTCTAATATTTTAAAATTACAAATGTTTCATGTAATATCCTTTTTCATGCTATTTTGTGTTGCTGGAGGTGTCATCTCATCAGGGTAAATTCCTAGAAATAAAGCAACTGGGTCAAAAGATAAATAACCATGTAGTTTTGTTAGATATTGCCAAATTTTACTCCAGAAGGATTGTACTGGATTCCCATAAGCAACATGAAAACTTCTGTAGCAGAAAGTTTGTTTCTTTACCTACAATCATGCCAACAAAATATATTGTCATGTTTTTAAAGTTTTCACCAAGCTGATAGGTAAGAATTGGTTCATCAGTGTTGTCTATTTCATGTCTCTATTATGAATAAATTTGAACATTTAAATATTTTAAGGGACATTTTAATAATTTTTTTTATTGAGTTGTCTGACGTTGGTTAATTCCTGTTTTCTATTGGACATTTGTTCTCTGGTTTCACAATTTTTAACAATACTTTATGCATTAGGGATAAATATAAACCTGTTCTTTCCCAGTTTGTCACCTTTTAAATGTTAAGCAGTTTTTTTTGTTTTGGCAATGGAATTTATATAAATTTGGAATCCTCCATTAAAATTTTTTTATTTCAGTGTTCTCTTTGTTACTCCTACCTGTTTGTTTTTCCATTATAAACTTCACTAATCACCTTCTCTAACTCAGTAAGCTTCTGAGGATTAATAGGGTTTGTATTAATTTATAAATTCACTTAAGAAGCACTGGCATTTTGTGTTGTAGAGGGCATGGCATGTCTTTTCCATTTGTTCAAGCCTACTTCTTTGTCTTTCAGGAATATTATTACAGTTTCCCTCTTAGAGCTTTTGTACATTTCTGAAATTTATTCACAAGTATTAAATCTTCTTGTTTGCTATTGTAAAAAAAACTTACCATTATTGTTTGTGTGTATGAGGCTACTTATTTGTGTGTGTGAAATTTATATCAGGTAAACTTATTGAGTTATTGTTTGACTGGCTTTATTGGCTCTTCATACCTTTTTGGATATAAAAGCATATTATTTAAGAATAACTTTTTAAATTTCATATTTATTTTTAACAATTCTAATAGAATGCTTTTAATAGAATGATTTTCCCAATTGCATTGGCAATTGCTACTAGTATGACATTGAATATTGGTATAAAGATATTGAGCATCTTCACCAAATTCTTTTTTTTATAATTTATTTTGGTATCATTAATCTACAATTTTTTGTGCAATATTATGGTTATTAAACTACCCCCGTCATCAGGTACCCGCACTAACCCCATTACAGTCACTGTCCATCAGTGTAGTGAGATGCTATAGAATCACTACTTGTCTTCTCTGAGTTGTACAGCCCACCCCATGCACCCACAACATTACATCTGCTAATCATAGTGCCTCTTTTACCTTCTTATCCCTCCCTTCCCCTTTGGTAACTATTAGTCCTTTCTTGGGATCTGTGGGTCTACTGCTATTTTGTTCCTTCAGTTTTTTCTTTGTTCTTATACTCCGCATATGAGTGAAATCATTTGATACTTGTCTTTTTCTGCCTGGCTTATTTCACTGAGCATAATACCCTCTAGCTCCATCCATGTTGTTGCAAAAGGTAGGATTTGTTGTCTTCTTATGGCTGAATAATATTCCACTGTGTATATGTACTACATCTTCCATGCATCTACTGATGGACACTTAGGTTGCTTCCATTTCTTGGCTATTGTAAATAGTGCTGTGATACACATAGGGGTGCATCTGTCTTTTTCAAATGGGGCTGCTGCATTCTTAGGGTCAATTCCTAGGACTGGAAATCCTGAGTCAAATGGTATTTCTGTTTTGAGTGTTTTGAGGAACCTCCATACTGCTTTCCACAATGGTTGAACTAATTTGCATTCCCACCAGCAGTGTAGGAGGGTTCGCTTTTTTCCACATCCTCGCCAACATTTGCTGTTATTTGTGTTTTGGATGTTGGCCATCCTCACTGGTGTGAGGTGATATTGTGGTTTTAATCTGCATTTCTCTGATGATTAGCAATGTGGAGCATCTTTTCATGTGCCTGTTGGCCATCTGAATTTCTTCTTTGGAGAAGTGTCTATTCATGTCCTCTGCCCATTTCTTAATTGAATTATTTGCTTTCTGTTTGTTAAGGTGCGTGAGTTCGTTATATATTTTGGATGTCAACCCTTATGGGATACGACATTTATGAATATATTCTCCCATACTGTAGGATGTCTTCTTGTTCTACTGATGGTGTCCTTTGCTGTATAGCTATTCAGTTTGATATAGTCCCACTTGTTCATTTTCGCTTTTGTTTCCCTTGCCCGGGGAGATATGTTCATGAAGAAATGACTCATGTTTGTGTCCAAGAGATTTTTAGCCTATGTTTTTTTCTAAGAGTGTTATGGTTTCATGACTTACATTCAGGTCTTTGATCCACCTTGAGTTTACCTTTGTGTACGGGGCTAGACAGTAGTCCAGTTTTATTCTCTTACATGTAGGTGTCCAGTTTTTCCAACACAAGCTGCTGAAGAGGCTGTCATCTCCCCATTGTATATCCAAGGCTCCTTTATCAAATATTAGTTGACTGTATATGTTTGGGTTAATGTTTGGATTTTCTATTCTGTTCCACTGGTCTGTGGGTCTGTTTTTGTGGCAATACCAAATTGTCTTGATTACTGTGGCTTTGTAGTAGAGCTTGAAGTCAGGGAGCATAATTTCCCCTGTTTTATTCCTCCTTTGCAGGATTGCTTTGGCTATTCAGGGTCTTTTGTGGTTCCATATGAATTTTAGAATTATTTGTTCAAGTTCATTTAAGAAAGCTGTTGGTAGTTTGATAGGTATTGCATGGAATCTGTAGATTTCTTTAGGTAGTATAGCCATTTTGACAATATTTATTCTTCCTAGCCAAGAGCATGGGATGCATTTCCATTTGTTAGTGTCCTCTTTAATTTCTCTTAGGAGTGTCTTGTAGTTTTCAGAGTACAGGTCTTTCACTTCCTTGGTTAGGTTTATTCCTAGGTATTTTATTCTTTATGATGCAATTGTGAATGGAACTGTTTTTCTGATTTCTCTTTCTATTAGTTCATCATTACTGTATAGGAAAGCAACAGATTTCTGTGTGTTAATTTTGTATCCTGCAACTTTGCTGATTTCAGATATTAGTTCTAGCAATTTTGGGGTGGAGCCTTTAGGGTTTTTTATGTACAGTATCTTGCCATCTGCAAATAGTGACAATTTGACTTCTTCTTTACCAATCTGGATGCCTTGTATTTCTTTGTTTTGTCTGATTGCTATGGCTAGGACCTCCAGTACTATGTTGAATAACAGTGGAGAGAGTGGGCATCCCTGTCTTGTTCCCGATCTTAGATGAAAAGCTTTCAGCATCTCGCTGTTAAGTATGATGTTAGCTGTGGGTTTGTCATATATGGCCTTTATGATGTTGAGACACCCGCTGTCAATACCCATTTTGTTTAGAGTTTTTATCAGGAATGGATACAGAATGTTGTCAAATGCTTTTTCAGCATCTATGGAGATGATCATGTGGTTTTTGTTCTTCTTTTTGTTGATGTGGTGGATGATGTTGATGGATTTTCAAATGTTGTACCATCCTTGCATCCCTGGCATGAATCCCACTTGATCATGGTGTATGATCCTCTTGATGTATTTTTGAATTCGGTATGCTAATATTTTGTTGAGTATTTTTCCATCTATGTTCATCAGGGATATTGGCCTGTAATTTTCTTTTTTGGTGAGGTCTTTGCCCGGTTTTGGTATTAGAGTGATGCTGGCTTCATAGAATGAGTTTGGAAGTATTCCCTCCTCTTCTATTTTTTGGAAAACTTTAAGGAGAATGGGTGTTATTTCTTATCTATATGTCTGGTAGAATTCAGAGGTGAATCCATCAGGTCCAGGGGTTTTGTTCTTGGGTAATTTTTTGATTACCGATTTAATTTCATTGCTGGTGATTGGTCTGTTTAGTTTTTCTGTTTCTTGCTTGGTCAGTCTTGGAAGGTTGTATTTTTCTAAGAAGTTGTCTATTTCTTCTAGGTTTTCCAGCTTGTTAGGATATAGATTCTCATAATATTCTCTTATAATTCTTTGTATTTCTGTGGGGTCTGTCGTGATGTTTTCCTTTCTCATTTCTGATTCTGTTTATGTGTGTAGATTCTTTTTCTCTTAATAAGTCTGGCTAGGGGTTTATCTATTTTGTTTATTTTTTCAAAGAACTAACTCTTGGTTTTATTGATTTTTTTCTATTGTTTTATTCTTCTCAATTTTATTTGTTTCTTCTCTAATCTTTATTATGTCCCTCCTTCTGGTGACTATGGGCCTCATTTGTTCTTCTTTTTCCAATTTCAGTAATTGTGTCTTTAGATTATTCATTTGGGATTGTTCTTCCTTCTTTAAATAGGCCTGGATTGCAATATACTTTCCTCTTAGAAATGCCTTTGCTGCATCCCACAGAAGTTGTGGCTTTGTGTTGTTGTTTTCATTAGTCTCCATATATTCTTTGATTTCTGTTTTGATTTTGTGGTTAACCCATTGATTAATTAGGAGGATGCTGTTATGTCTCCATGTATTTGTGAGCATTTTTGATTTTTTCTAAAATTTATTTCTACTTTTATACCTTTGCGATCTGAGAAGTTGGTTGGTAGGATTTCAATATTTTTGAATTTACTGATGTTCTTTTTGTGGCCTAGTATGTGGTCTATTTTGGAAAATGTTCCATGTGCCCTTGAGAAGAATGTGTATCCTGTTGCTTTTGGGTGCAGAGTTCTATGGATTACTGTTAGGTCCATTTGTTCTAGTGTGTTGTCCAGTGCCTCTGTGTCTTTACTTATTTTCCTTCTGGTTGATCTGTCCTTGGGAGTGAGTGGTGTGATGAAGTCTCCTAAAATGTATGCACTGCTCTCGATTTCCTCCTTTAATTCTGTTTGTATTTGTTTCAAATATGCCGGCACTCCTGTGTTGGATGCTTATATATTTATAGTGGTTATATCTTCTTGTTGGACTGACCCCTTTGTCATTATGTAATGTCCTTCTTTATCTCTTGTTACTTTGTTTTGAAGTCTATTTTGTCTGATACAAGTACTGCAACACCTGCTTTTTTCTCCTTGTTGTTTGCATGAAATATCTTTTTCCATCCCTTCACTTTCAGTCTGTCTATATCTTTGGTTTTGAGGTGAGTCTCTTGTAAGCAGCATATAGACGGGTCTTGCTTTTTTATCCATTCTGTTACTCTGTGTCTTTTGATTGGTGCATTCAGTCCATTTACATTTAGGGTAATTATCAATAGACATGTACTTATTGCCATTGCTGGCTTTAGATTCGTGGTTACCAAAGGTTCAAGGGTTGTTTCTATACTAACAATCTAAGATAACTTTCTTGTTAAGGTATTGTAAACACAGTCTGAAGTTTCTTTATTTCTCTCCCTTCTTATTCTTCCTCCTCCATACTTTATATACTAGGTGTTTTATTCTTTGCCTTTAGTTAGTATTTGGATGGTCTGCTTTCTTTGCTATGATTTTATTTTCTGTGGTATCTTCTTTTCAGCCTTAGGGCTGCTTCCCTCTAGAGCAGTCTGTTTAAGACATCCTGTAGTGGTGGTTTATGAGAGGCAAACTCTCTCAACTTTCATTTGTCTGGAAATTGTTTAATCCCTCCGTCATATTTAAATGATAATTGTGCTGGATACAATATTCTTAGTTTGAGGCCCTTCTGTTTCATTACGTTAAATATATCATGCCGTTCTCTTCTGGCCTGTAAAGTTTCTGTTGAGAAATCTGATGATAGTCTGATGGGTTTTCCTTTGTAGGTAATAGTTTTCTCTGTCTAGCTGCCTTTAATACTCTGTCTTTATCTTTGATCTTTGCCATTTTAATTATTATGTGTCTTGGTGTTGTCTTCCTTAGGTCCCTTGTGTTGGGAGATCTGTGGGCTTCCATGGACTGCGAGACTATTTCCTTCCCCAGCTTGGGGAATTTTTCAGCAATTATTTCTTCAAAGACACTTTCTATCCCTTTTTCTCTCTCTTCTTCCTCTGGTACTCTTATAATGCGAATATTGTTCCGTTTGGATTGGTCACACAGTTCTCTTAATATTCTTTCATTCCTAGAGATCCTTTTACGTTTCTCTGCCTCAGCTTCTCTGTATTCCTGTTCTCTGATTTCTATTCCATTAACAGACTCTTGCATCTCATCCAATCTGCTGTTAAGCCCGTTGATTGCCTGTCTGATTTCTGCATTGTCTTTCCTCAGTTCCCTCACTTCCTCCTTCAGCTCTTGCACATTTCTCTGTAGGTCCATCAGCATGGTTATGACTTTTATTCTGAATTCTTTTTCAGGAAGATTGTGCATTTCCATCCTTCAGGCTCCTTCTCTGAGGTTCTTTGGTTGATCTTAGTCTGGACCATATTCCTCTATCTTTTCATGGCTATAGAAGTGGTTGCTGGTAGTTGCCACTTATGTCAGCTGGGCTCCTTAAGACTTTAAAAAAAAAGAGAGAGAGAAAGAAAAAAAGAAAAGTAAAGAAAAAAGAAAGAGAAGAAAAAACAAAAAACAAAAAACAAAAGAAAACAACTAAAAAAACAAACAAAAAAAAGCCCACCAGGAGTAGGTTCTGTGGGTTGGTGTACGTGGCGCTGTTGCTTCACTATTCCGCAGCCGTGGCCGTGCCGCTCCGCAGGGCCCTTTATAGCTCTGGCCAGTGTGGTAACAAATGGGAGGCTGTTGATCTCTGTGAGAAGTCTAAGTGCGGCCACCCTTTCCTCAGTCGCCAGCTAACGGGTCCGAAACTCCCGAGTACTCCCAGCCTGCTGGGCAGAGTGTGCTGGGGCAATCCGGCTCCTCCTCTGGGCTCCTGTCTCTTTAAGACTGCTGAAAAAAATCGCATGCTTTTATTTATTTATTTATTTATTTTCCTTTTCTTTCCTTCCCGGGAGCCGGCTGCAAGCACCCTGGCACCTTCTGTGCGCAGATCCTGCACCCTCTGTCTCTCCAATCTCCACTACACCGTGCGAAGCATGTCAGTGCTCTCCACGCAGATTACCAGGGCTGGTTATTTCACGGGGTGTACTTCCCCTCCCTCCCGGCTCTGAATCCTCTCCTCCATCGGTGAGCTAGTGTGGGTGAGTGTTCGGGTCTCGCCGGGTCGCGGCTCTGTATCTTACCCACCTCGCAGGGTGCCGTGTCCTTTCAGGTTTAGCTGCATGCTGTGCACTTTCCTGTGTATTCTGGTCTGTCTTTTAGGAATAGCTGTATTTGCTGTATTTTTATAGATATATATATAGTTTTGGGAGGAGATTTCTGTCGCCCTGCTCACGCCATCTTCCCGGAAGTCCCCATCTTCACCTTATTCTGAATCTCCATGAAAAGACTTCTAGTGTTTTTGATTAAATGTTACTGGCTTTTCAAAGAACACGTGTGTGTGAGAGAGAGTATGTGTGTCATGACTCATATTAATTATCTGTCAATTCTTATATTCCTAAGAGTTTTTAACCATGATTGCATGTGAAATTTTAGCAAAGACTTTTTCTAAATCTAGGAAGACAAAAAATATGATTATTAGATCTATTAATATAATATATAATATAAAGGGTTTCCTAATATTGAATTAACCTTGCATTCTTAGAATAAATACCATTAGGTCATGGTTTATCATTTTATTAAGGCAGTGTTCCATTCTGCACCCACATCTGTTCTTTATTGCCTAAGAGTTAATGTCGAAAAGTGAAATTTTACTTTTGGCCTGTGCATAGTAACAAAAATTGTTTTAAACCTTTGCCTAAAAAAGTAAGCAACTTCTAACTAATCCAAACAATGGCTTCTGAAGTATTGGGCATAATACAATAAGGAATATTAGCCCTTAAATGATATGAAGAAATGAAGTGAGCCCTGTGGCTGCCAAAGCATACTGCCAAGGAAATATTTTGTGGTCAGAGGTGCTCAACGAGAAGCCCAGGAGAGCCCAGCAGGCTATCCTTCCCGACTCCCCTGCAAGGACCTAGTGAGGTTCTTGGAGGAAATGCCTCCGAGAGGGTACAAAAAGTCCCCTCTTTCCCTCGTCCCCAGACCTTCAGACTGTTATACTATGCTTCACATTTAAAATGTATTATAAATATTCAGGTGGTTCCAGGAAGATGGGTGGTTCCGGGAAGTTGGCAGCATGAGCAGGGCGGTGGAAATGTCCTCCTAAAACCATATAAATCTATGAAAATACACCAAATACAACTACTCCTAAAAGAGAGACCAGAATTTGCAGGACAGCACACAGCCTGCATCTGCACCTGAGAGGACTCGTCACCCCACGAGGCAGGTAAGATACAGAGCCGCGACCCAGTGGGACCCGAGCACTCCCCCACCCCAGCACACTGGCAGGAGGAGAGGATTCAGAGCCTGGAGGGAGTGGAAATGCAGGCCTGCGAAATAACCAGCCCTGGTGATCTGTGCCAGGAGCACTGACACACTTCGCGTGGTGCATCAGATATTGGAGAGGCAGAAGGTGCAGGTTTTGAGCTGGGAATGCGTCCAGGTCCATGCAGCTGGCACCCTGGGCCAAGACTAAAGCACGTGCTGTTTTTTGTGGTCTTGGGGAGGTGGGGGGGCCCAGCGAGGGAACACGATCTACTGGCACGCTCAGCCCAGTGGGCTGGGAGTCCTGAGGAATTTCGGACGCCTTGGCTGGTGACTGGGAAAAGGTAGCAACACTGAAACTTTACACAGAGAGCAACAGATTCACATTCGTTCCCATCCCAGCCAGAGCTACAAAGAGTGGCATGCCTGGGGCTGCAGAATAGCGGAGCAACAGCGCCACGTACAGCATCCATACAGAATCTACTCCGCGCGGGCGTTTTATTTTTTTCCCCTTTCTTTTCTTTTCTTTCTCTCTTTTTTTCTCTTTTCTTTATCTTTCTTCTTTTTTTGTTTTCTGTTTTCTTTTTTTTTTTTAAGTCTTAAGAGCCCAGCTGACATACGTGGCACCTACCAGCAACCACTTCTATGGCCATGAAAAGACCGAGGAATATGGTACAAAGATCACCAAGACCCAGACAACACCTGAGAGGGAACCTGAAGGGATGGAAATGCACAATATTCCTGAAAAAGAATTCAGAATAAAAACCATAACCATGCTGGTGGATCTAGAGAGAAATATGCAAGAGCTGAGGGAGGAAGTGAGGGAAGTCAGGAAAGACAATGCAGAAATGAGAGAACTCATTGACAGGTTTAGCAGCAGACTGGACGAGATGCAAGAGACTGTTAATGGAATAGAAATCAGAGAACAGGAATACAGAGAAGCTGAGGCAGAGAGACATAAAGGATCTCTAGGAATGAAAGAATATTAAGAGAACTGTGTGACCAATAAAAACAGAACAATATTCGCATTATAAGAGTACCAGAAGAAGAAGAGAGAGAAAAAGGGATAGAAAGTGTCTTTGAAGAAATAATTGCTGAAAACTTCCCGCTGCTGGGGAACGATATAGTGTCACAGTCCATGGAAGCCCACAGATCTTCTAACACAAGGGACCCAAGGAAGACAACACCAAGAACACATAATAATTAGGATGGCAAAGATCAAAGATAAAGACAGAGTATTAAAGGCAGCTATAGAGAGAAAAAAAATCACCTACAAAGGAAAACCCATCAGACTATCATCAGACTTCTCAACAGAAACCTTACAGGCCAGAAGAGAATGGCATGATATATTTAATGTAATGAAACAGAAGGGCCTCGAACCAAGAATATTGTATCCAGCACGATTATCATTTAAATATGACGGAGGGATTAAACAATTTTCAGACAAGCAAAAGCTGAGAGAATTTGCCTCCCATAAACCACCAGTACAGGACATCTTAAAGGAACTGCTCTAGAAGGAAGCACTCCTAAAGCTAAAAAGAGGTCACCAGAAAAAATAAAATCATAGCAAAGAAAGCAGACCATCCAAATACTAACTAAAGGCAAAGAATAAAACACCTAGTATATAAAGTATGGAGGAGGAAGAATAAGAAGGGAGAAAAATAAAGAAACATCAGACTGTGTTTACAATACCTTAACAAGAAAGTTATCTTAGATTGTTAGATAGTAAAGAAGCAACCCTTGAACCTTTGGTAACCACGAATCTAAAGCCAGCAATGGCAATAAGTACATATCTATCAATAATCACCCTAAATGTAAATGGACTGAATGCACCAATCAAAAGACACAGAGTAACAGAATGGATAAAAAAGCAACACCCGTCTATGTGCTGCCTACAAGAAACTCACTTCAAACCCAAAGATATAGACAGACTAAAAGTGAAGGGATGGAAAAAGATATTTCATGCAAACAACAAGGAAAAAAAAGCAGCTGTTGCAGTACTTGTATCAGACTAAATAGACTTCAAAACAAAGCAAATAAAAAGAGATAAAGAAGGACATTACATGATGATAAAGGGGTCAATCCAACAAGATGATATAACCATTATAAATATATATGCACCCAATACGGGAGCTCCGGCATATTTGAAACAAATACTAACAGAATTAAAGGAGGAAATAGACAGCAATGCATTCATTTTAGGTGACTTCAACACACCAGTCACTCCAAAGGACAGATCAACGAGACAGAAAATAAGTAAAGACACAGAAGCACTGAACGACACAGTAGAACAGATGCACCTAACAGACATCTACAGAACTCTACACCCCAAAGCAACAGGATCACATTCTTCTCAAGTGCACATGGAACATTTTTCAGAATAGACAACATACTAGGCCACAAAAGGAACCTCAGTATATTCAAAAATATTGAAATTCTACCAACCAACTTCTCAGATCATAAAGGTATAAAAGTAAAATTAAATTTTAGAATAAAAACAAGAAGGCTCACAAATACATGGAGACTTAACAACATTCTCCTAATTCATCAATGGGTGAACGACCAAATCAAAACAGATATCAAAGAATATATGGAGACAAATGACAACAACAACACAAAGCCACAACTTCTGTGGGATGCAGCAATGGCTGTTCTAAGAGGAAAGTACTTTGCAATCCAGGCCTATGTAAAGAAGGAAGAACATTTCCAAATGAATAGTCTAAAGACATAATTAGTGAAATTGGAAAAAGAAGAACAAATGAGGCCTAAAGTCACCAGAAGGAGGGACATAATAAAGATCAGAGAAGAACTAAATAAAATTGAGAAGAATAATACAATAGAAAAAAATCAATTAAACCAAGAGCTGGTTCTTAGAAAAAATACACAAAATAGATAAACCCCTAGCCAGACTTATTAAGAGAAAAAGCGAATCTACACCTATAAACAGAATCAGAAATGAGAAAGGAAAAATAATGATGGACCCACTAGAAATACAAAGAATTATAAGAGAATATTATGAGAATCTATATGTTAACAAGCTGGAAAACATAGAAGAAATGGACAACTTCTTAGAAATATACAACCTTCCAAGACTGACCAAGCAAGAAACAGAAAAACTAAACAGATCAATCACCAGCAACGAATTTGAAGCGGTAATCAAAAAACTACCCAAGAACAAAACCCCCGGACAAGATGGATTCACCTCTGAATTCTACCAGACATATAGAGAAGAAATAACACCGATTCTCCTTAAAGTTTTCCAAAAAATAGAAGAGGAGGGAATACTTCCAAGCTCATTCTATGAAGCCAGCATCACTCTAATACCAAAACCGGGCAAAGACCTCACCAAAAAAGAAAATTAAAGACCAATATCCCTGATGAACGTAGATACAAAAATACTCAACAAAATATTAGCATACCGAATTCAAAAATACATCAAGAGGATCATACACCATGATCAAGTGGGATTCGTCCCAGGGATGCAAGGATGGTACAACATTAGAAAATCCATCAACATCATCCACCACATCAACAAAAAGAAGAACAAAAACCACATGATCATCTCCATAGATGCTGAAAAAGCATTTGACAAAATACAGCATCCATTCCTGATTAAAACTCAACAAAATGGGTATAGAGGGCAAGTACCTCAACATCATAAAGGCTATATATGACAAACCCACAGCTAAAATCATGCTTAAGAGCGAGAAGCTGAAAGCTTCTCATCTAAGATCGGGAACAAGACAGGGATGCCCACTCTCTCCACTGTTATTCAACATAGTACTGGAGGTCCTAGCCACAGCAATCAGACAAAACAAAGAAATACAAGGCATCGAGACTAGTAAAGAAGTCAAATTGTCACTATTTGCAGATGACATGATATTGTACATAGAAAGCCCTAAAGACTCCACTCCAAAACTACTAGAACTAGTATCTGAATTCAGCAAAGTTGCAGGATACAAAATTAACACACAGAAATCTGTTGCTTTCCTATACACCGACGATGAACTAACAGAAAGAGAAATCAGAAAAACAATTCCATTCACAATTGCATCAAAAAGAATAAAATTCCTAGGAATAAACCTAACCAAGGAAGTGAAAGACCTGTACTCTGAAAACTACAAGACACTCCTAAGAGAAATTAAAGAGGACACTAACAAATGGAAATGCTTCCCATGCTCTTGGCTAGGAAGAATAAATATTGTCAAAATGGCTATACTACCTAAAGCAATCTACAGATTCAATGCAATCCCTATCAAAATACCAACAGCTTTCTTCAATAAAATGGAACAAATAATTCTAAAATTTATATGGAACCACAAAAGACCCTGAATAGCCAAAGCAATCCTGAGAAGGAGGAATAAAACAGGGGAAATTATGCTCCCTGACTTCAAGCTCTACTACAAAGCCACAGTAATCAAGACAATTTGGTATTGCCACAAAAACAGACCCACAGACCAGTGGAACAGAATAGAAAATCCAAATATTAACCCAAACATATGCAGTCAACTAATATTTGATAAAGGAGCCTTGCATATACAATGGGGAGATAACAGCCTCTTCAGCAGTTGGTGTTGGCAAAACTGGAGAGCTGCATGTAAGAGAATGAAACTGGACTACTGTCTAACCCCATACACAAAAGTCAACTCAAAATGGATCAAAGAACTGAATATAAGTCATGAAACCATAAAACTCTTAGAAAAAAACATAGGCAGAAATTTCTTAGACATAAACATGAGCAACTTCTTTATGAAGGTATCTTCCCGAGCAAGGGAAACAAAAGCAAAAATGAACAAGTGGGACTATATCAAGCTGAAAAGCTTCTGTACAGCAAAGGACACCATCAGTAGAACAAAAGAAAATCCTACAATATGGAAGAATACATTCATAAATGATGTATCCAATAAGGGGTTGACATCCAAAATATATAAAGAACTCACGCACCTCAACAAACATAAAGTAAATAATCCAATTAAGAAATTGGCAAAGGGCATGAATAGACACTTCTACAAAGAAGAAACTCAGATGGCCAACAGGCACGTGAAAAGATGCTCCACATCACTAATCATCAGAGAAATGCAGATTAAAACCACAATGAGATACTACCTCATACCAGTGAGGATGGCCAACATCCAAAACACAACAACAAATGTTGGTGAGGATGTGGAGAAATGGGAACCCTCCTACACTGCTAGTGGGAATGCAAATAAGTTCAACCATTGTGGAAAGCAGTATAGAGGTTCATCAAAAAACTCAAAATAGAAATACCATTTGACCCAGGAATTCCACTCCTAGGAATTTACCCTAAGAATGCAGCAGCCCAGTTTGAAAAAGACAGATCAACCCCTATGTTTATCGCAGCACTATTTACAATAGCCAAGAAATGGAAGCAACCTAAGTGTCCATCAGTAGATGAATGGATAAAGAAGAAGTGGTACATATACATAATGCAATATTATTCAGCCATAGGAAGAAACAAATCCTACCATTTGCAACAACATGGATGGAGCTAGAGGATATTACGCTCAGTGAAATAAGCCAAGCCGAAAAAGACACGTATCAAATGATTTCACTCATATGTGGAGCATAAGAATAAAGAAAAAAAGCGAAGGAACAAAATAACAGCAGACTCACGGGTCCCAAGAACAGACTAAAAGTTAGCAAAGGGAAAGGGACTGGGGAAAATGGGCGGGAAGGGAGGGATAAGGGGGAATAAGGCGCCCTACGATTAGCAGATTTAATGTTGGGGGGGCACGGGGAGGGCAGTACAACTCAGAGAAGACAAGTAGTGACTCTATAGCACCTCACTACGCTGAAGGACAGTGACTGTAATGGGGTTGGTGGGGGGGGACCTGATGAAGGGGGTAGTTTAATCACCATAATATTGCACATGTAATTGTAGATTAATGATACCAAAATAAACTGTTAAAAAAATGTTCAGGCAAATCTTCCAAGATTGCATGGTATTTGGTGATATCTGCCCCAGGTAGCCAAGTTCTCAGACCCTGTTTCTTTCCAAACCATGGGTTACCTACATGCTGAACAATTTATTTCTCTGATGGCCTGAAGAAAAAGTTTAATTGTTCAGATTTTATTTTCATTATAAGGGTGGTAATGACATTCTTTGCAGCTATCTGTATCTTCAAGTTGAAACTGGAAGTCGAAAGCAAAAGAATTTAACAGGAAATGTATGTGATAACATTCATTAAATCTGGCTCTATAAACTATAAGAAATGGATTCAGAGGTTTGCTGTAGGATCTAGTTAGGCTAACCAAAATATATTTGATTGTATATAATAATGGGTGCAGGACAGTTGTCTGATTCTGCCTCCTACCCACTAATTAGTGAATTCTTTTTCTGCACTTGCCATCATTTGAGACACTACACTATTCCTGGGAACAGGAATCCAGCAGGTATCTCCACCGGTATGAGATGCTGTTGTCTTGCTTCTAACCTTTGCAGTCTCTCCAACTAACTGTAACTAGAGGGTCAGAATTCTCTATCCTCAGTAGTTTTCCCTGTGCTCTCCTTATCTTGGAAACACATGACCCTGGTGTTGCCCAAATCTCACTTTTTCTAGAAGGTAGTCATGCCAGCTGGAGAAAATTAATAACCATTTTTTTAACAGTAACTTTATACTAGCTGAGGCACATTTTTTAATGACAAAATTGCACAGCAAAGCAGTCATAAGCTCACACATGACTACTTGTGACTTTGTGACCTGCATTATTCTCCAAGCTTAGCCCTTTGTTCAGGTTAAAATGCTACTTAATAACTACTTAACTGAGCAACATTCTTCAACCCTTTCGGCCTCTGTAAACTTGATTTCTTACTATCTCAGAAACATTACTGCAGTTCTAAACTTCTTTGGTTCTTGTCAGATATCGATAAATTCTATAAGAAATAGTGTAGTAAGTGAATTCCATCTGAAATAATGGAATAATGATTAAGCTGTTTTAGTAGATGCCAATTATTTTTAAATACCAGAAATGTTAAATATGTAGTTATCTACAAAATGCTACCTAAAAATAATCCCATGTGAATACACATCTCATTTCATATTCGTCTCTGACCTCCTCAAATGAGAGAGCCCACTTGACCAAAGCTTCCTGGAGTCTGAGGCCCACAGGGGAAAAATTATGATAAGCAGGTCAGATGTTGAAACAGGGTCCTTGTCAAGAAAGGATGTGGCACCATAGAGAAAAGAGACAGAAAGAGATGGGAAAAAAAAGAATCCTATCTGAGAGGGTGCAGATCTTGAAAGACTAGAAGAAAAAAGATAAACATGTCTTTTTCATAACTTTTCCTAAAATTAGTTGGTCTTAGTAGGCTGTGACATATACATTTGTGCAATTTTTAAGGGTGAACCTAAGTACCCTTCAGTAGGTGTGAACCTGCATGACCTCCTTTGTGCCTGTGCTCCTAATGTCTTTCCTATTCACAGGTAGCTCTTCTGTTGCAGTTATGGTTTTGTTCCTTCCAGGACTGGTATCCGATTTCAGTCTTGACCAGTTTTCTCTGCTTTTACCTCAAATCATGGGTACATAGGCCTCAGGCCAGGACATGCTGAGTCCAGTGACAATGCATATCTTTCTCTCATTATAATAGTGAAACTTATATGAGGGAATTTGTAGCATATGTAGACTTGGATGTTAGGAAGAGTAATCATTCTACTGTATATGGAAATAGTGATTACATCCCATTAAGGAAATATTCATATTGCTCTGCATCACATACTCTAGTCAGAAAAACACTGTGACTCATGGTCA